>CM042050.1:107577500-108272500 GCA_023525745.1 Arctium lappa | reverse complement strand
ACTATTTGTTTAGAGGATTTCCATAATATAGCTCCACCACTAGTGTGAACACAAACCCATTGGTTGACTTGGAATCTTTTATATCATATATCCAATTTGCATCACTATATCCTTCAATTACCTCGGGATATCTCGTATAGTGCAATCCATAAGTTCGAGTGTACCTTAAATATCGTAGCATGCTAGTAATACTTTTCCAATGTTCACCACTCGGATTACTCGTATATCTACTTAGTCTGTTTATTGCAAAAGCTAAGTCAGGTCTTGTGCAACTCATCAGATAAATCAAACTGCCAATAATTCTTGAATATTCTACTTGTGCAAAACCTTCACCTATGTTTTTACTCATATGGTGACGTGTCAATTCTATTTCTAGCTATATTAGAATCATTAGAATTGAATTTCTCAAGAATTTTGTCCACATAATGGGTTTGACTTAATATAAGTCCATTTTTAGTCCTCGTGATCTTAACTCCAAGGATCACGTCGCCAAACCTATATCTTTCATATCAAATCTTGCTTAGCATGTTCTTGGTTGATTGAATCATTTTATCATTGCAACCAAAGATAAACATATCATCAACATAGAGGCACAAGATAACATAACCATCGATTGTGTTTTTAACATAAACACACTTTTCACACTCGTTAATTTTATATCTATATTCCAACATCACATGGTCAAACTTTTCATGCCATTGTTTTGGATAGGGGTGTGTAACGGACGGGTTGGGTCGAATCGGCCCCCAAAAACTATAACCCGATCGGGTTAAGGCAGTAGTCGTGGAACCCAAAACCCGTCCAAACCACAGTTTGGGTCGCGGTTTCGGGTGGGATCAGGCTGCGGATTTCGGGTCGAGGGGTCTAGTTGGGCCTGTTTTCCAGCCCGTATTCAGCCCAATTTCAGCATGTTTTTCATGTCATTTTCATCGCAATTTAAATTTCAACAATCTATACTATATTATAAAGCACAGATAAAAAACTCTTAGATACAAATTATTAGGCACAAGGTACCATCATTTTATTCAAGATTTTAAAAATATCTTAATTTACAAGTATCAAAGCACAAGATACATATATATTACTACTGCAAGCTTTTAACACCCACCAATTTTGTATGTGCAGGGTCTTCATTTTATGCAGACCTTTCCATGTATCACTATTCATTAATATATTATATTACTCTAATTTTGTTTTAATTATATAATTAAATATGTAATTAGTTATTTTTTCTAGATGTCATTAAAATATATAATATAATCATTGAATTCTAACAAAATACTTAATTTTTTATATAAAAAACATTATATTATTAAGCCTAAATTAAACAAATTTATAAAAAAAACATTATCGCTTTCTCAAAACCATCCAAAATCGTATTGTAAATCGACAAAAAAATAAAATGAAACATTAAAATCGTGATTTATCTTGCTGCATTGCGCGAGTACGCTTCTGTACATTATAAATACAAATTAGCAAGTTTCAACTTTCAATACAAAATTAAACCAAACTTTAAAACAATTAATGTAACTAATTGATGAAACTACGAAAGTAAAGTCTAAAGTAATAAATCAAGATTCAAGTGTTCAAAAGGGTTACGAACAAATGTCCAAATCCAAACCAATCCAACGTTCCAACCAACGTTCTAATCAAACGTCCAACTTATCTTCATTCTTCAATACTTCATTTGAATCCTATAAAATTAAAAAAAACATGAATCAACTTCAAATCATGTAAAATTAAAAGTAACAAATTAAAATTAAAAGTACATTTCTCAATAATAATGAATCAACTTCAAATTCTCCCAAATCATTTGAAGCTTGTGTACTAGGACTATCTTCACCACCGGCAGAAGAAGTTCCAATTCTTAAAATTTTCATTTCTGCACGTAATTATAATTTATAAATGATAACTCATAAACTAATGTCGTAGTTATAATTTATAAATGATAACTCATAAACTAATGTCGTACTCGTACCTTTCTCAAACTTCTCAAGGTCCTCCAAATTCTCTTCCACCATAAGTGGTTCAGTAGGGCCCCTTAACCAATCTTGCGTACAAATAAGTACTATTTTAGGAGTTAGAGAACTCCTAAAATTATCCAGCACCCTACCACTTGTACTAAAGGTCGATTCAGATGCAACTATAGAAATGGGTACGGTGAGGACATCTCTCGCAACTTTTAAAAGAATGGGAAACCGTGCACTATTCATTTTCCACCACATAAGCAAATCAAAGTCATTGCCATTATCCCCTATAATGGCCTTACCTAGGTATACATCAAGCTCACTCCTTTTGCTATCTAAGACCCCACTTTCAAGTTTTTTGCTTCTTCAACAAACTTTTAAACTTAGATTATGACCTTCCAAGAGGGGGGAAAACTTTTCCCGATTGAGATTGGGATTCAGATCGAGATTGAGATTGAGAAGGTTTAGAATATTTTTGCACATAATCTTTTAACAAGGAAGTGAGTTGAGACTTTACCTTCCTAAAACATGCTTCACCTCTTTTTTCACCAAACAACTGACCGAACTGGGATGGCATGTACTCAACTTTATCTCTTGGATAAAAAATGTTGGCAAAGAAAACTACCAAGTTCATCTTCTCCGGATAACCCAATATTTTTTCAAACTTCTCCTTCATTTTTTGACCCATATTCTATTTATAGAAAATTCAAGAGAACTATGTCAATGTAAATATGTAATATAGATAAACTAATAAAGTTAAATTCGTAGAATTAATCATCTCCGTAAGCGAGAACCCTAAATCACGTATCTTTGTTAAGTAAGAATTAGAAGTGATATAAAGAGAGCCTGAGATTCTTAGCGTCATCTCATTATAGGTCTTCAAAAGGGTTAAGAAGCTCTCTAAATACACCCAATCATAATCAACAAGCACATAATCACCCAAATCTATCTTGAACGAGTCATCATGTCCGTCATAGGCTTCAAACACGTATCTATAAAGAATGGCATTCCTGAGCATCATATAAGTTGAGTCCCATCTAGTAGGAACATCAAAACAAAGAGAACTCTTTTCTTCCACCCCAAGTAAAGTAGCAAGTCCTCTAAACTTGAACAACCAGCCGGAGAGCCCCTTACCCACCTAAAAGTATCCGTATGCTTCTTAACCGTCGAATCTTCCATCTTCAATCCATCTTGGACAACCAAATTCAAAATATGTGCAATGCATTACATATGAAAGTATTGAGCCCTTACAAATGAACACCCCCAAGATATTAGTTTGCTTTTCAAGAACCCAATGGCAACATCGTTACTAGATGCATTATCTACTGTGATGGTAGAAATATCTTTTATGCCCCACTAAACCGAACATACCTCTAAAGCTTTGGCTATTGCATCGCTGTGTGATTGGATTAGCACAAACGATATTATTTTTTGTTCAATTTTCATTGGATATCAATATAACGTGCAATTATGCACAAATAATTGATCCGTTGCACGGATGTCCAAGTGTCGATGGTTAAGCTAACCCGTTGTGGGTGTTCCTTTAAAAACTTTTTAAGGCTATTCCACTCTTCACAATACATAGAAAATATGTCTCTATTAACCGTCCATCTAGTCGATATTTTAAATAGTTTACGCTTCTTGCACCCATTGTCTGAACCTCCTACCCTCTACAAACTTGAAAGGTAGTTCATTTATGATGATCATCTTAGCGGTTGCTTTCCTAACAATCTCTTGATTAAAAACCCAATTAGTCAAAACACTTTCATTGCTTTAAGACTTCGAAGAGAATGCTAACATGGATTGTCTAGTTTTTTTTAGACTGTCGTTTTTTAAGGCATTAAAGCGAGTGATTCTTTAACGAGGACATGCCATGCTTTTTCGGGTCGACTGCGTATGTTTTCCCACAATATTTTCACTTCCCTTTGATCAAATTACCTTCCGAGCTTTTTTTTTTCTTCAAAATGATCCCATACATGAGATCTTGTTTCAGTAGCTTTACGCTTCTTTGGTTCAAGGGGTACACTACTATCCGCTTGAGATTGAGATATATGTGAACTGTAATTTAATGTGTAATCAATGATTAATTATCAAATAACAAATAACAATAGCATAATGTGAACTCTATCAATCATATTTAACAATCTAACATATGTGTGCATTCAATTGTGATGTGTCCAAAGTCCAAACTCCAAGAGAGTAAGAAACAACTCATGATAATTCAAAAAAAGTAAGAAAGAACTCATGATAACATCAACAAATAACTTTTATAGTATCTAGTTTCTAACATGATAACATCAACAAATACCTTTTATATAATAGTTTGAGAATGGAGTTGTATGTAGTGCCCACAAATGTGTTTCTTGTGGTGGGTCGCAACCGGTATAAATTGCGGTTTATCGGGGTGTGTGCGATTAAATTGTGGTAACTGTTGTAGTTAGTTACCTGGAAAGAATGTTAAATCAGTGTGACTATTTCATTGATAATTGATTATTATTTCACATTATCTAGTTTCTTAAGATTGTGAAACTGACAGGGATTTCCTCACTAGACCGCATGATCTAACCCTCATTTGTTTTTTTTTCTCTTTCTAAATGTGGATTTCAAGTCAACATCAGGTTAATGATAAACGGAAAAGGAAAGTCTGAGGTAATCTTATGTTATATGTCTGTTTGAAGTATGTCAGCTTGAGACGTGATGTTGTTTATGAATCTTTTGGCTATGTGAAACCTTTGTACAAGAATATTAGCCAAAAGTTAATACTGACTTTAAATGTAGTTGTACAATTTGTATCAAGAGACCAATGTGTATCCCATATGTTTGGATACATGTAATATATGTGGTATTTGTTATGTGAAGATGCGGGTTGTTACAATACCCTTAATTAATGAATAAATATTTAATAGTTGTAAAAAAAGATAAACTAATTAATTAAGAGTAAAGTTGTCATTTAGTTAACTAAAAACTGCAATCATTATGCATGAACTGATCATTATTCATCATAAATGGTGTAAACATTCTTCATGACGTTATAAAAAATTCATATGAATTATTCATTATGAATTGAGACAAAAAAGGACGTGTTACGCTCTAGTTTGTCTCGATCCAGTTCACAACGAAAGTTAGGTTTGCAACAAAACTTTTATAATAATAAAAAATACTTGTATTTTTTTTTGAATTGAAATATTGATTTGAGACTGCAATGAAAAAGACCATCTCATCGACTCTTTATTCAAAAACCCTGAATAAGACCCTTGCTAGGCTAAAGGTTGAAACATAAACATGGATTGGCATTGGATCCTAAAAGTATTATACCTAAGGGTATTAATTCCCACCAATCATGCAAAGAGTTTTGCGGTAATAGAAGACAATTTACAAAGGCACAATGGCATATATGGTAGACCTTACCAATTATATTTTATTTTGTTAATTTGATTATTAAATTAATTAATTTGATAATTTAATTAAGTATATTGTTCATTTTAATTATATTATATTTATTTTATTTGGCTAAATGCATGAAATAGTAATATACGTTCATAAATTTTCTTATAAGAGTATTGTACTTTCATTCTTTTTTATTACAACAATGTATTTTAAAAATAATAATTTTTATTAAGTCATTATACTTTGAAAATATACCCATTATAGAAATGGGTAACCTATTATCTTTTTAACTGATTAACCTTTTTTTTTCTTTTGCTTGTACAGCTTAAATGAGCTGATGTGTGGATCGCACTCATTCTAATTATGTGACATAAATAAAAACCTCTTTTAAATTTTTTTTTATAACTTTTACATTTTCCCTCCTAATGATTTACTTGTTTTCCCTCTCTTCAAAAAAACTCTGTAAAAAAAATCACATTTATTAAATTGTTTGCAAATTAATTTTAGAGTGCCATAATATTTCTTATTTTTTTGTTATAAAAATATATAATTCTTCAACGCTTTTTAAAATGTTAGCGATATAAATTGTGATATACATATATTCTAAATGTTGTTATATTAATGAATATTTTAGAAGTTTCCTAATTAATTTAATATAGTTATTAAATAGTATGTCAACTCGGTTTTTCCTTTTTTTAAACACAAATATGATATATTTTTTTTAGTAAAAACATTTTGTTTGTAAAATAATGTAACACTTGCGAGATAGATTGTGATTTAAAAGTCTTCTTAATTAATTGTTATATTAACGAAGAATTTAGATTTTTTTAATTAATTTAATATATGTATTAAATAATATGTAAAGTCAAGTTTTTTTTAAAAGTACAATGGTGTAATAAAAATGTCACGTCAGCAATATGTTACTCGTGAATAATCCAATGCGGATAATGACATGACATAAAAACCCAGTAACATGTGTCACGTCAAAAGGTTATCCATTGATATAATGGGTAAATTTCAAATTGATAATGCATTAATAAAAAAATAATTTAAAAGTATATTGTTAAAAAAAACGAACCTACAATGTTATAATAAGATAATTTGTGAAAGTAGATTGTTATTTTGTGCATTTTTATATCCATTTTATTTATCTATTATTCATAATAAAATGTAAATCATAAACTTAAAATTATAAAATTTGGATACATATATCACGATTACTATATATAGGGTCAGGTTCAGGGGAAAAGCTTAAAGAAAGGAAAACTGAGGAACATTCTGGTAGCCTTCCATCTGGACGGTATGCACTTGTGCATACAAGTAATTAATTAGTTTATGCACAAGTGCATACCGTCCAGATGAATGACTACTAGAGTGTTCTTTAGTTTTCCTTTGAACATCCCTCACTATATATATATATATATATATATATATATATATATATATTAAATGATGATTATTGTAATAATTACTTTGTAATCTCTAAACTACTATATTAAATTGAATTTATATATCTATATTAATAATTAAATTATAAATGATTATACTAATGTTAATACTTCAATGAATATTAATTATAAATTATAAAGTAGTTATTTATAGGGAATTTAATTAAAATACCCTTTTTTGAAAAATCAGTACCCAAAGTGCCCCAAATCTTGTAATTTTTGCCAAAATACCCCTAGGTCCGCGTTTTTGGCCGCGTTTTTTCAAAAAACGCGGACTGGTACTGTTTGGGTCCGCGTGTGGGTCAAAACGCGGGTCAGATCCGCGTTTCCACTGTTGAACGCGGACATGGAGATTTAAACGCGGACGCGGACGCGGACGCGGACATATCTTGAATTGAATTGGGGGTATTTAATATATATATTTACATTTTATACCCCTATAATTATTTAGTTAGTTTACTTTATATCTTTTACTTTTCTATTTTTCATTTTCATTATATTAACAAGTTACACCATTATAATCGTCCATTCGAAACCTTCGAAATGAGCCCAATATTGAATATTTTTGGATTTAATTATTTAATTATATATTCATTTTATACTTTTATAAAATTAATATAATAATATAAAAGTATAAAATACGATTACGTGGACAAATTATTCATAATTTATAACGATATAACGATATTTTAGTAAAAATAACGATATTTTAGTAAAAATAACGATATTCTACCATTGGATTAAAAATATCGGTATTCTAATAAAAATATCGCTATTCTACCATTTTGTAAAAATAACGATATTATACCATTGGACTCAAAATAACGATATTTGAGTAAAAATAACGATATTATACAATTGGACTAAAAATAACGATATTTGAGTAAAAATAACGATATTTGACTAAAAATAACGATATTATATCATTGGACTAAAAATAACGATATTTGAGTAAAAATAACGATATTATACTATTGGACTAAAAATAACGATATTTGATTAAAAATAACGATATTATATCATTAGACTAAATATTTTTGGACAAGTTATTCATAATTTATGTTATTCTTCTTTCTACCATTTTACTAATAATGATATTTTAGTAATAACGTTATCGTAAAAATAAACGTTATTCTACTAAAAATGTCGCTATTCTACCATTTTAGTAAAAATAACGATATTATACCATTGGACTAAAAATAACGATATTTTAGTAAAAATAACGATATTCTACCATTTTACTAATAACGATATTTTAGTAAAAATAACGATATTTTATTAAAAATAACGATATATAAAAACGTATTTTTAATATATATGATATAATAAAATAATTAAATCCAAAAATATTCAATATTGGGCTCATTTCGAAGGTATCGAAGAGACGATTATAATGGTATAACTTGTTAAAATTAAAACGTATTTTTTTAACGTATTTTAGTTAATATACGATTATATGTGTTAATATAATAAAAGTATAAAATGAAAAATAGAAAATTATAAGGTATAAAGTAAACTAACTAAATAATTATAGGGGTATAAACTGTAAATATATAATAAAATCAAGAATTCAATGGGTAATTGGGTATGTCCGCGTTTGGGTATGTCCGCGTTTTTTGGGTTGGACGAGGGGTATGTCCGCGTTTCAAGCCATACGCGGACCCAAATAGTATATGTCCGCGTTTTTTCAAAAACGAGGACAAAAAACGCGGACATATGGGGTATTTTGGCAAAAATAACAAGATTTGGGGCATATTGGATACTGATTTTTCAACTTAGGGCATTTTAATTAAATTCCCATTTTTCCCTTATTTATATGGCAGTGAAAATCATTTTTGAAATATAAATTATATTATATTGATATAAAGAATATAATTATTAAATGCTGAAATATGTATGGTACTGCATTGATCGTTCTGTTTACCATTGTTGTCTTTCATTCGGAAATGATAAACAAGAACTCACTAGCAAAATAGTCAGAAGCTGGATGCATCTGTACATCAACATTAGCACCGGCCTCATAGTCAAAGCTCAGTGTTGTAGCCTGTTTATGTTGGAATTCGTTAATGGCATCGATGTTTTTTGCATCTTTAATTGCATCTATGTCATTTCATTGGACAGAGCTTTCCTGCATGTTGTATTCATTATCTTTGATCGATGGTGCTTTTCTGACTTCCTGTTTTATGCATGCGATGCTTTGTTTTTGAACAGGAGGATTCACGAGAGTTAGTTGTTCCATAATTTTATGGGCTGCAGAAGATCTGCACTCATCTCTGCACCCTAGAAAGAGAAAAAGACAAACATCTTATAGGTATGGAGTTGGCGAATGAAGCTTTAGAAGCACTGCAAACGTATGCTCCGAGAATCATAAGTCTTTATTTGTTGACACTACAATTGGATACGTGTCTCAATAGAGACTCTTTTATCGGAGATAAGTTTGTAGGAACACACGTTAACTTGTCATATTTAAAGGTATAGTAATAAGTTTATAGGACATTTTTAGAGGTATTAACAAGTTTTTTTAGAGCAATTATAAAATAAAGCGTCGTATTAACTATTTTATAATACACTTTTTTAAGAAGTGTCCTATCCTATAAACACATCTTTTTTATAGGACATTTGTTTTTATAAAAGAAACTTTTTAAAATAGATTCCTATAAAATAGTTAATACGACGTTTATTTTAAAAGTGTTGTAAAAAACTTGTTAAGACGTCAAAAAGTGTTACAAACATATTGTAACATCTTTAGATATGACACTTTAATGTTTGGTCCAATAACTTCTATCCTATAAAACAATCTATTGACATGCTTACACATACCAACTTTAAAACCGCAGGGTCGAGCCTAATATATTATATAATTTCTAAAATATAGAATAAATACATTATCCAAAGTTATAACGTATTAAAAACTTCATTAAATATGAGAATGTTAAACATTGTTCATCAAAGTAGAACCCATCGATCTATTCGCGGCCGTGAAGTCTTCAACAATTTCCTCGAAGCTAATCTTTTCAGCAATTTCCATTTCGATAAACAAAATCAACGACTCGTTTAGAAACTCATCGTCCATTTTATTTCGTATTCTTGTTTTCACAATAGTAATGGCTGAAAATGATCTCTCGAACGTCGCGGTAGAAACTGGAGAGTAAGTAGTAGAATGAATAATCGATAAATAAGACCAAAAGTGGTTTTTCTTCTAGTCGTTACCAACCATTGACACAATTCTGCAATAGATGTCAATTGCTTATAATCTTCATGTTGAACGACATCAATAACATAATGCTGAAGTTGCATCTTCAGAATTGTTTTCCCATGATCACTGAAATCTCCAGGATATAATTGGTCTACTAGTTGACGTACATCAACACTTCTAAAAGTCTCAAACGCATTTTTAGGATCCAGAGTTGAAGCAAGACGAAGCATCTCCATGGAACTATCACCAAAACGACAATCTAGTACCATTAATTGACAATTAATTGCTTCATACAAGATATCCACTCGGTAATGATGCTCAAGTGTATGAACTTTGCTCATTACGAGCCCGAGCCCCTCTGTTGTAGTAGGAAGAAGACAAGTCAAGAATATCTATGTTGCGTACCTAACAAGACAACTAGTCGAAAAGAATACCCAATTGGAAAATTTTGTATTTTAATGATCTTGGAGTTAAATCAAAATTAAATTGAGTGCTTACTGAGTTACTGTTACTGGAGTTCGGAGACTGAAGTGCTTACCGCCTTACCGACTGGACTGAGTCGTCGTCGACCGTCGGTTGAATGCCTGAGAGTCGCCGGCGACCGGACTTCGATGAATCGATGGAGTACACTGCGTTGCCAGTCAGACTTTGGTTGAGTTATTGAGTTTTGAATTTTGAACAACGTAACTCTCGTCTTGATGGTAATCGACTTCTCCCTTCCGATTTAAGTGGACTGGACCGACTTTGGACAATTGGACTTCCCTTTCCCTATATAATATGGACTGGATTGAATATGGGGGGCCCAAATATTTTTTTTACACTACAAATGGACTCCTCCTTTCTTGCAAGTTTTTAAACCACAGGGGTAGTGCCCCTAGTAGCCCATACAACCATCCGCCCCTGGTCTTGACGTCCTATAAACATAAGTTACATTGGGTGGGGCTGCATGAGAAGAAGTGGGTTACAAGAAGAAGTAGAGTATAATATCTCGTGTTTAGTAAACCTAATTTCGTGACCGAAAACCAATTTGTTCTTAAATTATGAGACCATGCTTTAATGACTTGTACCTTAGTCTTCAAGAATTGTTCATTAGTCCAAGTCTTTATTATGAAATCCATCAAGGGGCTAATGTTGAATAATAAAATCTTGGTTAGAACCAAAATTGTAAATGAATTGTCAAGTTAGTAATTAGATTGATATAAGATAAAGATGAAGGGTTAGTTTGTAAATATTGAAAATATATATATGAATTTCATTAATTTTTGAAATTCTATAATTTCATTATCAGATTTTCCTCTCTCTCTCTAGATCTCAATCTCTCCATCCTTTCTCTAGAAACCCTCAATTCATCTAAAAAATTCTACTCAAATTCTTAGGGGCCATTTGGTTCACGGAATTCGAAGGAATTTGATGGAATTGGAATGACAAATTCCTTTGACCAAATTCCAATTCCTTTGTTTGATTCACATATTGATCATGATGGAATCCTTTGAATTCCATTGAATTCCACAAATCAAGGAATTCATCATTCCTTGGCTAAGGTGAAAGTATTAAATTCCATCTAATTCCTACCAACCAAACGGGTGGTCAAATTTCATTCAAATTCCTTCAAAGTTAAATTCCTTCAATGGATTCCAATTCCATCAAATTCCATTCTGCGAACCAAACGCACCCTTAGTGTTCTTCAAGATTGGATGTTAGAAATGGAACTAGGGACTCAAGATAAGGTATGTTCATGGTTAATTTTTTTGATTACATCAATTTTGGGCAAAATGGGTTAAACCCTAAGTTTATGTGTGCATCATAGGTGGAAGATTGAGGAATTGAGGTGGAAGTTCTTCAAGTTTGGTGTTGTTGTAAGTGACAGATTCATTGTGGTAAGTTTAAAAATTCATATAAAATCAACCATTTGTCCAAATGAGGTGTTCTTTATATAGACAGAAAGGTCTATGAGTTTAGCACAACTTTGTCGTTCACACCAAAGTCTATTTCGGAATTTAAGTGACTCGAAATCACTAATTGTCCATAACTGTTCTGTACACACTCGAGATTGCGCACTGTTGGTATTAATTCTCTAGAAAATAGAGAAGAGCTACAATTAATGTGAATCCAGCTTCTTTTAAATCCTAAGAGGATTATGCACAACTTTCATGTTTACAAGAAAATTTGGTTGAGCCTCTAAGAATGAGAAAAAGGCTTAAACTTTAAGTGTACAGAAGTTGTTAGCTATTGTTTGAGTGTGTAAATTTGGATTTTTGCAAATGTGTTTTAAGGCCCTAAGAATTGTGTTAAGTGTTTATTAAGTGTCCTAGGGGTATTGTAAGCATGTTTGAAGGTCTGTAGAATCTTTTTAAAATGAAAGGGCTTGTAGGAACTTGAAATTGTAAGAATTGTTACTGAAAACCATCTAAAAGAATTTTACAAATAAGTGTAGATAAACCGGGTTGAGAAAACTGCTCATAGGCATCAAGTTTCGTGTGATCGTCTCTAAAACACCTCCAAGGTACGAATATCTAATTCGTTCCAATACGTGGGTAATCAATTGTAGTGATTATCCATTTCGTGAAATCTTAATCATGATATACATTTTCAAAATTGGAGATTACCAAGTTGTTATCCATAATTCTTTTGTGTTCTATTTGATGTTTTGGTTTAATATTTGAGTCCTTGAGAACTTCGACCCGTCATCGGTATATTTTAAGATCCTTTGCCAATTTATGATTTGGAACCTCAATGATTTTATTGGATTTGCTATCCTATGTTTATATTGATTTGATTATTTGAACTTTGATGTTATTGAACTTGACTTTGATTAGGCTAAAAACTTGGGGCACAAGTGTTGAGCCGCCTCCATGATGGCTAAAATAGTCATGGTGTTCTCGTGAAGGGTATGGCCGAGCCATATAGAGAACGTTGGATGCATCCTTAGAAACTGAATACCAATTTTGTTGGTTACCGGATAGAACCGAATACCAATTATGTTGGTTACCGGATAGAGCCGAATACCAGATACCTTTGGTTACCGGGGAATAAGGCGGTGTAGTGCCCAACACTTCTATTCCATTATGACACTTGTTTGGACTGATCATCCATCGGGTACAACGTATCTTAATGATATGGATGTTTATCTTGCTTTGAACTTTAATTATATTGGATTCAATTTTTGAGATTTACACTTAAATCGCTTCCAACTCTGTATCGTAAGGTTTTCCTTCAGTTACCTACTTTTTATTTGGTATTTCTTATGTAATTATTAGTTCACTGGGCAATTTGCTCAGCCGAGACTTGTTTTGTTTTACCTCAGCAGGTTCAGGATCTAACCCAGAGGCAGGATGAACGAACGAGATGGCTTAGGATGCTTAAAGACTAGTTTACTTATTCAAGGATTTTGATATGTAAATATGTTAATCGTATAATTACTGGTGGATGTGTTGCTTTTTTTTGGGAGTTCTGTTAGAGTTATGTACTGTGAATTGTAGACCTTTGATCCGCTTTCGGTTGTGACATGCCCCATTTTTATGTCTTGTAGGTAGAGGATGTTACAATTATGGTATTAGAGCTATAGATATTAATCATGTACTACTTTAAGTTTGATCTATGAGGTTGGGTAGAATTTGGCAGGTAAATTTTGGTTTATTCGTTTTCAATTTCATATACTTGTACTTGTTCATTTATCTCGCAAATCCTTAGTACCGTTTTCCATAACTATTTGTATTTATATTTGTTGTTCTGAACGAGTTTCTTTGTTGTATCAGTTCCGATGTTGCCTAGTAACCAACCCAGGGTAGGCCCCGTAGAAATCAAACACAACATGATGAAACCAACCCTCCTCCTCCTCCTTCTCCTCCTCCTCCTCCTCCTTCTCCTCCACATCAAGTTGATCCAGACTTAACGACAGTTATCCAACAAGCTGTCGCAAATATGATCCCTTCTATCGTATCTTAGATTGTAGAGCTCTCCGTCAGACAAATGAAGTACCTCCTGTAAAAACTGTAGGTACAGGAACAGGAGAACAAGAGCAAGGAGTTAATCAGAATACTAATCAGTCTGAAATTCATTTTAACAAGAGCGGGTTGTGATCTCGACTACCATTGTTTCTTGTGGTTTGGGGAGGAACTTTGCTTGTATTGCTCGTCGCTCCTTCAGTCTCGACTTGCTCTGGGAAAAAGATGAAGCGCATGTTGTTCTCTCCATTATCTCGGCTTTCATGGTTACACTTTCGGCTTCAGTTACGATCTATACAATTTGAAGTCCAATCTTGTCTTAAATCGAGCCTTTTAAACCACTAATGTAACGTACTACTTGTTGTCCCTCGGTCTCTCCAATCTCATTGCGCTCGAAAAGGCATAGAAAGTTGGTTGTATATTTGGTGACGGTTCTCGTACCTTGTCTGCATTCAAGGTACATCGTGTAGAGGATCTGCTCATAATCTTCCGGTAGGAAACGTTCTGCCATGAGTTGTTTCATTCTTCTCCATGATCGCATTGGTCCTTTTCGTTGTCGCTGTCTTTGTACTACAAGTTTATCCCACCAAACGGCAGCGGTGCTTTTGAGGCGGAAAACAACCATCTTTATTTGCTTGCTTTCGGGAATCTCCATGATATCGAAAAATCGATCTACTTCAATTTGCCAATCAAGGAATTCTTGTACTCCCATGGTTCAATAGAAAAAGGGGATGTCCGCTTTCATTCGATACTCATGGTCGTTTCTTCTTAGGTAATTCGGCTCTACTTCCTCCTCCTCTTCGAATTCAGAACTGAATAAGTTGATCCGGTTACGGTTGGCACCGGGTGGAACAATAATCGGATCTATACATCTCTCCTTCCTCGAGCGGTGGCCGTTGTTGAGTTTGGCGAGGACTTGGATGACAGCCGTTGTCAGATTGCCTAGAGATGAGGTAATGGCCGCAGTCATCTCGGTTAAATATGCTTTGGTGGATGGTTGTTGATTTGCCATGGTTAATGAAAAGGACAGGCGAATCCTGCTCTGACCAACTGACACAACGTAGGTTTGCGGAAGGATCGACAAACATCTAAACCCTTTTTGAAAACGAGATTACAAAACGTAAAACTCGAAAACTAAGAGAATACTCTTAAAATGCTAAACTTTTATTGATTAAAACTTGATAATCGACAATGAAACCTAATAATCTTATTTGTAACCTAAACTAGAAAAAAAGATAATTATCAAAACTAAACTAATCCTAAGGATACTAAAAAAGAATTAATAAAAATAATTAAAAAGGAATTTAAAATAAAGCAAGGATAATGGAAACTAAATCAAAGACTTTGAATATGGATAACATGGTGACGTGGGATTGTGGAGAATTGGTGGCGGGCAGCTTGTATGCATGTATAGTCGCATGCAAGCCGCTTGGGATTAAACAAAACAGTGCCTTGCGCGGGTCTCATGCGGCTCAAGTCGCATGGTGCCCGCATTGGCATCTGTTTGCGATTTTTGATTTGGTCTTCGATCTCCATTGCAACCCTCTGTATATATTACAAGGAAATAATAGCGAGAAGTTTAAACCTTTTTAAAATTCTAAATATGATCAAGGTGAAACATCATCAAAGTGAAGAGGAAGAGGGAAGTCTGTTGCGCAAATGGTTTCAATTCAGAAACTTTGGATAGTTTCTGATCAAAACACACTTCGTTATTGATCTTTTGATCATGTCCCTTAGATGATGAGGAGCCCATGATAATGTTCTCTCTATGTTTGCTTACTCAGAATAACAACAACAAGAAGAGAAAAGTGAAAGAGAGAAAAGTGTTTAATTAATCTAGAAACACACACACACTTACACAAGGGGCCAATTAGCATGATTTATACAAGCTGAATCGGTGCAACACTAAGGGGTACGACGGTTGGCAAGGGTTGCCAAAACCGTCCCCCATAACTCCTAAAAACTGTATCCATTATCCCATCATAACCGCATTTCGGTTTTAGTAGGATGAAGTGTCACAAACACAATAATTAAAACTATATGCTAAAATAATTAACCTAAGTTTTGACATTTAATAATATTTCCAACATTCCCCCTAAATGTCAAAACATCTTCAATCTTGAATCTTCACAATATGACAACAAAGTCATCGCCTTCAATCGAAACATCACTTGGGTCTTGATTTCCTTCCGAGTAATAGCCTTCAATGCTCGGATCTTCTTCTTTTGTTCCCTCACCTTCTGAATCCTTGCTTTCATTGGGTTGACCTGCTGTATTGGTGACGTTCCGGTCTTCCTGACCATTCCCTCCGGTGCATCTACCATTTGAGGTACCTACGCCATCCTCTGCCTTGCAACCTTTTGTGACTTGAGTCCTGTCGAGCACACTCCCGTACTTCCAACTCTCAATGCTCGCGTACTTTTCGTACCATTTCTGAGCAAAAACAAAGTATTCGTATGGGTGCAAAAGATAATCTATAAAGAGTTTATTGAATGCCTCACCATAACATTTCGGGTATCGAAAACTTTGTGCGATCTCGTTCCAAAGTCCTTTCACAGTGATGATTTCGTGTCCTCCATAGCCAATAATCAATTTGTATAGTTCGAATAGGCATACTTCTAATCCCGATACCTTCGGTGGTACAATGATTTCTTCATTGTCCTTGATCTTGAAAAACCATACAAGTGCCTCATCAAATTTCCTTTTGAAAAATTGCTTATTTGCATAAACAATTTTGTCACACTTAATCAAAATCATGAAAGTTGTAAAATCATCGAGAGTTCTAATATGTACAGGCACAAAACTCCCACGTATTTCGATCTTCTCTTCCTCGATCATTGGCTTCTTTCCTTTGTCATTCGAATCCGTACTCACGGATTTCTTCTTTTCTTTCGTTTCTCTCTTGGAATCGTCACACATGTGAGTGATCTTGCACTTCAAATCACCCAATTCCACTTCAAAACCTTGAAGTATAAGTTTCTTCATACTCAAAACGTTGATATTTACTTTCGGTACGAATGATACGTATGGTATGACATACGTTCTTTCGTTCGTGTTCAAACTTATTTCACCAATTCCATGCACATGTATAGAATCAAAATGGTGTTCTTCATTATTGATGAAGAAACAATTTTTTAAACTATCAAACACCTCCTTTGTAGGAGACATGTGCCTTGTTATTTTGGTGTTCACGTACCAAATCGCGTTCCAAGATCCCGTATCCGTACCTTCGACTAAATAATCACCATTCACGACGATTCTTTCGGTGTGCGTCTGTTTGTAGGGCAGTAGTGGGCCGAGAATTCAAGGAGTTCGAATTTCGCCACTTGTTCCGGCTTCGACCACATATAGAGTCGACCGATCTTCCGTCTTTTGCCTCATTTTTTTCGGACAATCCCAGGCAAAATGCCCTTTCAACATGCATCTATAACATGTCGATTTTTTGATTCTTGTCTCTTCCTTTTCACGGTTGTCAATCGGACCACATCAAGGCTTCACAATTTTCTGTTTTGTATGCAATCATGCATATCTTTTACGAAGTTGATACAGTCTCATCGACCTCCTCCTTGTTAGTTGTTGCCTCCTCCTTTGATTCAACCTTCGGCTCTGATACCACTGTTGTACAAATGGTTTCAATTCAGAAACTTTGGATCATTTCTGATCAAAACACATTTCGTTATTGATCTTTTGATCATGTCCCTTAGATGATGAGGAGCCCATGATAATGTTCTCTCTATGTTTGCTTACTCAGAATAACAACAACAAGAAAAGAAAAGTGAAAGAGAGAAAAATGTTTAATTAATCTAGAAACACACACACTTACACAAGGGGCTAATTAGCATGATTTATACAAGTTGAATCGGTGCAACACTAAGGGGTACGACGATTGGCAAGGGTTGCCAAAACCGTCCCCCATAACTTTTAAAAAATGTATCCATTATCCCATCATAACCGCATTTCGTTTTTAGTAGGATGAAGTGTCACAAACACAATAATTAAAACTATATGCTAAAATAATTAACCTAAGTTTTGACATTTAATAATATTTCCAACAAAGTCACTCTCTCAAGTTCAATGTTATCACCGCAACAGATTTAGGCATACTGTTAAGTTCTGTCGCAAAAGAATTTCAGAAGAAAATAGAGGATCAAGTGTCATTCATCCTGAAGAAGATAATAAAGATGACACAATGTTTATGATGTGCAATTTTCAAGAATCTTCATTTAGTGAACAATGGTATCTGTACAGTGGGTGCAACAACCATATGTCTGGAAACAAGGGTCTGTTCACAAGTCTGGATGAAGGAACAAATAAAGAGGTACGTACACAAGATGATAAGATACTCAATGTTGAAGGGATTGGTGAACTTTCTGTAAATACAAGACAAGGTACAAAATGAATACCTAATGTATATTTTGTTAATGGATTAAAACATAATCTATTGAGTGTTGGGCAACTCATGTCAAAAGGATATGGTTTGCATTTTAAAAATGGTTACCGTGAGATCAAAGATGCGAATGACAGACTGATAAAGGTTTACATGACATCAAATATAATGTTTCCACTAAAATTTCTTGAGGACACGCCCCTGCCATTTGTGATGACTAGTCACCAAGCATGTTGGGAAATTCAGAATTTCACAAGTACAATTAATGCTGCTAGAAGAACTTGGTTAATACTTATGAGGTTAATGCTGCTAAGTGAAGTTAATGCTGCTGATACAACTTAATGATGCTCATCAAGATTAATACTGCTAGAGGAGATTACTACTGCTAAGCAATTTTAGTATTGCTAGTAGTTAGTACTGCTGAATGTTAATACTGCTCAAAGTATTAATACTGCTGAAGACTTAGTGATGCTTATGAGATAATCAAGATTCGTGCAGATCAAGTTTGAAGATTAAGGAAAGCTTGAAGATAAAGATAGAAGATTATTTTGAAGATCTTTTATTATTTGTAATTATCTTTTATCTTCAGTATATATAGAATTAGTCAGAATAGTTTAGAGTTAACTTTTAGAATTCTGAGTTTTTGTTTTGATAGAAAGAATCAACCTCAAGGTTTGTAATCCTAATTCTAGAGAAGTAGAATTCGTATTGGTGAGCCTGTTCATCAATATTGAGGTTGAGTGTTGAATCTTGTAGCTTTAAAATCATTCAATAAAGTTTACAACTTGTTCTTCTGATTCACTGTTTTCATAGATTATTGAATATTAAAGTGTTATTCCGCAAACTCCTTTAATATTGTTTCTGAGTGTTTATTCTTGTTTAGAATTAAGATTCTGACAAGTGGTATCAGAGCTAGTATTCTCAGAAACCTTCATTCAAAATCAATCATCATGGCTAAAGTATCAGAATCGTCAAGCACAGAAATCCCCACTGAGGTAATATCTAATCTCTGCTCTAAATCCTGTATTGAAATTGTTAAAAGGTACAGGGATCATAACCAAAGTATGAGTGATGACCTGAAGAGATTAGAAAAAGATATAAAAGACTATGTGAAAATTGTTGAGAGGTTTGAGGAACAAATTAGAGGTTTCCAAGCCAATGAAGTTCAACACATGTATGACACAAATTACTGGAAGTGGGAGAAAGATCAGTATGAGTTTAAGCTTAAAAAGAAAGAAGAGGAGTGTAAGAAGATAAAAAGTGAGTATGAGAAAGCTAAGCTTGACATTGAGAAGTATTCATATGCTTCTAAAACCATGGATTCAATTCTAAAGGTCCAAATCCATGATAACCTGAAGAAGAGAACTCTAATGGTAAGAATGAGGATGATCACAAAGAGATTCCCTTAGAAAATCACATTATTACCAATGAGGGTTGTAGAAAGATTTGGGTCAAATCTAAGGACATAGAGAAGACAGAGGGAAAGTCTGGTAAGGTCCATTACAAGCAGACCACTGTTGTGAATCCTGTTACTTGCAAACAGTGTGCATGTAAGAAATCTGAGCCCCTAAAACATGTTAAAAAGAGGGGAAATCAAAGAAATTGGAATAATCATTGGGCACAAAAACAAGGGATTGATCTGTGTAAAATCAACAGACCAAAACCTTGTTTTATCTGTGGCAAATTGAATCATCTTGCCAAATACTGTTATTTCAATCCTATTAACCGAGGAGTCACTTTTCAAAGACAACCACAAAACTCTTTTGGTTATAAGAATCAAATGGCTGAGAAAAGAGCACCTAAAAAGTATAATGCTCAGAACACTTTTGCTAATACAAAGAAAAATACTCCAGATAAGCCAAGGAGTAATTTAAAGACAAAGAAAGCAAACAACTTTGTTCAAGTTTGGGTTCCAATGGTAAAGAAACCTGTTAGTACTGCTATCCCAGATAGTACTGCTAACAGAAATAATGCTGCTAACTCAGTTAGTACTCCTAACCAAGTTAGTACTGCTAACAAGGCTAGTGCTGCTTCTAGTAGTAATGTTGCCAAGCCTATAATCTTGACAAAGTATTACAGCCATGAGATTCCTAAACAACTCATTCAGACCAAACTTACAGATTATATAAATGAGAAAGGACAACCCAAGACCACTTTGGCTTGGGTTACCTCTAAAAACTAACTGATTTACCAAGTGTGCAGGGCAACCAATAGCTTAAGAGGAAGAGCATTTGGCATGTTGATAATGGTTGCTCTTGGCACATCAGATAACATGGTCTGCCTTCAAATTCGTCAAAAGATTTGTTGGAGGACATGTTTCATTTGATGCAGAAGTAGGTATGATAAGTGATAAAGGTAAGGGACATGATGTTGAGCAAATAAGGTACAAATAAAGGAAGTCTATTACCCTGCTCAGACTAACACAAGCTTAAAAAGTGTAAGTGTAGTTAATGCTGCCAGTGCAGTTTTAATACTGCCAGTGCAAAGTTAATACTGCTAGTGGTTAATACTGCGCTCAGTTAATACTGCTAGTTAGTTAATACTGCTAGTAGTTAATACTGCTCTCAGTTAATACTGCTAGTTAGGTAATACTGCTAGTAGTTAATACTGCGCTCAGTTAATACTGCTAGTTAGTTAATACTGCTAGTAGTTAATACTACACTTAGTTAATACTGCTAGTTAGTTAATACTGCTAGTAGTTAATACTGCTCTCAGTTAATACTGCTAGTGGTTAATATTGCGCTCAGTTAATACTGCTAGTTAGTTAATACTGCTAGTAGTTAATACTGCTCTCAGTTAATACTGCTAGTTAGTTAATACTGCTAGTGGTTAATACTGCTTATGTCCCGAATCGTATAAATACCTTTTTTGCCCGCCTAAAAGTTCATAACGACTCTTTGATTTCTATTCATCTGTTCTCTAACCCTTTTCTCTCAAAGCACCTAGTGATTTTCAGTCCAGAATATTCAAGCTCAATGGCGTCTATGGCATTTATTGACGAGCACAATGAAATCGCGATGCTACAAAAGCCAAAGCAAGTTGCAGGATTTCATCAGATAGTGGATTTTCTGAAGTCTAGCCATATCGCCTATGCTCTGACAGTGTCTCCATCAATCTATATCGAGCACCAACAACAATTTTGGGCTAATGCCACCATTGTTACTGAGAATGGTGTGCAAGTGATCAAGACAAGGGTGTGTGGCAAACTCTTGACAGTTACTGAAGAGGTAATTCGCATCAGTCTACGTCTAGACGATGCCTCTGGTATCTCATCTATCTCTAATGATGAACTGTTTTCCACTCTTACAACAATGGGGTATGGAGGCCCATTGGGTGTTTTCAAGTTCTCAAAAGCTAAATTTTCACCCCAATGGCGTTTCCTTGTCCATACCCTTATGCATTGTATTTCCAAAAAGACTACTGGCTGGAGTGAGTTCAGTAGCACCATTGCTTATGCTTTGGTGTGCTTGGCCACTGCCAGAAAGTACAATTTTTCTAAAATGATTTTTAATGACCTTGTGTCAAACTTGGGAAACAAAAAGAGTTTTTATATGTACCTAAGATTTGTCCAGGCAGTTATAACCAATGAATTGACGGATATGCCTCACTTTGATGAGGTATATGTACCCAAAATCCCCAAAGGTAAGGTCTTTTCAAACATGAAGAGATCTTGAAGAGATCTCCATTGGACTCGGAAATAGTTGACACCCCATTGTTCTCTACAATGATGGTGGTGTCCCACAATGAAGAAGGTATGGCAGCAAGGTCAAGGCCCTCATTAGACCATCCCACTGCTAGCCAATCCCAACCTTCACCCTCCATATCAATCCCTCAGTCCATACTTCAAAAGCCAAATTCTCCAATCACCCAAACCTACATAAGGAAAAAGGTAAAGAAGGCTCCTTCCCTTCTTGTACCATCACCCACTGAGCCTTTAAGCCCTCTAATGAAGAATTCTCCATTAGAGAATATCTACAGGGAAACCACAGGGGTGTCTCCCAACCCCAAGGAGGTGCTCACTGAGGATATGTTTGAGCATATGGGTGTTAAGGCTGCCACTACTCCTGCTAGCACAGAGGAGGTCAGTGGTAACATAAATAAGACCTTCCCCATGGCAACTTTGAATGAGAAATCATTCAAAGGTCCCTGGTGCCAAGAACCCAAGGGGGTGGAGAGTGCTTCTGTTAGGCAGAAGGCTCCCACTACGAAAAGATCCCATGATCCTTCAAAAGAGGGTAACACTTCTGGAGAAAGTGAGGACAAATATAACTCTCAAGAATTGATGGATGCTATGGGTAACATAAACATGGATGTCATCAAGCAGGGGAAAGACATTGAAGAGCTGAAACTGGTCATTCTGTCTCAACAAGTACAGATTACCAAACTGAAGAAATTGGTGACAAGATTGGTACAGAAAAGGAGAAGAAAGCAATTTGTGTTAAAGAAGAGGGAAAGTGCTCAAGATGCTTCCAACAAGGGGGAGAATCAAGAGAATAAAACAGAGAAGGAAAGCAAATCTGAGATGGGATTTGATGTTGAGGGGGAGAAAGAAGCAGAAATAGAGAAAGAAACAGAATTTGCCCAAGCAACAGAAACTGTTAATGCTGCTGAGGTAAAAGAAACAGCAGTAATAAGGCTTTCTGTAGAAGAATTGGAAATTGCAGAAACGTTGGTAAAAGCCAAGAATGACACTCCTAAGGCTTCTAAAAAGGCCAAGGGAGTGGTCATAGATGAAGGAGGCCTTCAAAAGAAGAGAAAAGAAATAAGTGAGGCAGGTTTGAAGGATACAAAAGGAAAAGGAAAGATGCTTGAACCTGAACAACCTTTAAAGAAGAAAAGTCAGATTGAGTTAGATGAAGAAGTGGAAAAAGAGCTTCAAGCTGAGATGGAAAAAGAGGAACTGCTACAATCTGAGAAGGATAGAGAAGTTGCACTGAATATGGCCAGAAAACTAAATGAAGAGTATCAGAAGAGCATGAAAACAGCAGCTCAGGCCAAGAAAGTACCAGTAAAAAGAATGTCACTCAAAAAGCAGAGAAGACAACCTTCTAAGACCTTTTTGGCCAATCAGGAAATGAGAAAAATGATAAATTTACTCAAAGGTTCAATTGGTGTCAAAGGAGAGATGTTTACTAATATGGCATACGGTCAAGTAGAGGAGCTATATAAGAAAGAAATGGCTAAGCTTCAAGGGGACTCCTCACAAAGGGAAGAGGCTGAAAGAAGGATGAAGGAGAGACATGATCTCAACATTTAGCAACCATTCCCTGAGGAAGTCACACCTACAAAAGAAAATAAGGAAGAGCCAGAGAATGTTGGTATGGAAGCTAAATCTGCAAAGAGGGTGAAGACCATAGCTTCAAAGAAATTGTTCAAGAAACATAGGGTTGAAGAAGCTGAAAAAGAGGCAGAACCTTCAGTTACACCTTCAGCAGAATCTGTGCAGAACCCAGAACAGTCCAATAAGCAATCTAATGTGCATCTTGAGCTTTATATGACTATAACAGATGATGAACCAGTTCAAGCTGATCCCATTTCTATGAAAGCACCAGAAGTCATCTTTTGGGATATTCTGGAAGATCAAAGAAAGAAATACTTCAGGCTTAAGAGAGTGGGAGATATATATGAAGTGTACTCTACTTGGGATAGACTCATCAGAAGCTGTTCAAGATCAGATTTAGAAGAGATGTTTAAAGTTGGATTCGGTCTATATGAAAAGGAGCTGACAGGAGAAGGAATGAGCTTAATCAGATTAACCATGGAGTACTTGTGCATGATGTTTGATCCTAGCAAAGTTTAACATGTGATCAGAGATTTGCATCTACAGAATAAATTCCAAAGAATAGAAAACCGGATGATATTTGAAAGGTGTGGAGTCTATGTCATCACTGTAGATAGAGCTTATCATGAGTACTACTTGGTTGATAAAATCCATGATCACAACAAGGGTAAACTGCAAGCAATGTTGAATGCTAAGCTTACATGTTCAAAAGATTCAGAAATGGCAAAGATTGTGGTAAGCAGAACAATAAATCAAAGTCTGGGTCTGGATCCGAATTTGGGAAACTAAGCTGCAGTGTTGAAAGCATCTTGAAGATAATTATTGAAGAACTTGACTTCTCTTCCTAAAAGTCAAGTTAGGGGGAGATTGTTGGGAAATTCAGAATTTCACAAGTATAGTTAATGCTGCTAGAAGAACTTGGTTAATACTTCTGAGGTTAATGCTGCTAAGTGAAGTTAATGCTGCTGATACAACTTAATGCTGCTCATCAAGATTAATACTGCTAGAGGAGATTACTACTGCTAAGCAATTTTAGTACTGCTAGTAGTTAGTACTGTTGAATGTTAATACTGCTCAAAGTATTAATATTGCTGAAGACTTGGTGCTGCTTATGAGATAATCAAGATTCGTGCAGATCAAGTTTGAAGATTAAGGAAAGCTTGAAGATAAAGATAGAAGATTATTTTGAAGATCTTTTATTATTTGTAATTATCTTTTATCTTCAGTATATATAGAACTAGTCAGAATAGTTTAGAGTTAACTTTTAGAATTCTGAGTTTTTGTTTTGATAGAAAGAATCAACCTCAAGGTTTGTAATCCTAATTCTAGAGAAGTAGAATTCGTATTGGTGAGGTTGTTCATCAATATTGAGGTTGAATGTTGAATCTTGTAGTTTTAAAATCATTCAATAAAGTTTACAAGTTGTTCTTCTGATTCACTGTTTTCATAGATTATTGAATATTAAAGTGTTATTCCGCAAACTCCTTTAATATTGTTTCTGAGTGTTTATTCTTGTTTAGAATTAAGATCCTGACAAAGCATTTCTTCTTTGGCATCAAAGGTATAGACATATTAGTTTTGACTCTCTAGTACACATGAGCAAATAGAAGATTGTTAAGGGCATGCCAAATATTTCTAAACCTAACGATGTGTGTGAGGCATGTACTCTTGGTAAACATGCAAGGGAAACCTTTCCACAAGAGAAAACTTGGAGGGCATCAAATCCTTTGGGGCTTATACATTCGGATGTATATGGTCCAATGAGGACATAATCCATTGGTGGCAGCAGGTACGTTCTCACATTTATAGATGACTTTAGTAGGAAGGGATGGCTGTATTTCTTAAATGAGAAATCATAAGTATTTCACTCATTCAAAATCTTCAAGGCATTGATTGAGAAACAATGCAAGTTCAAGATAAAATGTTTGAGATTAGATCGTGGGGGTGAGTATAATTCTCTCCACTTTAAAGAGTTTTTGGAGAATCATGGTATTAATCATTAGTTAGCCACACGGTATACACCCAGCAAAATGGGGTGGCAGAAATGAGGAACCGTACTCTCTTAGAGATGGCTAGAATTAGTATGCTTAAGAACAAACGGTTACCAGATATGTTTTAGGCAGAAGTCGTATGCACGTTACTTGTTGAATAGGGCTTCTACAAGAAGCTTGTCTAATAAGACACCATAAGAGGTGTGGTGTGGTTTCAAGCCATGCATCTCTCACCTTAGAGTATTCAGGTGTGTAGCATATTCACACATTCCAGAAAAAAGGCGAAACAAGCTTGAGGAAAAGTTTGAAAAGGTTATATTTATAGGTTATAGTGAGAACTCGAATGCCTATAAATTATATAACCCTCACACAAAGAAGGTGATCACAAGTAGAGATGTGACCTTTCAAGAAGACAAGTTATGGGAGGATTTTGATAAAGAAGAAAACATTCCAGGAACTGTTGAGGAAGAAAGTACTCCTCAAAATAACGAAGACTCCAATGAAGAATTTGATGTAACTAGTCCTATCCCACATAATACCTCAAGTTCTTCTAATTCTAATTAATTCATCATCTTCGTCAGAATCTCCTCCACTAAAGATGAGAAGTATGGAGAGCATTTACAGCAACACTCAACAATTAGAACATGACGAAGTGGCAGATTTTGTTCTTTTCGCAGATGCCGATCCTATCTCCTATAAGGAAGCCTGTAAAGATAAAAGATGGAGAGATGCTATGGATGAAGAAATCACAAGAATAATTAAGAATGAAACATGGGATCTTGTTGAACCACACAAAAATTGCAAACCAATTTGGAGTAAAGTGGGTGTACAAAACAAAATTGAATGAAAGAGGGGAAGTTGATAAGTTCAAAGATAGGTTGGTTGTGAGGGGGTACAAGCAGAAATTTGGGGTAGACTATCATGAGGTATTTGCTCTTGTAATTAGAATCGAGACTATATGCTTAGTCCTTGCTTTGGCAGCCCAAAACAATTGGAGAGTTCACGAAATGGACGTTAAGTCTGCATTCTTGAATGGCTACTTAAAGGAAGATGTTTACATTGATCAACCCACTTGTACACAAAAAGGGGGAAGAAAATAAGGGTTGTCGTCTTAAAAAGGCCCTATATGGGTTGAAACGAGTTCCTAGTTGAGCTGAATTGATTGCTATTTTCTCAAAAATGGATTTAGAAAATGCACATTTTAGCATACTCTCTTCATCAAAAGATGCAAGGATGATCTGCTGATTGTATGCTTATATGTGGATGATTTAGTGATCACTAGCAACTCTCATGAGATGATAAGATCATTTAAAGAATCTATGAAGCTTGAGTTCGAGATGACGGACATGGGTTTGCTACACTCCTTCTTGGGTATTGAAGTAAAACAACAAGAAGGTATGATCTCTATCTCATAACAAAAGTATGCAAAAGAACTATTGTCTAAATTCAATCTAGATAATGCTACTCCTGCATCAACTCCCATGGAGTTTCGATTGAAATTATCCAAGGAAAGAATCGAAGAAAGTGTTGATTCCAGAATTTATCGGAGCCTAGTTGGTAGTTTAATGTACCTAACTTCATTTAGGCCCGATATCACTTTTCCAGTTAGCTTGATTAGCCACTTCATGGAATGTCCTAAAAGAAGTCACTGGGAACAGGAAAGTGTATTCTACTCTTCATCAAAGGAACACTCAATCATGGGATTGTTTATTATAAGTGTGCCAATCCCAAATTAATTGGTTATAGCACCAGTGATTACGGAGGAAGTTTTGAAGACAACAAAAGCACTATGGGCTACATATTTAATCTCGGGACACGTGCTATCTTTTGGCAATCAAAAAAACAAAAAGTTGTTGCCTTATCATCTTCAGAGGCTGAGTACATATCGCTTTCAATGGTTGGTTGTCAAGTCCTATGGCTATGAGGAATTTTAGAAGAGTTATGCATGCCTCAAGGATATGGAACAAAGATATCTGTGACAATAAATCCGCAATTGCTTTAGCTAAAAATGGAGTATTTCATGGCAAGAGTAAGCATATTCGCATTAAGTTCCGCTTCATTCGTGAGCTAGTTAGTAATGGTGATGTGGAGGTGGATTTATGTGGAACAAAGGAACAACTTGCAAATATATTTACAAAGGCACTGCAGGCTTGAAGTTTCAATCGTTTAAAAGAGAATATTGGAGTTTTACCGGTCTAGATTAAGGGGGGAATGTTAAATATGTAAGCTAGATCTATTGGTTGATCTCTTCGACAATTACAAATAAGTGGGTTATTATGAAACAGTGGCAGTTACTTTCTCAAGGGTTGTGATGGTTCATCACAACATTTACTAATATATATATATATATATATATATATATATATATATATATATATATATATATTACCTTATATATTTTGATATCAATGATATTTAATGAAAGTACAAATTAGTGTGTATTTCTTGTAAACCTCGCATCCTCTTCAACAAATTTGTGAAGCCACCCTAACCAACAAGACGAAGCTCCCTGGAAAAGAAGGAATCATTAATAGTTCCAATGATGACTTAGATGAAGAAAAAATAACAACACACCAGGAAAATCATAAAAGGAGCAACATTTAAAAATTAAACAAACATATAAAAGATAAAAATAAGTGAGAAAAACTATAATAGCATTTGAACTCCTAAAACCAATTTGGAAAAACATGAATCATATACCACTGAATGCTTAACGAATTTATGTGATGAGAAAGGGATGAGTAGAGATGGAATTGTATATGAATTGTAGGGTTTGAACATCGATTCTTACCTTACGTTTCTTTGTGTGACCCTAATCTACAATAGAGCAACCTGAAATTTTCTGAAATCGACCGGTACAGGTACAAGTGAGTAAGGAGGGTATAACAATATGAAAATATCAATCAACTCATAACTCCAATAAACCCAATTAAACATGTCAAAAGAGAAAAAGAAGGCCAATTCACAAACATAAACATTCATAGTTTAAATTTAGGTTTTCATATTCAAAAAAAATATGAATCTAACTTTACTCAACAAAAGAAAAGAATAAAATAAGAAGCTAGCATGACAAAAATCCTTGGATAGAGAGCATGAGGTAGATAATACTAGGACCAAAATTGACATACAAATACTATTTGATGTCCCGTGGGTGACGACCCCGGGCTCTACTGTCAGATTTCTGAGTGGGTACCCCAACCATGCGAAGCCAGAAAGGGAGAACAGTAACCCAAATGATGTGGTTGAACACTACCATTAAGAGAGAGGCGAAAGAGGTATGGGGATTTTATCCATTTGAATTTGAATATAGATATTTTGAGATAGGTTTCAGGAAGCTCAAGAGGGAACTGAATGAATCCGTGAAAACCAAGGAAATTCAAACCGTAAAAAATTAACAGTGCATTCATTACTTGTACATCATGCTTCATGGTTTGTAATTAAGAGATTTTCAAGTTTTAGGCATAAAAATATTGTACACAATGCATTATGAGTGATAGTTATGAGTTTTTCCTAAATGCATATTAATGTAGTATAGATATACATATATTAAAGTTAATTACTAGTTGGTCCCTAGAGTGTTATGTTTCTTACCAAAAACAAGGAAAAATAAAAAGAAGTGCAAAAAGGGAGACAAAAAGATGGTTGAACGATGGTTAATAAACGATTTTACCCGTGACTCTAACGAACATAATGGACGAAGTTAATGAGGTGGTCCCATTTTCAAAACAAAATCCAAACCTCAGGAACGACTTATTGAAGTTCATATCCCACATTCAAAGAAATCTGAACGTGAAGTTTACTCTTTAATTTAAAAAAAAAATATAAACTATATTAATATTTTTAGTGTAAAATAAATAAATATATACAAAGAAAAAAATTCCAAAATGAAACTAAGGAGCTGTTTGTTTTTTAAGAGGTCTAAAGTCTGAAGTCTTATTTTAGTTATGATTAATAAGATGTGGTGTGTAAAAATGTATGAACGATTCAGACTTAAGAGTCATTAATGTTGGAAATTTTAGTAAAAAATATGTGTTTTTTACTAACTTTGGACACAATTAAATACATGTATATGTATTTGTTAGGACACAGTCTCGTTGGATTCAAGATCATACAAAACGAAGATCGCAATCTGAAGTTAATGCTGAAAGTTACTCTCAACCATAGTCTAGGGTCTATTTTGTAATAATAGTCAAAGTTATAATATCTAGATATTATTTAGATATTATGTTTTTAGTTTAATATTAGTTTAAGTTTTGATAATATATTTTAATAGATATTATCTATCTCTCTCTTTTATCAATCGATCAGATCAAACAGATATACAACACATACACAAAGGTAAAAAGAGAGAAAAACAAACACAAAGCTTATATCAAGAAATCAACCGTGTAATCCGCGTTTGTAATCCAAACAGGTTGGTTTATTATCTATTGTTTGTTGTTTTGATTATCTGGTAACGATCACGGACTCACAATTGGTATCAGACCTGATCCAGATCAAAATCAAATTTTTTTGACTCTGTGTTCTTCATTTTTTGAAGAACACTGTGTAAACATCAAAATCTTGATTTTACGGTTATTTTCGAAATCAAAAGGTTGTGTCTTGTTCTAATTGATAAGGAGATCGTTGTGTCAAATTTTGGTGTGGTAAAACGACATCTAGTTGGGTTAATTTTAGAGTTGCAGGTCGTTTAATCGGAGAAGACGACGTATCGGTCTTAAGCGTACCGGTCGAACCTTAGTTTTTACATTCCCCGGTCGAATCTCACAAACTTTTGTACCGGTCGAATTTTTTTTATCCGGTCGAATATAACTTTTCTACCTCACTTCCCCGGTCGAACCCCATTTTTCCACTACACTTCCCCGGTCGAATCTCACACAATTCTTCCCCGGTCTTCCTCACTTCACCGGTCTTCACATCACCGGTCGAATCAAAACCCACCTCCGGTCAAAGTCTTTAATTTGTTATTTCAAAACCCACCTCCGGTCAAAACCCACTCTTCGGTCAAAGACATCAAACAAACAAACACTTCTCATGTTTTCATGCAAAACAATTTTTTTATTAAATGCAAACAAACTCACGTGGATTTCTTCAAGATTGCCACGTGAACTTGTTTAATCCATCATTGAGAAGCTTTTATATCATTGAAAGAAATCCATCACCCTTCCAATCTTTTCCTTTAGAAGCTTTTCTCAAATTAGAAAAACTTTTTTCATTTTAAAGAAAAGCAATTCTCACGTGTCCATTAATTCCACCAATTACCGGTTCAATCTTTTTATCGGTCCAAGAATTTTACCAGTCGAAAATTGTACCGGTCAAGCATAAATTCAATCTTTTTACCGATCAATCAGTTTTACTGGTCGAAAATTTTACCGGTTCTTTACGTCTTACCGGTCGAACCTCACTTTGCGCAATCAACCTCTTGCGCAAACCTTCTCAAAACGCAAAGTTTTTCCAGACTTCGAACTTTAAACATAATGTCTTCCTATTTTCACATGTTGAATAAAGGAGAATACGAAAAGTGGAAAATGAATTTTTTTCAGCTTCATAGATGGTGATGAATTGGGTCAAGATATGATATTATCATTGTCTGAAGGAGCACAAAGAAATCATACTGATTGTAGAGCTAGAGTTTATCTGAGAAAGAGTATTTCTAAGGAAATATATGATTTAATGGATATTCCCGAAGCTTCAGGGAAAGAGATTTGGGACTATCTTGCATTAAACTCTGAATGGATTGTCTCAGACCGAAACGTTTTCTTAAAAGGAAAAGTTTTGGAGAACTCTGAACTTAAAAGAAAGATTTATGATCTGGAAGCTCAAATACAGAAACAAGAGTCTGTTGAGAGCAATGAGAAGAAATCAAAAGACTTGGAGAGTACAAATGTTGAGCTTCAAAAGAAAATATCTGAGTTTTAAAAGAAGTTCTCAGATCTGTCAAAGAAGGCTGTGGAGGAGAAGAAGGTGATTGAGCTTCAAAGTTTAATGCTTTCTCAAAAAGTTGAAGACTTTGAGAAAGTAATCATATTGGAAAGAGATCAGTTTGCCAAGGAGAGGAAGGCAAATGATCAGAAGGGTGCTAAGAAGGGATTCGAAGAAGAGAGAAGCATCCTTCAAGCTGCAATTAGGAAGCTTAATGCAAAGCTATCTGAATTATCTAATCTTGCTCAGAAAGAGAAGAAGAAGAGGTCCGAGCTTGAGACGAAGATTGACCTTCTTGTCAAAGAACGAAACAACTATTCTTCAAAGGTTAAAGAGCTTGAAAAGGTTATTTCAACGGTGATGGTGACTGAGCGCAAGACTCCAGAGTCAATTGTCCACTCACCTAGAGATGATTCTGCTGATTCAGAATGTTCATTCAAGTCAGCTGCAAGCTCATATCAGAAACCTGTTTCTTCAAAGAGGTCAGTGAAATCTTCTAATCATATTCGGAGTACTAATCTTTTCTATGACAGAAATATAGATAGTTCAGGTACACATCAAATAAGAAGGTGCTACCAAGAAGAAGCTGAACTGGTCTGGAACAGGAAACCAGTTAAAGAAGAGCTAAAATGTAAAAACTCATGTGTACATACGCCTAATGCCAAGAAGAACAATGCGCATAAAGGTAAACCTGATTTCGTCTACACGAGAGATCAATTAATCAGGTTATCAGGTAAGAAATTTTATTGTTCTTATTGTCGTACACATGATAATGTTCACAAGACCCGAACTTCAAAGAAGAAAGACTCTTGAATAATACAGTTCAAGACCCGGACATCAATGTCAAAATGGCTTCTAAGTACATCAGCTTAGAACCCGGACTTCAACGAAGATATGGCTCTTGAATACAACAGTTCAAGACTCGCACTTCAAAGATCAAAAGACCTTACTCCGTGCTGAACATGAAGATTGTACTCAGATACTCAAATGAGGAAATCAATCATCAAGGGGGAGTACATACTTTTCTGAAATTTTAAATGCATATCTTTTTCAATGATAAAGTTTCAAATGCATAATTTCAGGGGGAGTATAAAAAGGTGATGACTTCTGATCAATTCAGATCAGAACTCGTTCTTTAAAAAGTTTTACTGTTTTTTGTCTTTTCAATTTAAGTGAATAAATTTGCTTTGACTTGACTTAAGACTTTTGCAGAAGTTTGAGAGAAGCTTAAAAGATCATATCTTTATGACTTTAAGCTTAGCTTCATGAGATGGAAGATCGTACGTAAAGGTATAATTCTATATCTTCATCTCATATATGGTTGAAAGAAGGACAACTTTCAATCATAGAAAACATTGTTTTTAATGTTCAAACCACTTCCCGATTTTTTCAACAGATTTTATATTATGGAAGTGTGATTTTAAATGTTTTCAAAATCAATTTTGTGCTTTAACTGAAATAGTTAAACCAATATGAGCATCGCATGCATCATAGGAAAACAAAGAATCATTGTGCTAGGAATTAACACAACTTCAATGGAATCACCTTAACCAGGGATTTCTACCCAAGAAGTTAATCCTTAGTGATTGAGTGTGCAAAGAGAATAGAAATGAGTATGATTAGAGTAAGCAAAACGTTTAAAAGAAAGAGCGTGTGAGAACAGAGTTAAAAGAATATCACAACTCTGCACCAACTTTTTCTGAGCCGGGTAGCCACAATTACTAGTGTTTCACAATTCTTTGGTGAACATTATTGAAACAGGCAACTAACCCATGCCAACTCTTGATCAAACCTCACCATCTACTCATTTTCTTCTCAAATAGAAAGTGTTTCACATTTTCAAAGGGGACGAAACACATATGCTATCTGATTTTCAATTGGAAAATCTGGATATTGAAAAGAAGGAAGTCTGCCCCACCTTCGCACTTCAATAATGCACATTGAGTCTGTGTTTAACTTACTGTTGTCTCAGTGGTTTACACAATTTTGAGCCTAATAAGCAATCATCAGTGCTTAATTCTTTCTATCACAAGCACGAACACACAAGGAATTTGTTTCTTTGTCATAACGTTTATAGAAATAACCTTTGTGGTGTTTCGATGATTAAATGGAAGCCCTGGGGGAGTCAACATCAAACAGCTCCTTTCCAATGTGTATTCGTTACACTCAGTGACTTAGTGTTACTGACAGGCATTCTAACTGATTCATTAGTTGATTCAGGTGTTACATGATTATTTTGTCTAGATTTGCAAAGATCAGGATGAATAACTATTGAATTGACGGATCAGAGACTCCAAGTGGTTGACATTTCTTACTCAAAGTTTTGATGAAGTCGTTGCACTTTCCATCAAAAAGGGGGAGAATCTAAAGCTTGAAGAAATGTTCATTCCATTACATTACAGGACCAAGAACTGCGAGATCAAAGTATTCTGAAGACATGCTGATTTCAGATAAATTTTCTTTGAAGATACTTTGCTAAAGCATTCTGAGCTAGAGAAAGAGATTGCATCTTCTGTGCTGAAAGAGAAGATCGTATTGCTAAATCATTTTAGTAATGATCTTTATCCAAAGGGGGAGATTGTTAGGACACAGTCTCGTTGGATTCAAGATCATACAAAACGAAGATCGCAATCTGAAGTTAATGCTGAAAGTTACTCTCAACCATAGTCTAGGGTCTATTTTGTAATAATAGTCAAAGTTATAATATCTAGATATTATTTAGATATTATGTTTTTAGTTTAATATTAGTTTAAGTTTTGATAATATCTTTTAATAGATATTATCTATCTCTCTCTTTTATCAATCGATCAGATCAAACAGATATACAACACATACACAAAGGTAAAAAGAGAGAAAAACAAACACAAAGCTTATATCAAGAAATCAACTGTGTAATCCGCGTTTGTAATCGAAACAGGTTGGTTTATTATCAATTGTTTGTTGTTTTGATTATCTGGTAACGATCACGGACTCACAGTATTGTATATATCTAACTCTTTGTGGGTTCATGTTCTTCTATATGAGCTTCAAAACGATATATTGTGTGTCCAAAACGGAATATGTGTGAATGAGATATCGATGCTCAAAGTTGAGTGTTTGGGATGAAATTAGCAAAACCAAGTGGGTGTGGGATTGTGTCCCACATAGGAAGGAGGACCAAAAGTTTAGAAGTTTATAACTAAAATTCTGTGAGGGACTTACAAGTCCTTTGTTTGGTTTTACTCCATCACCTACCCGCGTGCAGGAGGGTGCCGATTGCGACTCTCGTAGGCTAAAATCGGTGAACTTGTGCATGGGCGCAACCTGCAGACACGAATGCCGCTCCGAAATCTTGTGCTCGTGCATCTTGGTTTTTGCGAAATTTTTTGTTTTGATCTAGTGGACTACGCGAGTTTACCCGCGCAACTCACTGGAGTGTGAACGAACAGTGGATCACGCGAGTTAAGCCGTGGGCTTACCCACGACATACACTGTCTGTAGACGAGAGACAGTGAACCATGCGGGTTGTGCCGCGACTTCACCCGCGTGGCAAGTCGCGAAACACACTGTTTCGTTTTTCTGTATCTCCCAATTGATACTCAATGAATACAAAGATAAATGTGATTAATGGTCAGTTAATTATTCGTTAAATACTGATTAATATCATATTAATCTGTCGGTTTCATTCTTGAGTATAAATAGGGAGTTTGGATCATTCCTAGAAACCCTCGACATACCAATCGATACTTCTTCTCTCTAATTTCAGGCAAGTAGAAATATGACAGTACTTCTGCTCACGCTGTTGTACCCTGGGAACAGACGACAAATCTGTTTAAGGGAATCGTGTTCAACATGAGCCTCAACATCGTTTGAATCTACGGTTTATTCGTTTACACTTATTTTATGTCGATTTCCTTTGTATTTGAATTGTACTAATCATTTGTTGATTGTTTTAGTTATTTCGTTGTATTTATATGTATTATTAAAATACATAAAGTGGATTATTACCAACAATTAAGAGGTTTTTTTAAAAAAACAAACAACCCCTAACTCTCTCCGTGAAACCCTTCCCTTACGTCCAATTTTGCATTAGTTTCTTTTTGAAATCCTCCTCCCACACTAGTATGAAAATGACCTTTGTGACGATTTTGAAAAATCAGGTGGGTAACGGTTTGGAAAAAAACCTTTACAAAAAGTCACAGAAAAAATTATAGAGTTGTTTTAGTAACGGTATAAAAAACCGTTATCATTACCAAACACCTAAAAATTTAAAGTAACGGTTTAGACAAAAACCATTACAAAAAGGTCCCGTATGGTGATCTTTTTTAAAACCGTTGCCAAAACTAAAAAATATATATAGCAACGTTTATTTGAAAACTGTTTCTAAAAGTCATTTCGTTGTATGGTAACGGTTTTGAAAATTTTGCGTCACCAAAAAGTAGTTTATGGCAACAATTTTGAAACTTTTACGTCACTATATGACATGTTATGGTGACGGTTATAAAACGTTTTCATCACCATATATCATGCAACGGTCGCGGTTTTGAAAAAGTTATGTCACCCTATATCATGCTATGGTGAGGTTAATTTTGATTACGTCACCATATGTCATCTTGCAATGTTTTTTTTTGAGAGGGTATCCCAGACCACATAAGGCCCAGACTAATCCCTGGCAATATGGGCCGAAGCCCGACTGCTAAAGCATGCAGCCCGGGGTCGAAGCCCCCGTACCTCCAGGATGCGTCTCCCAGGGTTCAAACATGAGACCGCTACTAGCTAGTCCACATGCCTTACCACTAGGCTAACACCTTTGCAATGTTACAGTGAGAGTTTTGAATAATAATTAGCACTGTATGTTTTTCTATGGTGACGATTTTGTAAAATAAATATCACTGTACACTATGCTATGATGACGGTTTTGAAAAATAAATGTCACTATACGTCATTCTATGGTGACGTTTTTGAAAAATAAACGTCACCGTACATCATGCTATGGTTCTGCTTTCAAAATAAATGTTAATGTATGTTATGTTATAGTGACCGTTCTATTAAAAAAAACGTCACCGTGCGTCATTCTACATTAACGGTCTTGAAAAATAAACGTCACGGTGTGTCATTCTACATTGATAGTTTTGAAAAATAAATGTCATTGTACGTCAGTTTTGAAAAGTTTACTTCATCATATGTCATGTTGTGGTGACGAATTTTGCATAATAAACGTCGCCATAGATAATTCTATGGTGACGAATGGTGACAGTTTGGAATAATAGATGTCACTGTATGTCATGTTAGGTGACGGTTTTGTAAAATAAATGTCATCGTATGTCATGCTACTTTGACGGTTTGAAAACTAAACGTCAACATGCGTCATTCTAAAATGACGATTTAAAAAAAAAGTTATTGTACGTAATGTTAAAGGTAAGAATGGTTCTTCACCCTTGGATACACATTAGAATGAGATGCACCGAGATACACCGGATTAATCCCGTATCAAGCACGATTTATGGGTGAGTTTGAGATTAAAAGTGATCAAGGTCTAGATCCTTTCTTACATTCTCAATTTAACTCTTATTCTCACACAATCCTTTGTCTAATTTGTTATTTCCACCAAGATTGTATATTAATCTATGCTTGCTAGCTTACAATTTTTTCCCATGTCTCCCTTAATGATTTAAAATTAATATATTTTTTCTTTTTTTATTAAATTCTATCTTTTACGTACTATGCTTTATTTTAATAATTTGCACTATCATATCGCCTATATGCGTATAATTTTCGTAATAATATTCAATTAAATAATTAAAGCTTTAATTAGTATACTAATGATCAATATATGTGGATGTTATAATATGAAAATGGCATTGCCTATCATGATGTAACCAATGAAATGATACAGTTACCTCCCGACATCTCCCTAGAAACAATTGCTAACCCGGTTGAAGCAATCGTTGAAATTCTATATGTTTCTCTATTGCTATACGTCGAAGTTGGTACTCATTAATGTTCACAAGAATTGATACGATTCCATTCCACATCGCACTACATGCAAATCTTCATTCAACAACTTCATGTGAGGTTTGAAATACATTGAAGTCTATGTTCAATTAAAGGCCCATCCCTAAATGAATGTCATGGACATACAATCATTGCGCAATTGAGTAAATATAGAAGACAATGTTTCAATTTTTGGCTATATTGGAAGTTGATGGTTATTTTAATTTATATTAGTTGCTTCTTTTTGTATTAGCATAATTTTATATTTTTTTAAGGCAAGCATGATTTTATTTTGATTATTGTTTTTGTTGGGTCATTGACCAACATCTTCCTAAATTGAAACGTGGTGTTGGCTGTTACGCTATAAGGAAATAAAGTTGTGCCTTCTTCATCAGCAATTGCTTTTGGCGTAGTGGTAAGCGCTTGATCCTAACATGTGTTATCAGAGCAGGTCGGGTTCGAATCCCATGGAGTGCATTTAAATGCCAAAGACATGTTGTGCATCCATTGACTTCTAGCGAAGATCTTGTTAGTGTTGGCAGATGCTGGAGGGGGGGGGGTTGTTGGGTCATTGACCAACATCTTTCTAAATCGAAACGTGGCGCTGGCTGCTACGCTATAAGAAAAAATAAAGTTGCGCATTCTCCATCAGCAATTGCTTTTGACGTAGTGGTAAGCGTTTGATCCTAACAGTTTTTTGATATGAAGATTGTTTTAATCGATCATATTTGTTTAGTTCTTTGGATTAGTACACTCTATGTCAACATTTGAGGCACCTTCCCTTCGAGAGTGGACAAGAACGGTAGTTACCAAAATAATTTAGGTGTGCATTTGTTTCTTCTTAATAATATGGATGAGTACCGTGTTCTTCCAAAAGTAAAAATTAAAATAAAACAAAACCTTCATATCATCAATTATATAAACAATACATAAATTATCCACATGTCATCTATTAATTACTCATTTTCGTTTACTTTACAACTTTGACAAGATTATATATATGGAGGAAAGTTTAAACGAGAACCCTGATTTTATAATATAACAAGAAAACATCAAATCATTTACAAAATCATATGTGATTTTACATTAACCCGAAAAAAAACGGATGCGGACGAATTTTTGCGAGACCTAAAGTCGCGCGAATCATATATGATTTTTGTACGTGAATTATATATGATTTTGTATGTACTTGGTTGTTCTCGTGTTTTCTTAAATAGATGTTTATGAACCCACCTCTATATATATTAAAATCCCATTAGTTAAACTATATTAATTTTTAGGAATCATATAATACACTCTTTTGATATGTAGCCAAACATCTCCGATACTTATATTTTTTTTTGAAACGAAAAGAGGAGGAGCTAACGGTTTCCGGCAAGGCCGTTAACCGAAGGGGTCCCCATATTATCATTAGAAAGCGAACATTGACAATAGTCATCGATACAAAGCGCCAGAAAAGGCGGAACATAATGAAAAAAGTCAGGACAAGTCAGGAAAGGAGAGTTTCGAGCCACCAAGTGGGCCGCCTCGTTAGCTTGTCTCCCAATGGCAAGGACCTTGAAATTTCCGTGATTGTGGAGGAGGAGTTGAATTTTCCCAATGGTGTCCCCGAACTCCGAAAGGTTCTGGGAGGGATCATGGATAGCATCATGGACAACAGAAACATCGATTTCAAAGATCATATGGTTAAAGCGCAACGTAGAGACCCAAACCATAGAGTCGAGAAGGGCCATAGCCTCGCATTCGTGGACCGAATGTTTTGAAAATCGTTGCTTTATGTTGTGATGGTTTTTAAAAAACGTTACCATAAGGGACCATTTAGTAACGGTTTTTGTCTAAACCGTTGTTTTATGTTGTAAGGGTTTTGAAAACCGTTACCAAAACTAGAATATATACAACAACGTTTATTTGAAAACCGTTACTGAAAGTCAACATGGTAAACATGGCAACGGTTTTGAAAATTTTGTGTCACCAAATAGTAGTTTATGGCAATGGTTTAGAAAGGTTTGTGTCACCATATGTCATGATTTGGTAATGGTTTTAAAACATTTACGTCACTGTATGTCATGTAATGGTAACGGTTTTAAAAAACTAATGTCACCATATGTCATGCTTTAGTGACGGTTTTGCTTTCATCGCCATATGCGATGCTATGGTAATGGTTTTAAATAATAAATGACACCGTATATAATTTTTTGTGATGGTTTTAAATAATAGAAGTCACTTATGTCATGCTACGGTAATAGTTCGAAAAATAAATGCCACCATATATCATTCTATGGTGACGGTTTTGAAAAATAAACATTACCATACGTCATGCTAAGATAATGGTCTTGAAGAATAAATGTCACTGTATATCAAGCTACGGTCATGGTTTTTAAAAATACATGTCATCATACGGCATGATACTTGACGGTTATGAATAATAAACGTCATCGTTTGTCATGCTACCTTGACGATTTTAAACAATAAACGTCACCTTACGTCCAGGTTATGATGACGGTTCTGAACAATAAACAACATCGTACTTCATGCTATAGTGACATTTTGAAAAGTAAACGTCATTGTATATCATGTTACGATGAAGGTTTTGAATAATAAATGTCACTATATGTCATGTTCCATTGACGATTTTGAATAATAAATGTCACCGTCATGATATAGTGACGGTTTTGAAAAATAAACGTCAACATACGTCATGTTACAGTAACAATTTTGAATAATAAACGTCACTATACGTCATGCTATGGTGATGGCTCTGAAAATAACCATCATCGTACGTAATGGTACCATAACAACTTTGAATAATAAACGTCATTGTACGTCATGCTACGGTGACGGTTTTGAATCATAAACATCACCAAACGTCATGCTATGGTGACCGTTTTGAAGAGTTAATGTCACCATACATCACGGTGACAATTTTGAAAAATAAATGTCCTTGTACATCATGCTTCGGTAACGGTTTTAAAAAAAAGTCACCGTACGTCATGATACGTTGACGGTTTTGAAAAATAAATGTCACTATACGTCATGTTACATTGACGATTTGGAAAAATAAACGTTATCGTACATCATGTTACGGTGAAGGTTTGAATAATAAACGTTACTAAATGCCATGCTATCGTGACGGGTTTGAATAATAAATGTCATTGTACATCATGCTATGATGACAGTTTTGAAAAAATAAATGTCACCTTATGTCATCATATGGTCGAGGTTTTGAAAAACAAACATCACCGTACGTCATGGTATGGTTTTGAAAAGTAAATGTCACTGTACGCCACGCTGTAGTGATGTTATTGAATAATAAAAGTCAATGTATGTCATGCTTCACGACGTCACCAAAAGGTAGTTTATGACAATAGTTTCGGAAGTTTAGGTAACCACATGTTATGAATTGGCAACGTTTTAGTTATTTTATGTCACCAAAGGCTAGTATATAACAATGGTTTTGAAAATTTAGCGTATCATTTATCGTGAATTAGCAACCGCGTTAGGCATTTGTTTCATCAAAAGATAAATTATGGCAACAGTTTTCATGATTTAGTATAATCAATGTAATGACTTAACAACAATTTTGGCTATATCATGTCACCAAATTGTGTTTAATGGCACACTTTTGAAAATTTAGCATAACCATGTCATGAATTAAAGGTTTTGCTATTTCAAGTCACCAAAACATAGTTTGTAGGAACAATTTTGAAAATTTAGCATAACCATATTTTATATTTTATGAATATGTAATGGTGTAGTTATTTCATATAACCAAAAGATGGTTGATGACAATGATATTGAAAATTTAGTGTAATTATATATAATTAATTGGGAATAACATTTTTTAGTATTTTTATAAGTGGATATTCAAGTTGTTGACAGTTTCTTTTAGTATTATCTATAAAAACTATTTAAATTAACTGTAATAAATAAATAATAAAGAAAATAGAGATTTTAATAATTAACACGGTGAAAGTTAAATATACAAAATAATGTAATATATAACTCTCACCAAACTACTCATCTTCATAGCTACTATATGTATATATCTTGTTGACGGTGTTGGTGGCGGCAATACTAAGCCATTAAAAGTCGATGAGGTGATGTCGCTTTAGGCTTGTGATGTCATGCGTTGTAATAGCGACAGGCTCGACCAAAGGGCAACCCCATCCCTTGGATTGGCTTGCCTGGCGTGTCTCGTCTTGTACTCTAATTATCCATAATTTTAAGTAAAACAAATTAAAAGATTACACAACATGTTCTTACCTTGTTAAGACATTAGTTATTTAAAAAATTGTGCCATCTTGCTTGCACTAAGAAGGTATCCTTTGTGGAACTAGAGAACCATCCACGAAATTTCGATGGCCTCTAGCAACTTCTACCATATTTTGCCTATTGTTGATAAACACCATAACATGAAACAAAACACTAAGGTGTTGTTTGTTTTTAAAAGATGTTAAAGTTTGAAGTCGTATTTCAATTATAATTGATAAGCGTCTGGTAGATAGCCCCAAGACTACCAAATATAAGCACAAAGAATTATGGGAGAAAGAATTGCTTCAAACAGAAAAATGGGTAAAGAAGGCAATTTCCAGATTATGCTATTAGTAGTTGATTGAAAGGAACAATTAATACAAAATGTGAGCAAACAACAACCGTTATTTCAATGAATAAAATTAATCGGAAGTTGTAGAGCAACAACCGAGTCAATAGAAGTTGAAGAACAACACACAAGTCTCATACAAGTCTTGACACAGATTCCCAATACATGATCTTTTAAATGATACTAAAAACAGCCCCATCCCTGACACATACACACACATAAGCACCAACCTAGGTTTTGGCATTAATTTATGATTGTAGAAATTATCAATCATGATTACTAACCTTTTTGATGGGTCCATCAGGATACAAATCAAAAGCATCTAATGTTTCCCTTGTCCATACCCAGCCGAAACATTTTATCTAGCTTTGTTTCAAGAAAATCTTCAAGCTGAAACCAAAGAGGCAAGTGAGAAATGATTTGATATAGAATATAAATGGAGGCATGAAATAAATAGCATTACAAAACCTTAAAGCTCAAACGCAGCTTAGAAGATGCCAATGTCACTTTGGACTTCAAAGATTAATTGAGTTGAATGTAAAGCATGCCAATGTAACTTTGTACCTCAAATATAGCTTAGCTAATGCTTTACAATATATTATTGTGAAAAGTTGTTCGACCGCCACCGATCTGAATCACCACTGACCATCGACCACCGCCAATCTAAACAATTGCCGACCATCGTCGTTCTAAACCACCGCTGACCACCATCGTTATGAACCACCACCAACCACCATCGATCTGAACCACCACCGATTTAAACCACTGCCGACCACTGCCGATCTGAACCACCACCAATCTGAACCACCGTCGACCCCATTCGATCTGAACCACTGTTCTAAACCACCACTGACCACCACCGTTACAAATAAAGTATTTTTAATGATTATTTGATTAAAGCTTTTTTAGAAAAAATAAAGTTATCAAAAGGGTATTTTGTTCATTTATCATCATTTCATTCCAAAGCTACATTTTGTGAATCAAACAAAAATATTCCAATTTTTTTAAGAGATTTCATTTCAATTCTGTCAACAAACAGGTGGTCAAACCTGACAACATTTCATTACAATTTCTTAAAAGTCAAGTTTCTTTAACAGATTTCATTCAATCCAAAAACATTCTGTGAACCTAACGCCACCTAAAAATCTCAACCACTTTAAACCCTTAACAACTTTTCAATTGGTTTTCAAAATCTCCATCTATTTCCATTTACAAAATTTAAACCTACAATTTACAATTTTACTCGACTTTTTTATAAGTTTAACTTTTTTAAAATGACTCTCCCTCGACCCAGTTCCCCGACTCCCTGCTCCGACGCTTTCCCGCACACCGTGCTCCTGCATCGATTGTCACATTTTACAACGATCTCAGTCACTTTAGTGGCCTTTGGGTACTTCCTCCTCAACCTTTATTTTCTTTTTATCTCGATATATTTAGGTTTAGCCACGAACCTTAGATTTCGATTTTTTTGGTTCAGCCACAAGAAACATCTCCTCCCACATCAGATCTTGATTGTTCTCAAGTTCCTGATGTATGCTACTATTATTTTTATCTTCATTTGTTGGAAATGGAACATAATTTGAAATTCAACATACAAACTTAAAATATCTTTAAATACAAATGTATATTGAATCATTGTGTTTTAAGTATATGTTAAATGAAAATTGTTTAAATAATTTTAATTTAAATTGAATTTATGAAAGAGAACATGAAAATAACAAAAAATCAATGCTACAAAGGACAAAAACAAACCCCACCCAATCAAATGATTCGATTAGGATAAAAGTTTATCATTCAAATTGTCTCAATTTGTTTTTGAACAAAGGTTCAAACAACCGGTTCAATTATCGTCCAAGTAATAGTGCATATGAAAAAAAAAAAAAAACAAGATTGAAATATGTCTAAATTTTTGTGGTATGTTAAAAATTATGACTAATGTGTCTATACTTCATTTATTATTGATATGGTTTATGTGGTATTCAAGAAATGATCATGGTCCATCTCACTAACAAACATAACAAAAATCCGTTGACCCAGTTAACTAAGGAGACATTTTGATCATTTTATACGTATTCTTTTATGTCTTTTTCCTATTAAAAAGGAGAAAAAATTAGGTGTAAAAAGACCAAAATACCTGATAAGTTAACTGAATTAACGGATTTTTGTTTGCTATCTTAATTAGAGGGACTATGGTTATAGGAAATTAGATACCATAGGGACTACATTCATAATTAATGTGTATAGAAATGTTGGTTATAATTTTTGATATACCACAGGGACCAAAAACGTAACTCCGTAGAAAAACACAATGTCTTTCGGAAAAAGAATCCATGACTTTTTAAACTAATTAAAAAAGGGAAAAAAAAACATAAACCCTAATTCAGTTTCATTTCCCCGTTCAATCCCCTCCCTCTCGTCCGATTTTCCCTAATTGCGACGACTCTCTTCTGCACTTCGGCACCCATTGCTTGTCTCCTTTGTTCAATTTCCTATTCGCTTCCGTGACCTCGCCTACGATACGTGAACTAGAAGTCTGCTCATCTTGGTGATTTTGTATTTACGGTTGCTGTTGGCAACGCTATCTGTTATCCTCGTTCGGGTCTCCTCGTACACCTTCACGGCTTCACCTTTAGGTATGTATACATCGTTATAGTTAGTGATATACATGAATCTATCGTCTTTGGTATGTAGATTTTATTCATTGAAGTGAAAATTGTTGCATAGCATAGAAAGATTAATCGACCATTTCGTCTATGGTATATAGATTTTTTGTTGTTCAAGTTAATTAAATTATTGTTCTCTTTCAGTGTTTGGCAAAGTTTTTAGACTATTTCATTATAATTATGACGCCTTTCTTTGGTAAAACCTGAAGAATAGTGTTTTCTCGACCTGTTTTTTGTATATATAGGTCGGTGATGACATAAAAAGAGTCATATATATAGAATTTAGAAAGATTAATCAACCATCTCCCCCCCCCCCCCCCCCCCTTTTTTTTTATTACGTTGCCAATATGAGGAATTGGTCACCAATTATTGGTATTTATTTATTTATGCATTTATTTACTGTCTATTATCATTTCAATAAAGAACCAGCGTGGTCTTCTCACCCATGTGCACTTCTTCATATGAAATTTGGGCTTATGTTACTTTATGTTCATGGTTGGGCGAGGGTAGGGATGTGAAGCTCTATTGACAGAGGGAATTTGTGGGTAGTCTAATTTACTTATATCTCATGATAATAAAAAATGTATGTTTGACTATATGGCTTATTTTATATGCCAGACTTATACTAAGATGTTTCCTACTAGAATTTTGTACTTTGTAAGCTAAAGTTTTTGCATACTTAGAAACAAATATGGACTGCTTACTAACTTAATGTTGAATTCCAGATGCAGGGTTGCTCTATTATTTCTTTTACTGTGTATATTGTGGTGGCGTTTTGCTTGCAACAGGCTTACACTTCCTGCTTGCTTGCCTAAGGTAAACAATTTGACTCCACGGGAGACTTGCTTACATTTAGAACTGAAACCGGATCAAAGACGAGTTTGTAGTTTGAAACCTTGTTTCCAATGGCTTTTTAGCACCATCCAAGCCTGTTTATAGTTACTTGGCATGTGAGTTTGTATTTTCTAGTATCCTTTTTAGATCCCCCCCCCCCCCCCCCCCCCCCCCGAAATAATGAAAAATATTTTAAATTATTGTAGTTGGTTTGTTTCATGATAATTGACAAGTGTGTGGGGCTTGGAATTGGATAACCGAACCATATATGTGAGAATTGGATTGTGTTAGCTATTTAACATACTTAAATTATCTAGCTTACATTCTTTTTTCTATTTCTCTTCTTGCTTCTTCTTTTAATGGCAATCCACGAACCAAAGCATCACACAATTGAATCATGAACACCCCGTCATCGTTAGTTTTCGAGTTAGGTTTTGCTATGTTTCTTGTCTTTACACTTTTTCTTGATGCAAAGTAATTTGTTAGCAAATTATGGCCGACACCGCAACCATCTTATTTAATACATAACTTGATACTCTTGATGGAATGGATATTTATTTGAAGGTTTATTTTCAATTTATTCAAGCACATATGACGTCATTCTACTTTTTCTTGTTTTTTCCTCATTAACATATCATTTCCTAATCTGTTTATATAAATGTTTTCTTTGATTTTGTTGTCACTTTCATGGACTACATTGATGACTAGTGCTATGAACGTTTGTTCTTATGATAGGTTGGATTAAAAGCGGTTACTGGTATAGAAAAATGATGGAGCAAAGATGGTGATGGTTGTTTCTTTCAAATGTTAGTTTGTTTTTATCAAACTTTTACAAATCATGCTTCATTGTCACTACTCATTACTGGTAAATATATCTATATTTCTTATTGTACACAAATATATTATTTACCACATATTCATGTAAAATGACCATTTTTTTACACAATAACCTCTTACACTGTAAAACCGTGTAAAGACTCTTTGTTAGCGGTCTATAACTAGTCTTGTATGTTGTGGTTTATTCTATAAATTGTCGGTCTCAAATATATTGGGTGAATGATTTTTCGAACTAATTTACTAGGCTTCTTGTCACACAATTTCTCGTTCTTCCTAGAGTTTTGGCTTTAGTGTTTCTAAGTTTGAACTTGTTTTATCTTATGTTTTCTTTAATCTTATGTTACAACTCTATCACTGTCGTGATTTGTGTATTCATTAGTTTTGTTTTCTATCTATTGGGGTTTGTTTTCTTGCAGGTACCACAAACAACTTCTAATCATAATGGTGACAAACAAAAGCATACGAAGCGAAACAACTATACAACTATTTAACGAGACGATGAAAATATCGAATCAAACTAGGAGTAAAGCATAAATAAGAAAAAATGTTTCAGATGTTTAGTACTTTTGTAATTATGTTATTGGTGTTCTCATACATTATTCATATGATATATAATATTATTTATATTCTTATATGTGTTGTTAATAATCATATTTTGCGTTTAAAATGTAATTTCATTTTCCCTTTAGATGATAAAAAATGTCACAAAAAATTAGCATATAAGTAACAGTTTTGATAATTTAATGCCAACGTATATGTCATGCTATGGTGACATTTTTGAAAGAAAAAAACGTCACCATATGTCATGCTACGATGACAGTTTTGAAAAATAAACATCACTGTTAGTCATGCCATGATAACATTTTTGAAAAATAAACGTCATCATATGTCATGTTACGGTAACGGTTTTGAGAATAAATGACACTGTATATCATGCTACGGTGACGGTTTTGACAAATGAAGTCAACGTATGTTATGCTATAACGACAATTTTGAAAAATAAACGTAACCGTAGTTATTCTACGGTGATAATTTAGGAAAAATAAATGTTACGGTATGTCATGCTACTATGACGGTTTTGAAAAATAAACGTTATTATATGCCATGTTACTATGATAGTTTTGAAAAATAAATGTCACTGTATGTCATGTTCCGATGATGGTTTTGAAAAATAAACGGTACTGTATGCCATGTTACAGTGACAATTTTGCAAAATAAACGTCACCGTATGTCATGTAAGCAGTGACTATTTTAATAAATAGGCATGTCATGTTATGTTGACTGTTTTGATAAATAAACATCATTATATGTCATGCTATGTTGACGGTTTTCACAAATAAGTGTCTCCGCATGTCATGATACGATGACGGTTTTGACAAATAAACGTCACCGAATGTCATACTACAGTGACGATTTTTACAAATAAACGTCATCAAATGTCATGTTATAATGACGATTTTGACAAATAAATGTCACCGTGTGTCATGATATGGTGACGTATTTGACAAAGAAATGTCACCGTATGTCATGATATGATGACGGTTTTGACAACAAACGTCACTGTATATCATGTTATTGTGACGGTTTTGAAAAATAAACATCATTGTACGTCATGCTATGGTGATGGTCTTGAAAATAAGGTCACTGTATGTAATGCTACAGTGACGGTCTTGAAGAATAAACGTCACAATATGTGATACTACAGTGACAGTTTTAACAAATAAGTGTCATCATATGTCATGCTACGATGACGGTTTTGACAAATAAACATCACTATATGTATAGATATGATGATTGTTTTGAAAAATAAACGTCACTATATGGCATGATAATGTGACGGTTTGAAAAATAACATCACGATATATCATGTTATGGTGACAGTTTTAGGAGAAATATAGTTTTTTATATACACCAAAGAAGACGGTTTTAGCTTATGGTAATGGTTTTTGTTGTGATACGGTAACGCTTTTTAAAAGTAACAAAACGTATATCAAAAGTGACGGCAGATTAGGTGACATTTTTTTATGTCCACGAAAACCGTTACCGTATACCCACGGTAACGCTTTTTAACCGTCACCAATGGCCATTTTTGTACTAGAGACCGTGGGGAGGAAACGGAGTGGAGTAGCTTTGGCCATGATCATCTCGCCTCTGCTGTTGCGAATAATTGTGCCAAAGCCAGCCGAATTAGTTTCCGCAAAGGTAGCAGCATCAACGTTGCATTTGTAGAAGCCCGGATTAGGAGGATGCCATTTGAAGACGCATGGGGGAGTGGTCGTAGGTGGGTCCGGGTTGGAAAGATTCCGGTAAACCACCCAATCTGAGAGGCACGTCAAGGCGCGTCAAATGACTAAGCTCGGCTCACGGCATCACGTCGTTCCTACGGTACCATAGACTCCATAAAAGCATGAGGAACCGATCACCCAATTGACGTGGGTTATTTTTGAGAAAGCCAAAAACGAGTTCATCAAAAGACTTAACCGCAAAAACAAGCCTGTCAATCTTGGCCCAAAGATCAATCTCGCTCCAAACGGGGACGACAGAGTGGCAGCCCACAAACACGTGCCACAGATTTTCCTCGTTACATTCGCATAAGGGGCACTGTGGGGGGGAATGTATCCCTCTTTTTTGAAGAGAGTTCCGGGTTGGGAGGATATTTCTTAGACCCCGCCACAAAAAGAATTTAACTTTTGCGGGAATATCAGCATTCTAGATTCTTTGCCAATCTGCAGTAATGTGAAGTTGCGAGTTAGGAGCTAACCGCTTCAAAATCAGCTTGTAACTTGTCTTGACGGAGTAGATGCCTTTTGGCGACCAGTGCCAAATAATCCTGTCCCAGCCCGAAACCAAAAGGGGTGGTAGATTAAGAATTCGAGCTTGATCTCGAGCAGTAAAAACTTGGGAAATCAAGTGCACGTTCCAATAGAAGGTATTCTGGTCCATCAAATCCCAAACACACATATTCGTATAGTTTGGACCCGGGATGGTTTCCAGCTTGAAGGTGTTGTCGTCCCTAAGCCACGGATCAGTCCAAATATTTATGGTTCTCCCATCGACAACTTTCCATCTAAGGCCCTCTTTGAGAATAAGATGTGAGTGCCAAATACTTCTCCAGATAAAGCTTGGGGAGCTTCCCAGACGGGCCTCCATAAAGTCCCCTCACGGGTAATATTTTGCTTTGAGAATCCTGTTAACTAGAGACAACGGATTTGACATAAGACGCCAGCCTTGTTTTCCCAACATGGCGAGATTAAAAGTTGTAAAGTCCCGAAAACCCAGGCCTCCAAATTTTCGTGGAACACAAAGTTTTTCCCACGTAAGCCAATTCAGAGACCGGGAAGAATCGGCTTTTTTACATTAACACGTAAAAAAGCCACGCGGACCTGAAGCCGCGGTGAAAGTCCTTTTTTTGTGTGTTAATGTAAAATCACTAATAATTTTGTTAGTTCTCATGTTATTTTAAATAGTTATTGTTCTCGTTTGAACCTCACTCTTCATCGATGAAAAAGGCCATCAGAATATGATGGGTGCCATCACCGACGACTTTCAATGGCTTATTTCCAACGGATTTTATATGACATAATTTTTGAATGGATTTTCGATGACCCTGTTTACCTACGGATTTCCAAGGGATTTCACCGATAGATTCCATCAATGATTCGTCGGTATTCTAATTTTTTTAAACAATAATTAAAAATACAATAGTTCCATGTAAAACCTACTACATACGATAAAAATACAAAATTTGTTTTTACAATTCTAATATCTACTAAGAGGGAAGGTGGGGGAAGGGGGAGGGCCAACGACGATAATTAATAAATGGCTGGTTAACGTAGCGTGTGTATATCATATATAATTTGCTCTAGAATCATATGTAATTTGACAATTCTCACATCCTCGTAAGTTGACTTCTTTCTCGCATGATCCTCCATATACACACACGTTTTCTACTATATTCACTTAGTAAAGAATATTAAACAATTTAAATTAGATTATATATACTAAAAACGAAAACTTGGGACACACTAAAATGGTAAAAAGAAAAGTCAAAAAACGTCTTATGAAAATCACGCATCAGCTCATGAAGTGCCACAACCTTAATGTGGAGTCGAAAACAAGTTTTAAGCCATGGCGTGCCACGACGGCTGCCATTGTGAGCCTTTTTGAACACTGATTACGCTGAATTGCAAGGGTACACATCTAATTTTAAGTTGTATTTGGATTTAATTTAAAAATTCTATTAATTCATAGTTTAGAACTCCTAACAGCGTTGAACGGTAAAACTAGACTACATTTTTATGGTCTGATTTTAGACATTTTCGTCATCTCATGCCAACTCGTACAAACCACCACTTGCGATTTGGACGGTTTATTAAAAGATGTCTGGCCGATTTATTAAAATGGGATTAGACATTCCAAACCAAACCAAACCACCAACACCCTTTACTTTATCCTATCACAAATAAAACCATTTATTTTTGGGTAAAAAACTTTTTTAGAGAACAGTTTGTAACTAACTCATTTTACAAACCCAAAAACAACCCATGTATCAAAAGTTCTCAAAATAACCTGATAAGAAATATTATTCATTGCAAAGGTTATAAAGAAATATAGATAATGTGAGAAGTTGATATTTGTCATTAATAAAAGAGGTATTTATACAAGATGAATACGGGGGATAAAACTAAGCTCATCTAACAAACCAAGAAGAACACATGGGATAACAACAAATATTGGATAAACACAAATGAGTTGGTAGAACATAGTTATTCTTATCATGGCCCCTCAATACGGAGGACCAAAGGGAAAGTCCAGTCTTGGCTAGAAGCATCTTTAAACGACTTAGAGGTAATGGCTTGGTTAAGGCGTCCGTTGACTGATCATCGCTAGCCACATTGACAACTTATGGACTGTCAGACTGCACACGTTCACGAATGAAAGTGGTAATCGACACCAAGGTGCTTCATACGTGACTGAAAAACTGGATTTGCACTAAGTTTCGTGGCTCCAAGACAATTTCTGTTGTAGTTTGGGCTACACATCTATATTCAGCCTCCGTGGATGATCTCGATACATAGTTTTGTTTCTTCGAGCTCCACAAGATGGGATTTTTATCGAGATAAACAATGTGACCACTGGTGGAGACATAATCATCTCGATCGCCTGGCGAGTCAGCATCACTCAGCATCGGAGAATGCATGAAGATGAAGCGAAGAGTTAGAGTGTATGTTGAGACCGAGAATAGTGCGTTGGAGGTATCAAAGTAGACGTTTCCAGGATTGAAAATGCACGGTAGTTGGTTTATGCATGAACTGTGAGAGTTTGTTCCCTGCAAATGCAGCATCATACGAGTGAGAGATATATCTTAGAGGCCATCGACGAGAGTGCGATATTTCGTTGGATTATCGAGAGTGGTGCCAATGTTGAGGGTAAGCTTGACATTGAGGTCAAGAGGAAAAGAAACTGGTTTACAACCATACATCTTTGCAGGATCAAGAAGGTCGGTGATATATTTTCGTTGACATAAAAATAATCCGTGGGAGCACCTTTGAACTTCGACACCTACAAAATAATCAAGTTCACCGAGATATTTGAGTGAGAACCTGTTTGCAAGACGGGCAATGAAGTTGGATACGGTTGATGAGCATGATCATGTAACAATTATGCCATTAACATAAACAAGTACGTAAATGGGAGGTTAGTGCCTTTTGTAAAGAAAAAGAAAGTATCCATGACCAAATTAGTGAAACCAACTTCGAGAAAATAAGTTCTAAGGGGGTGTTTGGTTGGGTGTATTAAAAGGTAATAAATAGAAATGATAATAATTGATGGTGTTTGGTTTCAAATAAGGAATATAAATGGAATGAAAAATGATGTTTGGTTCAAAAAATGTTATCAATCATTATAATAGATTTCCTTAAAATCTATTCCTCCCCAAATTGGGGGGAATAGAAAGCAATCACGCAAACCTGATGAAATCTTTTCACCAACCAAATCTTCTCCATCACCCAAATCTTCTCCAAAAAAAACAAGAGAATATTGCAAATAGAAATCAAGAAAGAAAGCCTTCATCCTCTTCCAGTTCTTCATCTTCAAGAAAGGATCAAGAAATCAAGAAAGAAGACACCAAGGAATCTGCATCTTATCTTCAAGATTTTTGACTTTCGATCTGCAGCTTCATCTTCCATATTTCATGTTCATGTTCATCTTCCAGATTTTGATTTTTGATTTTCGATCTACATCTTGATTTTCGATTTTCGTTAGTTTTAGAGAGGAACATATATGTTTAATGTGGAAATAGATCTGAACAGGTTTGTTTGTTTTATTCATCTGTTTGATTTTTTTTCATATGTTCATTCATCTCCCAGATTTCGAATTTTGATTTTCGTCTGCATTTTCACAAGATTTTCATGAGAGATTTTCATCTTCGATCTGCATCTTCATCTTCACGATTTTCGATTTTTGATCTGCATCTTCATCTTCTAGATTTTGATTTTTGATTTTCGATCTACATCTTCATCTTCATGTTTGATTTTCTTTAGGTTTAGGGAGGAACATATTTGTTTAATGTGGAAATAGATCTTAACATCAAGAATGCATCTGTAATTTCGATCCACATCTTCATCTGTGTGATTTTTTTTTTGTAATTTCGATTTCTTCAACAAGGATGATGGAGTTTGGACCAAGAAAGAAGAAACCCTAACTATTGGATGATAGAGTAAACCAAACATCAAGAATGCAATATAATGCAGAACAATATAATGGAATGAAATGTCTATATTTATTCCTATTCCTTAACATATTCATTCCTATTTTCATTTTCATTCCTTAAGATGAACCAAACGCCCCCTAAGTTCGATGTACCAAGCACGAGGTGATTGTTTTAGATTATATAATGCTTTTCAAAGCCGACAAACATGATGAGGTTTCTTCTTGTCGACAAAGCCTTGGGGTTGAGGCATGTACACGTCATTCTTGAGTGTGCCTTGGAGGAAGGCATCATTGATATCAGGTTGCCACAATTTCTATCCATTAGTGGTGGCAAGATTGAGGATGAGACAGACAGTTGAGGTTTAAAGACCGGGATAAATGTTTCCGTGTAATCAAGATCTGGTCGTTGATGAAATCTCTTAGCTACAAGACGAGCTTTTAATTCTTTAGTGTACCTTTACATGAAAGATGCATTTGCAGCTAGCCCACCAAACTTTGAGTTGAAGATGTAGGAACTAACTCCCATGTGCCATTATTGATAAGTGATTTATATTGGGTGGACATAGCTTCTTTCCATACTAGATCTCATAAGGCTCGTTTAACTGTTTTTGGCTCAATTGAGTGAAGTTATGTATTGAGATTCAATTTGTTCATCGACTTAAGGATAATATTCTTAGCTCTTACAGTGATGGTACTAGATGGATTAGGTGGCGGATGAGGGGTGGTATTGGTGTCTTTGGTTGTTGAGGGTGGGTGGTGGGTTCGGACGTTGGGGTAGGGGCTATTGGTGGTGTTGGAGGTTCGGGATTTGGTGGGATAGGTGAGGATGGTATGAAGGGAAACACTGTGGTTGTGGGTGGATTGTGGGATCGTGGCAACTGCAAATGAGCACCATACCTCAAGAGCTTCACTAGTCATAGGAACAGTAGTATGGGATTTGGAAAATGGATAAGTATTTTCCACAAACCTTACGTGTAAGGATGAATAGATGTGATAGGTGGTTGGATCAAGACATAGATATGCATGTTGAGTTGACGAGTAACCAAGAAAGACACATGCTATTGATATATTGGCAAGTTTATGAGGAGCGTATGGCCGTAGCCATAGATATCAGAGACATCTGAAATTGTGAAAATGTGTATATTTCGGAGTTGTCCCAAATAGTTTTTGATATGGAGATTGGTTGTTGAGTGTTGGGACTGGCATTTGATTTATGAGATAACAGAGGTAAGAGTAGCATAAGAACAATATTTTAACGGGATTGATGCATGTATGAGAAGAGATAAACTCGTCTCAACTATATGCGAAGACGACGCTCCGCATACCCGTTGTGTTCAGGGGTGTGTGTGTTTGTGAGGTGAGTGATCCCATGATGAGCAAGATAGGGAGCAAGTTTTTCATAGTCTCCACCATTATTGAAATAGAGGGTTATAATTTTTGTATTAAAGTAGTTTTTCACCAAGGCTTTAAATTTAGGAAATATGATGGAAATATCAAATTTGTTTTTCATGGGGTATAGCGAAACATATTTTGTGTAATAATCAACAAAAAACACATAATACTTGAAGTTATCAAAAGGAATGAATAGGGTAACACCAAATGTCACTACTTCAAATGAAGAAGATGTGACAAGAGTATAGATAAACCACATAGGACTTTGTGGCTTTTATTAACTAAGCAAGCACTACAGTACGAGACTGAAATATAAGAAACTGCTAATATAGATAGTGATTGTTTTAAAATTAAGGCGGAAGGATGGCCAAGACAATTGTGCCTTGGTGGTGTTCTAGACTTTAGGTGGATAAGAAAATGACATTGGCCACTCATAAACTCCATCTTTGGTTGGACCTTGGAATAGAATCGTCCTGGTGCTAGGTTCCTTGACACAAGAAAAGGCGAATGAGAATTCAATATTGACATTTATCATGACAAAATTGACAAACTAAGATGAAGTTTTTATGCATGGAAGAAACACAAAGAATGTTAGATAATTTAAAGGAATGAGAGAAGAAGTTGAGAAAAGATGAACCGGTCTGTGAGATCGAAAGTCTAAATCCATCGCTAATTACTATTTCATTTGGCCCATCGTAAGGTGAGTGAAGCAAGAGGTTGGCGATGTCGGTGCTGACATGGTGACTTGCTCCACTGTCTAGTAACCATCCTAAAGCATCTTTAGGTGAAAAAAACAGTGTGGCTAGTAGTTACATAAGCTTGGGCTCGAGTAATGGTACAGTTCCACGAGGTGGAAGATGGATATTGGGGTGGAGTTCTTTGAAGATTGGACAGTAAGCAAGAATATGACCTCTCTTATTGCACCATTGGTACTTCCCTTCAAATTGTTTGAAGTGTTTGGGTGGATGATTAGAGGGTTGTTTTCTATGAGTAGAATAGGATGAGGTATGGTTATTGCTCCATCGAGTGTTTGTAGGATTTGCCATGGCTGGAAATTCAACTATTTTGGTTCGAGCCGCAAGCACAAGTTCTTTGTTTATGAGCTTCTCGTTATGATCTTCGAAGGAGATTAGAAAGTCACGTGCATTGGCTACATCTATGACCGATTGATAAGTTTCATCAAACCCGTCAAGAACACGATCGGTGACATCTTCTTAAGAAATGCCGGTGCCCAAGAATGTTAATTAGCTTCACATTTATCTACCCCCTCCCCCTCCCCCTCCCCCTCCCCCTCACAATCTAATTCTTTTTCTTTTTTAATTTATAATTAAAGTTTTGGTCCCTATACTTTTTTGATAAGTTTACTTTATACCATTTACTTTCATATTTTTCATTTTATATTTTTATCATATTAACACATATAATCGTATATTAACTAAAATATTTTTTTAATTTTAACAAGTTACACCATTATAATCGTCTAATCGATACTTTCGAAATGAGCCAAATATTGAATATTTTTTGATTTAATTATATTATTATATGTCATATACTGTAACTTTTTAATTGATTTTTTTTCCTGAAAAAAGAGAAAATGCATCACATCGAACGTAAGTTTTTAACATAAAGATAATAAACATAATAAATATATTGCGTAGTTTTTTTTATTCCAACAGATTCCAACTTTGATTATTCATTTAAATCAACATATTCACGAGTACGAGTACGCTCTATATATTCTTCAACAAAAAAAAATCCACAACAACCTGCATTTTTGGTCTTCCTGCCTCGTTTCTTGTCTTAATCTTTTGAACTTCATTGTATATTGTTTTTTATGTAGATGCATTTTCAACATATCTACCCTTTAACGTAGATAAAATGTATTATGGCTTGACATGTTGGGCTGATAGATCTTCAATTAGTTGAACTTCAGGTTCGTTCAGCCACATTGCATATGCATGACCCTCCATATATTGTGCAACGACATGATTATGTGTATCACACACAACCCTCAATGTCCACCAATAATGTTTAGATGAATATAGCGCTATCAACTCAAATGGACAGTCAAACTTTCTTGTTCCAGTATGACGACTGGAAATTTTGTCACTTTTGTAAACCCCACTATGTTCAAACATTAACACGATTTTATAAACATCTCCATTTGTCTTAGTCTTTGATCTTTTGGTAACAACAACGGTACCAACCAAATGTCCCACATTACACACCCAGTCAGTTATTTCGTCTCGAGATTCGAACACCTGAAATTATTATATTTTGTTATAACTTTCACTTGTACCCGTAAGTTAAAACTAACATAAATGTTAGTTATCATAATATTGTACCTGGTTGGTGACAAATTCTGATGTTGGTGTCAAATCTTCTACCATGTTTGTCATATATATATATATATATAGAGAGAGAGAGAGAGACAGGGAGAGTTATATATATCGAATGAAAACGAATGTATCGTTCGTTCGATATATATCGTATTGTTTTTACTTTATTTAAAATCAATAACTTTACTTTATTTCAAATCATATATATATATATATATATATATATATATATATATATATATATATATATATATATATATAGAGGATCGATCAATTGGAAACCAGTAGTATTATATTGGAAACCTTGGAAACCGAAATCAACCAATCAGTGAATTTCTTTTTTTTATTTTTATTTTTAATTGAAAAGGTTATTTTTGTCTTTTACATTATTTCATAATATATATGGTAACCGTTATTATTATATTAATAATAATTTAATTTTAATTTACTTTATATATGGTAATAATAATCATTGATTAACTTAAAAATGAGATATTTAATTTAGGTAAATTATTTAATTTTAATTTAGCTTATATGTGGTAATAATGAAACAATAATGATAACACGATGAACCTGATGAATCTATTTTAATTATGAAACAATAATGCTAACACGATGAACCTGATGAATCTATTTTCATATACGGATATGCAACTGAACATGTAATGAAACAAAAATAGGAAGTTAACAAAAATGACACAAATTCATCATGTTTCATTATGAAACAATAATGTTAACACGATGAACCTGATGAATCTATTTTCATTATGAAACAATAATGCTAACACGATGAACCTGATGAAATCTGTAATCCAATGAAATCTGTAATCCACAAATTCATTCTGTTTCATCACAATATTAGATTGCGTGAGAAATTTTATAATAAAATGAAATTAAAAAAATTATTTTCTTACATAAAATCTAACAATAATAATAATAACAACAATTTATAGAAAAATATATAAATTAAATTATAACAAAATAATACCAGCCGATAAGATTTATATAAAAATACATTACATAATTAAATAAACAACTTTTTTACAAAAAGAAATCAATATACATTAAATCTAAATAAAATAAATCTTTCTTGCCATATTTGAGACACAAAATCAAAAGACATATTTACCCTTTTCATCTATTATTTTTATTTATTATTAATAAATTAATTAATTTACTATCATATATAATTCAAATTAATCTTAACCATTGATTATAAAGATCAATGGCTGAAATTTGGTTTCCAAAGTTTTCAATGAAACTTGGTTTCCAATTGATATCGCCCCTATATATATATATATATATCGAATGGCGAATGATCGACAAGTGATATCCTAAAATAATCGACATTTGTGATATCCACAATTAATCGATATTTGCTACAAATCACATATGATTCAGTGATCATTATTTTTTTTCAATGTTTAATTTGAATCATTATTTTTTTTCAATGTTTAATTTGAATCATTGTTTTTCAAGTTTTAAATAATATATGATTAGGAAAACATTTTGAAAAAAATTGTGTTTTGCTACAGATCATATATGATTTTGTTTTCATTATATATATATATATATATATATATATATATCAATTTCTTTAACGTATTTTTTAACATATTTTTAACATATAATAAAATAAATAAATCCAAAAATATTCAATATTTGACTCATTTCAAAGATATCGAAGAGACGATTGTAATGGTGTAACTTGTTAAAATTAAAACGTATTGTTAACGTATTTTAGTTAATATACGATTATATGTGTTAATATGGTGATGATGTAAAATGAAAATTAGAAAAGTAAAAGGTTTAAAGTAACTAACTAAATAACTATAGGGTTATAAAATGTAAATATATATTAAAAATCAATTAAAAATCATGTTTTGGTATGTTGTTGTCTCGGTTGTGAGTGAGATAGATATATAGGAGGGAGTATGTGATTATAGAGGGGTAGAGATAGCAACCCCAACAATAATTATGAGAGTGAATAGACAAACCACAAGCAGACACAAATGACAAATATATTAAGGGATTTTCTATCCCTACCCCCTCCCAAAAAGCCCACCCCCTCCCCTCACATCCTATTTCTTTTTTTATTTTTAATTTGTAGTTACATATTTGGTCCTTAAACTCTTTTAATTAATTTACTTTATACCCTTTAGTTTTATATTTTACATTTAACATTTTCATTATATTAACACATATAAACATATATTAACTAAAATACGTTAAAGAAATAATTTTTAATTTTAACAAGTTACACCATTATAATCGTCTCGTCGATACCTTCGAAATGAGCCCAATATTGACTATTTTTTTATTTAATTATATTATTACATGTCATATATTATATCTTGGTTAATCGATTTAAAAAAGAGAGAGAACATGCAACACATTGAGCGTAAGTTCGTTTATGTTCATTTATTTAATAAATGAACGAACATGAACACATTTTTTTGTTCGTTTAGTTAAATGAACGAACATGAACAATGGTTTTGTTCGTTCATTTACGTTCGTGAACATTCGTTTAGGTCAGACTTCTAACAGCCACCAATTTGTATCTTGCTGCATTGCACGAGTACGCTTCTAGTATTATTAAATATGTAATCGGTTATTTTTTCTAGATGTCATTAAAAATATATAAGATAATCATTGATTTCTAATAAAATACTTACTTTTTTATATAGAAAACATTATATTATTAAGCATAAATTAAACACATTTATTAAAAAAAATATCACTTTCTCAAAACAATCCAAAATCGTAACAAAAAACCAAAAAATGAACCCAATATTGAATATTAACAAGTTACACTATTATAATCGTCCCGTCGATACCTTCGAAATGAACCTAATATTGAATATTTTTTGATTTAATTATATTATTATATGTCATATATTGTACCTTGGTTAATTGATTTTTTTTTTTGAAAAAAAAGAAAATGCACCACATCGAACGTAAGTTTTTAACATAAAGATAATAAATAGTAGATTTGGGTGCGCAGCTGAAAATGGTTGGTACAAAGTTCTCTTTATTTTCTAACTTTGGTGACATACCCTATGGCTGCTTTTCAACATGCTCACCACTAGTTCATTTTCCCTCTTAGCACTCTGAGGTTGTTCATCACTCTCTAATTTGTAGAGACCCCCTACCTCTCAAACTTTCATGGGTGTATTCTTATGTACGATCTACTGGTTCAGGAAAACCATAGAAGCACAAAGTTCTCCCAAAATCCATTGTTCCAAGGAACATAAGACATAATATCAAGGGATAGTACCTTTTGATATGGAAAATGATTAATGGAAGCAGAGATCCTCAAGCTATCCATGAAGAATTGATGTGCCATCACTTCATTTGCCCTCCTTTAAATCCGAGGAAAATCCTTTATAGCCTTCCATATGCAGATTTGCCAATATATCTGATAGGGAATATAATCTGGCAGTATCTTCTTGTTCAAGGTGTTGTTCATATCCTCCCAAATCATCATAACATAGTCATAATGCTTGTTTTTGACTATTCCATGAAAAATTTGTAATATTTGCTTTGAACCTTGATCTTGACTGTTATTCTTATCAGATAAACATCAATTGATGATGGAGAAGAAACAGTACCATCTTAGAGGTATTCTTTCTTTTGAATAAACTTTGAGACTTAATCTCACCCACATACCCTAACCTGTAGAAATTTGCAATCATTTTCTCAGAGGTACGTTCTTCATCAAAATCATCTTTACCTTCTACTTCATCCTTCTGAGGCAGATGTAGTAGTGCTCTGAATGTTCCTAGATCCAATGTGAAATCAATTCCTCCCCAATGTTAGAAGTGAACTATTCTCCATCAAAATACAAGTTAGCCCACCATTGCTGAAGGTATTGAAGTGGAACATTGTGGTGCCTCACAAACCACTTTTTGACACGGTGGTTCTTCAAAATCTCCAGTACTATCATTTGATCATCTTTAAACTTTCCAGTCTTTAAGTTCAGTACATGATTGTTCTCCTTGACCTGAATATAGTTCTCTTCATATACAATTAACTTTTCCTTAGTAGTGATCAAGGAAGCAACAACACTCAACACTCAGGTTGTGAATACCAACATTCTTATTTGGTTCCTCAACATCTCCCTTGATTTAACCGTATTAACGTCTTCACCTTCCCTCAAATCAATTTCCATATTCTGAGCACCATCATTCTCAACATTTAGAATTGGAATATCACCAACATGACTTGCCCCCATAAATAAACCTTGGGCTCTAGAAACATATCTCACAGACATTGTAACTTCATCATTTGAACTTGATAATCCGACAAATAAGTTTCTGACAGTGTGTATTGACCTAGAAGCAACATTCTCATTTGATTCAGACATGATGAAAAATGCAAGAAAAACTTGAGAGACTGATGAGAGCACAGAGTATTTTGAGAAAGCAGGGTTCGTGAAGATTTGAATGTTATCTATACGAATCAATATATAGATAGGCATTGATAGAAGATTGTGAACCATTTTATTTGAATTGTTCAAGATTCCACACGTTGTAAAAGTAGGATTAGATAACTGTTAAGCGTGTTAATTACTGCATATTACCACCGAAGGGTTTATCATTTAGAGACATGGAAATAACTAACCAAATATGAAATTGACACATGGTGTATGATAACTTGATAGTTAATTAACTATCAGTATAGAAGAATTAATACACAAGTATTAACTCTGAGTACACATGTCAGAACTTTGAATGTTAAGAGTTAGAGTTAAAGCTCTTTGTGATCAGAGTTATGAAAAACTCTGATTGCAAATTCAATTAAAATCCAACTTCTAAATTTGAAAAAAAAAACATTTAAGAATAAAGTAGTGGTTTGAACAATTTAAAACATTTTATCACTTAAAAGTTGTCATCTTAAAAGTGATCAGAGTGAAGAGATAAGAAATATACCTTCAGAGATCAAGATTAGAGAAATCTGAACAAGATCATATGAATGTTCCCCCTTAAAATAATCATGTAAGCTCACACATAAATGTTAGTAAAATCACATAAAGCTTCCCCTAAATATGTGCAAAGAAAAATTGATAAAGATACATAATGAGTATTCTTAATTAACTACTCAGAGTTATGTGAGATCACAATTATTTTGTTCTGATAAGACTATTTAGAGTTTTTACTTAAAATTTTAAGAAACTCTGGTATTAAGGATCGAAGTTCTAAAAAACTTTTTCAGAATTCTGACTAGCTTATTTAGAGTTTTGTACTTAGAAAAAAAATTTTGACCAGATTTTCTAAGAAAAGGACTTTAATTAACTCTGAATTCATAAAATCATAGTCAAGTAGTCAAACTAAGCTTACCCAACTTGCTGATTAGAAAATTAAACCTTTTTTCATCCAAATGTTTGGTGAATAGATTTGTATACTGATATTCTATTTGAACAAAGTGCATTTCAGTTGTTCCTTTCTCTCTCAACATGATCTTTCATAAAGTGATACCTTATATCAATGCGTTTGGTCTTTGAATGTTGTACTGGATTTGCAGTTATGGTAATGGCACTTTTTAAATCACAATAAATTGGGACTTCGTTTGAAGTGTATCCATAATCTTTGAGTTATGTCTTCGTCCACAGAGCTTGTGAACAACAACTTACTGCAGCTACATATTCAACCTCTATAGTAGAAGTTAAAACACGATTCTGCTTATTTGAAGTCCAGATCACAAGATTGTCCCCAAGAAATTGATATGATCCTGAAGTGTTTTTTCTATCTATCTTGCATCCATCATGATCATCATATGTGAAAGCTGAAAGTTGTTAGTTCAAAGCCAGAATCCTTAGGATACCAAAGACCCAATTTTGGAGTCCCTTTGAGATACCATAAGATTCTTTTCACAGCTGCAAGGTGGGATTCTTTTGGATTTTCTTGGTACCTTGCATAAAAGGATGTTGAAAACATAATGTTTGGTCTACTAGCTGTTAAATATAATAAAGAACCAATAATAGCTCTATATACATTTTGATCAACATATTTTCCATTTTAATATGCATCTAATTTGATACCAGTGGCCAGTGGAGTCTTTATAGAAGACCAATCTGACATGTTAAAACTTTTTCAAAATACATTTAGTATATTTTGATTGGCTTAGATATATGCCTTTAGGTGATTATTTTTCTTGAAGTCCTAAAAAGAAATTCAATTCACCCATCATGCTCATTTCAAACTTTGAGTGCATAATGTCAGAGAAACTCTTACAGAAATTAGGATTAGTATAACAAAAAATTATATCATCCGCATAAATTTGTATCAAGATCAAATCATCATCTTGTTTCTTAAGAAAGAGTGTATTGTCAATATTACCTTTCTTGAAGCCATACTTAAATAGAAATTGTATCAGAGTGTCATACCATAGTCTGGGTGCTTGTTTGAGTCCATACAGTACCTTATCAAGAACATAGACATGATCAGAAAACTATGGATCAACAAAGCCTTCAGGTTGATTTACATTCACTTCCTCATGCACTACACCATTTAAGTATGCAGACTTGACATGCATTTGAAAGACTTTGAAATTCTTATGTACGACATAAGCTAAGGATATCCTGATAGTTTCAATCCTTTCAACTGGAGAAATCTTCTTGGAATTAACCTTTTGCAACCAACCTTGCTTTGTTTCTGACCACACTTTCAGCTTCATCCTTTTTGTTTCTGAAGACCCATTTGGTTCCAATTATTGATTTGTCTTTTGGTCTTGGAACCCGTCTCCATACTTTATTCCTTTTGAATTGTAGAAGCTCATCGTCCATTGCCAAAAATCTAATCAGGATCTTATAATGCTTCAGATGCTTTCTTTGGCTCTATAACACTCATGAAATGTACAAACATACACTCATTAGTAGTTCTTGACCTTGTTTTTATAGCAGATGAGGCATCACCAATTATCTGATGAAGGGGATGATCTTTGATCCATCTTTGGGTGATTGGTAATGGTTAAAGATTAACTTGATTATTATGATTATCATAATCATCAAGGATTTCTTGAATCTCAAAAGTATCCCTTGATTGTTCATCATTCGACAATGATCTCTCTAATATAACTAACCCCCGTGAAACAAATTCATTACTCTAAACTTCTTTATCAGAATTCTAAGTAGCTTGATCAGAGATCTTATTAGCTTGATTAGAGTTCTGATTAGTTTGATCATAGTTTTGAACCGAGTCATTAGAATTCTGATTTGCTTGATTAGATATATCATTACTTGAAGTAATTGGATTTGAACAATCCTCATAAGGTCTAGAGATAGGAATAACACTTGTTTCTTGACCCTCTGTACTTGTAATCTTTGTTTCACTGCATAGCTTTGGATTTTCATATTATGCACAAATATCCAGTTAGATCAAAGGCATCCTTACACAATAAATGGAGTTCTGAATTACTATGATTTAAAGTAGATCCATAAGTCATAGTCTGATTTATTGTAGGTTCTACACTTGATTGTATAGAAGCTAAAATTTGAGGTCTGAGTTCTGAACTAATATGTTCAGAAGTCTAAATTTTATTCTCATCAAATGTCACATTGATGTTTTTTATGATAATCTTGGTTCTTTTGTTGTACACTCTATAAGCTTTTGAAGTTAGAGATTATCCAATGAAATATCCTTCATCAACATTCTTTTTAAATTTTCCATGATTGTCTTTGTCATTCAACACATAGCATCTGCATCCAAAAACATGAAAGAATTTCACATTAGGTATTCTTTTATTGATAATCTCATAAGTAGTCATACTTAGTCTATTAGTAATGATTGTCTTGTTCTGAGTAAAGTATGCAATAGATACATCCTCAGCCCAAAGATACAAAGGTAACTCTGAATAAGCTAACGTGGTTCTTGTTGCTTCCACCAAAGTTTTATTTCTTCTTTTTACAACACCATTTTGTTGAGGAGTTCTAACAACTGAAAAATTATGAGATATTCCCACATACTGCAAATGGCTCTGAAGAGTCTCATTTCTGAATTCTATGCCATTATCACTCCTTAACTTCAGAACTTGAAGTTGTAGAAGAACATTAATCCTTTTGATAAAAGCAATGATCAGCTATGGTGCATCAGACTTAACTCTTAAAAATTCCAACCATGTGTATCTTGAGTATTCATCCACCATCACTGAGATACACTTCTTTCCAGTTATTGATTGAGTTCTCATAGGTCCACATATATCCATGTGAATCATTTTCGAAGGAGATTTACAAGAGGATTCCATTTTAGATTTATGAGAGCTTCGTTTCTTCTTTTCGATTTCACATGTTGAACATAATGATTCCTTCTCAAATCTCATATCTACTAGACCTTTGACTAAACCTTGATTAACCAATTTGTTGATGTCAATCAAATTCTGATGTGACAATCTTTTATGCCATAACCGACTTTCCTTTTTTGAAGCTTTTGAAATCAAGAATACTGATCTTGAGGATGTCAAAGTTGGAAAGTTTACAGCATACATGTCAACATATCTTTTAGCTCTGAAAATCTCAATTCCTTCTTTATCATCTATGACACACCCTGTAATGAAAAACCTAAAATGAAAGTAGTTATCAATATATGATGAAACGATTATGTTCTAATTCATCAACATAAAACACTTTTTGGATTGTGACATTGCCATTTGTTAGCACACCATATCCTCTGACATAATATGTATTGTTATTACCAAAGTTAATTGTTTCTCGAGGCTTTTCAACATAATTCTTCAACAAATGCTTAAATCTTGTCACGTGTCTTGAGCATCCAGAATTAATATACCACACATGACATGCCTCCAAAAACAATTACTTTGATTTAGGTACCTATATTAGTATGGGTGTTTCTTGTTAACATGAATACCTTTTTCATATAAGATGAAGTGCCTTTAATTCTCCATTCACATTTAGGACTTTTCTTTTCTTTTGGAATCCACTTCCAAACAAATTTGATATCTATATTCTTCACTTTCTTTTTCTTTGAAGACACTTTCTTTTCAATAGAAAACACTTGCACAGTGTTATGATTAGAATAATCAGAGTTATGCTTAATCTGTGAAAAATTCTTGATAACTTTCTTCTTTTGAGGTTTATAATTTAATTTGAAGGAATTATTACCACAATGAATGAAATGAAGACAATTTTTAACTTGAGATAATAACTCTGAATAAACTAAAAATTTTCTTTTATTCAACTCTTCATTCAACTTACATCCACAAGTTTTACAAATTTTTGAACTAACACTGCACCCATTATCAATTACATTTGTAATCTGAACAAAAGTGCTATTTCTAGAACTTTTATTTTCCTTCTGTTAAAAATCTTTTCTCCTCCAGATTAAATTCTTGCCTCTTTTGTTTTATGTAAAAGACAAAGTATTTGAATAAATAGATGATTTGAAAGAAGTTTCTTTATGTATAGAAGAATCTTCGGAACAAACATGAGATTTAGTTCCAGTTGATTCTCCTTTTCCATACGTGTTTAACCTTTCATTAGAAATTTGATCAACAACAGTTTTAGACTTGAAATGTGATACAAACTCTCGATTTGAATGAACAATCCAACCCTTTTGATTAAAGTCTTTTTACCTCAAAATTTGAATCAATTTGTTTTCTCTTAAAATTCAACATTTCAAATTTTGAAATTTTCTTGCAAAGTTCTTCATTTTCAATTAAACTTTTCTCAAGTTTAAATTGAATATCAAAATTCTCATCTTCCAGTTCTTTAAGGCTTCTTTTCAGAGATGGGAGTTCAATTGTTAATGCAGAAAGTTTATCATTTTACTCTGAAGATGATTTCACAATGTCATCAAGTTTCTGAGTGGTGTTATCTGACTTTTAAACAGTGTTATCAATGTTCTGAACAACTTGTTCAGAGTTTGAACACTTCGACTCAGAAACTGTCTTTTCATCAGACTTAGATTTAACAATATTTGTATCAATGGGAAATAGGGATTCTTACTCGGAGTATGAAAATTGAGGCTTTTTGTCTTTGTAGCTTGAGTTTAAGTCATCCTATTTAAATCCTACAGTCTGTGATCTTTCACTGTCATCACATCTCTCCTCAGAGTTGGTTAAAGAACTATCAGACTTAACAAATACTTTATGTATTTCAGGAATCTTTTCTTTGTAGGCACCAAGTTCATAAAAATCATAAAAAAGATATTGGAGCCTTTTTCAAAATAGTGTTGTCATTCAATCCCAAATCCATCTACTGTCTTTGGGATTGTTTGTCAAAAGATTCAAAATCTGATGAGTTTGACTTCTTTTATAATTCAAGTCTTCCAACCGTTTGATCTTATTGTAAAGATTTTTTCTTTCATTCAAGCTCATATCAAATTTAAGTGGAAGATCAACTTTCTCATCTTCTATTTTCTTCAAATTATCTTGTAAAACAGAAATGTTCTCATCAAGATTTCTCTGAGTCCTCATACATAACCTTATAAAGTTCTTTTTCTTGTCTGATGTAACACCCAAAAGTTTCAAGCTAAATAAATAAATGGTTATAACTAAAGGGTAGGTCTATTTTTATAAAAACTTTAAACTATGTCGAGATTCTGCATCCTAATAGTTGAGGGTTAGGGGTATGACAAACTGACAATTTAACCCTCTCATTCAAGTTAGAACATGGGAGAGTACGGCTACGATTTTCAAGGGGGGGAACGGTTGCAGGCCAAAAATCAGCGGAATGGAGGGGTTAAGACCCCATTTATGCTCAAATTGGGGGAGGCAGAACCACATTGAAAGAGTAAGAGAAAGAGAGAAAGGATGGAGAATTTGTTGGAGGATAGAGTAAGGACTTGGCTGTCGAATTGGAGACGAGACCTGCAAATCAAGGTAAGAAACTCACACCTTCTTTAAATTAGTATTTGATTACTTGTCATAAAGAGTGGGTGGGGGGGTTTTATGTCATGAATTTGAGTAAAAAGTGGCTAATTTGTGCAAGATGTATTGATTTTATGCAAGGTAGAAAAATCCAGAATGGGTTGAAATTTAAAGGGGTTCTACAACTATGGAGGAGGGTAAATGGTTGCTTGAGATCACCAAGACACACACCACAGTCAAATAAAAGCCCTGTTTATGTGGTCAAATGCATATGGTTGTGTATTGGTTCTGTAACCAAGTTTAATGAGGAGACTAAAATGGTATTCAAAGGATTGGGAGACCCACTTGCAGGTCTTGTTTCTAAATGTTATATAAATATATATAAATGAATGGCCATAATAGTTGTCCTATGTGCACTAGCCTCAAAAAGAGAGTAGATGGTCTTTTTAGTTTACGTGTATGGTACATATATATATATATATATATATATATATATATATATATATATATATATATAAACTATATGTACGATGAGGAAGGGAAGTAGGAAACCATGGATGGTTGGTCTTTGACTAGTAGTCTCAAATGAATGGTTTCTATGGGATGTATGTATGTATGTATGTATGTATGTATGTATGTATGTATGTATGTATGTATGTATGTATGTATGTATGTATGTATGTATGTATGTATGTATGTATGTATGTATGGATATGTTATATCAAAATGTTTGGTAGTATTGTAATGAGCACATAAATAAAAGTAAAGCCTATTAAAGTAAAGCCTGTTTGAATATGTAACACCCCGAATTCTGGGAATCCCGTTAGCATCCTTTTCATTTTGAGACTTACCGTGTGTTGGGATGTATTACTTAAATGTCAAGTTTTACTGATTTAATCATCGTGGGTTGAAATTATCAAATTTGGGAAGATTAAGGTTTTCATGACAGTGCCCGCGATAGTGACAGGGTGTCACTATCGTGAAGGCACAATCGCCGGTGGTCTTGAACTCTCGGTACGATCACGCGATTGTGCCATGCGAGAGTGCCCTAGTCACAATCGTGGTGGCACTATCGCCCTGTTTGTACCGTAGGTCGGGGGAATCCGTGCGATTTTTCCCGCGAGAGTGACAGATGTCACTCTCGCCATGTCACTCTCGCCGATACCCTTTTGGGTACAAATTAGACAAGTCTCGAAATTTAGCCATTTTATCTGATTTCTAGGGTTAAGGGGCGATTTTCTTAGCAGAGTTTGGTAAGAATTCTTCATCTAGACCTCTTCCTTCATTTATGATACTTCATAGTCATTAATGGTGATCCTTGTCACTTTTAGGAAGTGATACTAGTGAGCTCCCAAGTGGTCTAGCATCTCATTTCTACTCTCCTCCATTCTAGGGTTTGGCTTCTTCTATTACAAAGCCCCAAGGTGAGTTCTTACACTTTTTAGAAAACTTTATACATGTCAAAAGGTGGATTTTGAATACCTAAACATCTCCTTTTTCATATACTTGATTTGTGGAAACTTTGTATCAAACCTAATTTTTGGAGATTTTAGGGTTTATGATAATATCTTGGAATGGGGGTGAATAACCTTGATAATGTTTCTAGTAGCATATATATACTTGGGAAATATATTTAAATGGATGACTTGATCATGTAAAATTATGAAGTTGGAAAAGATGAACTTGTGGTTAACAATTGATAAGTTTGTAACTTGGGTTTTAGCATGTTTTGGAATTGAAGCATGTAAAGATTTATTATGTGTCAACTATTAACCTTTTGGTAAACAAGGTAGAATGCCTTTGTGAAAATAACCTATTATATCATCTTATGCATATTATCAAATATCGAATTTTAGCTTTTGGCCTTACGGGCATTATGTGGCTTAATTGCTTCAATTTGGGAGTCATGACCCCATAATTGTTATATTATTGGTCCGACATTGGGAAAATTAGTTTCCCACATTGAGACACGTTTAGGAATCAGATTGGGTTATAAGTCCTACGTGATCAAGTATTACGATATTGGATGAGGATCTCAACGTAAGGACCCTTCGGGGTTGAAGTTGACTTTCCGTGGGTGTAAGTTTAAAGTCACTGAGCCTGACATCCCTTGCGTGTACTTTATTTGTGTATTGGATTTACTGACTTATCAAATGATTTACTTTAGTGTTTCGTCATTTGTGTTAGTAAGCGGGTCTCCCCCGTTGACCCAAGAGGTATTTGCTATATCGAAGAATATTATTATTATTGTCACGAATTAATTTCTTTTATTTACTCTTACATTCGAATATTTTAACTGTAAATGTTTGACCTCATTAGGCTTTAGCCTAACACTTTTTCTTAAAATGACATGTATAACATGTCAGACTTCCGGTGGGATTCGTCGGGATTGAGTGGATGGCCTTGAGTCATGAGCGGTCTTTTTGGGAGATGTATACCCCGGTGTTTTGTTAGTGGACATACTTTTGAAAGAATAACAACACCCGATACTAATCTTTCTTGTTTTATGTTAGATTATTAGGTTGTTAAGTATATTCTTCATTTGATTAATTGTAAAGGCTACAGGTTTGTTCCCCGTTTTCTCAGGATGATACTTTGGGATTGTTATGTCAGGTTTTGTATACCCAGGTTTATCCAATTTATAGCCGTTATATTGCAAAATTTTCGATTTTTATTTCTCTAAAATTTAGAGTGTTACAGAATAGGTGTGGAGCTTTTGTACGATGGCACACACACACACACACACACACACATATATATATATATATGAGTATGTGTATGTATGTAAGGTTGTATATGATGCCAAAAATGGCTAATCATGATGGAAGTAGGATGAAAGTGGGTATGGGCATTATGGTGATTTGATTTTGAATGGAAAATTGATACAATATTAGACAGGATAGAAAGGCTATATATAGCCATTTACAACATACATACAAAGGTAAGGAGAAATCGAAGGCTAATTCTATCAATCACAATAACTATATAATTATAGCTTAAGGATAAAAAGGAAATACAATCAATCAGTAGTTTCCTTAATATGCCCCCGCAAGATGGAGGATCCGTCGAAGACTCCAATCTTGGACCGAAGGCGGTGAAAAGGACCCCGACCGAGAGGTTTAGTGAGCACATTAGCAAGTTGGTCATTGGAATGAATGTGAAGAACCCGTAATGAACCATTAGTTACCTTTTCCCGAACAAAGTGATAATCGAGTACCACATGTTTCATACGCGAGTGATAGACCGAGTTGGCACACAGATAAGTAGCACCAACATTCTTCTTCTGAACTTATGAGAAACTCTGAATGGAAAACAAAAATCTGATTCCAATAGGAATTTGGAGTTGGGATCTTCCAATTACCCTCTTTTACATTCTCTTATAATGTGCCTTATTTCAGACCTCTCCTTGATTGAGTCAATAAACATTCTTCTGACCAACCTTAAATCATCTCTACCAGTTATTCTTATCTCTAGCACCTCAAGAAATGATAGTAAGGTAGTATCACTAAATTTTGGATTTCAGTTAACCTCAACTGTCTAAAACCCTGACCATCCAAACTATAGATGTAACCCATGTCATTCTAAAACTTTAAGTACTTTCTAGTATAGTCAAGGGCATATGTTAATTCAGAAACAGGCTCCTTCATGTTAGACTTTTGTAATCTAAATTCAATGACTAATTACAGATCATACTTGGCTACGTTCCTAACGCCAATTCTTGAATTCAAATTCCAACCATGCTTCTTCTTCCTTTTCAAAAAATATAACTAAGAAGAGCCGATCTTCAAAACTCATTCTATCAAAATATGTACTTGACAAATCACCAATACTATCATCTTCTCTATCACTTCAAAAATCTTCTTCTTAACCGTCAAATGCTTGTTATCTTCTCATTCTTTGGTACAGTAAACTGTTCCATCAATCCAAGCTTCTCTTCTTTTATCAAATACAGGTACTTGTATGTCTCTTCTGGTTAGACATGTGCACAAGTAACAAATGGAGAACTAACATTTGATCAAGGATAACTTCTTTATTCCTTATAATACAATCAACTATGGTCTCCTCCAATAGATTAATATAGATTTTTTGGTATGGTGATTGGTTATCTGAAAGTGTACTCTGGCATGAGCTTCTGAACAATTTCATCATAATTATCCAAGTATTTAAAGTTGAACTCTATGTCAGATGCAAAGTCTTCTAAATAAAGAACACCTTCAACTATGTTATTAAGAAGTTTTCTGAACACTGAAAGATCTCCATACACAAGATGAGCAAATATCCTTTCAGACCGTTGAATGACATTTCCTAGATTGAATAAAACAAATTCCCTGCAATAGTTTTCAACCCTCCTCTGATCATTATTACCACTCCTATAAACATCCTGGTTATCCTGAGCAGATTCACCAACATCTAAAACAACACATGAAGGTTCAACAGGTTTAGTTCTTTGTCTTTTCTCCCCCTTTTGATGATTATGATCATCATAATCATCAAACTTCCTCTTATTTTCAGCCTGAACCTTGTAGTGTTCAGCCAAAACCAAAACCTTGATGGATTTATCAACTTCAGAAATCTGATCCTCCATAACATCAAATCTTGAATTGAGATTGTCAAATTCTACTCTGTGAACATATGTTTGATATGTAGGCAAGGTTGATGAGAGAGGTGAAGCAGGTGTAGGTGTAGTAGAGGGATGAACTGGAATGTTTTGAGCAGGTTGGGGTTGAGAAGCTTTTGTGGCATTCAACACATACTTTGAAATATTTTCAAAGTTCTTCAGCATACAGGCTTGGAAACTTAGGAAATCATTCTTGGTTACTAGGTGAGATGATAAGTATTTAGGAATGTGGTTGGCATCTTTAGAAACATCTTCTTGCAACAAGATAATCGAATCATCAATTTTATCCATCTTATTCCATTGATTGAAATTTAGAACCATCCATCAATTTTTGAAGTTGTTTATGAATCTTTTCAAATTCAAAAAAGCATTGATCCTTGAAGGAAACAAATTCCTCCGTAGATACATAGTTTGATGGTAACCTTGAATCAACAAATGATCCAGTTGTCAACCCTTCTAAGAAGGATTGGCCTATAGGTGGCACAAAGCCTCCTGACACAAAAAATGTACCTTCTAAAGAGTCTTCAGTGATGTTCACCCCTACAGGCTTTCCATCTAATCCTTGAGTACCCAAGAGTATCTTTATGGATGTTAGGATAAAGAAGTTTATTACCTATGTGCTTGTGCTAGTGATGAATGAAATCTGGGGCTCTAAGAGTGGGATTTGTTGTGACTCAACAAAATCTGCCACTGACTCAATATGTTCAAAAGAACTTTGAAGGTGGGACAAAGTTCCTTCTTTTTCAATACCCAAGTCCTCCAAATGAGTACAAGGTAGATTCTGTGATGCTTCCCCTTTTGAAAATAAAATAATTCTTGTTGAGAAGAAGTTGAGTGGATGGGTGGGGTAATATCAAAATGTGGCATTTGCTAACTGTCTGTTTCAATATTGGCCACCAAAAATTATGGACTAATAGTAGATTTGGGTGCGCAGTTGAAAATGGTTGGTACAAAGTTCTCTTTATTTTCTAACTTTGGTGACATACCCTATGGCTGCTTTTCAACATGCTCACCACTAGTTCATTTTCCCTCTTAGCACTCTGAGGTTGTTCATCACTATTAACTCCCTCTCCCTCTATAATTTGTAAAGACCCCTACCTCTCAAACTTTCATGGGTGTATTCTTATGTACGATCTACTAGTTCAGGTAAACCCATAGAAGCACAATGCTCTCTCAAAATTAAAAACATGTTGAAGGACTGGAAAAGAAGGAGATAACAGAAACATTTCCAGATGAGAAACTCCTGGTGTTAAAACATTTTGAAACACCATGGTTTGTTGATATTGCCAACTTCCTAGCTTGTGGAATCATCCCCCCTAAGTTTAATAAGCAACAAATCCAGAAACTCAGGCATGATTCTAAGTTATATTTATGGGATGATCCGTTTTTGTTTAAATCATGTGCAGATCAGGTGTTGAGAAGATGCATTCCTGAAAGTGAAGTACCAACTGTATTGAAGAATTGCCATGCTTCTAATTATGGAGGACATTTTGGTGGGCATAGGACAGCTGCAAAGGTGTTACAGTCTGGATTTCATTGGCCGACATTGTTTAAAGACGCTCAGGAATTTGTCAAAACATGTAACGAATGTCAGCGGACAGGATCTATCTCCCAAAAGAATGAAATGCCTCTAAATGGAATTTTAGAAGTTGAATTGTTCGATGTTTGGGGGATTGATTTCATGGGACCATTCCCAATTTCAGGAAATTGCCAGTATATTTTAGTTGCAGTTGATTACGTGTCCAAGTGGGTCGAGGCAGTGGCATGTCACTCAAATGATGCTAAAACGGTTATTAAATTTCTTCAAAAACACATTTATACAAGGTTCGGTACTTCCCGTGCTTTAATTAGCGATGAGGGTACTCATTTTATAAATCATTTGTTAAAGAGCGTTTTGGAAAAATATAATATCAAACATAGAGTTGCTACTGCCTATCATCCCCAAACCAATGGTTTGGCAGAATTATCCAACCGAGAAATCAAGGGAATTTTAGAAAAGGTCGTAAAGCCGCATAGAAAAGACTGGGCTTTCAAGTTAGATGACTCTCTATGGGCTTATCGTACTGCTTTTAAAACTCCCATTGGAATGTCTCCGTATAAAATCGTTTTTGGAAAAGCTTGCCATTTACCATTGGAATTGGAACACAAAGCATACTGGGCAATTAAGGAATTAAATATGGATGTTTCTGAGGCTGGAACTAAAAGAAAAATTCAACTTTGTGAATTGGACGAGCATAGGAATTTCACCTATGAAAATGCCAAGCTCTACAAGGAAAAGACTAAAAACTGGCATGACAAAAGAATTCACAGACGAGAATTTTTCGAGGGACAAAATGTGTTACTGTTTAATTCACGACTAAAACTCTTTCCGGGAAAACTGAAAAGTCGATGGTCTGGTCCATTTAAAATTTCTAAAATCTACCCTTTTGGAGTTGTGGATCTCATAAACCCAGAAGATGGTAGTATTTTCAAGGTGAATGGACAGCGAATCAAAGCATTTTTTGACGGAATGGAAGGCCATGAGAACCTGTCTGTGGCACTTTGTGAACTAAACGGATTGGTTTTGGAAGGACAAGCACAAGTTCTTGCCATTGGGCGTCATTTGGGAGCATCAGTACCTACTCCTCGGGAGTAGGCAGGTTTATTTCTTTTCTCCATTTTCGTAGATTTTTATTTTTGTTTTTAGTCTTATCTTTATTTTTTAATTTTTGCGTCTTTTTAGTTCAACTTGGTTGTAGTTTTTTGTTGAACTTGTCATATCGTACATGCTTACTGATTTAATGCATGCCTACATTTTCTTGAGAGATAGCCCAAATAATCCACTCACCATACACATTTCTCATTTTGCATTTGGTTTCTAGAACTAGTCTAATATCTTGTTGGGTCCTCTTTTGACGTTTACATTGCATAAAATTTTAGTTTGGGAAATAGTTGAAAAAACCCCTTCTTACCTCTCATACACTTCCTTTCTTCCCTTCTCATGCTATCCATATTCCAACAACGAGGACATTGTTCATTTTAAGTTGTGGGAGAGAGTTTGTACAAACGAGAGGTATTCAAATATATATATATATATATAGTAGGGCATAAAATGCATACTATGAAAAAAAAATGAAAAAAAAAAGTGAAAAAGGAAAAATAGTAGAGCATAAAATGCATGCTATTCAAAAAAAATAAAAATAAAGAGAGAATAAAAGAAGGTCGTGATATTAACCGCATACAAATACCCATGTGTTATTAAGACTAGATGTGTAATGTATTTGTCTAACCAATTAAGATACATGGCAAGCTTATGGTAAACATTTTTGCATTTGTAGATGATGTGTGTCTAGTGGTTTATAAAAGGTTATCTATTGTATAGAAAGGTATGCATGCATGACAAATCCATGGTACGACAAGTTCTAATTTCATCCTTGAGTCATTTTTAGTTGTCTTTTGTGTTTCTTGGGGACAAGCAACGATTCTAGTTTGGGGTTGTGATATGCGGCAACTTAATTGACGCATTACACCTTTTTTTAGTTTCTTTTTCGTTAATTTAATTTGTCAAAAGTCTTTAGATTGAGTCTTTTTTATGTATATTTTTGATTTTCGCGTTTATGGAGTTTAGGTGAGCCGATGACCAAATTCACTTGTCTTTTGATGCTAATTTGTGGCTAATCTTATAATTTAGAGTGTTGAATTGAAAGTGTGTTTTGTGATGCTATAGGATGGAAATGAAGGAAGACTTGTGCTTTTGGAATGAAGAGAAACTTCAAAGATTTGGTGATTTACTTGGAATCTCAAAGATATGATGATTTATTGGAAACTTCAAAGATTTGGTGATTTACTTGAAATCTTCCAAGTAATTTTTGTTGCTAAAGTTGGGATGCTATGAACCTTTGGACAAAGATTTTTGGAAGATTTTCTTTTCTCCTCTAAGGCTCTATAAATAGGAGGGTGTTGGTGCTTGTATTCGATCATCTAATCCTACAATCTTAGTTTCATTTCACACTTTCTCCCCATCCACTTTACCATTTGAAACCTCTCCATCATGTATTCACCTCTTGCTACATCATCTTTGTAAAAGGTGAAGTTTCTTCCAAGAACTTTCATCTCTTTTTATAATTAATGCATCAATCTTTTAGTATTTTTCTTCTTGTCATCTAAGTTTTATGCAATTTTAGTTTAAGCTTTTATGTTATCGTAAATCTTTATTTTTAGTCACATCTTTATTAACTCCGTCTAGCATAAGTTTGTTATCGTAAAATTTCGTTCACGTTTTAAATTTTAGCCATCTTAATTTATGCTACTTTGTCGTATTTCTCTTTCGTAACTTAGATCTTTCACGTTTTTGTTAACTTTCGTATCGTAAGACAAGTTTAATTCTTGTAAACTTTTAATTCATCGTTATTTAAATATTTGATACATGTCTTCCGTTTTTCTTAAAAATAAAAAAATGCAAGGAAACCGAGCAATGATAGGCTGACAACCTTAGCTCGGGTGTGGGGTGAAGTTAAGATAAAAAGTCTATTTTGATGGTAGAAAATTATTGACTAATAATAAATCGTTTCAACCATTCGTTCAAGGTTATATTGTTGAAATGTTAAAGTTTGATGAACTCAGAAATAAGTCGTCTTGAACACCTCAACTTGAACGATACGGAGGTAGGCTCGAGAGAGTTACTTAGAACCAAGGAAACTTGTTTCATTCCGTACAACTTACAAAAGGGATAGATTGTGCCATTGCCATGACTTTACTTTATTTTGGAAACATTAAAGTTAATCCATGGATGCGTGCCTTTCTCAACCTCGAAAGAGTACCTTATACAAGTTGATGGTTAAAAATGATGAGTTGTTTGTCACAAAGTTCTATCCGATAAATTTGCTTTGAAATCTTAACGAATCCCTACACCCTTGCTTCCTTTTTAATTAACTGTTTTCGCAATAGTTTATAATCAACCCAACCAACAATATTTCTTCAAAATGGCCATCTGAAATCGTTTCTTTTTCTGGACTTTAATTTAAATCTTTTACTTCTTTTTCCCTGTGGATCGATACTCGGTATTTTACCGTTTTATTACTTGTAAAAAACGACAATGGATTGAGAAATGTATACTTGCGTTACTCTCCATTTGTGCAAGGTCTGAGAGGTTTATTCTATATAAATCTTGCAACAGGTTTCAAAGTGAAAAATATTTTTGAATTTTTTGTGATTAATTTTTCATGAAATGAAAGTCTCTATGCATATTCATAATAAATATGGACGAGAAATCATTCAAAAGTCTTGAACTACACCTCAATGAGAGGTAACACACAAGAAATGAGAATCGGGATTGATTATATATGTGTCAATCCAAAAAGGCCAAAAATCTCACTAGGTAAATCCATCCACTATAGTCACATTTGTAATATAGGAGAACTATGGTATGCAAACTAGTCCTAAAAGGTTGCGTGGAATAACATGTCTAACAGTGTGTGTAAGTGACAGCTAAAATAACATCATTGCTATAAAAAAATCATTTAACAACATGGCAAACAGTTAATGTGCAATTTGTGAATAAAAATACTCAAAAATGAAAAGTGAGATATGGTGTACTACGAGTCATGAACACAACGGAGAGTAATCAAAAATCTTTTTCGATTTTTTTTAAATGCAACCTAGAAATGAAATAAAAAAGAAACTATATGCAAAATTAAAAATAGAAGAAATGAAAAATACCCACCCACAAGCAAATAGTAGCATTGTCCTCAATGCTCGGGATAGGGTGTTAGGGGGGGGGGAGAAGAAATCACGGGGGAGGAGGGGAAGATTGTGGTGCATATGTGTGAGGTGGCTGCATAGTGAAAACGATCGAGAAGGAAAATAGGATGAAGGGACAGAGAAAAGAGAGAGGGAGATTGGCTTGTTTATCGTCGCAAGCTTGACGAATAATTAAACGATTAGGGAGAAGAGAGTGTACGAATCGGCAAAAGTCAAATGATTGACTTAAATGGTCACCGATTCGTACGATTAGCATAAATGGTAGTTACGACACGTAAGATGACCCGTTAAACCCTGTACATTAGAAATTGACAATTTTGTTCCCTTAAAATTTGAAATTTACATTTTAAGTCCCTTTACTTTAGAAATTTACACTTTAGGTCCCTTTACTTTAGAAATTTACATTTAAAGTCCCTTTACATTAGAAATTGACAGTTTTGGTCCCTCAAAATTAGAAATCTACATTTTAGGTCCCTTTACTTTAGAAATTTACATTTTATGTCCCTTTACTTTAGAAAATTTACATGCTAAGTCCCTTTACATTAGAAATTGACAATTTAAGTCCTTTTACTTTAGAAATTTACACTTTAGGTCCCTTTAAATTAGATATTTACACTTTAGGTCCCTTTAAATTAGAAATTTACATTTTAAGTCCCTTTACATTAGAAATTGACAATTTAGGTCCATTAAAAAAAAGAAATTTACATTTTAAGTCCCTTTACTTTATAAAATTACAATTTAAGTCCTTTTACTTTAGAAATTTACATTTTAAGTCCTTTTACTTGAGAAATTTACACTTTAGGTTCTTTTAAATTAGAAATTTACATTTTAAGTCTCTCTAAATTAGAAATTGACATTTTAAGTCCCTTTACATTAGAAATTGACAATTTAAGTCCCTCTACTTTAGAAATTTACAATTTAAGTCCCTTTACTTTAGAAATTTACATTTGAAGTCCCTTACTTTAAAATTTTACACTTTTGGTGCCTTGACTTTATAAATTTACACTTTAGGTTCCTTTACTTTAGAAATTTATAATTTAGGCCTCTTAACTTTAGAAATTTACACTTAACTCCCTTTACACTATATATTGACACTTTAAGTCCCTTTACTTTTGAAATCTAAACTTTAGGTGGCTTTAAATTAGAAACTTACACTTCAGGAGGCTTTAGTTTAGAAGTTTACACTTTAAGTGTCTTTAAATTAGAAACTGACACTTTAGGTCCCTCTACATTACAAACTGACAGTTTAGGTGCCTTTACATAAGTATATATCATTACTATGCAGGGAAGAAGTTTTTACAAGGCAAATTTGAATTTGAAAAATAAGATTTCGATGGTGGATTTGATTCGAAAAAAATTGAACCCCATGCGGACAGCGTTATTCAGGGATACATGTTTCGATAATTGGTTGGATCTGACTGACACATCTGCCGACCCTATCATGCTCCACATATTCTTACAGAGCCAGGTCTTCCTGGAAAATATACGAGATGACGAGATGTTTTTCCAGATTGGTGACCAAGCGCTTCTGTACAGCCGTGAGGGGTTCTGTCTTATCACAACACTTCGTTTCGGACTCGAACTGAAGCTGCATAAGAATAAGCCCGATGGTTTTGTTAGACGGGTGTTCCTACAACGGAAGTTAAAAGTGCATGACATTCAGGATTTATTCAATCTTATGGGCACTGAAGACGAGGGTCTGCACCTGATCGATGACGATTATGTCATCCGTATTTGTCTCATGATGATGGTTGAGATGTTCTTCCTCGGTCATCAGGCCGCCGAGCATCTTCACGACACTCTACTTCGGGCCATTGATGATATGAGGGTGTTTAATCGGTTTCCTTGGGGATCATATATCTGGACGCCCACCTTCAAGCAGATTAATGAAGCGATCTGGAGACGTATGGACAAAAAGGAAAGCATGTCGTTATCTGGTTTTCTATTTGCATTTGAGGATAGTTAGTTGATATTAAATTAATATTTTTACAGTCTACACGGATTCCCTATTTCTACAAATTATTTACTATCTTGGTATTCTAATTCACATATATGGATTTTAGAGATATTTCCAATCGCCATCATGTATTTTATACTGTGCGACAGGATGCCACGTGCGGTTCGTTGGGATAGGTCTTTAAAAGTTATTGTTAGTAACCATGCATATGATATTTTGGATGTGTCGACGGTAAGTTACATTGACTACAAAAAAAAAGTTAATAGATGAGGCCCTCGTGTGGATTTCTAACATGATTATTTTTCAATATATTAGGAGGACCGAGCGCCACGCCAGAGGCTTATTCCTACGCCGGTTGAGGAGGGCGCATAATGGTATATTCAGAGCCGTCACTGGTTTAGTAGCTCGGAGGGTCGTCGACCGACGAAGAGGTCGAGGGTTATACAGGTTATCGACGAGGGTGAGAAGTCATTCTAAATTCTCTAATATTTATAATAATTTTATTAAGAGAAGTCATTCTAAATTATCTGATATTTATAATAATGTTGTTAATTGTTTTTATAGACGGAGGTTCCGAGTCGGAGGGAGGCGAACACCCTGATGATGACACGGGGCCCCCGTCCCACGCATATGTGAGTAGGGGACATGAGGGTATCTCTTACGAGGAGCCACCATTTCACCATGGGCATAGCCCATCCTTTCACCATGGGCATAGTCCATCCTTTCACCGTACGCATAGTTTATCAGGTGTTGGTTAAGCATAGTCCACATGTTGACCCCTATGCTGACCGGTGGACTAAGTTTACGACGTTCAAGGATGATTACTATGACTTTCGGAGATCTCATGGAACAGAGCATGAAGCTCTTGAGAGATGCCTTGCTGAGGTAGAGAGGCTTAGTAGCCAGTTCAGCTCTTTTCAGGTAAGTGTTTAACTTAATTTATCGGACATGGTTTTAATTGTTATCTTTTGAACCTTTATGTGGTTTAAAATGCTTGATGACAGATTCCAGCCCAGCAGCAGGGTGGCGAGCCCTCCCAGGCCGCCGACATGTCACATGGGTTCGGATCTTTGATATTCGGAGGCCCGTCCCATTACATGGAGCATGTGAGTTATTTCAATCGTTTGGTTGCATCATTTTTATTTGTTTTCAGTAAGACATAAAAACAATGACTTAGATTAATGTGCAGAGTTCATCAGCCTTCGTATATTACTTATTTGGAGGTTTGTCGTTCGTTACACCGCCCCACTACATGGCACATGTAAGTTATTACATTTGGTGGGTCATTTGATTTTTATATTCTGAATAGAAACTGAACAACCTCAATCTTATTTTGCAGGGTACAGGGGCAACATACACGAGGTTTAGCGGTCAGTCCATTGGCGGATCTACGTTCTTTACACAGGGCCAATATACGCAACCTGTAAGTTAACAGATACGTTTGTTACATTTGATATTTATTTCTTAAAACAAACTTGTGAGAACCCAACTTATTTTACAGGGCACATTCGAGTCGTTGCTCCATGAGACTAGGTCGACTATTGACAGTATGTCAGGATTTGTTGGGGCTTTGTTCCAGGATACGCCACGGGCGAGTAATAACAAACTCATAATGCAAATGGTTGAGAGACGTAACAAGATTATTTAGAATAACAACAGTATAGATATTGGGACAAAAGAAATTCCTAAGCTCAATAATGCAAGTATTGGAGGTGAAAAACTACAAAGGATGGAGAGTTAAAAACATAAATTCACACATGTGGCAACTATACACCACATGGACGAGACCTTGTAAAAGGTCAGGGTTATGTCAAGAAAAGAGATTTTTTTCCTAAAAACTAGGATATGGATGCAACTACTAGCCCAAGTGATAATCGACAATCAAACTAGGAAATGCACCAAGAAAAAAAAAGGAATACGTTGAAAAAGAATATTATTATAGGTATGACACCATTGGATATTAGTTATTTAAGACCCCTCTTATGGTTTCAAGTTTTTAGATCTTGATAAACTATATCAAATTTATTTTGGGTTAATAATGGCTCACTGAAGTTTATTTTAAATATTAAATAAATTGCATTTGCATATATGAACCTGGATCTATATATAATCATCGTGCCTGTAAAGAATTACATAAAAAACACATACCAAACTCTCAATATTCTTTATTCAATGTAGAATGTATCAAGGTTTTGGGACCTTACATATAATCCTAAGAAATAGAAGTTTATTTATTAAATTAACTTCAAATAGATTCTCCCAACCAAAAACACTTAGACGAGAGATTGTCACTTTAATAGTCATTAAAACACAATATTAATAGGAACCTTGTTAATATATTCGTATCAATTGGAATCCTATTATAAGAATGGGAATGTGTATATGTACATCAACTCTAATGAATATGATAGGAACATATATTAGAGAAATGAATGCGTCAAATTAGTGGATTTTCTGGGTCATTAAATCATATTTTTCACCAATAATGAACTTTGGGACAATGACACATGTATGTTTCCGCATGACCACGTGGGACACCATGGTCATGACATAATGATCAGTGTATTGTAAAATACACATAGACATATTCTCTTTCGAGTGAAAGGCAAAATGAAGCAATTAACCAAATTGCAACTGTTGACTTCTGTAGCACAATAAACAATACCACCATCAGAAGATGCCCTGTCGAATACGTAGAAATTTTGTAAACCCTAATCATTAGCCAAGACAGGAATGAGACCATCCTAAAGCTAAGGATATAATACAAAAATATTTCATTCTTACAAACGAATACACGATGATATTTATGGACATAAACATCCAGAATGAGGGTTAGGACACCGAGTTTATGAAATATTAATTCATAGTTCGCATATGTCTAGAAAATATTTAGACCATTTAACATGGACAAAGCACATACGACTAGCACTCCCATGAGCAGTCGAAGTGTTGGATTTGAGGAAAGATCTATTTTGTCAAAGGTTCTAAATGGCGTAAGGCGTGGCGTGGGGCTGAGGCCAAGCCTCAAGCCTTAGGAGCCATGAAGAAGCCATGGCGTTTTCAAGGCGTGACTTATGGTGTCAAATTTCTAATTCATATATAATATTATATATAAAAACATATGTTTTGTATTGTTACTCAATGAGTCAATAGTAATAAGCAAGTTAAATTAGATTATATATTAAAAACTAACAAATAAGATATTAAAATATCGCATTACGAAAACTGCGCATTAGGCCATGGCGTGCCATAAGCTTAACATGGTATGAGACATAAGCCTTGTGCCACGGCGCGCCATGGCAGCTGTGTGGCAAGTTTTTTAGAATAGTGATTTCGTTTAAAGGATGGTAACGAAGAGGTATTGGGAGCTGAAATTCCATGTCTAAGTGCAATAGACGCATTGTTATGCTTAACATAATACACTTGACCGTATATTGTATTTCTCAGTGAACATGTTAGTTAGATTTAGCTCAGTGCCAATGCAACGTCATGGAATGATTTAAAAATGGAACCAAGGACTTGGGATTATAGTTTCACTTCGGAGAGAAAATTGGGATTGATAATGGAACTTTAATACCTACTTAGAATATGAGCGACAAAAGTACTATCTCTTATATAAAAAAAACACCAAACAATATATTGGTATGTCTTTGTTGATATTCTTATCTGTCTAACCCATAGAAAGGTTGTTCACAAACTGGATAAGGAATTATCACAAAGAACACATCGATTGGTTGGAAGTAAACAAAACAAAACCCTTGTAGTTACCTTGTTAAATTATTCCAAGAATATTACTCTACATAAGACTATTCAAGAGTGTATATGGTTAAGGACTATTAATACAAATATTAGAGGAACTAGTAATGCATCATGTATTGAGAAAGTGAAAGTAATATATGTCAAGGGTGATAACACAAAACATATTATGCTTAAGTTTTTATACAATCAGCAAAAACAAGCTCTTCTCAAGTTTCAAGTGAATTAAATAAGATGCAAAGAGAATGTGATATATTTGTTTACCAAATTATTACCTAAAACCATATTTAGGAAACGTATAGAAAGTATTACAATGCAAAAAAATTTCCAAACTTCATTGATTAATGCACGAATAAGGGGGAATAGTATACATAATGGGGAGTCTACTATATATATATATATATATATATATATATATAATATTGGTATGTTGTTCTCTTTCTTTCACCCAAGGTTTTATCTTTCCCATTGGGTTTTGTTCTTTGGTGTAAGATTTTAGTGAGACAACAATTTATATACCATCTTACTTTCTTAGCTCTCGTGATCAATGTACAAATCAAAGGGAATATCAGACTAAAGGAAAAGTCAATATAAGTTCGGGAAACCGTCAGCCCACTCAAACAAAGAATTTTGTGCATTGTACTCTTTCTTTCATCATATTTTTATTTTCTCCACTGGGTTTTTATTTTGGCGACACAAGGGAAAGTGTTGTAGGATAAGTGTGTCATCGTCTAAAGGATGTGACTATAGAGATAGAGATAAATATAAATTACTATAGTTATTTATGGAATAAATCTTATTTCCATGATTATCATGATCTCTATGTAATCCTCCCTATTTATAGTGCTTATGATTAATGAGAATATAATTGTTGGTTTTTCCCTCTATGTATTTTAATAATACATATAATAAAACAAAATAAATCAACAAATGATTTTAAATTCGAGTAAATAAATCAACTAATGATTTTAAGAAATCGAAAAACAATCAACTGATGATTTTCTTAACAAATCGATTATAGAGAAGAGACAAGGAGATGAAACGAAAGTTGAGGCTTGTGTTACACACGATTCCCTTAAACAGATTCGCCGTCTGTTCCCAGGGTACAACAACCAAAGCAGTTGAACTGCCGGATATAACCACCTGCCTGAAAAAATACTGGAGAGAAATGTATGCAATAGAGATTTTCAGAGAATAGTGTGAGTCGTTCGGTATATCGGTGTGTTCGGTGTGTCGAGGAATGAACCTGGACTCCTATTATATATCGAAACCGACAACTTAATATGAAATTAATCAGTAATTAAAAATAATTTTAATTACCGTTAATCATATTAATCTTAACCATCAATAAGTATCAGTCGGGAGTTACAAAGGACTCTTCAACAGGCGCGTCGCGACTTGCCACGCGGGTAAACTCGCGTGGTGCACTGTTTCTCGTCCACAAAACAGTACATGGTGTGGCTTACTGCGCGGGTAAACCCGCCCAATGCATTGGATCAAAACAAAATTTTCGCAAAAACCAAGCTGCGCGTGCACAAGATTTTGGAGTTGCATTCGTGTCCGCAGGTCGCGCCCACGCACAAGTTCGCCGATTTTAGCCTACGAAAGTCTCAATCGGCACCACCCCTGCGCACGGGTAGGTGATTGAGTAAAACCAAACAAAGAGCTTGTGAGCTCCTTCCATATTCAAGGTTATAAATCACAAAAGGTTTACTACTCCTTCCAATGTGGGACACATTCCACACCCATTTGATTTTTGCTAATTTTATCCCAATCACTCAACTTTGAGCATCGATATCTCATTCACACATATTCCGTTTTGGACACATAATATATCGTTTCGAAGCTCTCATATAGGAGAACACAAACCCACTAAGAGTTAGATATATACAATACATATACATGTATTTAAATGTGTCCAAAGTTAGTAAAAAACCACATTTTTTACTAAAAATTTCCAACAATAATATCTTCCTTTTCTTTCTATTTTGTTGTTATTCTACAGGCCGTTTTTTTAGTTATGTAGTATTAGTCCAAAAATATTAGTACATAAAAGAGATCCAAAAGTTTTTAGTATATAATAGTAGACAAAAAGAACTTAGTATATAACAAGGGCCCAAAAATGTATTAACTTATTACATTGGAGAAGAAAAAAAAATTATATGGCCATTCGTCATATGTTATTGCTTATTGTCTTTATAAGTTTTTATTTGGTATCAAGGTCCAATGCTATGGTTATCTCTAGTTGTTTGACCGTGTTTGTGCTTCTATAATTCAAGGAATAACAACTTTAAGTTCACGTGTTTGTGATTGCTATATGTTATTGTTAGATATTGTTATTTATTTATGTTTCTTTTGGTTATTCCTATTTGCTTAATGTTGTTTGCGTAATTGATTTTGTTGGCTATTGTTGTGTATTTTTTTTTCTATAAATGACATTGTATTGTTGTTTTGATGATCCATCTATTGTTCTTATGAACTATGAAAGGTATTTAATAATTTCCCTTATGTCTGTGATTTTTCATGAACTTTTAGTCTTAACATCTTATTTTGATAAAGCAAAAAAGAGGGAAAAGGAAATTCAAATATTTTCATCTATTGTTTGACTTCTTTTCTTCTTTTATTGGGATTCCACTACACACCACAAGATCATAGGTCACATTCATTATTCGTTCTTACTGGATCTCAACGAATCATCTTTTCTTCCACATTCTCATTGATCCTCGTTTGCCTACTTGTCTAGAAAAAACCCTGATAATCTTCTATATCATTGAACTCCTATCGACTCTTCCGATTACTTTCTCCACATGAATTCTCTTTTTAGATCAAATTAAATAACATATATTTTTGTTATGAACCAAGAAAATTATTACCTTTTAAAAATTATCAACCATAGTAGATGTTCCAACTCATATTTGTATTTTAGGATTTCAAAACTACCTTTGTTTTTTAATAAACTCTTGGTTGTTAATCAACTAATAAGGAGTACATAGGTCTTAAGCACTCTCTTATTTATAATAATAATAAATAAAAAAAAATAAGTTAAGTTTCTTCTCTCAATGAATTATTAGCATTTCTTGTGTTAACTTTTCTTGATAATAAAAAACGTTTATTGAATACTTTCTTGTAATTATCGAGGGCCTCTGTTTACAAATGCTATGCCCATGCCTATAAAATTCAGAAACAATCGTGTTCTCGTGGGCTTTATCATGGAGATATGTATGTGTTTGTAAAAAAGTTATGGTTTAGTTGACATGTTCCTAATAGGCCCTTAATCCTAAGCCTGGTTCACAATGTTAAACATTTGGTTCACAATGTTATACATTTGGTTCACCTTTAAAGACTATAAGAAATTTTTGTGCATAACTTAAAAAATCATATTTGTATACATTGTGCATACCATATTTGGAGAGAGGAGAGGGACAAAAATCAGGAGAGAGGGAAGGGGGAAGATGAGAGAGGGACGAAAATTAGGAGAGACGAGAGAAAGACGAAAACTAGAGAGAGAAGAAAGGGATGTCAAAACCCCATATACCTGTATAACTTTCGTCAGGTTATAAAAACAACAGATGCTTTGACAATAATAATAAAGTTGTCATTTTTTGGTGAGAGGTTGAGATTGGATCACATGATCCTCACAAAATCTCAAGTTCTCCCCACATGACCCCTATGTATACTATCTTTTAAATCATTTAGACAAAAGTGTTAAACACAACTAATAAAGCATGAAGTATTGTTTTATAAGCATAGTTTCTTAAAATCTCTTAATTACAACATTATAAACTTGATTTACATCATGTCAATGCTAAACTCAGGGTTTCTCTTCCGAAGACCAACTGCTCCATTCATACATCCCCCAAGGAGCCGATTCATAATTTATCTTGCCCATGATGACGATTCAAGCTCTTAATGTGATGATTCGTGATTCAAAACCATATAATTATATGGTTAGGATTCTCTTCATTATTTAATTCTTACTTTCATCTCCATATATATTCTTCTAATTCGATTCCCCATCGCTCCATGTCAATTTTGATCATCTTCCTCATTTTGACTCCATTAACTCATCGATTAACTTGAAAATAATACCAATTGTGAGTGTGTTCACGGACACCTTCCCTATGTGTTCTTCGTACTTCAACCAAGCTTCGAATGTCTCTTTCTCTAAAAGGAAAAACCTACCTCTTTTTCTTCATTGCATCGCCTCTCTAAATGGAAAAACCTACCTCCATCTCAATTCCCAAAACACTACTCTATCTTCCTCCTTTACTTTCATTTAAATGCCCCATGGAAAATGGTTAATTTGCACAAGTAGATGTCCACATGTTAATTCGATGTATTTATTTTTTCTGATTTTACACAATTTACACCTTAGCTTATACATACTTGATATCAAGATTAAGCAGTTAGGTTTCTCCATCTCTTGCTTTGATTCTTTACCGGTAACTCTTCGTCACTCACAGCTCAAGGTACACCTATCTTTACTTGTTGTATTAATGCATTTAGAATTATTATCATAATTATCTTTATAAAAATTGTTTCTAAGTTTCATTCAAATAGTATAAGGAAGAATTTTTTGAGAAATATATATCTTTTTTTAGGAATATCAAGGTATGTATGGTAAAATGGGTAAAAATTGCAAATCATATAATGAACAGACATATATGTCTGACGATCGTTGAGGTAATCATCGTTCGTTTTTTATTTATCACAGCAAAATCACATCATTATCACAACAAAGTTACATTAACATCATAAGAAATATTCAATTTATTAAAGCATCATCGTATCATTAATTATCACAACAAAATTAAATCATTGTCACAGCAAAATCACATTATTATCATATCATTACCGACCATAGAGACATCGTCATAAGAAGTTTTAGATTATACTAGCAACATTTAAGGGATAACGATAAATCATTAAGATAACATACTTTTTTTGATAACTCTGGAATTAAATTAGTTCCCTTAATGATATAGTATCATTTATTATAATTTTTATTATGAGTTAAATAATTTAGAGGCCATAAGTGTTCTCATATTTTTGGGTTGTTTTCGTTTGAACCACACCTATATATAAATTCTTTTAAGGAGAAACTAGGGACATGGATAAAAGGACGAAAATACCATTAACTAGTAGCACTTTGACTATCGATGTTCACTATAAAATAAATGACTTTTGCCCACAACAATCATCAAAGGAAATCTCTGTCCGACGGAAGATACACAAAATACTAATGATTTCGGTAGAATCCGATGTTTTTCAAAAAAATAAATAAATTAGGCTCTGGAATCTATCTCTAGTTTGATTTTCTTACCAACAATTTATCCACCAACTTTTGTGACGGTTTTATGACGAATCGCCCTTCAATGACGGGTTTTTAAGGAAAAATTTCATAAGTAATTAAAAGGTTTCCATTTAGTAAGTAAAATTTTTCCATTTAATAGTAGTTAATAAAATAAACTTCTTTAAAAGCAAAATACATGTTATAATAAATCATTTAGAGTGAATTAAATTTTTGGTCCCTCGTGAATGCCTGCTTTTTGGTTTTCGTCCCTCGAAAGGTAAAAGTACACTCATGGTCCAAAAATCGTGTTTTAGAACCCAAATTGGTCTCTCCCACTAACACCTTAGATGGGGCTTTGTTAAGTTGGCCATGTGCCCCTCACGTGAGGGATAATTTGGTCATTTTATGCTTCTTCCTCCCATCTCCTTCCTCAACCAAGAAAACACTCCACCGTCGTTCACCACCATTGGACATCACCACTGTTCACCACCATTGCACACTGTTCACCGCCATTGCACACTACCGCAACTGCCATCTACAACCATCGCCATATATTGCCACCACCTTCCACCAACATCATCCACCTTTTCGACCACCGTTAAAAACAAATGCAAAGTAAACAAAACAAGACCAGTGCCTCAAAAAGTGAAAAAAGAAACACCACCAGATTAAAACAAATAACCATAACATAAATTTATAAAGATTTACATTAATGAAACCAAAGAACAAAAACCATCCGAGGAATAGAACCAAGAATCCAGAATCATTCATACAAATCAAGTTCATAAAAAAAACCTTAAATCTAGATCTAAATCCAAATCGAAACAAGAAAACCCCTAGATTTCTCAAGGCATCTGAATTTGGATTGAATCCATTCAAAAGCAAAACCTTAAATCTGAATAGTTCAATCTTCATCTTTTGTTCATTCGTTGAAGTGTTCTTGATCTGAATGTTCAAAATCAAAACCCTTGAGTTTGTAAACCAAGACCATCTGAAAAATGGAGAAGCTCAACCTAGGGAACAGATCGAGAGGGATAAGGGGATGGAGTTCGTAGAAGCAATCGTTAACGTCTTTTACTTCCCTATGTTCATTCTTCGGCTAATGGTAGACGGAACACAACTCTGGTGCGACTGTAGATCTTTGGAGAAGGGGGAGACGACTAATGGAATGGGTTAGGGTTTTAACATGTGTAGATCTTGAAGAAAAGCGATGGGCTGCTAAGGGAATAAGTTAGGGTTTCAACATATGCAGATCTTGAAGAAGGGGGAGGGGCTGCTAAGGGAATAGGTTAAGGTTTCAACAACGTTTAGTTTTAAAGGGTTATTAAGTTAAGGATTTGATTTAGTTTTGATTTTAAGTATTTGATCTGGGTTTTAATTTTAAGGATTTGATTTAGTTTTGATTTTAAGTATTTGATCTGGGTTTTAATTTTAAGGATTTGATTCTTTTACTGTTTTGTTTTTTAGTGTGGTCGGTGTTGCAATGGTTAACTGTAGTTATGGATGGTGTTCTTGGTGAGGAAGGAGGTGGGAGAGAAAAATGAGTAAAAAGACCAAAATGCCCTCACGTGATGAGCATATGATGGACTTAACAGAGCCTAGACTAACGATGTTAGTGAGAGGGGCGGATTTGGGCTAAAAACACGATTTTTGGATCACCAATGTACTTTTACTTTTTGAGGGACGAAAACCAAAAAACAGATATTCATGAGGGACCAAAAGTGTAATTCACTACATCATTCATGTGAAACACAAAAGATATTCAAATTTTATATACACCACGAGAACCAAATTGTAGTTTACTCTTCTTCTTTTTTAAATACCAACTCCTTTTTAATAAATACCATGAGTACTTTTCCTTAACTTTTGCGGATAAGATATTCGTTTCCACGCTTGTTGTAAGGTTTTTGGGAGGTTTTTTAAAATGTAAAAACCTCCTTTTTGAGGTTTTTCACATAGTGGAAAGGTTTTTTAATTGAGGTTTTTCGTCATATGTTTTAACTGTACGACCTGCTTTTTCGTAGGTTTTCTTATTTAATCAGTTTTAACTTTATAGAATTTTATAAAAGTTTCGTATTTAATCAGTTTTATTTATTAATATATTTAATGTAATCCGATTTAAATATAATTATTAAATAAATACATAATGAAAGTAATTATATTTTTATATTTTTAAAATAATATCTTAAATTTAACATATTTATACAATTCTAACAGATTTCTTAATGACCAAATTTTTATTTTCGGTTATACATACTTTTAAGTTTAACATTTTTTAATTTTTATTTTACATACTTTTTATACAACTTTTATATATTTCTTAATAACCTAATTTTTATTAATTTTATTGTACATACTTTTATGTATTTATATGAGTTTTAATATATTTATTTTTATAAATAAGAATAAAAATAATATAAAGTTAAAATTGTGGGACCCTGAATAGTTTAAAAAAATAATGAAAAAACTTGAGTGGTATTTTTCACTTAGTGGAGGTATATAAAGATTTTTAAGTTGTTGATGTGACAATAATATGTAAGAAAAAAACTATGAAAAACCTTGATTAAAAAGTCGTACACTGTGGATGCTCTAAGTTAGAACTCTGATAGGATTTATTTATTAATTATTTAAAAAAAAAGCAAATAATGAACTAAAAAATATTTGATTATTTATTATATGTATTTGTGTAATAAAAACACATAAAGAGGAAGTTACAAGGAGCATCTCTTTATGGCTTCCCTTTCCATCCTTAATGTTCTTGAACAGTCCGACGTATCGCCACCACCAGCCACCGTAGCCGACCGTTCTCTGCCACTCACTTTCTCCGACATCTTCTGGCTAACCTATTCTCCGGTTCACAATCTCTTCTTCTATGAACTCCCAGCTCTCACTAAAACCCACTTCACTGAAAATATTGTCCCCAATCTTAAACAATCCTTATCAACCACCCTCCAACATTTTTTCCCTTTTGCAGGGAACTTGATCGTTTTTCCGACAACTACCCGAAATCCGTTATGTTGACGGTGACTCGGTTGCGTTCACGGTTGCAGAGTCTACTCTTGATTTCAACGATCTCACCGGAAACCATCCTCGAGACTGTGGTAAGTTTTATCATCTTATTCCTCTATTACCGGAAGCTGCTAAAGAATCCGATCATTTAAAGATTCCGGTGTTCTCCGTTCAAGTGACATTCTTCCCAAACTCCGGTATCTCCATCGGAATGACCAATCACCATAGCCTCAGTGATGCCAGCACTCGGTTTTGCTTCATGAAGGCGTGGACATCGATCGCTAGATCTGGTACAGATGCGTCGTTTCTAGCTAATGGAACTTTGCCCGTTTTCGATAGAGTTGTAAACTACCCGAAAATGGATGAGATCTATCTAAAGAACTTAGAGGTTGAAACTGCTTTTAAAAAAGGGTATCAACCTCCAAGACTTTCTGTACCGACAGATAAAGTTCGAGCCACGTTTATCTTGACTCGAACTGTTATCACCCGGTTGAAGAAATGGGTTTCAACCCAACTGCCAACATTACCATATGTGTCATCTTTTACCGTAGCATGTGGTTATATCTGGAGTTGTATCGCGAAATCACGCAACGATGAGCTGGAAATCTTTGGTTTCTCTGTCGATTTTAGAGCACGTATCGATCCACCGATCCCCGCAGCCTATTTTGGGAACTGCGCGGTGATATGTTTGGCGATTGCAAAAACCCCGATGTTAACAGGAAACGAAGGATTCTTGAATGCTGCAAAATTGATTGGAGAGAATCTGCATAAGATATTGACAGATAAAAATGGAGTTGTGAACGATAAATGGCCATTTGAAGGTTTATTCTCGCAAGGGCTACCAACAACAATGATGGGGGTTGTTGGAACACCGAAGCTGAAATTTTACGATTTGGATTTCGGATGGGGGAAGCCCAGAAAGCACGAAGCCATATGGATCGATTATAATGATTCCATATCTGTGAACGCCTGCAAAGAATCGAACGAAGATCTAGAGATCGGCGTGTGCCTTTCAGCTACTGAGATGGAAGCTTTTGTTCCCATCTTTAACAAGGGATTAGAAATCTACATCTAAATTCAGAATAAAATATTTAAAATTGTTTCAGATTTCCATATTACTACTTCCATTGCTTTTTATTGCCTTGTGTATCATGTTATTTCCAGAATTTTCAATATATGGTTTTTATTTTTTTTCAAAAATATTTGTAAATGGGTTAGTTACGATTTAGATTTTTTTTAATAAAATAATTAGTCTTAAGTAATGCCTAACCATATAAATATGGATAAATGACGCAGCGTAGGTTTGCGGAAGGATCGAAAAACGTCTAAACTCTTTTTGATAACGAGAATTACAACCGTAAAACACAAAATTAAGAGAAAACTCTTAAAAGGAAAACTTTTATTAATTGATAACTTGATTAAACTTCATAACAAATAAACTTATTTATAACTTAAACTAGCAAAAAGATAATTAAGAAATTAATTAAAACTAATCCTAAATTACTTAAAGATAATTAAAAGAAAATAAAGATAATTAAGTTAATAATGATACTAGGTGCATGGATTGAAAATCTAATAATGGACTTAGGATGGCTTAGGACTCTTTTGAAGCCAACCAACAGTGTTGTACGCGAGTTTCATGCGAGTTGGGTCACATGGAACTCGCTTTTGGTTCTGTTTGCGATTCTCGATTTGTTCTTCGATCTCTATCGTAACTCTCTCTATATTTGGTGTTTTCTCTTTGCCTCTTTTTCCGATGCCAAGTTCCGAGCATCTTTCGAGCCCGTTTTTCTCTTTTTTCCAATTATTCCCGAAAACCGTTATTAACTCTTGAATTCTTCCTGTATCAGTCACCCTCACTTGAAAAGAACTTGTCCTCGAGTTCACTTGAAAAATGTATTCATCCGACCCGTAGAACAATCGTTTCTTCAAAACGTATTGATTCACAACTTGGCCTCCAAAATTCAAAAATTCTGACCGATCTTCAAATCCCAACTGAAGTTGTCGTGAACGTCTCCATACGAGAGATATTTTATCAAATTCGAAAGGGTGAGAGATTAAAGTAACTTTACCAGGAATTGTTTCGGTTTGAACCGGAACTTTGGGTGTGGTAATAATTGAAGTGTCACCTTCAGAATCACTGTTCTTGACTTCTTGTGACAACGTTTTCGTTGGCTAGAGAATGTCTTCCACTCTCTTGTTTTCGGTGTCTTTGGTGACTGGTCCGAGATCTAGTTCCGACACTTTGGCTTCGATAACAATTTCTTGTTGTGACTCGGTCACGACTTCATCTTCAACTTTGTCCGGCAAGACTTCGTCGTCTCGTTTCGATGGCTCCTCCGGAATGGGTGGTTGTCTGACCAGAGAAGTAACCGAACCGATAGTACGGTTGTTGATGTTGCTCTTCTTGTTGGTGCTTGCATCGAAGCTACCAACTGGAGTCACGACGATCTTTTGGTCACCACAATGGAATAGTACGAGATCCTATCGACGCTTGTAAGTGGCACGATTGTCGAATTGCCACGGTCGGCCCAATAGAATGTGGCAAGCATCCATATCAAGGACATCACATAGTACCTCTTCTCGATAATATTTGCCAATTGAGATGGGTACTCGACAAGTTTTTGTAACTTTAACTTGAAACCCGTTCTTGATCCACCCAAGAGAATAAGGAGCTTCATGCGGTTGAGTAGATAGATTAAAGTAATCGACTAATTTTTGGGACACGAGGTTCTCACAACTTCCGTTATCGATAACTAGGTTACATACCTTTTTGTGCACCGAACAATGCGTTCGAAAAAGATCTTCGTGTTGACTTTCTTCTTTTGACGAAAGAAGTATTCGTTGAAATATGATATTGATTTTTTCTTCTTCCTCCTCCTTTTCGGATTCGGAACCCGAGAGATCGACCCGGTTTACGGTTGCCATTGCATGGCGCCATATCCGGTCCTTCAAACATGTCTCTTCTCCGACGATTGTCGTTGACGATGTTGGGTTGAAGCCTGTTAACAGCCGCTGTCAGATTAGTAAGTGATGTGGATAAGACCACATTCATCTCTACTAGACCCGCTTTGGTAGTCGGCTGTCGATCTGCAATTGTTAGTGAAAAGACAGGCGAATCCTGCTCTGATACCAACTGACGCAGCGTATGTTTGCGGAAGGATCGAAAAGCGTCTAAACCCTTTTTGATAACGAGAATTACAACCGTAAAACTCAAAATTAAGAGAAAACTCTTAAAAGGAAAACTTTTATTAATTGATAACTTGATTAAACTTCATAACAAATAAACCTATTTATAACTTAAACTAGCAAAAAGATAATTAAGAAATTAATTAAAACTAATCCTAAATTACTTAAAGATAATCTTTATCTATATATCTATATAAAAGGAAAACCTACAAATGATGATGTGGCACAATGTTAGAGTAGTATTCACCTAAAGGAATTTTCTCATTGTTTTGAATTTTTTTTAAATACCAATAAATTAAAGACCTTTCTACCCTTAAATGAAAATTGTGTACTCCATTATAAGAAGGATCATTTGGTAATTTTACTTCCTATTTAATTAACTTTAACTTTCAAACTATCCAACTTCCTATATGCATTCATTTAGGATTCTTAGATAGAAATTATGTAGGTTTTTTGAATATTTAAAATATTAAATATATTAAATACATTAAAGACTTCAATGCCCCTCTATGAAAAATGCATTTTATATTTCAAAGAAGCTACTTTGGTAATTTTGGCACCACTTTGATTAGCTTTTAGTATCAAACCATCCATCTTCTTATATTAATCAAATTTTTATTGCAATTTATGTTAATTAATAATTTATTTTCACTTTTTTATGTTGTTAACCATTCATTTTCCTACATTTATTTTAATTAACCATCCATTTTCTCTTATTTAAACACACATGTTTTTTTTCCACTTCTTTGTCATACAACAACCTACCTCCCATTATTTCCTTCTAACACATTTTCTCTTACTAAAAGATCGATCTAGCCTGTAGACTTTTGTTTGCCATTGTGTTGATTTTATATGATGTTTATTTTGTGTTTTTTTTGTAGTAAGTGACACAGGTAGAAACAAGTTCTAAAGATCGTCAAATATCCGAAAGAGCATCAAAGTCTCATCACCATGTTACACATATACGTTACTAAATGTAAGTCTTTCATTCAACTACTTCTTCAATTTCAATCTATTCTTACTTTTGTCTATTTTAGAATTTCATGAGGTATTATTATCTTTATTCTTATTTCTATATTTTTTTCTTTCGAACATAACATGCAATACTAAAATTGTATATTGTTTATTCAAATATAACATTGTTACTCGCAAACGGGTTGCAAATCTATATTTTTATATTCACTTATTGTTTGATGTATATACTAATAGATTTTTAGTGTTACATTTGAGAAATTAAAGTTTTATGTGAATGTAAATCTACTAATACTATCCAAAGTTTATTTTCTTGACCTTCAATGATTGAATCATATTTAAAACTAGACCAATTTTCATTTACGAATTTACTTTTTTGCTCCATACAATTTAAGAGTTCCAACAATGATACTTTGCTACAATTTAATGAGATTTATACCATTGTCAACAATGTTATCGAAGATTATCAATTTAGAAAATGAAACTGGTACATCTCCTCCACACAAGAAAAGTAAAAAACTGAAGGTGTTTGACAATGCTATTTAATCGTGTTAAGTGACATTTGCATCGATCCAAATTTTGACCTTGATTGCAAAAAAAATCAAAAAAATACTATTTAAAAAGAAAAAATATTGGAAGAAAATAACTCTACGACTAAATGAAAAAAGAGTTGGACCCTTGATATTTTTTTTTTGAATTAGATTTTAAATACTTCTATATCTTTTTTATATAAGAAGATAATATTTATGATAAATATAAACACTTTTTTTAATCATGTATTATTGTATTTTTTTTAAAGACGCTTATAATTTTTAAAAATATTATAATAGTTGGTTTTTAAATATGAAGGTTATTTAAACTACATATTTGAATAATAATAATAATAATAATAATAATAGCATAAATATTTGATAACATAGTTTTATTAAGTAATAACTGATATATTTTGTTTATTTATTGTTTCTATTTATTATAAGTTTATATATTTATAATTTTATTTTTAGTTATTTTGGTTTTAGAGTTTTGTTTATTCTAAATCTTTCACTATGTTGGAGCATTTTGACTTATTTTTTATTTTTATGTTATTTTTTGTATCAATTTATTTTAAACGACGTCAATCAATGTTATATAAAAATATTTAAACTATATTTGTTATTAATAATTTTCATCACACATCCAACATATTTCATAACTCTATTAATTGAATAGGCTCAAAACCAATATTTATTTAAAATAAAGTATTGTACATGGACTTGCACCTATTATGTATTTAGAAATGGTTAATAACATAAATTGAAATAGATATGTCAAATTACTAAAAAGTCCCTCACTTTTACTGAAAATTTAAGTTACATATGAACATAGAAAAGTCTTTTAACATATTCAACATTTTAAAAAGTCAAAATTTTCAGAAAAATGATAAGAGATTATACGTATTAAAATATGCTACATTATCTCTTCAAGACCTCTCTTATGTACAAAATTATATAGACTTGGGATAATGGGAGACCATGATGTTTTCGTGAGACCGTTAAAACCACAAAATAACACTGAACTTCATAGCAAAACATTGAGAAGTTAGAAAAAAACTTCGAACCTTCGTAGGAAAAACATGTGAAGTTTTACCTTCACAGAGTACCAAACACTATATATATAGTCAATGAAAAATATTTTTACATTTTTGTTAACATTTATTTTGATCATCGCGCAACGCGGGATATCAAACACTAGTATATATAAAAGCAAAACCAAGAGAAATGACATGGCACAATGTGGATTAAGAATTCTAAAATGTTGGATTGTGGTTAACTTTGGTCATCCCACATTGATAGAATAATGAAATGTTGGAACATGAAGTTGATTATAAAAAGAGAAGAATGCCAACTTTTTTGACATGACCTATGATTTGTTTTAATCCATTTTGGATTAAAGAGTTTATTTTTAGTTACAAATTTGTTGATGTTGAATATATATTATATATTGTATTATAACTATCTTTATCTTTATATATATAAAAGCAAAAACCATGATAAATGACACGATACAATGTGGATTGAGAATTCTAAAATATTGAATTGTGGTTGACTTTGGCTATCCTACATTGATAGAAAGATGAAATGTTGGAACATGAAGATGATTATAAAAGGAAAAGGATGCCAACTTTTTTTACATGATTTATGATTTGTGTTAATCCATTTTGGATTAAAGAGTTGATTTTTAGTTACAAATTTGTTAGTGTTGATATATATTGTATTACAACTAATAAGATACACTTATTTCATTTAGTTTGTTTATTTTTATATCTTTTCGTCTTTGTATACATAAAATGAAAAACAAGAGACAAAATGACATGTCACGATGTGGATTAAGAAATCTAATATATAAAAGTAAAATTACCCAAGAGAAATGACACGCTTCAAATAAGGATCATCAATATATATATATATATATATATTTATATAAAAGAAAGAACCATAGAGAATGATATGACATTGTGAGATTTGAGTAATATTGTAGGTACCTATAAGAAAGAAGGACATTTGGATTTGATATGAGATACGAGTATTCTCAAATACTACTATATTCTGGTGGTGTTTTACACATCTCACATTGATGAGTGGATATAAGATTGGAGAATGAAGATATACCTGTAGAAACACGAAGATTTATATTTTGATAAATTAAAGGATTATTTGGCTAAATATTCTTTTTGGCCGACCCCTATTTTTGTTAAAAAAACTCATTTATATAAGCAAATAAATCGATAGATAAATTTATACAAATCATCATATTTCATCAATTTATACAATATTATCAATGTTGAACCTTGATGTCTTTGTATTATCTCACAAGTCACAAGAAGATTTAAGTATTCTCAAATCTTGAATTATGATGTTATTTGGTTATCCCACATTGATAGAAAGAAAATAAATTTGGAATAATGGATGAATATGTAAAAGTTGAATGAAATGTCTTATTTGATTGTCCCACATCGACATAAAGACAATAGATTTGGAAGAAAATGTTAGTATATAAAAGTTGGATAAAATGTCTTATTTATTTATCCCACATCGGTGAAAAAAGATAGATTTGAAAGAAGAGGTTAGTATATAAAAGGTGGATGCGACGTCTTATTTGGTTAATCCACATCAACCGAAAGATAATAAATTTGGAAGATGAGATAAACAAAAGAAAAGGCGGATAAGATGACTTACAAGTTTAAAATTTTGTGGCAACCTATGTGGTTGTCTCATTTTAGTCGACCTCTTTTGCTAAAAATCAAATTTTATAAAATATTAATCTTTATATGACTTTATTTATAGAAAAAGAACAACCATAAATAATGAGATGACATTGTGAGATTTCAGTATTCTAAAATATTGCATTGTGTTGTAGTTCAGTTATCCCACCTTGATGCGAGGTGCAAGATTGGAGAATGAAGATGACCGTAAGAAACAAGGGTTGATTTTGATAATCAAAATTTTAGTTGGATAAATATGTTTTAGCTCACGATTGGAATCCCATAATAAATTAGCAAGAATGTAGGATTTGGAAGAGAGGGTTAATATTGACTGTCAACTCTCATTTTCCAAAATATATATATATATATATATATATATATATATATATATGTATATACACACACAAATTAACCACTCATTGACACACATTAATTATTTTATATTCTATTCAGTAACTGTTAACTGAGGAATTATGTTTTATATATCTTATCTCGGTAATAAAAACTTGAATAGGTGCCATGATACAACTAAATTTAAGAAATTAGGAAATAAAGTTTATAAACTTTGAAATATGGTGAGTTTGTTAATCTCACGTTGGAGAGAATATTAAATTTTTAATGAAACATGTGAGTATTTGATGGCAAGAGGAGATGATGTCAATTTGGCAACTTATAGGGTTAACTAATATTTGTTGAACCTTTTTATTGGAAAATGATTCCTCAAAACTTTCGTAACAATAATAATAATATGGGTGTATGACATGTTGTTTCATTATAAATAACATAACAAAAAAGTTAATGACAATACGTGTCAAACTCTTCGTAACACTAAAAGGTTATTAATACGTGAAAATAAACCACTTATGTAAATACATTCTTCATTTTAAATTGTATCTCATTAATTATTAAGCAAGAAATTATGTTTTATCTTAACTCGGTCAAGTACTTCTTTAGAATATTTATCGGTACCGTGCAACGCACGGGGTCGCCACTAGTTAAAAGAAAATAAAGATAATTAAGTTAATAATGGCACGTGGTGCATGGACTGAAAATCTAATAATGGACTTAGGATGGCTTAGGACTCTTGGAAGCCAACCAACAGTGCTGTACGCGAGTTTCATGCGAGTTGGGTCGCATGGAACTCGCTTTTGGTTCTGTTTGCGATTCTCGATTTGTTCTTCGATCTCTATCGTAACTCTCTCTATATTTGGTGTTTTCTCTTTGCCTCTTATTCCGATGCCAAATTTCGAGCATCTTTCGAGCCCGTTTTTCTCTTCGAGCTCTTTTTTCCTTTTTCCAATTATTCCCGAAAACCGTTATTAACTCTCGAATTCTTCCTGTATCAAGAAAGTGGAGTTTCATTCAAGAGAGAATTCAGTAATTTGTGATAACTGTGATTCAATTTCAACCATAAATTAAATAATAAATTAAAAAAATAATAATTTTGATAATTATTAATTAGGATATTTAATTAGCTAATTAAATTTAGTTAGGGAATGGGAGGTGAAGGAGGTGAAGGAGGCGAATGAGAAAGGGAAAAAAAAAGAATAGATGTGAGAGAAGGGGGAAAAAAAGAATAGATGTGAGAGAAGGGAAAAGAGATAACGGGATAAATTTAGTTAGATTAAAAAGATAATATTTACTTTCCTACAAATATTGATTTGGTTGGTTGTAAAAAAGATTAATATTAAAGGGGAGTGTTATTTGCACCAAAAAGGTTTGGTCTTGAATGTATTGTTTTTCGTTCCAATCATTTTTTGTTTATATATATATATATACATATATATATTATTAGGGTTTTTCCATTTGCACCAAGTCTAATTTCCATTTACACCGTAGTCTAACTATTTTTAGATTTTCTAAATCTCTCTATTTTCCAAAAAAAATATATTAATAAATGAAGGGATCTATATTAATAAATGGGTTTATTTAAATGCAGATAAATGAAGGGATCTATGTATGTCTATTGGTTTTCTTTGAAACCGTCATTCCTCCCACCATTTACTATGTATGTCTATTGGTTTTCTTTGAAACCGTCAATACTTGGGTATACAAAGGATGAAGCTTGGTGGTCTCTAGGAAGAAAAACAAAAAAACAAATCGATGAGAGGGTGGACTACTGTAAGCAAAGATATCGGTGAAAAGCGGAGCACAAGCCGACGTACGGTACATTGCAGCTAGTTCGAGGTTAACCGGTAAGCCATTCGTAACCTCTCATCTCGAAATCTCGGTCGCTATATATATATATATATATATATATATTTACATTAGACGTTCAACTTTTCGGATGGGTTCTCAAAGGATAACGGTGGCGAGAGCGGTCACAACTAGCACCACCGTTCTTCACAACGGTAATATCCGTGACATCAAGTTGTCAAATATGTTCCTAAAAGATAGAACCTATTGATTCGTGCGAATGTCAGTAAAAAAATGATATATATATATATATATACACAAATATAAGGATTCATTCAGGATAATCACCAAATGAATGCTAATGCATGAACTAGGTGTAAATAGATATGAAAATATCAAGTTGGGATGCATTAAATGAATACGGATTCATGTAGGACCATCTTCTAAAGCATCACCGACAACATCTCCAATAATAGGCCACACTGAAAATATAGCGGATTAGTTGTTAAAAATTAATTTTTATATTTACTAATCTTGTTATGTTTTAGAACAAGATTTTATTGTTTAAGCGAAAGTTTATTTCTTTATAGTCATTTTTTTAACGGCAAATTTACACACGCGCATGTTCCCGGGGTATCCGGCCTCCCACTTAAGGGTGTCACCCGACTAATCCCCGTCGACTACGACCCAACCCAATTAAGGGTACCACTATGTGGCAGACCCATGATCATGGATGTCACATGATGCTCACCACGGGGTTCGAACCTGGGTAGTCAGGGATACCATCCACTGACTCCCCATGATGTTACCTTACCACTGGGCTACAACATGAAGGACTTTATAGTCTTTTGTATTGTATGTATCACATTTTTTATATAATCAAGTTATTATTATTATTATTATTATTATTATTATTATTATTATTATTATTATTATTATTATGAAACTAGATTTATTATGTTAAATATTTTTTATTTTCATTTATAGTTATTCTTTTTATATTTTTTGTTTTTTTGTATTAAGATTTAAGATTAAATTAATATGTTTTTCTAAAAGAAAAATACATATACAAAGAATTAAAAATTCATTATTTGTATTAATATATATCTATACCAACTTATAAAGCAAATTTAACAAAAGTCTTAAAGACAACTTTTTCAGCATAGAGTACCACTTGATAATGCATAAATTTAAAAACTCTCTTAAAAACAACATTTGAACATAGAGTACAACTTATTAAAGCTTTACCAAAAGTTTTGTATTCCCAAGACTTTGAAGCCCACACCCTTCCTCCTGATTTTGGCATATCGCCCCTTCCCGTCCCCAAGATGTATAGCTTGATTCTCTCTCCCTCTTCTAATTTCTTTCAAAATTCAAATGGATTTCATATATAATCGCAGGCGATTCTTCTGTTCCTATTTTCCCTCATCTTGACAATCGTTTTCTAAAACCCTAGCTAGAAGTTCCTAATTCTTTCATCCAAGTTATATCAATGGTGCTTCTTTTTTTTTCTCACTTTCTCTTTCATTTTTGTATCGAAAGGTTTTGGATTCCATCTCTGTATATTACACGAAATCGACAATAACCAACCATTTTCAGGTATGATTTCCCATTTTTAGTTTCATTATTTGTCGATATGTTGTTTCTCTAATGTTGGTTTCTGTCTTTGTCATATGGCTCATCAGTCATCTCGATTCGGTCTTCTTCGGATGGCTCTTCTCAATTTCTTGGTATGGATATCTATCTTCTCGACAGGTAACGATTCTTACTCTCGATTTCTTCAATACTTTCTTCTCTGGTTGTTTCGTTTGTCGACGTTGTTATTTCTTCTTATACGATTCACAGGGATACGAATCATACTCTCAGTCTTCTTCACATCGCTCCTCTCAGACGATTTTTACAGGCTAACGATTTCAGGTAGATGTGGTCTCAATTTCTTGATTTTTTGACCATTTGATTATCTCAATTCACATTCTAACATTTACGGTTTTTTGACCATTTGATTATCTCGATTTACTGTTTTTGTTGTAACACCCTAAAAATTGGAGTAATTTTAAAAATTGAAAATTCGGCAATATAACGTCTATAAATAGGACAAACCACCCACATAATGGGCAAGGCGTGAACATTCACAAAACCTGCCAATGAGTATGGAAAAATGACAACAAACCAAACCAAACCAAGCCAAACCAAACCAAATCTATCTAGATTACATAGGTTGTTAACCCAATACCAAAATGAATAAATTGGTTTAAACACCAAGTCTCCAAATTAATTGACATCCAGAAATTTCCTCAAGAAACCAAACTCTTCACTCAACCCCTTGACGACTCGCCACTACTAAGGGAACCTGTTATACACATCATTTTCGAAAAAGTGTTAGGCTTAAAGCCTAGTGAGAACATACAGTTTATAATTTGGAGAAATATATGCAGTTGTAACGAAAGGAATTCTTTTCAAGAAAATTAGTTTACAATTGAACTGTTTGCCACAAAAGGGCCTTTCATATAAAATTCATCTTGCGATGATGGGGGATACCCGATTTACCAAGGATTGTCGGTGGAACACCGAGTAGGCCACAATCCGAGTTGTGAGCTAAATACTTGGAACCATGGCCACGAACAACGCCGATCCGTACTAAGATGTGAGGGGGGCACCCGAGGAACCAAATCATACTCGTTCACTAGGATACATTATGAACCATGGCTAGTAACCGGTCCCACATAACTGTACCAAAGGCACTCGAGGATCAAATGTATCCATAGCTACAATGGGGAAAATATCCCAAATATATATATAAGTCGACTCAATACCTAGGGATCCACTAGTAATAGTCTAGACTTTTGTAACACTCTAAAAATTAGTGGAATAAAATTCGAAATTTCTGCAATATGACGGCTATAAATAGATAGAAACCTGGATATAAAGCCTACTATAAACAATCCTAAAGTATCATCCCGATAGAACGGGGAATCAAAGTTATAGACATTACAATCAAACAGGTGAAGAATACACTAACAACCTAGTAATCTAACTTAAATAAGAAAGATTAGTATCAGGTGTTGCTATTCTTCCAAAAGGTATGTTCACTATTCAAAAACGCCGGTCTACACATCTCCCAAAAAGACCTCTCTTGACCCCAAAGCTATCCGCTCAGTCCCGACGAACCCCACCGGAAACCTGACCTGTTATACATGTCATTTTAAGAAAAAGTGTTAGGCTAAAGCCTAGTGAGAACAAACATTTTCAGTTTACGAATTGAATATATAAATAAGTAAAAAGGTTTCTTTCTATACAACAACAATTGTGGTAATAATAACTAACAATGATGCTCTTTGAAATATAACAATTACCTCTTGGGTTAACGGGGGAGACCCGCCTACTAACCCGAATGACGGAACACAAAAGTAAGTCATTCGACGGGTCAGTAAAGCCAATAAACACATAAAGTACACGCAAGGGATGTCAGGCTCAGTGGCTTTAAACGTACACCCACGGAAACTCGAGTTCAACCCTGTCGGGTTCCTATGTCGAGCTCCTCATCCAATATCGTAATACTTGAGCACGAAGGACTTATACCGCACCCGGTACCTAACGTGCAGTACGAAGGACTTATACCGCACCCGGTACCTAACGTGCCTCGACGTGGAAAACTAGTCGTCCTAACGCCGGAACAATAATAACCAAATACGGGGTCATGACTCCCAAATGCATCACTTAAATCAAATAATGCTCACATTGTCCAACGAATACTTCAACAAGTGTTAACATGCATAAAGAACATAGATAACTATTTTTCCCAAATATAGCTCCCATTCTCTACCAAATGATCATTGGTTGAAAACATAAGCATCTATTACAAATACTACTTTTAAAACATTATAAATTCTCAAATACAAACTTATCAGCAGTTAACCACAATAGTACCCTTATGAAATTCATGAGTGATACATACCCAAAGCCATCCTTTCAAAATACATTTTCCCAAGCAAGGTAGATCACTAGTAGCATCAACAAGTTCATAAAACCATATTTCATGAAAATTACTATAAACCCTAAAATCTCCAAAAATTGGTTTTGGTACAAAACCTATAATTTAAGTATAAATAAAAGGAGATACTTATGCATTTGAAACTCACATTTGACATGTATAAGGTTTAGTAAAAGTGGATGAACTCACCTTAGTAGTTTCCTTAAGAGAAAACCAAGCCCTAGAATGAAGGAGATGAAAAAGCCACTTAAGAGCTCACCAACAACACTTCCTAAATGTGTTAAGGACCACCATTAATGATTATGTATCACCATAAATGAAGAAAGAAGTCTAGGATAAGAATACATACCAAACCCAGCTGAGAAATCGCCTTTCAAAACCCTAGAAACTGATAAAAATGACTGAAATCGCGACCTGGCTAATTTATACCCCGAAGGGGTCGGCGAGAGTGATATAGCGATAGTGACATTTGTCACTATCACTATTGCCGGGCATAATCGCCCAAAGCGTACCGCGGCTCATCGAGTCCCCCCCACCCCGCGAGAGTGACTTGGCGAGAGTGACCATTGTCACAATCGCCGGGCACTTTTGCCCAAACTGTACCGAGACCAACCCATCTCCGACGATTGTGCCCTCGCGAGAGTGACATCCTGTCACTATCGCGGGCACTATCGCGAGCAGCCCAATTTTCCATACTTCGACATTTCAACTCCCACGAAGATTAAATCCAAAAGGCTCGATAATAACTAATAAACCCATATAATTAGAAGATTCCAAAACGATAAAGAATACATAAGTTCCCAGAATTTGGGGTGTTACAATCCTCCCCAACTTGGGAATGATTTCGTCCTCGAAATCCTACTAACTAAACAAATGAGGGTACCTATGCCTCATGTCTTCTTCCGCCTCCCAAGTCACGTTGGTACCTCGATTGTGCTTCCATTGAATCTTCACCATTGCCACCTCTTTGTGCCGAAGCTTCTTGATTACTCTTTCCAAAATAGCTTCGGGCTCTTCAACACAACGACTATCTTCTACTCGGATCTCGGACAATGGAATAACGCTTTCTTCTTCTGCTAAGCACTTCCGTAAGTAGCACACATGGAAAGTGGGATGAATCCCGTCCATCTCCGGCGGTAAGTCCAACTTGTAAGCTTGGAGTCTGATACGCTTAAGAATAGTAAACGGTCCAAGGAAACGGGGACTTAGTTTCCCTCGCTTCCCAAATCGAATCAATCCCTTCCAAGGGGATACCTTTAACATCACACGATCTCCCACTTGAAACTATACCAGTCTCCTCTTTTTGTCGGCGTAACTTTTCTGCCGATCTTGCGCCGCTTTCAAACGTTCCTGAATAGACTTGACTTTGTCGGCCGTTTCTTGCACAATTTCCGGGCCGACAAACTGCTTCTCCCCTGCTTCTAGCCAACACACGGGGGTTCTACACTTTCGCCCGTACAAGGCTTCGAATGGCGCCATGCCGATACTAGAATGGTGACTGTTGTTGTACGCAAATTCCACCAAAGGTAGATGGGTGTCCCAACTACCGCCAAAATCGATCACGCATGATCTAAGCATATCTTCAAGCGTTTGAATCGTCCTTTCACTTTGTCCGTCTGTTTGTGGGTGGTATGTCGTGCTCAAATTTACCCGTGTGCCCAACTCTTGATGCAAGGCTCCCCAAAATCTCGACGTGAACCGACTATCACGATCGGATACTATCGACAAAGGTATGCCGTGTCTAGAGACTACCTCGTCTATGTAGAGTTTTGCCAACTTATCCATCGGCAAGGTTTCCCGCATTGCTAGAAAGTGAGCACTCTTAGTCAAACGGTCAATAATAACCCAAATAGTGTCGTTCCCTCTCAAGGTCTTCGGTAGTTTGGTCACGAAATCCATGGTAATCTTGTCCCATTTCCATTCGGGTATTTCAAGCGATTGAAGGCTTCCATAGGGTCGTTGATGCTCGGCCTTCACTTGTGAACAAGTTACGCATCGCTCCACATAATGTGCTACATCCAATTTCATAACTGGCCACCAAAAGTGTAGCTTCAAATCCCGATACATCTTGGTGCTTCCCGGATGGATAGAATACTTAGATTTGTGCGCGTCTTCCAAAAGTAGCTCTCGGCAACCACCAAACTTTGGTACCCAAACTCGCCCGTTGAAGCACTTGATCCCTCGGCTATCTTCGGTCAACAACAATCGTTGCTTGGTCATCACTTCATCCTTGAGGTTTTCTTCTTTTAATGCTTCGGTTTGCGCCTCTTTAATCTTTTCCATGAGACTTGACACCAACTCAATTCTGGTAAGTTTGGCTTGAAGTCTCCCGCTATACTCTTTCCGACTCAAGGCGTCAGCTACCACGTTTGCTTTACCCGGGTGGTAGAGTAATTCACAGTCGTAATCCTTATGTAGCTCTAACCACCTTCGTTGCCTCATGTTGAGTTCTTTCTGATCAAAGACATACTTCAAACTCTTGTGATCCGTGTATAAGGTACACTTTGTGCCGTAAAGGTAATGTCGCCATAACTTTAGCGCGAACACTATCGCCGCCAACTCCAAATCATGAGTGGGGTAGTTCTTCTCGTGCACCTTCAATTGTCTAGACGCGTACGCAATCACCTTCCCTCTTTGCATTAGTACACATCCAAGCCCCATTTTGGATGCATCGCTAAAGACCACAAAATCCTCCGATCCCTCTGGCAAAGATAAGATCGGAGCTTCTCACAACTTCTTTTGCAAAGTCCTAAATGCCTTCTCTTGTTCTTCGGTCCATACAAACTTTACATTCTTCTTGGTCAACCTTGTCAACGAAGAAGCAATCTTGGAGAAGTCTTGTATGAACCTTCGGTAATATCCCGCCAAGCCTAGAAAACTTCGAATCTCGGATGGACTTTTGGGAGGTTCCCAACTCATCATCACTTCAATCTTGGCCGGGTCCACCTTTACTCCGTCCTTCGAAACTATGTGCCCCAAAAACTGCACTTCCTTCAACCAAAACTCACACTTGGAAAACTTTGCATAAAGTTTCTCTCTCCTCAAGATCTCTAAAACGTCCCGAAGGTGTCGAGCATGATCGACCTCGTCCTTTGAGTAGATAAGGATGTCATCAATGAACACAATAACCGACTTATCTAAGAAGGGTCGGCACACGCGATTCATTAAATCCATAAACACCGCGGGAGCGTTCGTCAAGCCGAATGGCATCATTAGAAACTCATAGTGGCCATAACGTGTCCTAAAAGCAGTTTTAGGAATGTCTTCCTCTTTGACCTTCACTTGATGGTAACCCGAACGGAGATCAATCTTCGAAAAGCAACCCGCTCCTTGCAGTTGGTCGAATAAATCATCGATTCTAGGGAGTGGGTATTTGTTCTTCACGGTCACCTTATTCAACTCCCTATAGTCGATGCACATTCGCATAGTACCATCCTTCTTCTTCACGAATAAGACCGGGGCTCCCCAAGGCGAGGAACTCGGTCTTGCAAATCCCTTTTCCAAAAGATCTTGCAATTGGCTCATCATTTCCTTCATCTCTGACGGAGCCAAACAATATGGAGCTCGGGCTATTGGAGCCTCTCCCGGTGTCAGATCAATCTTAAACTCCACTTGACGATTGGGAGGTAAACCAGGCAAGTCGTCAAGAAATACGTCGGAAAACTCCCTTACCACTTCGACATCTTCTAGCGTCTTCTTCTCCAGTTTGGCATCTATTACATATGCCAAAAAGGATGAGCATCCTTTCACTAAACATTTCCGTGCCTTCACCATACTGATGATTACGACTTCACCCTTTTGTATTTCACCATACACGGTCACCGCACGACCATCCGAATCCGGAATTCGGATCAACTTCTTTGCACAAAGAATTTCAGCATGATTCGTCGACAACCAATCCATACCGACTACAACATCGAATCCCCCGATGACCATAGGCATAAGATCGATCGGAAATTCTCTTCCTTCGATTTCAAGCTTGCAATTCCTTAGAATATTCCGAACCACTACTTGATCACCATCAGCTAGCTCTACCACTAACGCATCTTCTAAGCTAGTAGTGGGCATGGATAGTTTTGGGCAAAACAAACTTGACACAAACGAGAAACTAGCTCCCGAATCAAATAGTACACGCGTAGGCACGGAGTTTAGGAGAAACGTACCCGACACTACATCCGTTGACGCTTTCGCCTTTTCAGTGGTCATCTGGAAAGCTCTCCCTGTTGCCTTGGGAGTGTCCACTTTCTTGCCTCCACTATAGTTCACTATTGCCTTAGGACATTCACTTCTAACATGGTCTGGATCTTTACACCCGAAACAAATACGCTCTTTAATTGGACAGTCATTGTAACGGTGGCCGGGCTTACCACATTTGTAGCCCGGTTCTGACTTCGAGTTTCAAGGACCGGTGTGTTTACTTCGACATCTTGAACACCACGGGGAATTCCGTCTCGGACCACCTCCCCGTTGATTGTTGTTGAAGTGGCTTGGCCTCTTCGAAAACGTGGGGCCTCCTTCCCATTTCCTCTTCTCAATTGCTCCGCTTCTCTCCGCCTTAACCAAACCGTAGAAATCCTCCACAAGTTGTGCCTCCTCTATAGCCTCTCGAAGGGTAGAGGCCTTGGATACTCGAACCATATTCATCATTTCTGTAGTCAAACCCTCGATGTACGCCTTGATTTTCTCTCTTTCGGTGGGGACCAGATGTCCCACCAAACCTAGCTTGTCCATAAATAGCTTGTTGTAATCCTTCACCAATAAATTCCCCTTTTTCAAACTTCGGAACTCATCGATGATCCGATCCATAGCTCGTTCGTTGCAAAATTCTTCCATAACCTTCTTCTTGAAAGTCTCTCAGCTTAGTTGAGCCAATACAGTGGCTTCAATAGAAGCGGAATATACATTCCACCATGTGAGGGCCGCCCCTCTAAGCATTTGAGATCCAAATACGGCTTTTTGGTTCTCCCTACACCCGCTCGATCGGAAGGCTTGCTCTAATTCCCTAATCCAGTTCATGCATTTCACTGGGTTGTCGGTGCCTTTGAACTCCGGCGGTCGACATCCGAGAAATGCCTTGAATGTACAAGACTTTGCCTCATGTCTTGCGACCGGGATCGTCGTCTCATTGGTAGGGATACGGGGTCCCAAACCTCCAGATCCTGCCACAATCACATTCTCCTCCACCGTCTCCGGCCTACGGTGGTTAGCATCTCTGTCATCCAATAGTTTCAGGAAGGCCTCTTGCTGCTGAGCCATAACTGCATTCATTGCTTGCATCATCCGCTCCATCATTCTAGTTTCCGGAGTTACCTCTTCCATAATTGGATGAGTTGCAGCTATGTTGCGTGCGAGGTACATGCTCTGGTCCTCCACCCAACACATCTATAAATGGTGGGGGCAAATCGTTATTCGTTACCCTCGGTTGATCGGCCGTAGACGCGGCCGTATCCTGTCCCTCCGGTCGATTACGCGTATTAACCATAGTCTGCCACACACGCGAGAATATAGATGAGATGAGACTACACGGTTATAAGCAAGAAAATGTACCACTACATTCATCAATTATCATAACAACGGAAAACAAGCATAATCACGTAAAACATCTTCATAATAACGTTAGCTAGGCGAAATTATGAACATGCAATACATAAAAATTTTCATTCCCATTCCCATAACTCTTAACTTGTGTAGCTTCCATCGACTCTAGAACTATCTTATCTTAATAGTTCTACCCCATCTCACAAGATCATTGCCTAATTTCACAGCTTAAGTCTAGGTACCCTACACTTATACCTAGTTCACTTAAACTAAAGCTCTGATACCAACTTGTAACACTCTAAAAATTAGCGGAATAAAATTAGAAATTTCTGCAATATGACGGCTATAAATAGATAGAAACCTGGATATAAAGCCTACTATAAACAATCCCAAAGTATCATCCCGATAGAACGGGGAATCAAATTTATAGACATTACAATCAAACAGGTGAAGAATACACTAACAACCTAGTAATCTAACTTAAATAAGAAAGATTAGTATTGGGTGTTGCTATTCTTCCAAAAGGGATGTTCACTATTCAAAAACGTCGGTCTACACATCTCCCAAAAAGACCGCTCTTGACCCCAAAGCTATCCGCTCAGTCCCGACGAACCCCACCAGAAACCTGACATGTTATACATGTCATTTTAAGAAAAAGTGTTAGGCTAAAGCCTAGTGAGAACAAACATTTGCAGTTTACGAATTGAATATATAAATAAGTAAAAAGGTTTCTTTATATACAACAACAATTGTGGTAATAATAACAATGATGCTCTTTGAAATATAATAATTACCTCTTGGGTTAACGGGGGAGACCCGCCTACTAACCCGAATGACGGAACACAAAAGTAAGCCATTCGATGGGTCAGTAAAACCAATAAACACATAAAGTACACGCAAGGGATGTCAGGCTCAGTGGCTTTAAACGTACACCCACGGAAACTCGAGTTCAACCCCGTCAGGTTCCTATGTCGAGCTCCTCATCCAATATCGTAATACTTGAGCATGAAGGACTTATACCGCACCCGGTACCTAACGTGTAGCACGAAGGACTTATACCGCACCCGATACCTAACGTGCCTCGACGTGGAAAACTAGTCGTCCTAACGTCGGAACAATAATAACCAAATATGGGGTCATGACTCCCAAATGCATCACTTAAATCAAATAATGCTCACATTGTCCAACGAATACTTCAACAAGTGTTAACATGCATAAAGAACATAGATAACTATTTTTCCCAAATATAGCTCCCATTCTCTACCAAATGATCATTGGTTGAAAACATAAGCATCTATTACAAATACTACTTTTAAAACATTATAAATTCTCAAATACAAACTTATCAGCAGTTAACCACAATAGTACCCTTATGAAATTCATGAGTGATACATACCCAAAGCCATCCTTTCAAAATACATTTTCCCAAGCAAAGTAGATCACTAGTAGCATCAACAAGTTCATAAAACCATATTTCATGAAAATTACTATAAACCCTAAAATCTCCAAAATTTGGTTTTGGTACAAGACCTATAATTTAAGTATAAATAAAAGGAGATACTTATGCATTTGAAACTCACATTTGACATGTATAAGGTTTAGTAAAAGTGGATGAACTCACCTTAGTAGTTTATGTTTATGCCAAAAAATCTCCCAAGGAAGATTTAAGGTAATCGTGAAGCTTAATCCAACCAAAGAAAGTAACAACAATAATCGTACGACTATAACAAAAATAAAGTAAATAAGACGAGAGAATTGGTGACGCGGAAAACCCCTAAAATGGGTAAAAACCGCGGACGAATGAGATTCGTCGTGCACTATGGACGTCAATCAGGGACGTCGTCCTTAATAACAAATGTTACAAGCGTAGAACAATATAAAATAATACAATAAAATAAAGTCAGTCGTGCGTCGGATATATTTGAACTTCAGTCGTGCGTCGTACAACAAACAATAGAATGCTTTACGAACTTCGATAGGGATTGAACAAGTTTGAGAGTATAATCTGTGAACTTCTGAAGTATGAGCCTTAGATGTCCAAATGTGAAGTTCCAGCCTTGTATTTATACTCCATCTTTCCGTTTCCCAAGTATTGAATGCGTATGTCCGTTTCTGATATTGATGATAGCGTCTGTTACGGTAATTGCTATTGATGATGTCTTCCGTTACAATCTCTTGTCATGAATACCTTTGAATCCTGCATTTAAACATAATACAACGTATGCTGTCAATTAATAACTGAAATCAAGTCGTACGAGGGTATTTGTTGGATGGATACTTGATCGTTTTAGTCGAGGTCGCCTGAAGGAAAGGCGTCATCCACCGTCTGTCGCACGACCATGGACTGTTGGACTTTTTTACCCAAACAGTTTGCCCCCAAATTTAAAATTCAAGCGGCAACCTTTTGAAATTTAAATTTTAAAATCATGACACGTGTTATAAAAGAAACGCGGGTAATTCGAATAGAACTAAATCGGTTCGTGTTCAACTAAATACTGACGTCACTTTTAAAAGAATACGAAATTTGACAACTAATAAAGGACAGATGTCACGCTCTCGTTAAGTGCACTCAAGGGTTTACCTGACACAAACGACACGTGTCGACTGGTAATTCGATTTCTTGACGATCTAGTTTCCAAATTTCAGTATAAATAAATATTACCCTAAATCTTTTTCCTTTTTACGCTTACCTTCTTAAAGAATACACATCTCCGGCGATATTCAGTTTCCGATTGACCAGAATCCTTTCCATTTCGAGATTCGAGATATAGAACACTATTTAAGGTACGATTTCTAGTTCTTTTCCTTTGTATCAATTTATGCGTAAGAAATCTTTAGCTAAGAGGCCAAGAAAAGCTTGGGATTGCCTTAGTTACTGGAAGGCGACTGTAAGTGTTCCTGATTTCAATATGTCGAGTGAACCTATTAGCGTTTACAAGGAAGAAGAAAATCTAGAATACCTTAAGAAATTAGCTAGGACTCCAGAGGGTGTCAATCTAGTGACGCCGGAGGATTTACGACCAGATGAAGTTCCGAAGGGATATGGCGTTTTATACGAGTATCCCTTCAAAATAGGCTTTTCTTGGCCATTTATTCCCTTGCTCAGGGAGTTTTTAGATGCATTTGATTTATCGCCTGGACAGTTGATGCCTCAATTCTGGCGGATTGTCCAGGTGGTTGATCGTCTTACAGCCGACTGGGGGGCTCCGTTCAATTTGAACGACCTTCTAACTGCTTATAGCGTTCGAGCGGATAACTATGATAGATATAGTTTATTCCCTCGAACAAAAGGAGATACCGTACTGGTGCATAATACTGCGGTGAACGACCGTGGTTGGAAACGCCACTATGTTTTCCTCCAGTTGGCATCCTTGAACGATGAGGATAGCCAATGGTTTTCATCCGGATGGAACGAGTCAGGTAGGTTTTCTTATTTTGTCGGGTGTTTTTGTCGTGTGTCGTGCGTTTTATAATGTTTACTAATGGTGTCTTTCTTTTTGTTTGGCAGTGATTGACTTCACTAAAGTGAAGCCAAATAGAGATTCTCTAAACAAGATTCAGAGGATCTTGGAGAAGAGTATCGTCAACCGTTCTTTTTCTGTTCGGTCGAACGACGAGGAAGACGAAGTCGTCTTTGTCGCGGAGGTTCCATCCGTCGAAGGTTCTCATCAAGGAGAGGAGAGAGAAGAAGAAAGAAAAAAAAAGAGAAGAAGAGATGACTGGTACGTCGTTCGATCTCTTTTACTGGGGAGGTTACATGTCTTTTCTAACTCTTTTATTTCGTCCAGAAGATTCATCTACGAAGTCGGCTGCTCAGAGATGGGCTGAACAACTGGAGCTTGCCTGTCAGGGCAGAGAGAAATCGAAGAAGCGATCTGCTCCTCCTGCGGGGGTGGATCCAAAACGTCTTCGAGGCAAACCCCGGACTTCACCAAAGAAGACGGGTGAGGCTTCTTTGTCGTCCCTTTCAGGGGCGACACCTGCGAAGGAAACCGTTACCGGTGTCGAATTGGGAAGTTTGACTAAAGTGACGAAGGACATTTCCTTGTCGGGAGTGTCGGGCGTTGAGAAGCCTTCTTCCTCCTCTAAAGGTGAGGGGAAGAATAAGGAAAAAGTGGGAGAGATGACTTTTAAAGCCACTCTCCCAGCTGATTTCATGGTAAATGACGTTCTTGAAAGAGACGTTATTTTTCCTCACTTGGCGAAGTTCCTTCTCCCGACCTTTTACGATCGTTACAAGGAGTCTAGGTTGGAAGACACAGGAACCCATGCCGCTGGTCTCTCTTTCATGGTAATTACATTTTAACTTTTCTTTCCTTCGTTTATTTGTTCTGTTTTTAATTCTTTTGCTACTGTTGTAGGCTTTTCAAGCTTGTTTGAGCTTTTATGCTCAAACAGAAGGTTTGAGGGCAACCTTTCCTGAAGTGAAAAAGAGAGCTGATGAGGCTCTTGAAAAGGAAAAGGTCGCTTTAAAAGCGGTCGAGATCGAGAAGGCGAAGGTCGAGAGCCTTAAAGTTAAACTCGTTGAAACTCAAAATGAAAAGGTCGAGTTTAGAGATCGCGTCCTTGAGCTTGAGGCGTTAACGACCAAACTAGAGATCGAGAAAATAAAAGCTACCACCGACGCTGCTTCTTATGCTGATGAAGTTACGTCTCTTCAAAAGAAAGTCGAGGGTTTGGAAGGCGACGTCAAAGATTTGGAAGAGAAAAATCAACAACTTGAAGCCTTTTCCCGTCTTACAGCCAGGGCTGCTTTGATGAGACGCCATCTAAGTGGAAAAAATCCCATGGCGTCGGCCGCCGAAGAACTCAAGACTTATCTTGAGAAGGTGGGAACTGAAAGGGATCTCGATGAGGATGGCGACCTGGATGGGAGCGATGGCGGAGAAGAGGAGGTATTAGCAAGGACGGACGTCGTTCAAGAACAGTCTGGCGCTCCTCCTACTTAGCTTCTTTTGATCTTTTCACCTGAAGGTCGACCATATGTGGTCGTCCTTTATATTTGTATTTTTGACATTTTATGAAACAAAACTCTTTTTGCTTGTCAATGCTTATTACTCACCTTTATAAGTAATCGTTCGTCGAATAAGTAAATAAACAGTTACCTTAGTCATACAACCATATCATTATCAACTGAAACTTTCGATCGACTTTAGGCAATTCATAGTAATGGTTCTTGGGTCTAAGAATATCAAATACAGAATTTATCCTTTGTCATTTATTAATATCGAATACATACGTGTGACCACATGAGTTTTACTTGACACAGAGATTTTTAAATAAGTCGCGCGTTCCTGCGAAAAACAATATTAGTGGGGTGGTCGTTGGTTTGACCAATGACCCTCCGATGCTTAAGTCAGTAATCTTTAAAAAAAATAATCAAAGAAATTAATTTCTCAGAATTAAAAGTAATACCTCTTTAGATGAATCGCATTCCAGCTTCGTGGGATATCTTGACCATCGAGGGTTTGGATTCTATAAGCTCCTTTACCCACGACATTAGAGATTTGATAAGGACCTTCCCACTTAGTGGAAAGTTTACCTGCATTAGGCTCTTGAGTGTTTTGAAACACTCGTCGTAGGACATAGTCGCTTTCTTTAAAAATTTTGACTTGGACATTTTTGTTAAAATGTCGTTCGACAGTTTGTTTTTGCGACGCCATGTGAATGTGAGCAGCTTCTCGGAGTTCCTCTAGGGCGTCGAGGTCATAACTTAGGTCGACTAAATTATGCTCAACGGATGTATGCCTTGAAGTTGGTAATCGTACCTCAATAGGTAACATAGCTTCACATCCATAAACTAAGGAAAAGGGAGTCTGTCCTGTGGACATACGAGGTGTCGTACGATTAGCCCATAAAACGGAAGACAATTCTTCCACCCACTTCCCTTTGGCAGCTTTAAGTCGTTTCTTGAGTGAATTAATGATAGTTTTATTGCTCGACTCGGCTAAACCATTCGACTGTGGATATCGAGGTGTTGATGTTACCAACTTGATGTTCCTTTCTTCGCAAAATCTTCTCATTCGATCACTGATGAATTGTGTCCCGTTGTCGCACGTTATTTCAGATGGAACTCCAAACCTACAAATGATGTTAGTCTGGATAAAAGAAACGACCTCTTTGTCCCGGACTTGGGAAAAAGCCGCTGCTTCGACCCATTTAGAGAAATAATCTGTTAAAACTAAAAGGAATACCTTTTGCCCGGGGGCAGGTGGTAATTTCCCAACAATATCCATCCCCCATTTCATAAAGGGCCATGGGATCAAAGTCGAGTGCAAAGGTTCAGAAGGTTTATGTGACATACCTGTGTGTCTTTGACACGCGTCGCATAACTGTACATACCTGGTCGCGTCTTGTCTTAACGTTGGCCAATAGTAACCTTGTCGTGATATCCGGTTGGCTAAACTGCGGCTTTCGGAGTGATTTCCACATTCTCCATCGTGCATATCCTGTAAGATTTTGTGTACTTGCGCCTTGTTGGTGATACATCGCAGATTCAGACCAGTCGAAGACCTTCGATACAATTGTCCTCTGATTATAACGTATCTTGATGCTTTAAATCTAACTTTTCTCGCTCCCATTCTGTCATCGGGCAATTGATCGTGCTCTAAGTAGTTTCTAATGTCGTCCGATCAAGAATTTTCTTCTTCAATTGGTGCGACTGAAATATGATCATCTTCTTTGATGGACGGGGTTGCAAGATGAACCACCGGGATATTGTCGAATGTCGTTCGATTAAGTGTTGACCCCAAATTGGCTAGTGCATCGGCTTGAGTGTTCTGATCTCTTGGTATCTGTTCAATTATAAAGCGACTGAACTTTTTCGCTTCTTCTTTTACTATTTTATAGTAAGCAATCATCCTTGAATCCTTTGCCGCAAATTCTCCATTAACTTGGTTAACAACTAGGGACGAGTCGCTCCGGACGTGCAAATGTGTTGCCCCCAAGTTGTGAGCTATTTTGATTCCTGCAATCAGTGCTTCATATTCTGCCTCATTATTTGTTGCTTTGAAATCGCATCGTATGGAGTATACTATTTTGCCCCCTTGTGGGGACTGTAGGACGACACCAAGGCCAGTGCCGCGTATATTCGCCGAACCATCAACGTCGAGCGTCCAAGTAGTGTCGTGCAAAGCCGCCACAATTAACTGGTCGGATGTCATTGTGTTTTCAATTTCTGGACTGAAATCAGAGACGAAATCTGCCAGGACCTGTGACTTGATCGCCGTTTTGGGCTTAAAATCCAGATCAAAATTGCTGAGGTAAATGCTCCATTTAGCTAGTCTTCCTGTTAGTTCAGGTTTCCTTAACACCGACTTTAATGGAAAGTTAGTTACCACAATTATAGGATGTGATTCAAAATAATGTCGTAGCTTTTTAGCAGCCATGACTAACGAAAGTAAAAGTTTTTCTATAGACGCATACCTGGTTTCAGCGTCTAATAGAGTTTTACTTACATAATAAATTGGCAATTGTCGTCCGTCGGTTTCTCGTATAAGAACTGCACTTACCGAATTAATACTGACGGCTAGGTAGAGTTGAAGAGTTTCACCTTTCTCATGTTTAGAAAGGAAAGGAGGCGACATCATGTATTTTTTGAGTTGCTGCAACGCCTCTTCATGCTTGTCAGTCCACTCGAACCCTTTATTTTTTCGCAGGACATTATAAAATAAGTGACATCTGTCGGACGATCGAGAGATGAACCTGTTCAGCGCTGCTATACGTCATGTGAGACGTTGGACTTCTTTAAAATTTCTGGGCGATTTTAGCTCGACAATTGCTTTGATTTGATCTGGATTAGCTTCAATTCCTCGTCGTGTGACCATATAACCGAGAAATTTGCCAGCTCGAACTCCAAAAGAACATTTTGTCGGATTCAACTTCATTTTATATTCGCGTAAGATATCGAACGACTGCTTCAAATGTCCTATATGATCGTCCATATGCTTTGATTTGACAAGCATGTCATCGATGTATACTTCCATAGTGTCGCCCAAATGTTCTTTGAACATCATATTCACCAATCGTTGATATGTCGAACCTGCATTCTTAAGACCAAAAGGCATTACTTTATAACAATAAATACCTTTATCTGTCATGAAGGCTGTTTTCTCTTGGTCGTCAGAATGCATCAATATCTGGTTATACCCAGAATATGCGTCCATGAACGTGAGTAACTCGTGTCCTGCTGTAGCGTCGACCATAGAGTCGATATGGGGCAATGGAAATGGGTCCTTCGGGCAAGCTTTGTTAAGGTCGGTGAAATCAATGCATACTCTCCATTTACCATTTTTCTTTTGGACGACAACAACGTTGGCAAGCCAATCTGGATACTTGACTTCTCGTATTTTTCCTGTTTTAAGCAAATTATCAACTTCGTCGTTGATAACCTTATTTCTCTCGGGAGCAAATTTCCGTCTTTTCTGTTGAACGGGTTTGAATGATGGATCAATGTTGAGTTTATGAGAAATAATACTCGGATCGATACCCACCATGTCTTCGTGTGTCCAAGCAAAGCAATCATAGTGGTCCTTCAAAAAAGAGATTAGTTGCTTTTTGAAAGAGGGGTCGAGCGTCGAACCTATGTAAACCATCTGATCAGGCTTATCATGGTTTAGGACGACAGCTTCCAAGCGATAGTCTTCGTCAGTCCCAAGAACGTCATGGTTCTGTAATTGCTATATTGTCTGCTTCGGGGGCTTTAAGGAAACTCTGTAACATTCCCTAGCAACCTTTCTTTCGCCTTTGATCTCCTAGACTCCCCATTGCGTGGAAAATTTCAAAGTTTGGTGGTATGTCGAAGGTACAACTTTCATGTCATGAATCCAAGGTCGCCCAAAGATAACATTATAAGCTGATGAGCAATCGACGACATTGAATTTCGTCTGTCTGTTAATTCCTTTAGCATATATTGGAAGTGTGATTTCCCCCATGGTGTTTGTCGCTCCACCATTAAATCCAACAAGTGTGGTCGAACGCCGTGTAATCTCAGATTTGTCGATGCCCATCGCTTTCACTGCATCAAAAAAGATAATGTTAGTTGAACTACCTCCGTCGACGAGTATCCTTTTTGTTAGACAATTTCCAATGCTCAATTGGATAATTAGCCCGTCATGATGTTTCTGATGTACGTCATCGAGATCCGCTTGGTCAAATGTCAAGGGCATAGCCTCCAGCTCTGCGTCTTCTTTGAGTCGTGCCTCCTTTGGAATTGGTCGGTCGTCGGGACCGCGACTGGCATGTCTTTTAGCAGCTGAATATGTGGTCCCACAAATATCAGAACCTCCGGTGATTACAATTAATCACCTTAGCATGCTCTGGGATGTGGGACGTGCGTCTTTCTTTTTCGTCAATTCCTGTAAATAGCCTTTCGAGTTGAGCCAGGAAAGCTCTTTCTTTAAGGCAATGCAATCATCCGTTATATGACCGAAGTCATTATGGAAGTCGCACCATTTAGATTTGTCCTTCTTGTCACTGTCTTTGTCATTTTTCTTTGGCCACCGTACGTTTTGCTGCAGTTGCTTCAAGGATACGACGACGTCCTTAGCTGATCCAGAAAAACCATAAGATGACACCTTAGGATACTGGTCAGATTTAGAAGTCGTCGATCCTTTCTTTTCAAACCTGACGTTTGAAATTTGTCTAGTAGGCTCTGATCGATTGATTGACTTTGGTTTGAAGTCTGGCTTTTTAACACCTAAGTTTTTTCGGTCGCCCGAGTGTTTATTCCTGAAAGCGATGTCATCCTCGACCCTCATATGAGCAAGCGTTCTCGCTCGTACGTCTTCAAAGGTTTATGGAGGATACTTCGTAAGGTCGAGATACAACCCTGAACTAACATCCAGACCCCGTTTGTACGCTTCAATTGCTGTTTTCACGTCACAATTTCGAATACTAATCATCTCCGCGTTGAACCGATTAAAGTAGTCTCGGATAGACTCTCCATTCTTCTGTACGACATAGTAAAGGTCGCTCGTTTACTTTTCCATTTTTCGGCTACTAGCAAATTGTTGAGTGAATTGATTCACCAACTCTGCAAAAGACCCGACGGTTTTAGGTTTGAGATTAATCAACCATTGTAAAGCTGCTCCGGTCAAGGTCGCCCCAAAACTTTTGCACATACAGACTTCTTGGAATTGGTACGGTATCGAAACAATCCACATGAGTTGTTTGTATTGGGCGACGTGTTCTGTTGGATCAGTGACGCCTGAATACTTTGGAGTGAAAGTCGAGATGTTGTATTTCTTTGGAACGTCTATTAACGCGATCTCATCAATTAATGGTGACGCCTGAAACCCTGTACGTGGCTCGACATCGACTGGAACTGCTGCCCCCGGCAATTTGGCCAACATTGACAAGACACGTTCATTCTGTTCTTCCAAAAGCTTCAGCCTTTGCGCAACAGGATCTATCGGAACACCACTCGGGACACCCAATGGAACATACCCTGACCCTTGGAAGCTAGTCTGTTGTGAGGTATGAGAGGCATATCCATTGAATGGAATAGAGGCTATAGGCATGGTTGGAATTGCGAAGGTCGCAGGATTAATTGATGGTGGACGGGGATAATTTGGTAATGGAGGGGGTACATTCCAAGTACCAACGTAAGCATTCGTGGTCCCTGTCACATTGTTCCCATTTTGGTTTCTCAAATGCTCGATGGTTTCAGCCGCCTATCGAGCCTGAGCTGTTAAGGCGTCAATACGAGCACGGGCAGCGGTCAACTCCATATTCATTTGGGCTACGATATGATATTGGGTTCCCTGGAATGCCATTATCCTGAATAACTGGAAAAGAAAACACTAGGAGAAAAACGTTAGTCCGTCGTAAAATTATTGAAGATTTTCTTTGGATGGGGCCCCACGGTGGGCGCTAAACTATTTATGCCAAAAATCTCCCAAGGAAGATTTAAGGTAATCGTGAAGCTTAATCCAACCAAAGAAAGTAACAACAATAATCGTACGGCTATAACAAAAATAAAGTAAATAAGACGAGAGAATTGGTGACGCGGAAAACCCCTATAATGGGTAAAAACCGCGGACGAATGAGATTCGTCGTGCACTATGGACGTCAATCAGGGATGTCATCCTTAATAACAAATGTTACAAGCGTAGAACAATATAAAATAATACAATAAAATAAAGCCAGTCGTGCGTCGGATATATTTGAACTTCAGTCGTGCGTCGTACAACAAACAATAGAATGCTTTACGAACTTCGATAGGGATTGAACAAGCTTGAGAGTATAATCTGTGAACTTCTGAAGTATGAGCCTTAGATGTCCAAATGTGAAGTTCCAGCCTTGTATTTATACTCCATCTTTCCGTTTCCCAAGTATTGAATGCGTATGTCCGTTTCTGATATTGATGATAGCGTCTGTTACGGTAATTGGTATTGATGATGTCTTCCGTTACAATCTCTTGTCATGAATACCTTTGAATCCTGCATTTAAACAAAATACAACGTATGCTGTCAATTAATAACTGAAATCAAGTCGTACGAGGGTATTTGTTGGATGGATACTTGATCGTTTTAGTCGAGGTCGCCTGAAGGAAGGGCGTCATCCACCGTCTGTCTCATGACCATGGACTGTTGGAATTTTTTACCCAAACAGTTTCCTTAAGAGAAAACCAAGCCCTAGAATGAAGGAGATGAAAAATCCACTTAAGAGCTCACCAACAACACTTCCTAAATGTGTTAAGGACCACCATTAATGATTATGTATCACCATAAATGAAGAAAGAAGTCTAGGAGAAGAATACATACCAAACCCAGCTGAGAAATCGCCTTTCAAAACCCTAGAAACTGATAAAAATGACTGAAATCGCGACCTGCCTAATTTATACCTCGAAGGGGTCGGCGAGAGTGACATAGCGATAGTGACATTATCGCCGGGCATAATCGCCCAAAGCGTACCGCGGCTCATCGAGTCCCCCCCCCCCCCCCGCGAGAGTGACTTGGCGAGAGTGACCATTGTCACAATCGCCGGGCACTTTCGGCCAAACTGTACCGAGACCAACCCATCTCCGGCGATTGTGCCCTCGCGAGAGTGACATCCTGTCACTATAGCGGGCACTATCGCGAGTAGCTCAATTTTCCATCCTTCGACATTTCAACTCCCACGAAGATTAAATCCGAAAGGCTCAATAATAACTAATAAACCCATATAATTAGAAGATTCCAAAACGAGAAAGAATACATAAGTTCCCAGAATTTGGGATGTTACAACTTTTCACAATTACATTTGTGACTAACCAAAGCTAAACATATAGCTTCCAATAACATTTATTTCCAAAAATGCAAATTTCCAAGTTTAACTGCTGATAAGAATGAGAAATCATAAAAATGAGATTTTATACATTCTTCCAAGTAATTCACCAAATATGCGCAAGTAATACTTTATTTTATTTCATAACAAATGAAACCCTTCCATTTCACAAGATATAGCAAGAACCCTAAAATCTCCTAAAACTCAAGTTAGGTCAAAATGTGATTTTCATAAATCCAAAACCAAGGAGATATATAGGAGTTCAAATGTATATTTTGATGTGTATAAGGTTTAGAAAATGATAGTAGGAACTCACCAAGTAGGTTTTAGAAGAAAACTCAAAAACCTAGATCTTGACCCGTTGGAGAAGATGAAGATGGTGATGAACTCTTGACCCTTACTTCCAAATCCACCACCAAATACTCTTAGATCTTCCCAAAACTAACAATCTAACCTTGAAAAGCTCTCAAATACGAAATATAGCAAAAATAATCGGCCAAAATGGAGTTGAAATGAGAAAGATATGACCAAATGAAGAAAAACCCGATTTTATGCACTGCAGGTTTGGCGCGACCCTGACATGCGACAGTGACATTTGTCACTGTCGCAGGCACTGTCGCGCGTAATGTACTGAAAGTCATCTCAAGTTTTTTGGCCGTAACTTCTTCGTTATAGCTCCGTTTTCGCTCCGGAAAGGACCGTTAAACTCGTAATTGAATCCTTTATCCATCAAGACTATAAAATCTAGGATTCAAGTCCAAAATCATATATCTTATTTTTCCTTAATATATTGGTTTCTGTATTAACTTGAAACGATACCTTTCAAAAATCGGGGTGTTACAATACTCCCCAACTTGGAAATGATTTTGTCCTCGAAATCTTAGTTACACAAACAAGTGAGGGTATCTTCACTTCATGTCCTCCTCGGCTTCCCACGTCACATTGGCCCCACGATGATGCTTCCACTGCACCTTGACCATAGTGACCTCCTTGTGACGCAATTTCTTAGACTTACTTTCTAAGATAGCGTCGGGTTCTTCTACACAACGGTTACCTTTGTCCACTCTTATACCGGACAGAGGAATTACGCTTTCTTCATCCACCAAAATACTTCCGAAGATAACAAATATGGAACGTATGGTAGATCCCGTTCATTTCCGGTGGAAGTTCCAATTGGTAGGCTTGTAAGCCCACACGTTTCAGCACTTTAAATGGTCCAAGGAAGCGGGGACTTAGCTTCCCACGTTTTTCGAACCGAATAATGCCCTTCCAAGGCGATACCTTAAGCATCACGCGGTCGCCCACTTGGAATTCCATCGGTCGTCTCTTCTTACCCGCATAGCTCTTTTGTCGATCTTGAGCCGCTTTTAATCTTTCCCGAATGCCTTTGACTTTATCGGCCGTCTCTTGCACAATTTCGGGTCCGGCAAATTGTTTCTCTCCCGCTTCTAACCAACACACGGGAGTTCGGAACTTCCGCCCATACAATGTCTCAAAAGGTGCCATTCCAATGCTTGAGTGGTAGCTATTGTTGTAAGCGAACTCCAACAAAGGTAGGTGAGAGTCCCAACTACCCCCAAAATCAATGACACAAGATCTTAACATGTCTTCGAGTGTTTGGATCGTTCTCTCGCTTTGACCGTCGGTTTGTGGATGGTAAGCCGTACTCAGTTTTACTCGCGTACCAAGCTCCTTCTGAAAGCATCCCAAAAGTTCGAAGTGAACCGACTGTCGCGATACGACACGATCGACAAAGGTACTCCATGTCTCGAGACCAGTTCATCGATGTAGAGTTTGGATAACTTGTCCATCGGTAAGTTTTCACGCATAGCCAAGAAATGAGCGTTATTGGTCAACAGGTCAACTATCACCCAGATGGTATCGTGACCTCGAAGAGTTTTAGGCAACTTCGTCACGAAGTCCATGGTAATATGCTCCCACTTCCACTCAGGGATCTCTAAGGATTGCAGACTCCCATACGGTCGTTGATGTTCGGCTTTCACTTGTAAGCATGTCACACAACGCTCCACATAACGTGCCACATCCAGTTTCATTACCGGCCACCAATAATGCAACTTCAAGTCCCGGTACATCTTTGTACTTCCCGGATGAATGGAATACTTGGACTTGTGGGCATCCTCAAGAAGTAGTTCAAGGTTACCTCCAACCTTGGGTACCCACACACGACCGTTGAACAACTTCACCCCACGGCTATCTTCCGTTAAGAGCAAACGTTGTTTTGTCATGACTTCATCCTTGAGATTTTCTTCCGACAATGCTTCTCTTTGAGACATCTTGATCTTCTCAATAAGACTTGACACGAACTCGATTCTCGAAAGAGTAGCCCGAATACTTTCGCTATAGTCCTTACGACTTAGCGCATCGGCCATTACGTTTGCCTTACCGGGATGGTAAAGCAACTCACAGTCGTAGTCTTTGAGTAATTTGAGCCACCGCCTTTGCCTCATGTTCAACTCCTTCTGATCAAAGACGTACTTCAAACTCTTATGATCTGTGTAGAGTGTACATTTCGTGCCATATAGGTAATGTCGCCAAAGCTTCAAGGCGAATACCACCGTCGCTAGCTCCAAATCGTGGGTAGGATAGTTCTTCTCGTGGATTTTGAGTTGCCTCGAGGCATAAGCGATCACCTTGCCTCTTTGCATTAACACACATCCTAATCCCATTTTCGAAGCATCGCTATAGACCATGAAATCTTCCGACCCTTCGGGTAGCGACAAGATTGGAGCTTCACACAACTTCTTTTGCAAAGTCCGGAATGCTTTCTCTTGCGCTTCGGTCCAATCGAACTTCACATTCTTCCGTGTCAATGCCGTCAAGAAAGAATCGATTTTCGAAAAGTCTTTAATAAATCTCCGGTAATAACCCGCCAAACCCAAAAAGCTTCGGATTTCGGACGGACTCTTAGGAGGTTCCCAATTCATCATGGCTTCTATTTTGGAGGGGTCCACTTTCACTCCGTCTCGAGTGACAACGTGACCCAAGAATTGTACCTCTTCAAGCCAAAAGTCGCACTTAGAGAATTTGGCATACATTCTTTCTTTCCTCAACACTTCTAGAACTTCACGGAGGTGTAGCTCGTGTTCCAACTCGCTCTTGGAATATACAAGTATGTCATAAATGAATACGATGACTGACTTGTCGAGGAATGGTCGGCACACCCTATTCATTAAGTCCATAAACATCGCCGGTGCGTTTGTTAGGCCAAATGGCATTACAAGGAACTCATAATGGCCGTAACGCGTTCTAAAGGCCGTCTTCGAGACGTCTTCTCCCTTCACCTTCACTTGGTGGTAACCCGAACGTAAGTCGATCTTGGAAAAACACACCGCTCCTTGAAGCTGATCGAACAAGTCGTCTATTCTCGGAAGCAGGTATTTGTTCTTCACCGTTGCTTTGTTCAACTCACGATAATCAATGCACATTCTCATTGTGCCATTCTTCTTCTTGACAAACAAGACCGGAGCTCCCCAAGGTGACGAGATCGGTCTTATGAAACCTTTCTCTAAAAGTTCTTGGAGTTGAGCCATCATCTCTTGCATCTTCGATGGCGCCAACCGGTAAGGAGCTCTAGCAATAGGAGTTGCTCCCGGTACGAGATCAATCCGAAACTCCACTTGACGATCGGGCGGTAACCCGGGCAAGTCGTCCGGAAAGACATCAGGAAACTCCCGCACTATCTTCACATCTTCAAGCTTTGACTTCTCTAGCTTGGCGTCTGTTGGTGCAAGTTTGCTACATCTCTATAATTATTTTGATGATTACAAACAAACCGTATTATATTGTTTATCTAACATTTTACTTGATGTACATATATATACTTTACGGGAATACACGTTGTCGTCTCCGGAATCGTGCCAACCTCAAATTAATGTTCAAGTCCGAGAAGACACAACGGAACGGGAATATTCAAGCGACATGTGGGAATACGATTGTTTCATGCTTGGTATTCCAACTCCGATCGGTTTACCGATTATTTTTATAAAACTTATTTTTATAAAAATTGAGAGCGATTTTTTTTTATAAAATGTTTTTCACAAAATCATATTTTTTATAAAATGATAAGTTTGTAAGAATAATCTTTTTAACCTTTTGATTTAAACCAAATTTATTTGAGTTTGTTTTAATTGGTGTTTTATAAACTTTTACAAAATGACAAAACTTTTGTACTCGTAGGATACAAGTATTTATATATTCTTTGCTTTATGTTTTTACAAATCAAAGTTTTTGAATTTTATTTTATAAAATATTTTTTATAAAAAAACTCTTCCACTATCTAAGCATTATTGAGACAACATCATTTGATTTGACACCACAAAGCAATTCAAAATTAATTGGTTTGAAAATTAAAGAAAAGTTAAAACAAAATCATTTGATTTGACACCACAAAACAATTCAAAGTTAATTGGTTTGAAAATTAAATAAAAGTTAAAAATACTTTTTCATTTGAAATGAATTCCAACGGATTCATTCCAAATATATATATAAGTCGACTCAATACCTAGGGATCCACTAGTAATAGTCTAGACTTGTCACAATTACATTTGTGACTAACCAAAACTAAACATATAGCTTCCAATAACATTTATTTCCAAAAATGCAAATTTCCAAGTTTAACTGCTGATAAGAATGAGAAATCATAAAAATGAGATTTTATACATTCTTCCAAGTAATTCACCAAATATGTGCAAGTAATACTTTATTTTATTTCATAACAAATGAAACCCTTCCATTTCACAAGATATAGCAAGAACCCTAAAATCTCCTAAAACTCAAGTTAGGTCAAAATGTGATTTTCATAAATCCAAAACCAAGGAGATATATAGGAGTTCAAAATGTATATTTTGATGTGTATAAGGTTTAGAAAATGATAGTAGGAACTCACCAAGTAGGTTTTAGAAGAAAACTCAAAAACCTAGATCTTGACCCGTTGGAGAAGATGAAGATGGTGATGGTGATGAACTCTTGACCCTTGCTTCCAAATCCACCACCAAATACTCTTGGATCTTCCCAAAGCTAACAATCTAACCTTGAAAAGCTCTCAAATACGAAACCATAGCAAAAAGAATCGGCCAAAACGGAGTTGAAATGAGAAAGATATGACCAAATGAAGAAAAACCCGATTTTATGCACTGCAGGTTTGGCGCGACCCTGACATACGACAGTGTGTCACTGTCGCGCGAAATGTACCGAAAGTCATCTCAAGTTTTTCGGCCGTAACTTCTTCGTTATAGCTCTGTTTTCACTCCGGAAAGGACCGTTGGACTCGTAATTGAATCATTTATCCATCAAGACTATAAAATCTAGGATTCAAGTCCAAAATCATATATCTTATTTTTCCTTAATATATCAGTTTCTGTATTAACTTGAAACGATACCTTTCAAAAATCGGGGTGTTACATTATATGAGTGAAAGATCATTTGTTTTATTTCAAACATGGCATATAAGTATCTTACAAATGTTTTCTTTGTAATTTTTGTTTCTTCATTCCTTCCCTTTGTGGTTTTCTTGAAATCCTTCTCTAGAGTTCTTCACCAGGTAAGTTGATTTTTCTCATATGTTTATTTATTCATTTATTATTATTATTATTATTATTATTATTATTATTATTATTATTATTATTATTATTATTATTATTATTATTATTATTATTATGCTTATTGCTTGATAATTATTCAAATGCATTGTTTGTCTCAGTTGTGGTTGTTGCAACTTTATCTATCTTGTTGGAAATGGAAGTAGGAATGATTCCATTAGAGCTCCCGAAAGGTGACCTATATTATTTGCTTTTCTCCTAAAATTTGTTAAGCCTTAAAAGTTTGATTATTTTGAATAGTCATTAACTTTTATTATTTATATATGGGTTTTTGGCTTTTTACAAATTATATCTCTAAATCTATAACTAGAAATGTTAGTGTGTAGCTTTGAAGATCGATGATGTTTGAGTAGTACTATCCAAATTTCATCTCTTTCTTTACATGGAATTTTGTTGTGGAGGGTTTCGTAATGTGTTCGTTAACTCAATTAAACATTGTCAGTACATGAATTCAATCCAATTTGAAAGTGAGCATCACGATCATCTGTACTTACGAAAGCCAATCTCAATTATTGCACACAACATGTTGGATTTTTAGCTTCTCAATTTTTGGTTTAGTTTCTTTTAAATTTTGATTAGATGGTTGTTGGATGACAATTGATTTAAATAGTATTGAAGGAGCCACATTTATCACTTTTTTGGTCTATAGTCAGGACCTAATTTTTCACTGTATCTTGCTTATTTATGTTATATTTTTTGTCTCTATTGATAAAACTTTCAGAGTTGTACACACATATGTAGGTTCATTGTTCTTTTCAGTAAATAGTTCGAAAAAATATATTCTTCCACATGTATTTTATGTGAATCTATGTATATATACACGTTGCATTATGTACTACAATCTTATATTGCTCTTTAATGAAACATGATGGTCTGACAATCTTTCTTATTCTTTTCTGTGATGTGCATACAGAAGTGAATACTTGCCACATTTAACTGTTGAATGATACGAGTAAAGGTAACATCTATACTTAAGAATTATTGTTGCTTTTGTTCTCATAGTCCTCTTATGTCTGAAGATGCATGTGTATTTTGGTATCTTGTTGCTTCTAAATTACTTTATGTTGATCCAAACTCTCTCAGTGATTTGATAACGACCCTAGCTTAGTGAAAATTACGTTTTAATATGTATTAGTGTTTCACCATCAGTGATCAGACTGAGTCTGTTCAGTTATCGATGATAGTCTTTCTTATAAACATTTCTATGTATTAGTGTTTCACTATCAGTGATCAGACTGAGTCTGTTCAGTTATCACTGATAGTTTCAGAAATAAACATCCAAACGTAATCCGTGAAGACAAGTCTCGCGTCAACAGATGTTCATAGCTGAATCGAAGACGAAGCTGCTGAACAAAGAGAAGTCTACTAGTGACCTGATGCGGATATCAGTGAAGCAAAGACAACTCTACTTATACGCGAAGGAACATGAGAAAAAGATTCAGCGATAGCTGAACCTCTTTATCTCTGAACTTAGAGATACTCAGCGATCAATCGATCACAAAGCTTATGCCTCAAGTTTCCTTTTGTCTATCCTTGCACAACCTAGTACGATATGTCAGAACGGACAAGTCTCTGCAAACCATTCGTACAACAACTCTGTCAACTACACTGTTCATGACCCGGCCGAAAGCATGTCTCCCAAAAGTCAGTCTATCAAAGCCAATCTGTGAACGCCACGTGTAAAGTACCCTGCCATGCATTTAATGCATAGGGTATAAATAGGAAGTTCACCCCTTCATCTAAGTGTGTGCTCAATCCTTGAACCCCATATAGAAAACATTGTTTTCTATATCTCTTAATCTCCTTCTCTCTGAATTTCTTGTGCAATTATCTTAGTGTTTCTTAAGTTTGTTTAGATTGAGTCTGTCTTAATCTTATTCCGCAACAAACTTGTAAATTGTATTTTGATTTATCAATAAACAATTTATTAAACTTTAATTTCTGTGTTTGTATTCAACCCCCCTTCTACAAACTTGTTAAGCACCTCCGGGACCAACAAGTGGTATCAGAGCAGTTTGTTTAATCTAATAAACAAGATCTTGCTGTATACTCTTCCTTACTATTCTAAAATGGCACTAAACACAAACACAAACTACTATGATAATGGTTCACTTTCTAAACCTCCTCGATTTAGCAGAGATAACTTTTCTCTATGGAAAAATCGAATGATGCTATTTCTTGAAGGTGCGGATCCTACTATACCTGAATATATAGAAAACGGACCCTATGAACCTGTTAGAATTATAGTTGCAGTTCCTGCTACTGCCACCACCGAAGTTGTCCCTGAACGATATGTCGTTAAGGAAATAAGACAGTGGAGTGATGAAGATAAAAAGAAGGTAAGCATAGATGCAAGAGCAAAGACCATTATCTCAATGGCTCTGCCTGATGAAGTTTTCCATTCCATCATGCATCTGAAAACTTCTAAAGAAATGTGGGAAACCATATGTGTTCATTATGAGGGCACCACTGAAATCCAAGAGACTCGAAAGATTAACTTGGTAAGACAGTATGAAAGTTTCATCGCTGGTAAGAATGAATCTCTTTCTGACGTTCATCAGCGATTTAACTGCCTAATAATTGACCTAAGAACTGTTGGTAGGACCTATTCTAATTTTGAGGTCCTAACAAAATTCTTGGAATGTCTTCCTGAAAGCTGGGACAGTTATTCAATATGTCTTAAGCTGACAAAAGACTTACATACTCTCTCTTTAAGCACTCTGTATGGAATATTGCTCAACTATGAGCAATCAAATCTTCTGAAGAAGAATCTTGTCAAAGATTCTAAAGACTCCAAAAGTACTCATGTTGCTTTAGTCTCTTCAAAGATAATTCCATCTCAACGATCTACTCTCACCATCACTGAGTTAGATTCTGAATCTGAGGATCTATCAGACCCTGATCTTTCAGAGTTTGATGAGTCCTTAGCACTCTTGACAAACTCTTTTAAGAGATTTGCAAGAAAGAGTAACTTCCGAAGAAGTAAACCTCTCTCTCTTACTGAAAAGCCAAAATCAACTCCGGTTGATAAGGCTACTGCCACTTGCTATAACTGTGAAAAGATTGGACATTTTGCTAGTGAGTGCAGGTCGAAAAAGGTCTTCAAACCTTCTACCTCAAGAAGATCCAGTGATGACAAATACCATAAGCTGAAGAACAAATATCAAAAGCTGAAAAGCTATCAGCGAAAAGGTAAAGGTCTCATCGCTGAAGAACACGACTGGGCTGAATCAGAAGAATCATCTTCTGATGAAGAAGAAGTAGCTAATCTTTGCCTCATGGCTGAGATTAAAGAAGAAGTGGAAGAACCATCTGAACCTTCTATGAGCTACATATCATCTCAGGTATCTATCTCTACAAATCCCTCTTTGCCTGAAGCTGAGAGAAGTCGCGCTGTTGATGTGCTGACGATTGACCTTTATAATGCCCTAAACGACAAAACTCAAGTTGAGAATAAAAATGTTCATTTAACTCAAGAGCTAGAGAAATGTCATGAAAAGATCAAAGAACTAAATCTTTTAGAAGAAAAGTTGAAAGATCAAGTCATTATAAATGAAATCATCAGTATTGAACGCGAACAAGCCATCGCTGCTCTAAAAACAGAAAAGGCTCATGTTGAAAAATGGTGCAAATCATCAACAAAGATCTCTGAGATAATAAATGCTCAAACTCCTGATAGTGATAAAACTGGTCTTGGTTTTTGGACACCTCAGGACGATCCTAAGGAAGAGAGTTCCTCGCTTAAGTTTGGAACTTTTGTCACCTCTTTCTTTGACACTTCTTATAATCAATTCTATCCCTGTTCTTCTTCAAATCCCATCCCTGAAGAAAAATCCAAAGACACTAAGTCTACGGATAAAGGAAAGTTCATTCTTCTTCCTCAGAAGGCAACCAGGAAAGCAAAACTGAAAGTTCCCTCTAAACCTTCAGCTAAGCAATCCTCTAGCTCTGTGATAGAAATCTTTGATCTCTGTCCTCCAAAGCTGAAGATTGACCTTAAAACCTCGAGATCTGAAGAAATGAAAATTCCTCCCAGATCTCAAGAGAAAAGTCTTCTTGGACCTGGCCCTGCTCATCTTAAACTTGCAAAACCTTCTACTTCTGATCCTAAAACCATTTTCAGATATAGAAAATGTTATCACTGTGGTTTTAATGATCATATTGCAAGTAAATGTCCAACTGCCACTGAAGCTGATAAAATAGCTAAAGTGAAGAAAAATGCCTCTAAAGCTAAGAAGGTCACCAAGGCTGAAAAATCAACCAAGGTGAAAAATACCACTAAGGTTAAGAAATTAACCAAAGTGAAGATTACCACTGAAGCTGAATCTTTATCTGCTAAGAAGACAGCTGACCTTTTTTATCCACTAACTCTGAAGGACCCATTGAAAAGTGGGTACCAAACAACGTTTAATCTTCCTTATGTGTGCAGGGATCAAAGGGCATCTGGTATCTTGATAGTGGATGTTCTCGTCACATGACTGGACAAAGAAACCTGCTCACTGAATACAAGGAAGAGAAAGGTCCCTCTGTGACTTTTGGTGGAAATGGAAAAGGATATACCCGAGGGTTTGGTGTTCTCAGCAATGGGACAACTACCTTTAGAAGAGTCGCTTATGTAGATGGACTGAAGCACAACCTTCTAAACATCAGTCAGCTATGTGATAAAGACTATGAAGTACGCTTTACTAAGAAAGCATGTTCAGTGTTAAATGAGAAAGGAAAACTTGCTCTCAGTGGTCATCGCAGAGAAAATGTCTATGTAATAGATATGGACTCTACTATCACTGATTACTTATGTTTTCTCTTTAAAGCCTCTTCTGATGTCAACTGGCTATGGCATAAAAGACTCTCTCATCTAAATTTCAAAACCCTGAATTCTCTCTCATCTAAGGAACTAGTTTCTGGTCTTCCTCAGCACTCATATGCCAAAGAATCTCTCTGCTCAGCATGTGAAAAAGGAAAACAAACAAAAGCAAGTTTCAAGTCGAAACAAGTTTCCTCAGTGACAAGTCCTCTTCAGCTCTTACATATGGATCTATTTGGCCCTGTCAACATCCAATCAATAGCTGGAAAGAAATATACACTTGTCATTGTAGATGAATATTCTCGCTACACCTGGGTTATCTTTCTTCGCTGTAAGAGTGATACTCCAGAAGAACTAATATCTTTTGTGAAAAAGATGGAAGTGCTGAACAATCTTACTGTTCGTTCAATAAGAAGTGATCATGGAACTGAATTCAAGAATAGTTCCCTGAACAATTTCTTTGAAAATAAGGGAATTTCTCACAACTTCTCTTCAGTAAGAACACCTCAGCAAAACGGAGTCGCTGAAAGAAGAAACAGAACGATCATAGAAGCTGCTAGATCAATGCTCAGTGATTCTCATCTCCCTACTCAATTTTGGGCTGAAGCTGTAAACACTGCATGTTTTACTCAAAACAGATCGCTGATAATAAAGCGATTTGGGAAGACAGCTTATGAACTTTTTGTTGGAAGGAAGCCTTCTATCAGCTTTCTTCATATCTTTGGTTTTCAGTGCTTTATCTTAAACAACAGAGATCAACTTGGAAACTTCGACCCAAAAGCTGATGATGGAATATTTCTAGGATATTCCTCCATCTCCAAAGCCTACAGAGTCTTCAACAAGAGAAGACAAACCGTAGAAGAAACAATTCACGTCACTTTTGATGAAACTCGCTCAGCGAACTCCAAACCAATCGCTGACAATGAAGAGTTAAATGCTTGGATGCTTTCTCACTATAGAGAAACTGAACCTTCCTTTCCAAACCATCAGCATTCAGATCCTACAGCCGCTGATGATGATCCAAACATTATACATCCTACCGTTGAATCCACCTCATGGGTTTCAGCTGAACCTCTAAACACACTTCTACCATCAAATCTGCCTTCGTCTGAAAACCTCTCTAGTGAATCTACTCAACAGTTAATCGTTGATGAACCTCAATCATCCTCATCAGTAAACATTCCAATTGTTGATCCAACCTCTGAGTTAAGCAATAATACTCCTGCTCAGCGATGGACCAAAGATCACCCAATAGATCAAATTCTTGGTGATCCAGATGCAGGTATTCAGACACGACGAAGCTCAGGTAATATCTGTCTCTTTGTAAACTTTCTCTCTTTAATAGAACCAAAGAAAACTGATGATGCCCTCAGATATCCAAACTGGGTCAGCGCTATGCAAGAAGAGCTGACTGAATTTTCTCGAAACAAAGTTTGGAATCTCGTTCCTAGACCATCTGATAAAACTGTAATAGGCACCAAATGGGTGTTTAGAAATAAGTTAGATAAACATGGAAATGTAACCCGCAACAAGGCTCGACTTGTTGCTCAGGGATACAGACAAGAGGAAGGCATAGATTATGATGAAACCTTTGCCCCTGTGGCCAGACTCGAAGCAATTCGACTATTCTTAGCTTATGCAGTCTATAAAGATTTCATTGTGTATCAAATGGACGTAAAATCAGCGTTCCTAAATGGAAAGCTGAATGAAGAAGTCTATGTAGAACAACCACCAGGGTTCTATGACCCTAAGCATCCAAATTATGTTTATAAATTGGATAAGGCTCTCTATGGTCTAAAACAAGCCCCTCGTGCTTGGTATGACACTCTCTCATCTTTTCTTATCTCTGAAAATTTTGAACGTGGCAAAATTGATTATACGTTATTTTTCAGAAAGATAAAAGGTCATATAATTCTTGTACAAATATATGTTGACGATATAATATTTGGTTCTACTAACCCATCTCTGTGTACTCGCTTCGCTGAAAGAATGAAGAAAGAATATAAAATGAGTATGATGGGTGAGCTGACATATTTTCTTGGTCTTCAGATTAAACAATCTGACAGAGGTACTTTTATCAACCAAGGTAAGTATGTTAAAGATATGCTGAAGAAGTTTGATCTTACTTAAACTTCAGCGATGAAAACTCCTATGGCACCACCCCTGACACTTAACAAAGATCCTTCTGGAAAACTTGTTAATGTCACTGCCTATAGAGGAATGATAGGCTCCCTGTTGTATCTAACAGCAAGCCGACCTGACATTATGTACTCTACTTGTTTATGTGCACGCTATCAATCTGAACCCAAGGAATCCCATCTGATCGCTGTAAAGCGAATTTTCAGATATCTGAAAGGAACTCCTAACCTCGATCTTTGGTATCCCAAAGACTCAGGGTTCGATCTAACTGGATATTCTGATAGTGATTTTGCAGGCTGTAAACTCGACAGAAAGAGTACCACTGGTGGATGTCAACTACTGGGAGGAAAGCTGGTAAGCTGGACAAGCAAGAAGCAAAATTCTTTGTCCACTTCCACAGCTGAAGCTGAATACGTAGCCGCTGGAAGCTGTTGTTCTCAAATCTTATGGATGAGAAATCAACTATTAGATTATGACCTTCAGCTGTCAAAAATTCCCATCTATTGCGACAGCACTAGTGCTACCGCTATAGCAAATAATCCAGTGCTACATTCAAAGACAAAACACATAGAGATCAAATATCACTTTATCAGAGATCATGTGATGAATGGTGATATTGAACTTCACTTTATCTCTACTGACTTTCAGCTTGCTGATATATTCACCAAACCTCTTGATGAGACAAGGTTCACCTTTCTCATTAGTGAGCTTGGAATGCTGAACCTTGAAGAATAATTCTTCAGCGTTCATGTATTGCGTCAGTAATCAAAAGTTCCCATTTCATCATTCTCTGATAAATATTCTGACTCTTAGGTATATTTTCTCAATCCCTACAACTGAATCTTCATTAAGTTGAGTTTTATACAAATCTTAATCACTGAATCTTTCTTCAAATGATTAAAAGCTTTTTGAAATTAACTTTATCACTGATATTTATATTCAGTGATCCATTTAAAAGAAAATATATCCCTATCTTTTTATCAGGGATACTTTCAAAAAGAAAATTCTATTGCTGATTTTTCTTCAGTGATAAATTCAAAACGGACAAATGAACAGTCTCTTTCTTAAACTATGACGTCATTTGAACCGACAATCCACGACATGCCTTTTTCTGACACGTTCGTCCTTTGCTCTTCTATCCAATCAACTTCGTGGAACGTGTCCATGTCATGATATGCATTTGTTTTCCCGCTTCTCTCACACTCTCTCTCCTCTCTCTCACATATAAAAGGAATGCTTTTCCATTCTATCAATTTACGCTTTCTGGAAATACTTTCTAAGCAAGAATCCTTTCTCAAGCATTCTAGCATTCTCAAGCCTTTGCATCATCTTCTTCAAAGATCCACAGGTTATTCTTGATTTCTTATCTTAAATCTTTTTACATAAAACTCCATTTATGGTCTACCATTATGGGTTTATAAGATTCTTATCACATAAAATCACTTTCATTTTTGATTTTATTCTTTAAAAACCGTTTTATTTTTTATTGTTCTTCATTCAAAATCTTTGGTTTTTCTTCTTGTTCTTGTATCCTATCTTGTTCTTGTTCTTCTATTCATATATCTGTTTACTCTCAGAATGTCTCAATCTGCACTTGTCGCCTCTAAGAACGTCAAGTTCGCCATCACTGATTCTGAGCTTCCAAAGAACAACCATCTTGCTCGCCTTGACTTTGATGGTGTCAAGTACCCACATCTGGTGGAAGCTGCACAATTTCTGAGGCAATCCTGCATTGCCTATGCTATCACTGTGGATCCCACTCCTTCAAAAGCTCTACTCCAGCAATTCTGGTTTACCGCTGAAGAAACCTCTCTCACCAACAAGAAGGGTGAACAGGTTCCTGCTATCTCCTTCAGCACTCAACTAGGCTCAGGGATGATGACTGCCCTAGGCCTGAGGAAAGCTCTTCGATTCCCTGACAAGCCCAGGAATGGATATGACTCTTTACCAACTGACACTGAACTCATCCAATTCTTGGATGCCATGGAATACGCTTGGGAACCCAAACCAAGGACTACTATTCCAAACAAGAAGCTGACTCTCGTAAAGAAGGCACTGATGCCTTCCCAGCTCAACTACGTCTTCTCACACATCATTCAGTGTATGAGTGGGAAGAGTGGGTCACTGGACCAAGCCAGCAAGGTTCAGGTCCAGATGGCTTACTCAGTAATCGTTGGACGTAACTTCGACTACGCAACAGCTATCTTTGACGACCTGAAGTCAAAAATAGAGAAGACCGAGAGGGATCCCAAAGTTCCCTACGTACGGTTCATCTGCGCGTACCTGAAGTTTCTCTACCCTACCACTTACCCCACCAACTCGGATGCATCTTTTCCGAAAGTGGGTCAGCGATCACTGGAGGTCAAGACGCTCCCCAACGAGGTAAGTATCTCTGAACTTCGTTCTCGTCTCTCTCTCCTACCTACTTCGTCTTCAGCGGCCACGCAGGAGGTTCCTTCTTCTGCTATCCCTGCCGCTACCCCTTCAAAACGACCATCAACTGGCTCCCTTGGTCCTTCGAAGAATGCCAAGATGACCAAGGAGAAAGCTACTTCTAGCTCTATACCTAAGGATGTTTCTCTACAAACTTCCTTAGATGCTTTCGTGGGTCTCTCCTCCACATCCTCAGCTCCAACCACTTCAACCGTGCCAGCGATCTCGGTCGCTGTCACAACAACAGTAACACAACCTGAGGTAACTACCCCTATCCCTACATCTTCTATCCCCATCACTAGTCCTCCTATTTCTTTGGTCTCTAACCCTCCTTCTATCCCTACTCCTCAGTTTGGACCAATAGGACCTGAACATCATTCGTTTGAGGAATCCATGCAATTCTACAAAATGTTTGATAATTCAGGTACTCCTATGCCCCTATACACTACTCTCACCTCTCCATATAAGCTTGTTTCTCAACAACAAACTTATATTTCAGGTCCTAATCTGGCGACTGTTGACACCAATGTCAACAGTTTGAGTACAAAGGTGGATTCTCTTTCTGCTTCTCTCAACAACACCACCAGCGCTGTTCAAACAGCTGGCGATGCGCTGAAGACGCTGACTGCCACCTGCGCCTCCAAAGCTGATCTTTCTCAGATCGCTACTCTTCAGGAAGCGATTTTCAAAGTCCGGGAAGAATCCAAGCAGCAGTATGATGACCTGTCTGCAAAGATTGACTCCTGCACTGCTACTCTTCAGCAAATCCTTCATAAGCTGAATGAACCAGCTCCAGTTCCTACTCCATCATTTACAGAAGATGATCGTTCAGCCCTGACCATAGCTGTGGAATTCATTCATCTAGCTACGTCCGACATCCCTGCACTTGAAGGACGACTCACAGGTCTGGAGGCTGAAGTCCAAAAGTTGGCTACTGCAACAACTTCATCTCCTATCAAAGATCTCTCTCTCGCTGATAATGACAAAGAGGGGGAGAAGAACGCTGAAGAAAACACGGAGGTCGAAGTCATTGCTGAACCACCGAAGGAAACTCCCTCTCAGGTTGAGGGGGAGATAGCTGCTGATAAAGCCCCTCCCACCATCACTGAAATAATCGATGATGAAGAAGAAGATGAAGATGATGATGAAGACCTTGATCTTGAAGATCAAGAGGATGATTCTCATCAAGTTGATGATGATGATGACGATGAAGATCCATCTCTCTGGTGTTCTTCAGATAGCGATAGCTTCGAAAGAAGTTATCCAAGCAGGGGGGAGACAAGAAACATCTTCAGGAACCCCTTCCCAAAGCAAAGGTGTATCTGCTGAGGGAACCCTGAAGATGATCTCACTACCTGAGGAGAATCCTTCTCAGGTATGCCTTACTCTTGTTCCCTTATCTTTCTATAAAAATCCAACCCCTGTTTCTTTCTAGCCTTTATCTCTCTTCTTTCCTAAAAATAATCTAACTTTTTCATTTTCTGACCAGATAGTTCTCTCCCCTGCTTAAGGGTTCTGAACAAATAATTCCAGCTACTATCTCTGAAGACATAATCCCAATCTCTATCACTGAGATTGGTGAAGAAAAAGAGTTGAAATGATCGCTCAACTAGAAAGTCAACGGCTGAAAATCCCTCTTCAAACATCCTTCTCAGAGCTCGACTTCCTCACTGAAGTTGAACGAGAAGAATCTGCCAAAGCTGAGAAACTGATCGCTGAATGCAGACGAGATGCCCAACTCGCTTTAAAGATTCAATCTTCTCAAGTTAAGGACAAAAAGCTAAAAAGAAAGCATGTGGAAGTTCAAGCTGCACTGCTGAAAGAAATTGAAGAGGAACGCTCCAAAGAACAAGAGATCAACGATAAGTCTATCGAATGGTGTAAATAGAAGATGGATTATCGCTCTGATCTTCTTCCAATAACAGTCGTGACTATCTCTGGTCGCAAGAAGAAGGATCAACTCTCAGTGACCATGGAGATTACCAGAGAGGATGGAACTCAGAAAGCTATGTACGTTTCCAAACTTGAAGGCTTCGGGTTTACAGAGTGGATAGAATTCTGGGATGCGCTGAAGAAATCGAAATCTACATACAGAGGCTACGTTGAAGGACTTCTTAAAGCTCTCATCAACAGAGTCACTTATGTACTGAATCTGCCATCTCCTATCCCTCCCAATCCCAAGAAACTCAAGAGAAGAATTGGGTCCTCCTCCTCTGAAGACGTCGCCATCATCAGGAATGAAACTTCTATCAAATTTTCAAGAGATGCACTGTTTGGTCCTCCTCCTGATCTTTCAGTTCTGGATTTATCTCTGCCTCTTGGTGGTCCTTTCCAAGCTGGTCAAGTAATTGACAATCCTTATGGAATATTCTTCAGAGATGATGATGAGGAACTCAGATTTCAAAGAGTCTCTGAGATTCCTATCTGTCCTCTGAATCATCTCAAGGATCTCTTATGCTTATGGTGTGACTTCTTCCCTGCTGCTGAGAAAATTAAAGAAATTATCAGCCAAGAATCCTTGGAACGAAGACAGAAAGGAGAAGAAATACCTGAGTATATGATAAATCCTCCTAAGTCTTCTTATAGCCGATAGATTAGTTTTCTTTTCTGTAATCTATTAGTTGTACTTACAGTAGTTAGTTATTTACTTGTAATTTTCATTCCTTGTAATTCTCTTCTTGAATTAATGAAATTTCAGTAAAGTACTTAACTTAATCAGTGCTGTAAAAGATCCCTCAAAATAGTAATTGGGACATGTATGTTACGAGTCCTAATTATTCCATCATTTTGAATTATAAAGTAATTTTCTTCAGTTACTTTGTCATTATCAAATAGGGGGAGATTGTTGATCCAAACTCTCTCAGTGATTTGATAACGACCCTAGCTTAGTGAAAATTACGTTTTAATATGTATTAGTGTTTCACCATCAGCGATCAGACTGAGTCTGTTCAGTTATCGATGATAGTCTTTCTTATAAACATTTCTATGTATTAGTGTTTCACTATCAGTGATCAGACTGAGTCTGTTCAGTTATCACTGATAGTTTCAGAAATAAACATCCAAACGTAATCCCTGAAGACAAGTCTCGCGTCAACAGATGTTCATAGCTGAATCGAAGACGAAGCTGCTGAACAAAGAGAAGTCTACTAGTGACCTGATGCGGATATCAGTGAAGCAAAGACAACTCTACTTATACGCGAAGGAACATGAGAAAAAGCTTCAACGATAGCTGAACCTCTTTATCTCTGAACTTAGAGATACTCAGCGATCAATCGATCACAAAGCTTATGCCTCAAGTTTCCTTTTGTCTATCCTTGCACAACCTAGTACGATGTGTCAGAACGAATAAGTCTCTGCAAACCATTCGTACAACAACTCTGTCAACTACACTGTTCATGACCCGGCCGAAAGCATGTCTCCCAAAAGTCAGTCTATCAAAGCCAATTTGTGAACGCCACGTGTAAAGTACCCTGCCATGCATTTAATGCATAAGGTATAAATAGGAAGTTCACCCCTTCATCTAAGTGTGTGCTCAATCCTTGAACCCCATATAGAAAACATTGTTTTCTATATCTCTTAATCTCCTTCTCTCTGAATTTCTTGTGCAATTATCTTAGTGTTTCTTAAGTTTGTTTAGATTGAGTCTGTCTTAATCTTATTCCTCAACAAACTTGTAAATTGTATTTTGATTTATCAATAAACAATTTATTAAACTTTAATTTCTGTGTTTGTATTCAACCCCCCCTTGTACAAACTTGTTAAGCAGCTCCGGGACCAACACTTTATCTTTGTTGAACTTGAGTTTTTAGTTGACAATACTTACCTCTAAAATTAATTTTCAGCCCTATCTAGCACATAGAGAACATATGATGCTTTTATAATTCTACAATGAAATATTGATTCGTAGTTTATGAGATGTATTTGTTTGTCATATATCTAAAATGTATTTATGTAAAGATAAACTAAGGAATCTTTTAAACCCAAAATTAATAGTGCAAGTCTTATTATAAATGGTGACATGCATGGGAAAACGAGTAATTTGTCAATGATAACTTTCCAAAAAAACATTTCAATACAAATCGGACCTTCCGGAAAGGAATAGTTGAAATTTTCATGTAACAAAGGGAGGGTATAACTGCTTCTATTTATATTTGTCCCCATACAATATATTTTGTGATGGTAAGTTTTGCATTATTATTTGGTGTTGTTAATGCAATAAATTTATGTGCCAAAATACTTTGATTTCTTATGTTTGTAATAACATGATAACACCTTACGTACCTTAGGTGCTTATATATTATAAATATTATCATCTATTGGTGAATTTTAGGGAGTATTTGGTTATAGTTTTTAAGCAGTAATTAATTGGTTTATTCTCACATTTTTATTTTTATTCTCATTCTCATTGAATTCCTACCAATCAAACGTGTGGTCAAATTCCATCAAATTTCATTTCAATTCTTTTAAAGTCAAATTCTTTTAATGTGTTCCAATTCCATCAAATTACATTCTCTGAATCAAACGTCCTTTTATTCTTTGGCTTTGCCTTATATGAGACTTAACAAGTATAAATAATGCTCACCATATTCCAACTCTCATTTTACTCGGTTTACCTCCCTCCAACAATTCTTTTCTTGCTTCTTCTCCATTGTGTGGGCCTAAGCTATAACATTGATGGGTTTTGTGTATGGACTTTTATACATTGTTTTATATCATGCTAATAGATATCCCATAGAAATTGTTAAACTTGAAATTGTCGTAACTTATACTTTGCATCGCACACCCTGTAATTGCAATGGAAAAAGGACCTCACTTCCGTACATGTCTATTTAAAAACAATTTACATGTTTTGCTATTTGTTAATAAATGTTTATAATTGTATATTATTACTTTAAAAATATAAAATATTGTTATAACATTGATTTTGATATTTTGATGAAAGATTATATTAGTGTTCTCTATTTAGTTTTTAATTAAATTTATATCCAACGTTTTTGGTGTGAATATCAATAAAACTCTTAAACAAATGATTTATAACTTAGGCATTTATCTATCAGAATCGTTATTTTACATAACAAACTTTATGTGTTGTTTGGACGGAGTTCACGTGCCTTTTTGCTTATATCTAGATGAATTTTAAATCACGCCGCATTGTGCGGGCACATGACTAATATATATATATATATACATATACATATATATATATATATATATGTGTATTATACTAATAATAATTATATAATTATTATATACTCATAATAATATATTAAAGAAAAATTAATAAAGATAGATGAAAGAGAATATTATAATAATTAGTATAAAGTCAATATCATTATAATATAAATGATTACATAAAATTTATAACCTAGACATATAGACTAGGTGCATATGACAACACCCTTAGAGCATCCATAGTGTATGTGTTTTTCACTAAACTTTTTCATAGTTTTTTTTCTTACACATTATTGTATTCTCAACAACTTAAAAACTTTTATATACCTCCACTATGTGAAAAACCTCACCCAATTTTTTTCATTATTTTTTTAAACTATTCAGGGTCCCACTATTTTAACTTTATATCATTTTTATTCTTATTTATAAAAATAAATACATTCAAATTCATTCAAATACATATTTATTTATATCAAGAATATTATTAATTTAATTATGTATTTATTTTACATAATTTGTTTAAATATTTTAATATAATATATATTATATATAAATTTCTTATTGTAAATAGGATTACTTTAAATATATTAATAAATAAAACTGGTTAATAAATGAAACTGATTAAATACGAAACTTTTATAAAATTCTATAAAGTTAAAACTGATTAAATACGAAAAAGCAGGTCGTGCAGTTACGACCTATGACGAAAAACCTCACGAAAATACTCAATTTAAAAACCTCTCCACTATGTGAAAAACCTCAAAAGGAGGTTTTTGCTTTTATTAAATTTATTTATAAATTTATAAAATTTGTAACTTTTGATTTTATTTTATTCTATAAATTTGTAACTTTTGATTTTATTTTATTTTATAAATTTGTAACTTTTGATTTTATTATAACTTTATAAAATGTAATTTTCTTTTTGTAACAATTACATTTTATTATAACTTTGTAAATGCGTAATTTTTTCATACCCAAATTGAACCGTAATTAATAATAGCAACCAAAGATAGTTGAGGGGTTAAACCCGCCAATTAAGTAAACTCGTTATAAATATAAGTTGGTAAGTTCACGTCTTACCCGAATCGTCCCTTATTAGTTCACGCCTTCTTCTTCTTTTTTCATATCTCTCTCTCTCTACAAATCTCTCTAAATTCTCTTTAGATTTCCTCTCAATCCATTGAAGTAATCGACGAAACAATTACATATTCGGAATTTACGCTTTGAATCATTCCTAGAGATATAAACTTCTTCTTAAGTTATTTAAGTTGGTAAGTTAGTGTAGTTAAACCGGGTTATTACATATACAATATGATAAAATAGTATAAAAAGTGATAAAAAAGTATGGCGACTTTGTAAACTGGGTTGTTACATATACAATATGATAAAATAATATAAAAAATTGATAATGTTATTTTAGAATAATCGAATGTAATATAGATTATTTTATGTACTATTTATATGTTAAATCGCAATATTTATGTTTTATTTTTATAATTATAAAAAATTAGTAATATTTATATTTATAAATATTTATTTCTTTTTAAATCAAACCAAAAAGTAAAAAAAACATTTTAAAACTATATAATACAAATAAATAAAAATATATAACAAAAATAAACAAAAGAAAAAAAAGAAAAGACAAAAAAACAAAAAAAACACAATCAATGTTCCAATCATTAAGGTGCAAATAACAACTTTTTTGGTGCAAATAGCCTCCCCGTATTAAATTACCTAATCACCGTTTATGTTTATTTAATAAATAGAATTCATTATCTGAAATTAGCGGTTTATATTGGATCTCACGGTTATTACAAACTATCGAGTTCTCATGTGATTAGGTCCCTATCTATATACTACATTAATACACATTTAAGCATAAACTCTTAATTACAACCCTTTGGGTGCGTTTGGTACGCAGACAGGACAGGACAAGTGTCCAGCGTTTGATACGACATGATATGATGGGACAGAACATGACATGACTGGTTAAAATGACCAATTTACCTCTGATGAGTTGTTTAGTGTTTTTTTATTAAATAATCAATCTAATGTTAAAACATATTCAACAACAATCATATTCAACCATATTCATCAATAATATTCAATAAAAATCGTATTCAACAACCATATTCAAGAAAAATCACGTTCAACAACAATCGTATTCAACAACAATCGTATTCAACAACCATGATAATGTAATGTTAAAACAGAAATTGATGGATACAAATACTATGCTAAAACATAAAATCAAGGGTAAACAGTCATGCTAAAAACATAAAATCCAAGCTAATAGAACAGAAAATCGATGTTAATAGAAACAGAAAATCGACTAGGGTATACAAAGAAAATCGATGCTAATAAAGTTAAAAAAATGGAGGGCTATTCCACTAAGAAAATCAATGCTAAAAAAATATGTGTTCTTATTTTGATAGCAAAAAATATAAATAATGATTTTAGCAAATCGATGCTAATAAAGCTACTGGATTTCTTTTGCAATTATTTCAACAATCCACTAATCTGGTTCTTCAATCCACTATCTTCATAATAATATTGGAAGAAATCAGATTAATATTAGAAGAAATCGATTACATCTGATTCTAGAAATCCATTACATCTGGTTCTACAATCCAATATCTTCAACAATCCACTACATTTGGTTCTAAAAATCGATTGAGAGAATAAATTAAATTGAAAGAAATTGATTAAAAGAAGAAATCGATTGGAGTCAATTAAAAGAAACCGAATGAGTCGATTACAAGAAATTGCTTAGAATAAATCGTTTACCTGATGAGTTCGATGGAGTCAAGCGATGAGGCGTGGGAACTGAGAGCAAGATGGAGGCTTGAACTGTGATGAAGCGTATTAGGTTTTCTAAAATTTAATGGTATTTTGGTAAATATAATCTTGTTCCACTTAGTTCCAAGGGGGGAAGACATAACACGCGTGTTCCACTTGAGTGCTACTTAGTTCTAACGTGTTCCATACAAAGGCACGCCAAACATGGGACATGCATGTTTTGTTCTGTCCTGTCTCATCCTGTTCTACGTACCAAACGCACCCTTTAAGCACAAGGTACTTCTCTTTAAAGGATAAAACTTGAAAAACTCTTAAGTGCACTTGAAAAGGCATAGTGTACTAGTCTTTTATGCGAAGATTTTAAAATGAGCCAATATCTAGAGTACACTATAGCCCATGCTTTCTGACCTCGCCCTTCTTCCTCTTACTTCACGTCTTAGACCATACCCTGTGTTGGAAGTAGGCATGGCAACGGGACGGGTATAGGGCGGGTTTTACAATCCCCGACCCTGGCCCTGGTTTTTGGTAACTTCCCCCGGCCCCCGCCCCCGCCCCGGGCGGGTATGTGGATTATTATCCCGTCCCCGGTCAAACTTACGGTCAAACACCCGTTTCCCCGTCCCCGGTCCAAACCCGTTCCCCGACCCGGTCAAATTTACCTTTTAATTTTCTTAATTTGTTTTACATAAATCAAACTTGAAAGTTATTATATATATATATATATACACACACACACACACTTAAAATCGTGTGTAGAACCCTTATCAATATTGGATCCCTTGCAAAACCTTTATTTGACAAATACTTTTTGTGATTTTATTTATCCAATTAGGGATATATATATATATATATATATATATATATATATATATGTATATATATATATATAGATATAAATATATATATATATATATATATAGATATAAATATATATGTGTGTGTGTGTGTGTTTTCATGAATGCACATAACCATCTTATTATAAAAATCAAATAAGCAAATATATAATTTGGGAATAACATAAATTATACATCAATATATTAATAAATTAATCTATCTATCTATATCTATATATCTATTAAAACAAAACCAAATGATGTGGCTTGCTGAGAAACCAGGAATCACTTCTTGGAATTTTCTCAATTTTTTGTATTCTTTTTAATTTGTTTTAAATTTTTAATATACATATATAGATATAGATTTATTAAGGACATTAAAGCCCATGTGAAAAAACAACATGTTTGATTATAAGAGGGTTATCTTAGTCATTTTTCATAGGATTAACCTCTACAACCTTTCATATGCTTTAGGTATGTTTACTCCTCTCCATCTTCCTCCTTCCAACTGAATAGAGGTGCAATTATTATTTTTCTTCCTCTCCCTTTCTTCTATCTACTTTGCCTTTTCCTTCCCCATCATCCTTGTTGCCATTATGTCAAGAAAATTGATTTGATGGCATGAAGACAACCTTGGACCGATGTTCTATAGAGATCGGACCGAAGTCCATGGAAGAAGGAAAAGGCTGCTAGGTTTTCTGTTTGGTAACTTAGTGGTGACGGAAGAGAAGAATTAAGGGCCAGCAACTCACAACCTTGGATTTTTATAACATCTATCTACCTTTTACTACTTTCTTGGCTTTCATAAAGCATTGGATCAAAAATCACTAGGAGGTATTGGATTCAGGGGATGAAAATTCAGGTATCATCAAGAGGGTGTTGGGTATTCCCAGCGGTTGGTTGTCTTACAGCTATTTTCTATGTTTTACTGCATTGCTTTATTAGTTCAAGTTCTCTGACTTTCGATAGCTTTTGAGTTTTGAGTAAGCTTCACAGTCTAACCTCAAACCTGCTGCAAGTAAGGGACACGCAATGGCTATATGAATCCAAAGGTATAGCCATTTGTACATAATTGGTTTCTTAGGAACAATTTTATATAGTTCTCTGTATTCAATGAAAAATTTGTTATCGGTACCATGTTTCTCACTTTTTTCCGGATGATTAATCAGTTCACGGGTCGGTGATGATTCCTACAGAGAAAAATTCATTCATAGAAGGTACACCTATTTTATCTAACATTAATGTTAGTATAGAATTATACATATGTTATATATTGATTATCTATTTGTTATTGAATGCATAAATATGCAATCTTTTGCAAATTTTTTTCTTTTTGCTTCTGTTAACATAGTTAAATAAATTCTTGAACTCCAGATGGTTTGTGATGTTGAATTCATCAAGCTTCAATACTTCTCTAATGTAAATCTATTTTCACTTCAATGTTAAGTTTCCTAGTTGTAGCATGGTATCGACCGTCTGAACTTTTATCGGGTTCAATTGATTATGAAGCTTCCGTGGATCTATGGAGTATCGGGTGTGCGTTTGCAGAGCTTCTTCTTGGTTCACCTATTCTTCAGGAAGAACTGATGTATTTTTTTTCACTCCCTTTGACTTTTGAAAGTCAAACCAACCACTTTTCAACCGTAAAATTAACAATCATTCTCATTTTAAGGAAATAAATTTATACATACATAGATGGAGTATAATATATGATCATGGATTATGTAAAATGTTGTTGAAAAATTTAAAGAATTTGTGACAATTTTGAGTTTAAAAAGCGTTACATTTGAATCTTAAGAAAGTCTAATGAATGAAACAATCTCTTTTAGTTTGATAGTGATATAAAAAATGTCTGCAGGTGGAACAATTGGACAAAATCTTTAAGCTTTGTGGTTCTCCGCCGGAGGACTACTGGAAAAAATCGAAACTTCCTCATGCCACATTATTTAAACCACAACATCCGTACGAAAGTTGTTTATGGGAAACTTACAAAGACTTGCCTAAATGTTCAGTGGATCTTATAGAAACTTTGCTCTTTGTGGAATCATATAAACATGGGATTGCCTCTTCTGCTCTTGCAACCGAGGTAACTAAAGTCAAATGAGCATTTAGTTGACCGATTTCATCATTATGCAAATGCTTGCTCTGAGCCAAGACTTATTTTGATGATTTTGCAACAATCTTTGATATATTTACAATATTTCAAGACAAAGCGTTACACATGTGATCCATCAAGTTTACCGAAATACCCACCAAACGAAGAGATCGATGCCAAACATCGTGGACTCAAGAAAGTATCTTTCCCGTTACGTTATAAACATAGTGATTCCAAAATTGTCAAAAGTCAAATTCGGCATATATACTCAAGTTCTGATTGCATTTACATACATGCCATTTTGATTTTAAATGGATTATTTTCACTTCAATGTTAAGTTTCCTAGTTGTAGCATTTTTTACCCGTGCTGGACTTTATGAGAGTCATAAAGAGGCCGTAAGCAGGGAAGAGGTTTTGGGACGGCTGGACTAGGTTGAATTACATTTCTAATTTGAATTTTTTGGTTTGATGATTTTCGTTGTATGTTTTATTGTTTCTGAGATGTTGCTAAAATAAGAAGATAGTGAAAGTCTGGATGAAAAGCCGAGCGAGGGGCTTTTGGTGAACAGGTTATACAGGAGGCCAATGCCAAAATTTAACCAAGGATCCTACTGTCTTTGGTTATGAGGATTATTCTTTTTCTTTTTTTATTTCTTTTTGGTTCATTTGAAAGATTGTTTGTTCTTTAATTCTTATATTGTTTTCTTAACAGCACCTTATGTTAGTTTGTCACGTGTCTATAGCAAATCAAATTATTAATAAGTAGTTTTAGGTTTGGCGAATTGGCAGTTATGTGTGGATCGGTTTATGGTATTGCGAAACATGTGATAATGTTGTTGCATTTGACAAGAATGCTTATACCATCCTTTAGAAGAGAGAGTTATGATAATTATTGCATTTAGTTCTTCTAAAGTTTTCTTCTACCCAAGAAGTAATGAAGTTAGATAATGCCATGCAATCCATCTCTGACTATGGTATTCCCCTGTTTCTCCCTTAACCACACCATCTAACTCATGGTATGCCCTCCTCCATTCTTTTTTGGTTCTCCATGTTATGGTTATTTTGTCATTATTCAAGGTTTGGTTTTTGAGTTCATGGATGGGAAAACGACCGAAGGCAGACTCAAAAAACGGGGTTAAGGTTTTTTCGGTTTTCGGCTTCAAAATCAATACAAAGTCTCCCCTATCACTGTTTGTTTTTCAAGGTTATCGGATTAATCTTTGAGGTTCACAGCAGGGACGGACCCAGGAGCTTTGTTCATACGGTGGCACCATATTTTTTCATACGGTTTTTATCGACGTAGTCTTCATATTTTTACCAACGTTTAATATCACCCACCTAACTCCACCTTTTCGAGGTATTTTTAAAGTTTTCTTTTGCTTGATTTCGAGGATTTTTATGTTTTTTTAAATCGATTTTGAGAGGTTTTTTCGGGGGGGTTTTGGTTGATTTAAAGAGTACTTTTTTCGGGTTTTTTAGTTGATTTCAATAGTTTTTTTTTATTGAATACGGGATACGGTTGCACTTCTAAAACGATACGGTTGCACCTTTCACAAATCTAAATTTTTTTTACCTTATGGCGAAGAAACAATATGGTGGCACTTGCCACCATTGGCACCATTGTAACCATTGTAGGTTCGTCCATGGTTCACGTTTACGAACCAAGAGCAAAGATAAAAAAAAAAAGAAGGTTCACAATGGGGAATAGGGATCGAGGGATGACACAAATACGGGGTTAAGGTTTTTCACGTTTACGGATGATTTCTTCTATTTTTCATTAACTAAAACCTTAGGTTTAATTGAAATTGGACTCGTGATCTAATTAAGTCATGCTTGATTGGGGATTTAAACCTATAGAATATTTGGCTTGAACTTCGATTTCATGGTGCTGAATATGACAAAGCATTCTCTTATCTGATATGGCTCTAATGAGGTATCTATCACTCCATTTGTAATTTTATATACACCCACATGATTTATAACGATGTCAAGTAGCTCATCTATTAAACCCAGAATTCAAGTTCTAATCATACAAAAACAATCAAGATGATTACAAATCATAATCACATGTCATTGATATAACCAAAGATTACAAGATTCACTTTCTCTCACTACACACTCTCTCTAGAATGATATACAATCACACCTTCTCTAATCTGCTCTGAAATCTCATTACAAACTTACAAAGATTACAAGAACAAGGCTATTTATACCACCTACACAATACAAAGAAACAAAATACAATAGCTTTGACTTTGACTTTATTACAAAGACTTTGACCTTTTTGCTTGAGAGTTGACTTGAACTTTAACTTCAGATTAGATGATCTTGAAGACAACAATTTATGCTCTAACATTCTCCCCGTTTGGATTCAAAATCATCTCCAAGTACAAATTCAGCTTCAAAACAAATTCTCCCTTTTTTATGCAAGAACTAGTAATCTCCCCCTTTGGATAAGTTTGCATTAATTCTTCAAATGAATTTCATCTTGAAACACGTTCTCCCTTTTTAGTATAAAAACTGATTTTCTCAAGTAATCAACATTCTCCCCCTATTGAGATGAAAAATTGATAATCTTCTCTTGAATATTAATCTTCCCTTCTTGTGAACTTTCACATTCTCCCCAAAGACTTTGACAAACAGCAGCATTTCTAGCAATGAAATTATCTTCGATTGTAGCTCATTTTTCTCTGTCCAAAATAATCTTACTTTCATTTCTTGACAATAATCTAATCTCATATCTAACATTTCTTGACTATTTTTCCCCTTTTTGATGATTGGAGCACTGAAATCATCAAAAGTCTACAAGAAATGTCTTTGATAATCTTTTCTGACCACTGATCTTTAAACACAAGAGCCTCTGATTCTTCGTCGATCCAAAAGATATTCATCTGAATCTTTACAAATTCATACAAATTATGAGTGTAACACCTGAATCAACAAATGAATCAGTTATAATGCCTGTTAGTAACACGAAGTCACTGTGTGTAACGAATACACATTGGAAATGAGCTTTTTGATGTTCACTCCCCTAGGGCTTTCATTCAATCATCGAAACACCACAAAGATATTTCTATGAACGTTATGACAAGAAAACAAATTCCTTATGTGTTCGTGCAAGTGTTAGAAAGAATTAAGCACATGATGATTGCTTTTATAAGGCTCAAAATTGTGTAAATCATTGAGATCACAACAGTATAACATGGACTCTATTGTGCATGATCGAAGTGCGAAGGTGGGGCAGACTTCCTTCTTTTTCAATATCCCGATTTTCCAAATGAAAATCAGATAGATTATGTGTTGCGTCCCCTTGAAAAATATGAAACATTTTCTTTTTAAGAAGAAAATGAGTAGTTGGTGGGGTTATTGTCAAGAGTTGGCATGGGCTAGTTGTCTATTTCAATAATGTTCACGAAGAATTGTGAAACACTAGCAATATGGCTGCCCGACTCAGAAAGTAGTTGGTGCAGAATTTGATATTCTTTTACTCTGTTCTCCTATCCTCTTTCTTTTAAACATTGACCTCACATCTAACCAAACTCTCATTTTCATTTTACCTCATCACTCAACCCACACTCAGTATTTTGACCTCTCACACATTCGATCACTCAAAGGTTAACTTCTTGGGTAGTAAACATTGGTTTACGTGAATCCATAAAAGTTTCATTTAAGCTCACACAATGAACCCATGTATTTTCCTATAAGAATATGTTGCTCAACTAGTTTTACTTGTCAGTTAAAGCACAAAAGATACAAGTCAGGTGTATGTATGCTCAATGATATAATCATGAAGATTTGAGCATTTTGAGACATTGAAGATATTTCAAAGAAGTATATTAAATGAAAGAAACGAATACAAAAGACTTGTTTGAAAATCTGACATTGTATGAAAAAGATCATAATCAAATGATTTATCGATTAAGGCATAGGTCAGCAAAAATTGGATATAGTCTATACGATTCAAAATATAGACATTCTTGAAAGAACGTTTCAAAATGAAATCACGCTCAAACGTTGAGTAACAAACGCGGTGTCTTACCATCAAAAATTTATGTCAATTTAGAGACATGGTAAGAACATTTCCAACAAAAATTAAACCGGTGTGTGTGAATACTTGAAAGTATATGAAAAAGATAATACGCAATTATTAATCTTTGAAAACACACAGTTTGTTGACATTTAAAGCACATATAAATGAAAACATTTAAAATCACACTTCTATATCCATGAAATCGTTTAAGAATCAGAAGTGGTTTGAACATTTAATAACATGTTTTTATATCTGAAAGTTGTCCTTCTTTCAGATACGTATGAGATTAAGAATAGAAATAAACCTTTTCACTCTGTCTTAAATCTTATGAAGTCAAGCTTCAAGTCATAAAAGATATGATCGTTTAAGCTCACTCTCATTTTTGCAAAAGTACAAAGTCGTCAAAGCAAAACTTTATTCACAAAATTTTATTAAAAAATAAATGACAGAAAGCAGTAAAATGTTGAATGTACGAGTTCTGATCTGAAATAATCAGAAATCATAATTCATACTCCCCCTAAAATTATGCATCAAGAAATTTATCAGTGAAAAGCACATGATAGAGATCTAACACTCCCCCTTAAATGTTGATCATCATATCTTTCTAATGCATATTTCCAGAAAAATATGTACTCCCCCTTGAAGTTGATTTTCTCATTGAATTCTCGGAGTACAATCCTCATATCAGCACAGGAGTATCTTTTCTTTTATCATTGAAGTACGAGTCCTAAACTGTTGTGTTTAGAAGTCAAACTCCGTTGAAGTACGGGTCCTGAACTGATTTATTCAGAAGCCATGGTTCTCTTACTTCCCCTTAACTTGAGGTGCCTGCAACACAGAATCATCTTTCGGCTTTGGTACCCACTGGTATTTGGATCCATATTTGTTAGCTATAGTTCTAATAGGAGTAGTATAATAAGAACCATACCAGTAATGATCACTAGTTTTATGAACAAAATCATAAGTACGACATCACTAGTTTTATGAACAAAATCATAAGTACGACAGTAAGAACAATATTTCTTTTTATTAGCTAACCTAAGTAACTGATTTCTCGAGTAAGCAAACTCAGGTTTACCTTTCAGCACATTGTTCTTCTTGGAATTTGATGCACGTACAAATGATTTGTTTCCTTTCTTTTCATCCTTCTTTTCCTCCTCGACTGGTTTCACTATCCAAACCAAATTTTCTTCTTTATATCTCCTTCTTCTTCTTCTTCTGAATGTATCTGAACCATCTACATTTATATCAAAGAAAATGTTAGTAGTACGAATCTGATCAAATGAATTAACTGACCTTTCTGAAGAAACAGTTTTCTGATGTGAACTTGAGGTTGTCTTGTTAGAGCCAACTGAACTATTTCTAGGTGTGTGGATTTTTGACTCTGGAGCCGTTTGCTCAGTCACCACCACCTTTGAAACAATTTTTTCAAGCTCTTGTATCTTTAAAGAATAATTGTCTCTTTCTTTGACAAGCAGGTCAATCTTTCCTTGAAATTTAGACATCGCTTTCTGCTATTTCAGTGCATTTTCTGATAGTTCAGATAACTTCTCCGTAAGTTTCCTAATCTCTTCCTCAAACATCTGTCTTTCTTCTTCAAAGTCTTTCTCAACACTCTTTCTCTGACCAGATATTTCCTTAAAAATTCCAACATTCTTTTGTTCTATGACCTTTCTTTCCTTTGCAAACTTTTCCCTTTCTAGTATGATTACTTTGTCAAAATATGAAATCTGTTGAGAAAGTTTTATACATTTTAGCTCAACTGTCTTCTTCTCTTCACAACTCTTTGTTGAAAAGTCTGAGAATTTCTTTGAAAATCCTTTCTTTTCACTCTCAAAATCATCTTTATCTTTGACCATCTTTTGTTCCAAATCAGATATTTTCTTTTGAAGCTCAACATTAGCATCTTCCAGACTCTTATTCTTCTCCTTATAATTTTCAACAGATGCTTGCTGGATTTGGATAGTCTGATGTTTCAAGTCAACAATTTTTCTTTTCAGCTAAGTGTTCTCAATTTCCAAATTCTTAACTCTTTCTTTTGAAGTCATCTTTGATCCTCCCATTATTTTCTCAAGCTGATCCCACAACTGTTTTCCTGTAGCCTTTTTGCTATCTAATTGAATATAAATCACATCTGAAATTTCTTGCAAAATAAAAGCTTTGGCCAATCTATCAGCTTTATGTCTCCATGTTTGCTCATCAGTGTATTTCTCAAGTGGTATTAGAAACTCTCCTCTTTCCATTAATCCATTTTCTCCTGGATAAGAATAAGTCCTTGATGGAGTTTTCATCTTTCCTTCCTTCAAATATATTCTGATATATTCTCCCAAAACATTGCCATCAATGAAATCCAGAAATTTATTCTTCCACTGCTCGTACTCTCCTTTGACTAAAACAGGAGGTTTCACATCAGTTTCAATTGCAAGAGCTTCTCTGGAAGTAGAAATCTTATGCTCATGACTTTTCTCTTTATGCCCTTCAGTAGTATATTCTTCAACAAAGAAATAATCATCCATGATTCCTGTTACAATAAGAACTTGAATTTGATCGTTAATCCAAAATGAAATCAAGTAAACTAGACAAACTTAGAAAAATATAGAAATGAAATTTCCAAATTCTCTTAAGTATGGAATTCGCATGCCACTTTGAAAACACCAAGAATTCGCATACAAGCACAAATTACATAGAATTCGCACACACTATACATACAAACCTTAGAATTCGCACACAAGACAAATTATCAGAATTTGCATATAAGAAAAATTAAGAATTGGCATGACCTTTTCGCACAAGCTTTTCGCACATCAGAGATATACGAAATCTGTACTTGAAAGATTCTCAAACTTGAGCAATTCGCATGCACCTTTATGAAAATTCAAAGAATTCTTATATCTCACAGATGCGAAATCCTGGCTTTTCGCATACCTCACAAATGAGAATTTTGTCCTTGAACAATTTCAAGAAAGCTTTTCGTATAAAATGCTATGCGAATTCTAACTTTTTGCAAATAAACTATACGAATTCTGAGGCTTTTTCAATACACACATATGTGAATTCTTGGCATTTCACATAACAGACATATGCGAAATCTGTACTTGAATATTTTCATAATCAAAAGATGTGAAATCCTCTAAGATACGAATTCCTGATGCGAGTTCTTCAGAATTTGCGAGTTCTTCATATATTCATGCGAGTTCTTTAGATCTCGATAAAAAAAAATCGATCTGAATGGCTAAAAACCCCATGAACTCTTCGAATTTCAGCCCGAAACTTCGACAATTTGACTAGAAACACTTTTAGAACCAATTACAATCAAGTAATTTCAACAACAAGCACTCAAATGTACAAATCGATCCTTGACACAATGTTCGAACTCGTGAATACAAAAACCAACAAATTCATCAAATTGATGAAAATTACAATGCAATTATCTATAAAACCTATACAAGATTGATCTAATGCATAATTCGAACACATTCAAACCAATTACAACCACAAAAACTCAGAAAAATTCAAGATTCGGTCTACACTCTATGAAACAGTGCCGAAAACCATTTTCTATCGTTTTCACCTTGGATCTGCTCTGATACCAAATAATAAACCCAGAATTCAAGTTCTAATCATACAAAAACAGTCAAGATGATTACAAATCATAATCACATGTCATTGATATAACCAAAGATTACAAGATTCATTTTCTCTCACTACACTTTCTCTCTCTAGAATGATATACAATCACACCTTCTCTAATTTGCTCTGAAATCTCATTACAAACTTACAAAGATTACAAGAACAAGGCTATTTATACCAACTACACAATACAAAGAAACAAAATACAATAGCTTAACCACAAGGTTGTGACGTGGTGGTAAGAGCCTGGGAACTTCATAGCGGTTGCCCGGGTTCGAGCCCCACTCGCAGCATTGTGGCCACGGGATGAAAGCCCGCGGGCCATAGGCCTGTTTTCCAGGAGATTAGTCAGGGACCAATGTGGTATGGGATACTCCTTAACCAAAAATACAATAGCTTTGACTTTGACTTTAATACAAAGACTTTGACATTTTTGCTTGAGAGTTGACTTGAACTTTAACTTCAGATTAGATGATCTTGAAGACAACAATTTATGCTCTAACATCATCACTACGAAAATATTCGACATTGATTCATGCCTTTTCTAATGAGCTGATGTGTATGGTAATCTAGAGTACAAGATGTCTTGGTTGTTGATGATTGGATTCTTAAGCTATATAGTTGTACAAGTCTTCTTCCACATTCAAGAGTACCTTGCATCTTGGATTGCTAATATATGTTGAGAAATTTTGAAAAACACCTCGTTAGGTGATGGTAGATGTTAAACGTACTTATATGTAGGTTAACTTTCAAACTTCTGAGCCTTAGGGGCGCCGGAATCTGATGGAATTGGAATGGTCAATTCCATTGACCAAATTCCATCCTGTTGTTTGCTTACCAATGGAATGGATTTGAATTCCATGAATTCCTTTAATCATGGATTTGGTCATTCCTTCTTAAAAAGGATGGAATTGAATTCCATTCCATCAGATTTTCTCAAAATGACACAAATACCCTTCTAACCTTTTCTAAAAACCCTAACCGCTTCTTTACCCTCCTCTCTCTCTATCCTCTCTCTATCTCTCTCTCCTCTCTCTCTCGACATTTAAAAAAATACAAATAAAAAAATAAAAATAAAAGAAAGGGTATTTTTGTCATTTTTCATAATTCCATTCCAATTTCTTTGCAAACCAAACAGACAGATTCCAATTCATTTGACTGATTACATTTCATTAATGCCAACCAAACACTTGGTCAAACCTGATAACATTCCATTCCAATTCCTTTCAGATTCCAATTCCTTAGACATATTCCATTCCTTCAGAAATCATTCTGCGAACCAAACGCCCCCTTAAATACCAGTAAGAATACATCTTGGATACACTCTTCATACCTGCACCTAAAAAGAGACCGAATTTCTTTCATACATAACAAACCAAAAACCTCTATTTGATGCAAAATAGTCCACATAATTGAAATTAATATCAAGCCCATACACAAGAGATGTTTACCGGCAATGTCAGAAATCCCAAGGAAGGTCAAGCCATTTTACAAATGATTAATCTTAAATTAATTTTATTCCTATATTATTTATATATATGATTAGCCATCAATAATGTGTTATTGCCTTAAGTGCATTTAATTAATCATACATATTGTAGCAATCATATTTTAATTTTTAATTTTTAATTACAGGTTAGACATAGAATAACATTGATTAGCCTTCAATAACATTCATTTTTAACTTATAAATTTGTATTAATGATGACTTAATATTTCTTTATTATTTATAACATGCTTATTAGTTTTAAATAATTTTTATTTCCTCATATTACTTTGTATATAACAAGTTAATGTCTACAACTCTTTCTACATATGAAGTTTGTTGGGTTAAAAATTCTGACCAAGGATGAATGTTGGGTTGTCAAGATTAGAGAGTATGTAAATTGTGGGAGTCTTTGAATACAAAGAGAAATGGAGACTTGGTAACTTTCGACATGGTTTAAGTTGTTGAAAATGTATGTTATGTTTATCCTTTTGTTCATACAAATTATTAGCAAACTGGGTTCTGCCAGCCATTTGATTAATTGTTTGTTTTGTGAGGATCTTTTATGAGAATAATGGTGAGAAAAAATTTGGTTAATAAGTTTAATAATTTGTTTTAAAATTTTAAGGTTGTTGAGAATTCTCGACCTTTCAAGGTCATTAACTCTAATTTCAAGATTATATTCACACTATTTGCTAAAGTGGAAAATGTTGATACTTTATGTTATTTCTATTCTTATGCATGATTTTCAATTTGCAAATGAGAAGATGATTAACGAGTGTCTCAACGATGATATCATGCTTACATATATCTCCTTAAAAAGTTCTATTTTTTTTGCTAACATTTGACTAAACATATTATGTTAAATTGGTTCAATTATTCACATATTAATCTCCCATTTTACCTACTTTCTCAAAATATCTAACATTCTTATTTAAATATCTCATTATATATTGAAATTATATTAATTAAATTCTACCAAGTTATTATGATTTACTGATTATAATATTTATCAACTAATCTATTGATTATTACCCAAATTACTCATGTTACTCATGTCATCGCGCAACGCACGGTTCCCACGCTAGTTAAATTAATATTAATATATATAACGGGTACGGGGAGGGGGGGTGTTACCCGACCCCGGTTTTAGTCAAGTGGGGATCCCCGGCCCCGGTACCCGGTTTTACGAGGAATCCTCGGCCTCGCCCGGGTCGGGTGAACCGGGTTCCCCACCGGGTCGGGGCAAATCATCATCCCTAGTTGGAAGATTTCATACGCTTTCTTCCTGAAATAGAAGAGTTCTTCATGTCTCTTTCTTCACCTCTCATGACTCCCAAGACGAAATTGCATATAAATATGGTTCATTTTCTCTTCTATCAAATTTCAATCTTTCCTCTTAAAATAAACCCTAAACAGTGTGAGACGGAGAAAGAGACCGACCACCAAAGATCAAAGTTTCAGAAGCTAGGATAAGATTTCCCACCATTAATATTCACCTTTGATGCTACGTTGTTTGATCTTCGTTCCTTGCATTTTTATTCTTTTTGTGTATGTTCAAAACAATCCGTTGCTCAGTTTTTTCCTCATTGAACTTGAGGGGGCGTTTATTTCGCAGAATGTGATGGAATCTGGTGGAATTGGAATGTTGAATTCCTTTGACCAGATTCCATTCCTTTGTTTGGTTCAAACTTTTCAATGGACGGAATCTTTGAATTCCAATAAATTCCATAGATATAGGATTTGAACATTCCATCATAAAACCCAAATATTTCAATGGAATGGAATCTCACATTTTGATAATTCCAAAGTTACCCTTTACCCCAAACTAAACCCTACTGATAATCATTATCAACAGACACCAGCTATCTCTCTCCTCAAAATAATCAAAAAGGGTATTTTGGTCATTTACCAAAATTCCATTCCAATTCCGAAGCTATAATATGTGAACCAAACAGAAAAATTCCAATTCATTTAACACATTTCATTCCAATTTTGTCAACCAAACAGGTGGTCAAACCTAACAACATTCCATTCCAATTCCTTCAAAGTAAAATTCCTTTGACATATTCCATTTCATGCAAAAACATTATGCGAACCAAACGCCCCTTGAGAATGGGTTCCAGATTTCATTCTTGAATGCAAGAAGTTGACTTTCTTGATTTGTATACCTTCTTGTATATGTCAACATAGAAATCTTCAATATCTAGACTTCCATTCGAGACTTCAAATATCCAAAATTGACATTATTGTCGTGATTCAAAACAGAATTAGATTCATTTCTATCAGCCGTTGGATAAATTATTCCTTTTGCGCCAAAAGTCGGGACATTTCAATTGGTCTCTTATTGATCCCATATTGTTCAAGTAACAATGATTTCTCAAACAATATCTTTCATTCATGAATTGAGAGAGTGTTACATATTAGAGTGAACCCTACTCTCTCTCTCTAGATTATGAACAATGATAATCTTCTAGTTTCTTGTTACAAGATTAACAAGACAACACTATTTATTGTTAGAGCATAAATCTGTTGGATACAAGATCAAGAAGACTGAAGGTCAAAGATCAAGAAAGTCAAAGCTGAGAAAGTCAACTCTCATTAAAGTCAAAGTCTTTTGTAATAAAAGTCAAAGTGTATTGTTTTGTATTTTTTGTTTCTGTTTTTAGAAGTAACGAACTGAGTATTTTTGTAGAGAGAGAGAGAGAATACGTTTGAGAGAAATCTGTAGAGAGAGTTCTAGAGAGAGAAAGTTGTAATCGTTGGATTTGAAAGTTAATCAAACAAGTAATTGATTGAAATCTTGTTTATGTTTGATTTGTTTGTGTTTAGAAACTAGAATCTGGGAATAACAATTGGTATCAGAGCAGATTCATATTAGAAATCAGATCAAGAAAGTGATGTCGACTCTGTGTTCTTGGCCGAAGTTTGGATTTTGAGTTTTTGTACGAATTAGGAGTTGTAATCGATCAGGTGTTGTTAGAAAAGTAATTTCGATCGAGTTTGTATAGAAAAATTTGTGAATTGCGCTGTAATTGGATTGAATTTTCGAATTTTTGTGGTTTTTCGTGTTCACGAGTTCTTGGCACTGTTCTTGATTCAAATTTGTATTTTTGAGTTTTAGATCGAAATCAATTGTTCGCTTTGTGTTCTAGAGGTTTAAGCGAGTAAATTGTAAAAGTTTCATTCTAAAATTCGAGGTCTAGATAGGTTTTTGGTGTAATTTTGATCGAGTTTCGTAGTTTGCGCAAGATCTGAGGTTTGCGCAAGTTCATCATAGTTTGCGCAAGTTCATTCTGATTTGCACAAGATTCAACATGTTTGTTCAAAAAGAAATGCAAAAGCAGAGTTGTGTTATCAGTTCATTACGCAAAGTGTGGTTTGCGTAATCTGTTCCTCAAGCAAAGTAAGGTTTGCGTTATCAGGTCAACACGCAAAGCAGGGTTTTCGTCATAAAGGTCTTACGCAAAGTTTTGTTTGCGCAAGCTGCATGATACGCAAAGTTTTGTTTGCGCAAGCTGCATGATACGCAAAGTATGATTTGCGCAAGTCGCTTGTTCCGCAAAGCGTGATTTGCGCAAGTCGCTTGTTCCGCAAACTTTTCCTTAAGCTTCTCGTTGCTCAAAGCTTAGTTTACTTAGAATATTTTCTGAGAAATTTTCAAAACTGTAATATGGCCTTTAATAGTGAAATTTTTTTCTCTAGGTGCGCTGCCCCTTGACCCCACCCGCTAACCGGGTAGCGGGACCCCCGTGCAAACAGGTAATTGATTGAAATCTTGTTTATGTTTGATTTGTTTGTGTTTAGAAACTAGAATCTGGGAATAACATTTATACCAACTACAATTACAAAGCAAGTAAACTACAATTAAACTTTCAATACTTTGACTTTTGCTCTTTGAACACTTTGACCAATCTTCGCTACTTTATATAATAAATACTTAGTGATCTAAGATACAATATTTTTGTGACCTAACAGTCTCCCCCTTTGTATTTGAGATCACAACTTGTCATGTCAAGGCTCTGTATCTTCTCTTCAAGTTGTCTTTGAATTCAATAAGCTCCCTGTAACACCCGTAATTTTTGGAAAGTAAAGAAAGTCACCCCGTGTGTCTTTATGGTTTCTAAGTTGCAATTTCAGCTAGGAATTTATTGCTTTTAGTTCCTAAAAGTATTAGTGTAACACCCTAAAATATAGGTGAATTTAAAACATGAAATTTTCACAATAACCCAATTGTAAATGGAAGAGAATATTGAACCTGGAACATTTAGTATGAATTATGAATTAACTTCACCTGACATCATCCCAAAAAGAGAGAGTATAAGTGATTACAACTTTTGAAAGAAATGGAAACAAGGACCGACAACCTACTAATCTAAACGTCTAAATTAGATTATAAATCGGGTGTCGTCATCATTTCCCAAAATATTGACAAGTAACGTGTATGCTCTATGTCTCATCCAATGCTATATTCCCAAAAGATTGTCCCCAGCGGCCCAACACTCTGCTCAAGACTTTGCTACCCTACCGCTAAGGGAACCTGGATTACACATCAAAGTAAACAAGTGTTAGGCTTGGAGCCTAGTGAGATCATTCCACAGTTATAAATATAAGAAATCAATGCATAAAAATATTTAAAGAGTCATCTTACAATAAAGAAATCGATCAACTTTCTAACACTTGAGTTCCTCATGTAGAAATGGGTGAGACCCGTTCCACCATAGGTTGTGACGGAACACATACGTAGGCCACAACACAAGGTACACAAAATTAAGAATGGATGTTTACCGGCATCAACTCTATCTAAATCTTTAGCCGTTAGAACGTCAACTCTATTCAAGTCTTTAGTTCAATGTAAATATGGGTTCAACTCTATCTAAGTCTTTACCCCAAAGATATCCAAGTTCAACCCTATCCAGGTCTTTACCCTGAACTCTCACCACTCTTCATGAATTACCGGTAGGACATTCTATCATTATACCCTTAACACCCAAACCCAAACATAATATGGCTTGGATCGTTATACCATCACTTAGCCAGTTTGCAACATTTTAGTATTTTTGCCTTCTTATAAATTCCATTTTAGAAGGGTAGGTAGTATGTCCATAATATCCCATGTACACGAATAGTTATTAGCATAAAACAAGTGTAACCATACAACCCCCAACCCACTCATGAATCCAAGTAAGTCATAATACTCATTTAGGTTTCCATATTCCATAATACTTCTAGAAGGTCATATATTGGTAAACATGTACAATTTTATAATGACATGACTCAACACATTCCCACAAGTGTCAAAACCCTAGGTTTTGACCTAATAGTTCAAAAGATACAAATTAATGGATGATGTTAGTATTTAAAGTAATATAAAGTAAAAGGGTTTTCATGGCATCATAGAACATGTATTTATGAAGGAAAGACTCACAAAAATGGGTTTTGATGAAAACCCAAAACCATAACTTCTTTTCTTAAAGAGAATGTGATAATGGAGATGGTAGTTAGGAGATCCAAACTAGAGTCTTTGGTTGGTGAGTATTAATTCTTGAAGTAAATGAGTGAAGAGATGACTTGAACCACCCTAGAACCGAAACTAATGAAGAGGGAGAATTTTGAAAGAGAAATGAAGGAGGTATATGGAAGGAATAAGTGATAAAGGGTGAAAATCGGGCTAATAAACTCTCAGACGTCGTGGGCGACTGTGCCAAGCGATAGTGACACGGTCACAATCGCGAGGCACTATCGCGCCACATGTACCGAGAGTCGGTTTGGCTTGGCGATTGTGCCAAGCGACAGTGACCAATGTCACAATTGCGAGGCACTCTCGCTCCAAGTGTATCAAGAGTCCACCTATCCCCTCGATTATGCCCCAGCGACAGTGACATTGTCACAGTCGTCGGGCACTATTGCGCCAAGCACTTTGAGGCCAAAAATCCTATTTTTCTCCCCCGAATTCACACCCGAACAAGATAGGATTAAAGGTACGAGTTTCCAGATTAGAATTGATTAAGCTAATAAAACTCGTGTTTTCAAGATAAGAATCTTTACCTGAAATCCGGGTGTTACAATCCTCCCGAACTTGGAAACGATTTCGTCCTCGAAATCAGCCTTGTGCGAATTGTAACGCCCTAAAAATAGGGATACCAAAAATCCGGAAAACGGGCATGAGGTATACTAAAATTGCCATAGCAAGAGCCTCCCAAAATGGGGAAATATGTAAACATGTTTAATTACAGTTGTAATTTTATGGACAATAAATTACAACCAACTAATCTAATTTCTATAACCAGAAAAGAGATTACAAAAGGGGTGTCATTTATAAACCCAAATGTTCTTCTACCAAAAATATATCCAATGCCAAATTCCCCAAGCTCTCACGCAAGCAACTACGCCAACTTAGAACCGGCGCCGCTAGAACCTGAGATACACATCGACACCAAACAAGTGTTAGGCCAAAAAGCCTAGTGAGTTGAACAATAATAAGCATGCATGATCAGTTACAATTCTTATCAGCAGTTAACCAGAGTTCAACAATATGTGGAGTCAATAGGGGATACTCATAGCACCAATCAAGTTCCACCCAAAGAGACAATGTACCTTGGTGCCAACTACTAAGAGTGACACCCCAAAGGTCCGGCACACCCGAGGACTACAACCATGGCATTACCCTGAATGGCGGAGGTCTAGGCACATACCCACACGGTGGCGCCCAAGACTACATCCTCCTAGTGTTTACTGACTTGGTTCGTCAAACATAAAACATATAGGAGGTTTGTGAGGTATATTTCAACCAAATATAATTCAATACCAACCATGTGTACTATATCACCATCCTAACCATGTAGTTCAACATATAACCCATATAACATCCATATACATCATGAATATATAATGTTTCCCCAAATGGCATTCCAAGTAAAAATCATCACAATACCAAGATATACATTTATTAAATCATGGTAAGTTACTCATATACACACATTCATAGAAAACCCCAAATACTTACACATTTGATAGAAACATTTGAGTAGTAATAATAATGATAACAAATAAAAGATAATTATGTGTATCTAGTTTTAACAAAGGGTAAGTAAACTCACAATCTAGGTTTTTGAACCAAAACCTAGAAAATATGGAAACCCTAGTAGTTGGAGGATGAACTTGGAGAGTAGAGGTTGACTTGAAGGAACCCTAGAAATCTTCTTGGATGATAATAAATGCTAGTAGACAACATCCAACCACCAAAAGATGAAGTATTTATGAGGGTTAGGGTTTTGGGGAAGAAAAGAACTGATTTTGGAGCTCAAGAATCGCCAAAGGAAGAAGTGGGAAATGTTGCAAATGAGGTAAATGGGTTGAGAATTCATTTAACCCACTGCACCCCATCGGCGATAGTGCCAAGGGCACTATCGCGAGTCACAATCGCGAAGACCCAAAGGCACTCGCGCTACAAACCACGCGAGAGTGCTCGACGATAGTGACAGTGTCACTATCACGAGTCACAATCACGAAGACCAAACCCAACTCTCGGTACATCTCCCGCGAGAGTGACCAGCGATAGTGACAATGTCACTATCGCGTGGCACTCTCGCGCCACACTTAGACCAGCCCGAAAACTTAGTGAAACTCGATAACGAGCGTGAGGTTTAAACACTTATAAAGATTATACTAACCAGATAACATCATAACATTATAATAATGATCATATACATATAAAGGCTCGTATTTTCAAATAAACACAATTAACGTATTAAGGGAATAAATACTTACCTTATGAATTTATGGGTGTTACACGAATAAATGGGGATATCTCCTCTTCAGGTCCTCCTCCGCCTCCCAAGTCACGTTGACCCCTCGGTGGTGTTTCCACTGCACTTTGACCATGGTGACTTGTTTATGACGGAGCTTCTTAGACTTCTTCTCCAAAATGGCATCGGGTTCTTCTACACAACAGTTACCCTCATCCACTCTTATCTCCGAGAAAGGAATGACACTCTCCTCTTCTGCCAAACATTTCCGGAGGTAGCACACGTGAAATGTGTTATGGATTCCATTCATTCAGTTAAGTGAGGGATACTTTCGTTTTTTTACACCTTTTTTTGTCTTTTTCTTATTTGGTCCTTTTGTCTTCTTCACCAAGCCACCATACCCACCACACCGGACCATCACCTTCACCTTGTTATTCCGACCACCGCCTTTAATCGTGAAATCTCTAAACTGTGAGCATCTTGAAAGCCACCACCCTCACATATAACTAACCCCCAATCTACCCTCACCGTGACCGACCACCCATATGATCATCCACATAGAACCTCCATTTCCATCCTCGGGAATACAAAGGTGATGGATAGAGATGGAAGTGAAACTCCATATAATCACAACCACATATATACACACATCGTCCGTCCATCGTCCGTCCCCCTTGAATGTGAAACTCCTTAAAATCACTACATCCCTCCATCGTCCCGCTCGATTAAGATTTAGGTTTGGACTTGATTTAAAAGATGGTGACCGGAGCAGGTCAGGTCGCGTGGAGTTGGTGACTGGAGCAGGTCAAGTTGTCAGATGGTGACCGTCGACCCCCCCTCATCGTCCCTCCCTCGTGAACCACCACCACCACCTGCATCATCTGCCACATACCTCATCCCCTCCATTTCTTTTCCCACCGAGCATGGTTGCACCACCTGGTACCGAACACCTCTATCGACCACTGTTACAACCTACCTTCTTAGGCACCATCTCACCATGACCACTTCTAATTTATGGTGAGGAACGATCGTGAACCATAAGATCCTATATATGTATCAGTCCATATATATATATATATATATTACTTAATTACATAATAGGTCCATAATTTTTTATAGTTTTTACAAAAAAATAGAAAAAACAAAGAAAATTTACAAAAAGAGAGAAAAAAACATGGTTTGACGAAAATACCCTTGACTCTAACGGACACTTTTAACAAAGTTAGTGACCAGAGACGATTTCCAAAGCAAAATGTAAACATTAAGGATGATAATTGTAGTTATTGAAGCCTATGAACCATTTTCAGGGAAAGGTGTAAACCTCATATACCAAAATTGTAGTTTACTCGATTTTCAATTGGTTTAGTCTTAGGGACGAAAATAGAAATAAATTACAAACCATAGGGACGAAATCATAAATAAATTATAAACTATAGGGACGAAAACCAAAATTTCAAAACCATAGGGACGAAATCGAAATCTTTTACAAACCATAGGGACAAAATTCGTAGTATACTCTTAAAAGAAAAAGAGTAAAAAGAGTAAACTATATATATAAGTGTTATTTTCGACAAACCATAGGATCAAATTTGGTTTACTAACGTAATAAAAGAAGTTTGAGCATAAATTCGTAAAAATCTGTATACTACAAGGGCCAAATCTGTAATTTACTCCCTCATCTATTTGGATTTACAACGGGCATACGGTAGAGGTTAACACCTGTTGGATGTAGGGACGAAAATGGTAGTAAAACAGAAATCATAGAACAAAAAAGTAGTTTTTAAAGATTAGGGACAACAACTGTTATAAACATCAAACTATAGGGACTAAAATCGTAGTTTACTCTTCCTAAAACGAGCCTTTTTCCCGAAACAAGGATCGCAAATACGAATTGCTTTGCAAATTTTTTTTCATTTTGTTGCATCGTTGTTCCATCCATCGTTATATTCGGTTACTTGCAGAGGTTTACATGGTGTTGCCAATCAAAACAAGACACCATTCAACCAGATCTCTCCCCTGTTACTACCACTCACCGTTAATCAGTGGCGTAGCCCAATTTACCCACCAAAAATCAGTTTAGCTAACTCTGTCAGCGATAGTGTTGTTAATTGGATGTAATTTTTAGGGTTTATTAGTTTGAGGATACAACGAAATGAGAAGAACAAGGCCGGAGTTTCGCCGGCCAGTGAGGCGGCGGTGGTTTCCGAATGTGTTATGGTTGACATTATGTGGATTTGTGGTTCTCGTGTTGATCGTTTTCTTAACTCGAGAGAGCGCCAAACCTGCATCCGGATCGGTGTTATCAAAGGTAAATTAGATCTATTCTTTTCAATAAATTCGTCTTCAATTGTCATATGCTTTGTTATGAATTATTTGGGGATATGGTTGATGGAGAAGAAGATAGCTCATGAATCATTATGATCTTTTTGAACTGCTAAGATATTGTAATTGATCTCTTTTTGATGAAAGGAACATGCTTATTTGATGTTCTGTGATGGCATTTTGTTGATAAATTTATTATATTTGCATTGTGGTTTGTATCTGAAAAGCATGATTATATGAACAGAAATCAGATTAAGTTGGATTCTAGTACAAATCCATCTTGCATCCTGAGAGAAAAGATAATGTCATTAGAATATTTGATTGTGAAAAGGCGTAACAAGGCTTTGGTCTCTAATGAGTAATGATACACGTGCGAAAAGAGAAGCTTTGGCCAATAGGTTGTGACCTTGATCTCAAAGGCTGCAGAAAGTTTCGTTTTTCTATGCTTAAAAAGAAACATGGCATCAATTATTCACCTGGAATAAATTATCTGCTTGGGTTCTTGGCAAACTGGGTGGTAGCGTGGTGTATAAATTATCCTGCCATCTACATATGCGTTTGTGGCCACCGGGAGATTGAACTTAGGGCTATGGACAAAGCCTACAGTCGCGACTTGTCATGGGATTAGTCTGGTCTAAAGACTCCCCAGTCATAGTTAGGGTCCATTTTTGAAATTTTATCCGTTAAGGCCAAATCTAGTATTTCCCGTATCCAAAATTGTTATGAAGTCTATGATAATTACTAAGACCCAAGTTTTCATGTATCACACTTTATGTATAAAGCATAATGTAATGTAGTTGGTCATTTTCTTGTGACATGGAAGTTGGGATGTGTCTATGACTCTTTAATCTCAAGTTTGGACTCTAATTTTGCACCAGAGGTCGTAGAAAATTACGAATAGGTGGTGTCATTTTGTAATAGGAGTATATGGCAAGAGAGTTAGGAACATAAAAACTTGCTCACACTCTTGCACAAGTTGGGGTCCTCACAGAAACAACCGCTCTGCCCTTTGGGGTGGAGGTCTGGTTCGCATACATCTCTCCTTTTAGTGGGATTTTACTGGGCCCTTTTGGTTTGGTTAATCATCTCTCTCTTCATTAACATAGGTTAGGTAAATCTTCCAAAAATAGCTCTTTGACCCTCAAATATACCACAGTAAACGAGAACTTCTTATCAGGAGCCAATTGGCATCCAAGAATATAGGCGAGCGATCCTTGCAAATGCTTAGCAAGCTACTTACATTGTCGATCTACTAGAAGTAGCATATATTTGGTTCGCTGTTCTTTTGGATAATTGTGTTCATCTTTCTATGCTCAAGTAATCGAAAATAGCTTTGTAAAGATAAGCACTCTATTTATGATTGCTTGCTCACAAATGCTAATGTTAAACTTTGGTTAAAACGTTGAAGATTGTGTTTGCTCAACTATTTACCCCTTGGGCTAGAGGTCAAGTCTGCCTACATCCTACTGTTCCCTGACCCTACAATTGTGTGAGATATACTGGTTTTGTCTGGTTTGGGATGGAAGGCTTGTTATTATTGTTGATAATGTTGGTAACTTATTCTTTTTCGTGTGCCTCGTTATTCTAAATAATCGGTAATATCAACACATTTACACTTTGAATTCGTATTTTGCAGAGAACTTACAGGCAGGATATGACCATGGAGAGCCTTAATGTTACCGATGAAATGTTAAATCCTGACTCGATCACACGACAACTCACCGATCAAATGTCACTAGCTAAGGCATATGTTGTGATCGCTAAAGAAAGCAACAACCTTCAATTCGCGTGGGAATTGAGCGCACAAATTCGCAACTCCCAAATCCTTCTTTCAAATGCCGCATTAAGGCGATCTCCATTAACACTTGGGGAATCGAATACCGCTGTTAGAGAAATGGCTTTCTTGCTTTTTCAAGCCCAACAACTCCATTATGACAGTGCCACAATGATCATGAGACTTAAAGCCAGAATCCAAGAGCTTGAAGAACAAACGAGTTCCGTTACCGATAAAAGTAGCAAATACGGGCAAATAGCAGCTGAAGAAGTCCCGAAAAGCCTATACTGTCTTGGTGTCCGTTTGACAACTGAATGGTTCAATCTTTCAATGTTGCAGCAAAAAGTCTCTGAAAAGACCCAAATCGGAATTAAGCTGAAAGACAACAGTCTCTATCATTTCTGCATTTTTTCCGACAACATTATTGCAACTTCTGTCGTGGTGAACTCGACAGCATTAAACTCACAAAACCCAGATCGAATCGTCTTTCATCTTGTAACCGATGAAGTCAATTTTGCTGCGATGAAGGCTTGGTTCACGATGAACAGTTTTCGCAATGTGACGGTTGATGTGCAGAAGTTTGAGGATTTCAGCTGGTTGAATGCTTCTTACGTTCCGGTTCTCAAACAGCTCCAAGATTCCGACACCAAAAACTATTACTTTTCTGGAAACAACGATGGTGGAAATACTCCAATCAAGTTCCGAAACCCAAAATATCTCTCAATGTTGAACCATTTACGGTTTTACATCCCGGAAGTTTTTCCGGCACTGAATAAGATCATTTTTCTTGACGACGATGTCGTGGTTCAGAAGGATCTCGCAGGTCTTTTTACCGTCGATCTGAAAGGAAACGTCAACGGAGCGGTGGAAACGTGTATGGAGACGTTTCATCGATACCACAAATACTTGAACTACTCTCACCCGCTCATAAGATCGCATTTCGATCCGGATGCCTGCGGTTGGGCATTCGGGATGAACGTCTTCGATTTGGTCGAGTGGCGGAGACGGAACGTTACGGGAATATACCATTATTGGCAAGAAAAGAATGTCGATCGGACACTGTGGAAACTGGGCACGTTGCCACCGGGACTTCTTACGTTTTACGGGTTAACCGAGCCGTTGGACCCGAACTGGCATGTTCTTGGTTTGGGCTACACCAATGTCGAACCAGAGGTGATAGAAAATGGAGCTGTGTTACATTTTAATGGGAATTTAAAGCCATGGTTGAAGATTGGAATGGATAAATACAAGCCTTTTTGGGAGAAATATGTTGATTATAGTCATCCCATGTTGGACCAATGCAATTTTCGCTGACCTAAATCTTTTATAGGACTGAATTTTTCTGTCTGTTATCTTCAGTGTCTTATGGGATCAGTTGAAATACACGCAAACTGGTCTAGATATCCATGAGAAATTTGTTGACTTTTATGTGGAAAGTCAATCACATTGTTGGCAAAAGAGGAAGAATTGATATATAGCATCATTAATCACATTGAGATGTGTTAATTTATAAGTTTAAATGGATCAATCCATCTTGATGTATATCTTTAATCGCATAAGTTATAAATTTTGAACTAATGGATAGTGTTTGATTACACTTTCGGTAGTAATGGTTCGATTTTCATTGTCGACCAATCAGAGATGGACAAACCGGTTAACAGATCTTATTCATGAAATTTTGTAACCAATTAAGCCGGTTATAGTCCCTTACCAGGTAAAACATTGGTAATTGGCGGTATACCTGGTCATGAAATTTTGTAACCGGTTTGGTTACGGGCTAGGCTCGGTTTTAGTTAAGTGTATGTGTCCCGGTTAAGTTGTCCATATCTAATCATGACATACCATCTTGAAGACCGTTTAAGTCCACTTAGAATATCGGTTGTGGTTCATACTTTCGTGTTAATGATAAAAAAGCAAAGAGTCAAGGACTTGGTCGCTCTAAGAAAGATGGAGAGTGTCCCAAAAGGCATGACGATGGTGCTTGAAATTGACTTCTAACAACAACACTAATTTGCCTTTAGTGGGGCGTAAATCGACTGAATGCGCTTGTTGTATATTCATGTTCGATTAACGTATCAAAAGCTTGAATTTGTATATCACTATGATAAAATCGGCCTTTTAGGACATCTAGTGTCATTTGGCGACCTAATATAAGTTTATAGGACATTAATTATATATATAAAACCAGTAGTTTTGAATCATATATAATAGTGACGAAGTTAAGCGACCAAACAAAATTTATAGACGAAGTTGATAAATTTAACAAGACACAAAGATAAGTTCATGTTATTTGTCTTTTTACATGACATTTAAAAATCGTACGCTGTTATTGTTTTTTAAAAAGTATTCTATAAAAAAAAGTTATTAAGACGATAAGATGAACCAACTACTTCAATATGTAAGATATGGAACATGGTCACCAAAATTTTTGGGGCTCAATACATTTTTAGCCTTTATCAAATACTAGAAGCGTACTCGTGCAATGCAGCGAGATATATCACGATTTTAATGTTTATTTTTATTTTTTGTTTTTTATTGATTTACAGTACGATTTTGGATGGTTTTTATTGAGTGATAATTGTTTTTTTATATATAAATTTGTTTAATTTAGGCTTAACAATATAATGTTTTTTATATAAAAAAAATTAAGTAGTTTGTTAAAATTAATTAATTATCTTATATATTTTAAATTTTTTATATTTAAATTGAGATGTTTATCCTGTTTTGATTATGTTTATCAGAATTCAAATTTCATAATTTTAGGATTTGGGGATTAGAGATAAGGATTTTAAGGGATAAAGATGAAATTTATTAATTAGGGTTAAAAACATTTAAAAGTAGTACATATTGCTTAATTAATTGTTTTTTAAGAGATTTTAAGTAGATTAACATTAAATAATAGTACATAATGTTTAATACATCATGATTTTAATGTTTATTTTTATTTTTTGTTTTTTATTGATTTACAGTACGATTTTGGATGGTTTTTATTGAGTGATAATGAGTTTTTTATATATAAATTTGTTTAATTTAGGCTTAACAATATAATGTTTTTTATATAAAAAAATTAATTATCTTATATATTTTATATTTTTTATATTTAAATTGAGATGTTTATTCTGTTTTGATTATGTTTATCAGTTAGTTAAATTCTATATTTAAAATTTGGTTTTTTAGGAAGTTGAAATGATGAGTTATTTTAGAGAGTTAAAATTGTTAGAGATAATGATTAAAATGTTTTATATATAAAAAATAATATATTTTAAGTTATTTATATTTAAATTAAGATATTTATCCCGTTTTGATTATGTTTATCAGTTAGTTAATATTCTATATTTAAAATTTGATTTTTTAGGAAGTTGAAATGATGAGTGATTTTAGGGGTTTAAAATTGTTAGAGATAATGATTAAATAGCAAGAGATTTAGTTTTTATTTAAGTTTTAAGTAATTAGCATTAAATAGCGGTACATTAAGTTTTAACAATTGTTTTTAAGAGTTTTTTATGCCATCTTTATAATATAGTATAGATATATGTTTTAACATTTAGAGTAAATTACAAATTTCGTCTCTGTGGTTATGTTAAAATTTGGATTAGGTCCCTCAAACAAAATAATTACATACAGGTCACCATGTTTTTACATTTGTTATGGATTGGGTCCCTCTTCCTAAATATGTTAATTTTTGTTTCATTAATTTAGTGTCAATTTAGATTTTTCTCTAATTTTTCTTTCTGTTAAAAATAATATATTATACCATATAATATATATATATAATATAATTAAAGTATCCCATCACTCCTAGAAACTCAAAACCACGCCTCATTTTTCACCTTTTCATGTCACCTTCTTCTTCTCCTTTTAGGGAGAAGCACTTCTTCTTCTCCTTTTAGGGAGAAGCAATCCACTCGAGAAACCCAACTCTTAGAAACCAATCCATGTCTAAACGAAGCTAAAATCAAAACAACCAAATCCATTTCAAACCAAAACCAAAACCAAATTAATCCCTAACATTAATAATCCAATCTGTATATCTAAACGAAGATAAAATCATCAAATAAAACTCAAACACTATTGACAAAAACCGAATCTGAGACGGGAAAAAAAGGGAGATAAAACAGAAACAGGAGACGGGAAAGAGATACAGAAAGGGGTAGGCTAACAGGAGGACAAAGAGTTATCGCATCGATCTCGGTAGACGGGTTTCAATTTCCGGCGAAGTTCAGTAGAAGGCCTTTTTTTAACGACAATAACCATTAAATACCAAAATACTCGAAAAGTTTACAAGACATCAACAAGGTTTACTAAAATAAAACGGAAGAAAACGACATCAACAGAGAATAACACGAACAAGACACAAGCTATCAGTCGAGAGAAAAGAAAAGAAAAACCGGAGTTTGCGAGGAGCAAACCACCGCAATCTCAAGAGAACGCAAGAACCGAATCGAACTTCCGATACCCGCTCGATCTGTTGTAGAATCTGCTACCAACAACACCCTTGGGCTAGACCATGGCTCTCCCCTCTGCAGACTCTCGACGCATACGGATGCAGCCTCCAGCCCACTCCAGGACACATACCAAGCATACGAGATGGTAAATAGGAGGTGGTAGCGCAGGGGGGGTGAATGCACCAATGGATGTCGAAGATTGGTGTAGGGGACGGTTTGGTAGGGAGAGGCTTCGCGGCGATGGTGTCGTTCTTGGGGTTGGGGGTGGAAAGACTATTCTTTGAGTCTCTCTGCATATATCTTTTTCCTTTAAAAGGATAAATATACTATATAGTATATACTATATTATTTTTTAACAACAAAAAATAGACAAAAATCTAAATTGACTAAATTGCCCCTGAGTTAATGAAACAAAAATTAACATATTTAGGAAGAGGGACCCAATCCATAACAAATATAAAACCCATGATGACCATGTATGTAATTATTTTGTTTGAGGGACCTAATCCAAAATTTAACATAACCACAGGGACGAAATTTGTAATTTACTCTAACATTTAATTCAATTATACATGTGTTAGTTGTTTTAGCCCAATTATAATGTTTTAATTTTTTACTCTTACTCGACTTGATTCTTGATTCTGACTTTTGAAAAAAATAATTTTGTTGAAGTAAATTTCATGTTACTTTGAAGAAATCGGTAACAGTAGTAGGCAAAATGAAAGATCTCTTTTTTTTTTCTATGTATTGAGCATTACAAGAAGATGACTTGTATACACAAAAGTCCAGCGATAATTAAGCTAAGGGGCTGAAAGTTAGGTAATGTAATCCTAGCTAAAAGGAAATAAATAAAAGATAATTACAATGAACTATAATTAGAGTAAATCAAATATTTCACTCCCCCTCAAGTTAGCGCAGGAAGGTTATGAATGCCCAACTTGCTAGCTAAAAATCGGAAACGAGCTGACCCCAATGCTTTAGTAAATATGTTTGTGACTTGATGGTCTGTGGATATTTTGCACGAAAAAATTTCTACCGATTCCACCCGTTCTCGAACAAAATAGCAATCTTTCTCCACATGTTTGGTTCTTTCATGAAACACTGGATTGTTTGCTATATGATATGCAACCTGGTTATCTCAATAGAGCAAAGTATCTCGTGGTTATGGCGCTTCCAGATCGTTGAGCAACCAACACAACCATAAAATTTCACTAACGGTGGTGGCCATCGCTCGATATTATGCCTCTGCTGATGAACACGAAACAAGGAATTGTTTCTTTGACCGCCAAGAAATCAACGCCCCTCCTAGTGATATATAGTAACCAGTGCAAGATCACATCTTCATAGAACGACAGCCAAAACTTGCATCACGATAGGCTTCGAGCGATAAATCTCCATGAGATGGGAGGAAAATCCCTTGTCCGGCGGTAGACTTGAGAAAATGTAAAATATGCATGGTTGCATCCATGTGCGTATGTCGAGGTCTTGTGATGAATTGGCTTAAAATATTCACAATGAACTGAATGTCGGGTCACATGACAGTTAAGTAAAGTAGACATCCAATTAACCTGCGATACTAAAGTGCATCAACATGTGGACTGGAATCTTCTGTACTAAGGCACAAGTTTTGCTCCATAGGAAAATCACTGGGTCAACTTCCTTGTAAACCGCTCTCTTCTAATATATCAAGTGTATATTTTCGTTGACTAAACACAATTCCTTCTTGGGACCTTGCAACTTCAATGCCTAAGAAATATTTGAGAGGTCCGAGATCCTTAATGTTGAACTTGCCATCCAAGTATGCTTTCACATCGGCAATTTTATGTTCATCATTTCTGGCCAATATGACGTCGTCGGCATAGATGAGAGCGGCAACATAAATCCATCTTCTCTTAAGTATGAACAAGGAGTGATCTTCCCGTGATTGCCTAAAACCAATGTCAAGTAATGCTCGAGTAAATTTGAGATACCAATTTCTCGATACTTGACGGAGACCATAAAGTGACTTGCGTAATTTGCAAACCCTTGTTTCTCCACTTTTCACAAATCCTTGTGGAATCTTCATATACACATCTTCTACTAGGTCTCCATGGAGGAAAGTGTTGTTCACATCAAGTTGATATATAGGTCAATTCTTTTTTGCTGATACGGCCAAAAGACTGCACACGGTTACTAATTTAGCAACCGGTGCAAAAGTCTCATGAAAATCTATCCCTTCAATTTGTGTAAAACCTTTTGCAATAAGGCATGCTTTGTAATGCTCAATTTTGCCATTTGGTTTATATTTGATTTTATAAACCCACTTAGGGGTTGTTCGGATCATTTTTCATTAAGACCTGTATGGATGAAGATGTCTGTATTGATAAAGTTGTCTGCATGATATATGACCATTTTACCCCCGATCAATATTTTTTAACCAAATTCCAAACTACTTCATTTTCAAAGATATCAAACTTAAATCAGAACAATTCATTGATAAAAATATAAAGCTCTAATTTTTTTTCAAACCTAAAATCTTTAAATTAAATTAAATTCAATAATCAAATCTTTAATTGTTAGTGGGATTTTAGGTCTTATTTACCAAATCCTTCAAGAAACCCTTCCATTACCAACGCTCGAGGTCCAATTTGGTATTTCTCCATCAATTTTGTTGCTTGAAATTTTTAGATTTATCAATCTTGATTGGTTTGTAGAGAACTTCTGAATATTGCATGAAGCCAACTTCAATGAGAAGAACATTTGAAAAGTTAGCAAGTACACTATCAAAATTGGTGTTAGAAAGTTGTATCTTTTGCACTAGTCGCAAAGAGAACAAAGATGAAGGTATGATTCCATGGAAAGTATTGAACTTATTAGATCAAAAAACACCATATTTTGAAGATCTTGGAATGAAGGAAATAGATATCGTCAACCAATGTGTAAATAAGTGTGAAGGAAACAAATCTCGTATAAAAGGAGAAGCACCGGTGACGGGAGAAACGACCGGCGATAGGAGAAGATCTTGGAAGTAAACAACACATCATCATCAACAAAACTTTAAACAAGAATGAAGGAAATAGATCTCGTATAAAAGGAGAAGCACTGGAGACGGGAGAAACGATCGGTGACGGAGCAACAACTTCTTGCATAAAAGACGGGAGCCATGGCAGGGTTTTTTTTATCTTGGTATCTGATGTATGTAAAGGTAGCTTTTAATGGGGGTAGTTGGGGAATTAATGATGGCTGAGTCCAAAGGACAAATGTATTTGGGTTGTGCGATTAAGCCCTTGTCTAAGTGATTAAGTCGTAACCGAATAGCTTGTTATAGCTTAGCAAATAAGCTATAAGGCTTATACAACCCAAGTCATAAACGAACAACCCCTTAGAGTCTATGGCATTTTTGCCCAGCAACAATGGTTCAAGAGTCCACGTCTTACTTTCTTCCAAAGCTTGTATTTCTTGTTTCATCGCCTCTCACCATTGATCATTCTTGACAGCCTGATGATAGTACTTAGGCTCATCATGAGAAGTGATGGCCGTAAGATAAGCTTTGTGAGTGGAAGAAAATTTGTTATAAGACACAAAATTAGATTAAGGATATACCGTCGAGGTACCCGAAGTGGCAATGGGTTGTGAATGGTCTATGGATTGTGGTATTACAGCAACATAAGAGTTCAAACGTTTGGGTTGCCTTTTCGTTCGATAACTTTTGCGCGTATTTTCATTCTCTGATTCACCAGTACATTATGAAGCATTTGGTGCCATTTCCTGTTCCAAATCAACCTGGATATCTCCTTATGATAAGCCCATGCTCCTGCAAATGGTCATGGAGTGATGCTTCATTGTGGACTACAATAGGTGGATTGCCACTTTTATGTCCAATGAGATCCTTTTCCCATTCCTTTGCCCTTTGACTAACCAATTTAGGAATCTTTGATTCTAGATTTGTGTCTTTGAGGGGAAAAACATTCTCAATAAATTTAACATCTCACGGTATATATCTTTGTCTGGTTTCAAGGTGAAAAACACGGTATCCCTTTTACGCATGTGGGTATACCCTACAAAAACACAAGGTCGGCCCCGTATACTAAATTTGTCACCACCCTTTTTTTTTATCTTTAACGTAAACCAAACAACCAAAAATACGGAGATGATCATACGAAGGTCTTTTATTGAATAAAATTTCATAAGGTGTCTTATTTTTTCAAAACCTTGGTAGGCAATCGAAAAAAAATGTGCCTATGTTTTCTTATGTATGTGGTGGTTAAAATACATCCCCCCCCCCCAAAAAAAAAAATATCTCGCCTCAAACCTTAAGGCTCTAGCCACCTCCAAAATGTGCCTATGTTTTCTCTCGACTATCCCATTTTGTTGTGGGGTATCTGTGCAAGATGTCTCTAGTAACATGTCGTTTTCAATGTAGTAATCTAACATTTGTCGAGACTGCAATTCAACGTTATTGTCACTCTTTATTCTTGTCACCTTCTTTTCCAAATTGAGTGTGCACCATATTGCAAAACATGGTAAGATAGTGATTTACTTCAGATTTATTTTTCATAAAAAAAACCAAGCACGTCTACTAAAATCATCAACAACAGACAAAAAATAATGAGCACCGGAAGAAGAAGGTGTTTTATAACCACCCCAAATGTCACAATGAATAAGTTTGAAACAATCATGCGTTTGAATGTTACTACTTTGAAAAGGAAGTATTGTCAACTTAGCCCTTAAACATGAGTCGCAATGTTTCTCATCGTTTATTGAAATACCACAAATATTATCAAAATACTGAGACTTCAAAATAGATGCATGCCCTAGTCTTTTATGCCATACCCTTGATTCAAAGGTAACAATCATAGCCATACCTTCCTTTCCAGCCGGCTCCAAGCAATATAAACCATCGCATTGTTTACACATCCCAATCAGGTTCCTTGAAGCTAAGTCATGTATTACACAAAAATCCGAAAAGAAAGTACGGGCACAGTTCAGATCTTTTGTCAACCTACTAATCGAAAGCAAGTTACACTTAAAAGCAAGTATATTCAAGACATTATCGATTTTTAATCGGTTTGGAAAACTAGTGTTACAAACACTCCTCACGGGTACGATTTCATCATTAGGAATTTTCATCGGCATTTCATTCCCGAACCATGTTTGATTTTCCAAAATCGCACCATTGCACTTGATGTGCTCGCTTGCACCTGAATCAATTATCCAAATGTTTAAATCAATCACCTTACCGGCCATGTTTGTTATGAAAAGGGCATCCGCATATTCGACATTGTAAGGGTCAGAAGTCCCGCCAAAGTACTCCACTAGTTTTGTGTACTGGTCAACAGACAAGCCTGGGATGGGGTTGTTTACACCAGTAGCAAGATGTGTTGTTTACCGGCGACTTTGTGTTTGCTACGACCATCTTTCCCTTTTCTTCCATCCAGATCCTTCCTTCGTCCTTCAAGATACCCTAGAATCTCGTAGCAATTCTCCATCGTGTGATAAAGTTTTCCATGGTGTGTGCATCTCGGTTTCTCATGTTGGTTCCCCTTGGAATCTTCCCTGTTCTGTCGGTTGGTACCATAGGTTTGAAAAACGACCGCTTCAACTTTTATTCTACCTGTAGTTGCAATTTTTTTTCCTTCTCGTCCTCCGACATAAGGTGATAAATTGTTCCCAAGGAGACAACCGGCTTTGTTGACAAGATTTGGGTTTTAACCATCCCAAAGCTTTCATCCAAACACATGAGGAATTCATATAAACGTTCATTCTCTCTAATATCCACCAATTGTTTAGAGATGTCATAGGTGCATCCTCCACACTTGCACTTCCGGACAGGGAAGATAGATTGAATCACATCCCATAAACCCTTAAGCTTGGTGTAGTAAGATGAGACAAAAAGTTTCTCTTATCTGGTGAGGATTAACACCCGTTTCAATTCATACGCTCTAGGTGCATTCTCGCTACCAAAGCGTTCATGAAGGTCGTCCCACACTTCGCATGCCAATTTCGTGTGTTTAACACTCATGCGAATCTCCTCTTCCATGGAGCTAAGAAACCAACCCCTAACCATGGCGTTGCATCATTTCCAAAGTGGTAATTATGTCGCGCCTTCACCCAAGGATTGGAATCAAACCATCAACGAATCCAATTTTGTTCTTTGCACAAAGGGCATTAGTCATGTCATCAACGCAATCTGAATAGTTCCCATCTCGGAGGAGGTCCCTAACGAAAACAATATTCGGACTATTAGAGGCCGATATTAAATAAGGAGACATAACATCCACAGTGATCGAACCAGAGATGCCGCCTTCTTGCTTGTTGTTGCGGTCTTTTGTCATAGTGGAAAAAGACGATAAAGAATTTTATAGAAAGTTATATTGTTTGCGGAAGCTGGATCGTCAGTCGCTCTGATACCATGAAGAAATTGGTAAAAGTAGCAGGCAGAATAAAAGATCTCTCTCTTTTCTATGTATTGAGCATTACAACAAGATGACTTATATACACAAAAGTCTAGCGATAATTAAGCTAAGGGCCGGAAGTTAGGTAATGTAATCCTAGCTAAAAGGAACGGAATAAAAGATAATTACAATCTATAATTAGAGTAAATCAAATATTTCATACTTTACGTTTTCAAACATTTTTCTTGTTTCAATTTGTAAAACTTTTAATATAATATATAGTTTAACTTTTTATATTTTATTTATTTTATTATTCGTCCAGTCGATATATAGTCAACGTACATGTGTGATAGGGCCTTCAAAAAGATTAAAGCGACCATGTCCTCGGATAGAACATGTTGGGTCAGCTAATTTCACTCTTACAACTAATTGTGACACTGTCTATATACAGACAGTACAATTGATGGTCCTAAAACTAAATTCCATATAAGGATGTTTGGCTGATTTTCCATTAAATCATGTATGGATAAAGTTGTCTATGTAGATTAATTTGTTTGTATAGATTGGAAAGATTTTTGTTTGGGGGGTTTTTATTACAGGTAAAAGAAGTTTTTTTAATTGGGAGGACAAATTTGGAAAGAAAAAATTTGACTTTCTGCATAAAGCTCTCCCGTAGAGCTTACTAAATAAGTCACTTTTTATATCATTAAACCACTACCAAACGCATATGAGTCCCGTTAAACTTTTTAACCTACTAACAAACTTGCCCTAAGAGCATTTGCAACGGTTTCTACAAAATAGAGAATGAAACTTCAAAATCTCTAAACAAAAATACATTCAAAGAGATTCTCCAATTTGGAGATTACATCATTATATTAATAAAATATTCATATTATTAAAATACTATTTCTCTTTCCTAAATATTTAATTTTAGGAATTTTTATAGGTGCAATATAATAAAAATAATGTTTATTTCTCATGGTAATTATTTTTGAGGGGTTATGCAAATTTGAACAATTTCACACTATTTATCTTACTTTCTTCATTTTGAAGAATTTATTGAAATAAAAAATTATCCAAAATCCTATTTTTTGTTGTAGAATAAGTGTGTCATCGTCTAAAGGATGTGACGATAGAGATATAGATATTGATAAACATATTAGTGATAGATTAGAACTGATATCTCTCATAGCTATCTACTTATAACCCATCCTTATTTAAAGGGCTTTTGATTAATAAGAATTGCAGATTCATTATCTCCATATATTATTATTCTGTTTGGATTTTCCTTTAACACGTTATCAGCACGTAGCTCGTTTGCGCTATCGCTCCCTCAGATCGTTTCCGCCGCTACTAAACGATCATTCGCAATCTGTCACCATTAAAAGGTCTGTTTTTTTTATAATATTGCAATTCAAGTAAGTATCTCTACAAAAAGTTACAATTTTTTCTCTATGAATTGTCATTAATCGTGATTAACTCTTTTAGTCACGATAATTCAATTTACCCTTATTTAATTTTGCATCTACTTGACTTGCATTTAATTTATTTTTAATAGAATCACTATAAATCTAATTGTACATGTTTATATTTTATTCTCTAAGAATTCATTTGTTGTTGTTCTAATTTTTCGTTACATATTAATAGAAAATTCTATTTATTTTTAGAATTTCTTTGGGTTTATTAAGATTATTCGCTCTTTGTTATTAATTTGTATTTAAAAGTAATAATTGATTTAAAACTTATCATTATCTATTGAACCATTATCATTTTTTTAAATTGACTAATACGATTTATTTTACATGAGTTTATTTTAGCATATTGTTATTTATATTGTATATTAAATTATGCTATAATTTTTAACATATCATTGTGTATTTATGCATCATTAATTAGTTATAATTTTGACATGTTTAGTTGGTTAATTTAATTACATTAATATTATTTTATTTAGATCAATTATCGTTTAATTCTGTATATGATAATATTTGTTGTTTTAAAATATTATTATGATTTATTAATGTTTATCAAATTAGATTACAATATCCATATATTTAGATGGTTATCCAATTAGTTTACAATATTATTTATTATTTATTTGTTTATGTTAATATTCAAATGTCTATCATAATTAATAATTGTTATAATTCAAATGTTTATCTTGATTATGAGTTCCTACTCATTAATCTCAATTTTATAAATTATCTTTCGAATTTACAATTCCAACCCCCATAACTTTTGCTATTTTGCCAAAAGGTTCAAAAGTAGCATAAAAATGTTAAAATCAAACATTTATCTTGATTGTGAGTTCCTACTCATAATTTTAAACTATATAATTAATTTTTGGAAATTACACTTCCAATCCCATATATTTTGATCTTTACCAATAGCTCCGAAAATACTATTAAGGTATTAAATATTAAAATTTGTTTCATATGCCAAACTCATAGTCATTTTGGCTTCATGTCAAATGCACTATAATTAATAATGTTATATTTAAATGAAATAAATCACAAGATATCTACTGGATTTTGTCAAACGGGTGTAAACAACCCTAAAGTTTCTAGGGACTTAAGAAATCCATGTGATTCCCCTACCACCTGGAAATCCAATAGATTGAGTGATTTTTTTTTCATAAATTAAAATATTGATGAAGTATTATCAATAAAATTAAAGCATATAAAAATCCAATATTGTTATGATAATGAAATTTCATAACCATAAATCCATTTTTTTATCAAAAAGAAAATCATATATTATCCTTTATATATGTAAATGGTTGAAACAACTCATCCCAAAGTCAACGTCGTAAACTCAAAAGAATATGAGTATCATAAATGAGTATATAAACCTTCTTCTGAAAAGGTACAAGAAAATACCTAAAGTCCATCAACTCCTCATTGACTCTAAAACCAACCTCTTGAAGGTACAAGCAAGTACCATCATGTTTTGAGACGACATATAAATCCTAAGTTTCATAGGAATATCTTTACTAGAAACCCCTAAAGAAATGTGAGATGTCCCGAAAGTGATAATCGGGAGTACTCATGAATATGTACTTCCCGAATTAATCGTACATTGGAATGAAACCCACTTACTCGATTACAAAAAGGTAACTGATTTCAACAAAGAAATGTTATATCCAAAACACGTCTCAATCTCTGTGGCAAGGAACTCACAGAAGATGACATGATTCCTAACATTATTTTCACCTTTCATATATCAAAAATATTAATGAACTAATATAAGTTGGAATGTAACCTTTAGACAAACTCATCAACCTAATGCAAGTAGTTGAGAGACATAACAAGGTTCTTTCGAATAACAACACCACATATGTCGAGACAAAGAAAATTCTCGAGATCAATAATGAAAGCATTAAAGGTGGAAACAACTCCAAAGAACAGAGAGTTAAAAACAATTTCACACATGTGAAATTTATGCACTATATGGACGAAACCCTAGAACGGGTCAGGGTCTTGGTAAGAGTCGGACATGATTTTTCAACATATGGAGTAGAAATACAACTACTGCCACATGTGATAATGGACAGTCAAATAAGAAATGCACTAAAGAGTGCTCTTATCGAAAAGGGAACAAGTTAAAAATAAACTATATCATATTAATTTAAGAATGATAAAGCATAGGTTTCTTTGAAATTTATAGTATTTTAATTAATTTCCTTTGCTTAAGTAAAATCGAATATGTAACCATTATAGATGTAAAGAAATACATCAAAACAAATACAAAACTTTCAATATTCTCCGTTCCGTATAGGAATGTATCGAGGAGAACTTGATTTTTTGTAGGACATATTCCACACAATCTAAAATGATAAACAAATACTTATTTTATAATTCATCCAACCGAAATACTTAGACGATGAATTATCATTTTCTTGATGGTACAAGATTAATAGGAACCTTGTAAAGATATTCGTATAAAATGGAAATGAACATATATACATAAATTCCAATGAATATGAAAGGAAACATATATCATGGAAACTAATGTGTCAAACTAGTAGATTATTGGGTCATCGAAATATTTTTTTCACCAATAAAGAACTTTGGGGAAATGACACATATATTTTTCGACATGACCATGTAGGACACCATGCTTATGACATAGTGATCCGTGTATTGTCAAATACACAGACACATTCTTTTTCGAGTGAAAGGCAAAATGAGGTAAATTGCAACTGTTGACTTCTGCAGTATAAGAAACAACATTGTCATCATAATATGCCCTCTCGAATACCTAAAACTTTTGTATATACCCTAATCCTTAGCCAAGACAAGAATGAGATCATCCTAAAGCTAAGGACATAATACAAAAATATTCCATTGTTATAACGAATACAATGTGATATTTATAGACATAAACATCTAGAATGTGGGTCATTAAAGTACTTTATGGTTCTGGTTTCGACACGATTAACGCATGTTGTATTATTTTCCACATGAAATAGTGCACTCTTAGCACTAGCTATACATTTAAGGTCTCACCACCTTGATTATTTCATCAAGTCTACATAACCTGGAATGCTGGAGAATTTGCATCATAAGGATTTGATGTTAATTGCATATGTATTAGGATCAATGTAGAGTTTCCTATACCCCATATGTATATATAAAATGGTCTCATAGAAGTTTTTATCAAAAGAATATGATAACATCTAGGGTATTAGTAATGCGTACCAATTTACCCACATCTACCTTGGGTTATGCAATTATTATATGTAGTTTTTTTCGTTTTTAGACCCACTGCTTGTTAACCAGCCTCATGCGTACCAGTTGGTAACTGGATATAAGCCTGATATTATACATTTACACATTTTGATTATACGTGCCAATTGCGCCCCCACAACGCATCGAAATGGGTCCTTAAAGATGATTTGGTATATGTTGGATATGAACCCCCAACAATTATCCGCTAGTTAGAATATTTGACTTGTGATCTCTTTACCGCTAGATTTTCAGGTTGTCACTTTCATGAGACGGTCTTCCTGTCGTTAGGGGGAGATAGGAAAAAGGATTCTCCATGGTAACGACAGGAAGTGTCATTGAATATTCCCACTCTGTCTCATTTTGATCCCCAAAACTTCACAACGTAATGTTGAAGGCAAACGAATCAGACTTGATACTTGATACGTTTAATGTTATTCCAAAAGTGACAAGATCACATATACGAGCTGCAAATATACTCGCAAGGTTAAAAAGTCCCCAACAGGGGCACAACACCATTGGAAAGTGCGTTGCAATCACACATAGTGGAGGTGTGGTTAAGGTCGTAGCTACCAAATGGAAGTGGTAGAAGCTACTTGGTTCGATGGATACTATTCTAAAGGAAGAGAATAGTTAGGCACATCCATTTATCATCAATACACAAAACTCTTATGAGATTGTCTCTAATTATAATTATGTCCATGAATCATCACTGGAGGACACTCCGAAGTTAATATTGATTCTAGAGATGAATATTAATCTCAAATGAACTATGAGAGTACATATGAGTCGATGGACAAATCATATATAATCATTGATGATTTATTCGCATATATGATGATTCATAAGATGATCGAGCACGACGACATCGAACCAGCCTCAGTTGAATAATATCAACAAAGAGCATATTGACCTAAATGTAAAGAAATAATCCAGAAAGAATTATATTCTTTGACAAAAGATCGGGTATTTGGTCTGGTAGTGCTAACCTTTCAAGTGTAAAGCCAGTACGACATAACTCAGTCTTTGTCAGAAAGCGTAACGAGAATAATGAAGTCCTAATATGTAAGGCTCTCCTTTGGCGCAAGGTTTTCTCACAACGCCCTGGATTGACCACGAGGAGGCTTACTCTCTCATGATGGATGTTATGACATCCGAATAATTTGTTAGCCTAGTAGTTTTCGAAGGACTGGAAATGCAACTCATAAATGTGGTTACCACATATCTCTACAGGGATCTAGATTTAGAGATATATAAAAGTGTTTGATGATATTACATTACCAAAATCAAGTAACTTTAAACCACGAAATGCGTTTGCAATAAAATTGAAATGCTCACTTCATAGATTAAAACAATCTAAGCGGATGTGGTATACCCGCCTAATGGAATACTTGATTGGGAAAGGATATATAAGAATGATGAACTGTTCCCTTGCGCATTTATTATAGAAAACAAGTTCCAGATTTTCAAAGTAGCTCTATATGTCAATGTTATGAACATAATAGGCACTCTTGATGAAATAAGAGGAACCACAAGCTACTTGAAATATATTTTGAGAGGAAAGATCTTGGGAAAACTTGATTTTGTCTAGATATTTGAGCTAGGACACCGAGTTTGTGAAATATTAATTCACCGATCGCATATGTCTAGAAAATAATCAGGCAATTTAATATGGACATAGCGCATTCGGTTAGCACTCCCATGATCGGTCGAAGTGCCGGATATAAGGAAAGATCCATTTCGTCTAAAGGATGATGACGAAAAATGTTAGGAGCTGGAATTCCCTATCTAAGTACAATATGTGCATTATCGTGCTTAGCATAATACACTTGACCATATATTATATTTCTCAGTGAACTTGTTAGCTAGATTTAGCTCAGCGCCAACAAAACGTCATTGGAACCATTGACATGGGCTTATACTTTCCCTATAGAAAGAAAAATGAGATTGATAATGGAACTTCAATACCTACTTAAAATGTAAGTAGCAAAAGTACTAGCTCTTATAGAAAAACACCAAACAATGTCTTGGTATGTCTTTGGTGATATTAGGTATCTACTTAATCCATACAAAGGTTGTTCTACTGAATAAGGAATTACCACAATGAACACCCGGATTGCTTAAAAGTAAGCTAAGCAAACCCTTGTAACTACCTCCTTGAACTATTCCAAGAATATTACTCTCCATAAGATAATTAAAGAATGTATATGATTAAGGACTATCATTATATATATTAGAGGAACTAGTAATTTTGGGTACAACCAGTAACCTACTTGCATATATGGAAATAATGCATCATGTATCGAAGAAATGAACATAAGATACATCAAGGGTGATAACACAAAACATATTCTGCTTAAGTTTCTATACAATCAGCAATAAAAGACTCTAATTTAGATTCAAGTGAATCAAGTAAGGTGTCAAAAGAATGTGACATATTTTACCAAGTCATTACCTAAAACCATATATTGGGAAACATGTAGAAAGTAAATGCAAATATTTTCCAAACACCCTTGATTAATGCACGAATCAGGGGAGTAGTAGACAAAAGGGGGAGTCTACTATATTTGTGATATTGGTATGTTGTGCTCTTTCCTTCAACCAAGGTTTTATTTTTCCCATTGGGTTTTGTTCCTTGGTGTAAGGTTTTAGTGAGGCAACGGTTTATATAGCATCATGTTTTCCTAACTCATGATTTATGTAAGAATCTAAGAGAAAACTAGACTGAATGATAAATCTATGTATTGCAAAGAAGTTGGTGCGTTGTACTCTTTCCTTCGTCAGACTTTTATTTTTTCCCACTGGGTTTTTATTTTGGCGTAAGGTTTTAACGAGACAACAATTGTGCACCGTCCTTTAACTCGGCACAAGGGGAGTGTTGTAGGATAAGTGTGTCATCGTCTAAAGGATATGACGATATAGATATAGATACTGATAAACATATTAGAGATAAATTAGAACTGATATATCTCATAGCTATCTACTTGTAACTCATCCCTATTTAAAGGACTTTTGATTAATGAGAATTGCATATTCATTATCTCCATATATTATTATTTTGTTTGGATTTTCCTATAACATTTTCCTCATTTTAAACAATTTATTAGGGTGTGTTTGATACACTGAACAGGACAGAACAGAACAAAACATATATCAGTGTCCCACGTTTGGCAAGGACTGTTAGGTGGAACAGACAGGAGCATAGTAGAACAAAATCGGAACAAGCCTGTTCCACCCCTACCCCATGGAACAAGGTGGAACAGACAAGAACATACTAGAACAAAATTGGAACAAACCTGTTCCACCCCTACCCCATGGAACAAGCTGGAACAAGGTGAAACATACTTATGTTTTACCAATATAACCTCAAAATAAAATCTAATTCTCATCTAAAACATTAAATACGCCTTCTTTTTTATATTTTATTTATTCTTTTTTTTTTATATAGTTGCTATGTTTTGATTAATTTATTAAATATTAATAGTTAAAAAAATATAGAAAAGGTTAAAAATAAAAATTAAAACTATATAAACTTTTTATTTTGGTGTCACTTTAATCTATCTTGAAAAGAACTTTCTAATACTATATTTTGTTATAAAAAATATTTATTTCATTATAATTCAATAAATTACATAATTAATCAAAAAATATATAATATATAAATATCTTATTAGGGGTAAATTGGTCATGTTAGTTGTTCTGTTATGTCCAGTTCTGTTTTACCAAACGCTGAACAGTTGTTCTGTCCTGTCTCATCCTATCATGTTCTATCCTGTATGTTGTATGTGTACCAAACACATCCTTAAAGATGCTCTAGGTACTGGGGGGTGTTTGGGATTGTTTATTTAAACTCCTTATTGACTTATAGTGTTTCCTCGTCGCTAATAAGCTATTTTTAGTGTTTGGATTGGAGAAAAAAGTGCTTATAACTTTTCCACACCACTAATAACACTACAAAATATAGGCTTATCACCGACGGAAAAATCATTCGGTGAAGGTCATATTCGTGGGTGATCCGTCAGTAAATGGCCCTCTAAAATTCAGTGGTCGGCGTTAATATTTCCGACGGATCACCGACGGATATTATCGACGGATCACCGACAACTACTTTTTCTGACGGATCACCGACGGCGTGGTGGTTATTTTCGATGGATCACCGACGGTCTCCATTTACCGATGGATCATTACCGACGGATATTTCCGACGGAATTAGCGACGGATTTCCTACGGATTATTAATAAATAAAAATTAAAATAAAATAAATTTACAGTAATCCGTCGGTAATTTAATTTTTTATTAAAAAATAATTAAAAATTAATAAATTCCAGTTTAAAACCTGTACAAAACCTGTCAAATTTTCATTTAATATCCAGTTTAAAACTGTACAAAACCTGCCCATTTTTCATTTAATATCTAGAAATTAAAACGTAATACAAACTATCCTACATCAGGGGAGGGGGTGATCTTGAAACTTCTTCATGAATGCCTCAAACTGGTCAAGTCGCTTTTGCATCCGGATCCTTTCTGCTTCCTCTCTCTCTCTAGTCGCTCCTGTATTTGGTTCCTCTCTGCTTCCTCTCTCTCTAGTCTCTGTCTCAGCTCATCCAATTGAAATTCAACATTTGACAAACAAATATATAACAATGTTAGACAACATCTAACAAACATATAATTAACAATGTTAAACAACATTTGACAAGCATACCTCCTCATCGTGACGGTCGCGTGAGCTCCTGCTCGAATTGGCACCTGAATCACCGGTCATAGCATAATAGGGATCCTGACCGGTCCCCCATCCAAAAATACGGCCTTTACGCCATCCTCCGACATTGCGCTCCCACAACTCGACGTCATTGGGAGGTACAGTGTCGGGAGGTAAGTCCGGGTACTCCTTCCCCTAATCCGATGGTAGTTATCCTACAATTTACCAAATTAGACATTGTCAAGTCAACTAACCTATAGAAAATTCGGCAGCATTTCAACTGTAATTTGAACATATATATCAATGACCTGTTTTTATCAAAACAATCCTATCGTTTACCCAACAATGGCAGCCCAAACTAAGTTTGCTATAATTTCTATCTATCTTATAAAACAAACAAAAATCTAGACATACATAATTGAACTTACCGCCATACGAGCCGCCTTTGGGTAAACGTAGATAGGAGGATCCGTGGGCGAACCAGTCGCACCCGAAACAAGCTTCCTGTTGGTGCAGTGTGTAGCCTCCCAAACCTCGTCGCTAGTAGGCTCATGGCCCCATGCATCTCTCTACAATAGACAACTTAAATTGTTAGTAGGTAAGAAAATCATGTGTATATATATATATATATTCATCAATTATATACATTTAGTCTTGTAGATAATAAATTACCATGCGGTCCTGATGCATAGCGGTACTAATAGATCCAGTACAGTGTCTAGATGTCATCCCCTCATACTCGGTGGCCCGATTGGCCGTATTGGTCGCAGATACACGCCTGAATGCATCGGTGTTCCATACTTGTTGAAAACAAGACATAAATCAATATAAATCCTAGTACAACCAGATACAATTATTCAAAACAAAACGAACCTGATCAATCATCTCAACCCAAAATTCATGTCGGATCCACTCTGGATTGTGTGCACGAAGAACAGTGTAGTCATGTCCGTCGAACCGGACACCATCAATAGCTAAATCCCTATCCCTGGCCCCATTGCGGGCATCTCTCATCATGTTCGTGTACCTATTCATCAGGGTACGCCGGAATGCAAATAATACATTGGCGTCCATCTCAGGAGGCCAACTATGATACAACTGCATACACATTGTTTGGATTAAGTAAAAATAAAATCCACTCAATTAGTTAAATAGAGTAAAATACCTACCCGTAAACGATCCATCATCCGTGGATAGTGCTTCTCAGGGACATCCCTAATATGAGCCCATGGACCAGCGAACATGGACCGAAAGATGGCAGTGGCCCTCCGGACCCGTGACTGGTCCTTAAACCTTCACAATTGCAAAATATATAACATAAAAAACTTTAGGATCGGTTTATTATGTACTAGAATTAATAATATATCACATCTACTTACCCGCCGCCGGCAGACAACACAAGCGTTGGTCGCTGACTCGGATGGGGCGTCTGTATGCAATATTGGGGCCTCTAACCCTCGAGCCCGCTCTAGCCGATGGAGTCTCAAGCCCGTCCTCAGGTTGGATCTAATATAGTCCCTCGTCGGTAGCTGCAACAAAGGTGGACTCGTCCATAGGCTCGTCGGCGCGGGGGGTCACCACGCCCAGCGGGGCTGCTACTGCCCCTGCTAGCGCCTCTACCCCTACCCCTAGTGTCACGTCACACCATCTAAAAATAGAGAATGGTTCGCACACAATGATATAAGTGTACATAAATCATAAGACACAAAAATATTAGTGTACAAACATATAATAAGGATATAATTATTATGAATAATGTCTACATAAAAAAGGCATACTCTTGATTAGACGACTGATCAGATAACATAAGTTCATCTTCGTTATCTTCACCATCGTCCACGTCTTCAAATTCTTCTTCCTCGTCGCTAGCTTCGTGATCTGATGCATCTTCCTCGTCGCTAGATTCGTTATTTGTGGCGACTACGTTGAGCTCCCCAATGACAAGAGGGACGAAATCGAGGTCCTCATTTACCCAATTGTTTGTATTATGAGCTACCCATTCGTTGATTTGAAAGAACGGTTCTCCATCCACGTTATCATCATCCAACTCATCGATAGCCCTTTCTGCAACTTCATATATTCCACGGCCTTTGGTCTTCACAACTTCCCACCAGTCCTTTAAATCCTTACTCCCTGAAGGATAGAGTGTGTAATACACTTGTTCCGCTTGTGATGCTAGGACGTAATAGTCCTCGCCTCTGAGTCTGGACTTGTATTTGATATCAACCAACCCATGTTTAGGATCGACTCTAACTCCCTCTGGACTATCAAACCTTGTACACTTGAACAAAACTACAACACAATAGCCTACACCGTAATACTCCATCTCTAACACGTCGTCCAACAATCTGTAATAGTCAAACTCGGAGTCGTCATAACAAGATTCTCTCACACATACGCCACTATTATGTGTGACACGCCTAGCAGCATGTTTTACCGTATGAAACTTGTAACCATTGACAAAATATCCCTTATGCGACCAAACATATCGGCCTGGTCCACGTGCTAGGGATTTCAAATGATCGGAGAAATCGGCTGACCCGAGCATGACCTATAAAACCACAAATAAGAAAAAAATTACATATGTGTAATATTACATACGTAAATTTCATATTTCTGTACTCACGTGTTGTTCGAACCAAGTAGAAAACCTTTTATCCCGAGCTTTATCTCGTGCAACTGCATCAAGATGAGGTTTTCTTTACCATATCCACTCATCAAAGGTCTATTGAAAAGGTCGAACTTCTTCACAATTCAACAACACATATGTGTAGATCTAACAAAAACTAACAGCCCTTGCCATTGCCAAAACCATAACCATCAACATGGATAAAAAGACCATCTTAGCAGAAAATTTGCAAGAGGATTTGTTACAGAAAATGATTTACTTACAGACACAAACAGATTAACTTAGGGCAAATGCCTGAAAGTAAATACATACAATTAGGACTAATGTTTGAAAGTAAATGCTTACCATAAACAGATTAACTTACCATAACCACACACAAACTGATTAACTTACAGAAAATGATTTATAGATAGAGAGAGATGCATACACACACACACACATAGAGAGATGGATGATAAAGTTACAGAGAGAGAGATAGATATAGTGGCGATGGTGGCGTTCGAGAGCGAGAACGAGAGGGCCAATGGCGATGTTGGCATTCGAGAGGAGAAATCGAGAGAGGAGGGAATCGATGGTGACAATGGTGAATCGACAGCGATGGTGAATCAATGGACGGAGAAATCGAGAGGAGGGAATCGAGACTTTGATGAGTTATTGAAATGGAAATTAAATTATGGCTTTATGCCTGCTTTTTTTTTAAGATAATTCAGTAAGATCACCGACGGATTTCTGACGGAAATTCCGTTGGTAATTAGATATCCTTTTTTTAAAATTAAAATAATTACTTTTAAATTATTAATAATTATTAAATTATATTGTTTTTAAAATTATTAATAATTACTAAATAAAGTATTATATATTATTTAATATTAAAATTATTAAATAAATTACTAATTTATCAAATTATATTTAAATTGACTAAAATATCCTTGAACTAACTGGACTTAACGGAAACAGTTAACAACCGTTATCTTTTCCCGTTAATTCCAGTTAGATCAGAGACCAAAAGTGTTATACACACATAAATACATCTATAAACATACATACATACATATATAGGCATACATACATACATACATACATCTATAGACATACATACATATATAGACATGTACATGACATACACACATTTATATGCATACGACATATACATGTACATACAAGCAATACATATGTATATAATACACCTATAGACATACATACATACACATGATATACATAGGCATACGACATATACATAAACATGATGTACATACACAATACATCTATAGACATACATACATAAATACATACACACATACATAGACTTGATATAGACATGTGTGCTATATACATACAAGCAATATACATATGTATACAATACATCTATAGACATACATACATACATACATACATACATACATACATACATACATACATACATACATACAGTGGCAGATCTAGAAACTCAGGTGACTGGGGTCAGACTTAGGAGTGTTTGAAAATTTTCGAAAACCGAAAATAACCCACCTGAACCTAACTGGTTTGAGGTTATTTGGTTTTCGGGTAAAACGGTTTAATTTCAGTTATTATTTTGTTATAACGGTTAAACCCAATAGCAAATTATACCATAATTTTATATATTTTATATCTAGATAATTGGTTTGAAGCTTTGAGCATATAAAACAATTAATATATCATAAACCATTTTATATTAAAGCTAAAATAACAAGATATTGAGATGTGTTTGATAAGACGATACAGAAAAACTAGATATTGAGATGCCTAATCTGGAAATGGATTTTGAGATGAACTTATTCCTTTTGGTTTTGGTAGAAAAAAATCAAATATGTGGGGTCTTGTAAAAATCGAATGGGTTCTTCAAGTATAAAACTAAATCATTTGTTAAGGGTAAATCTTTTTTCTAAGTTAAATCTAGCTTTTTTTAATTTTTGACTAGGGTCAAGAGACCCCATTGAATTGTATGTGGCTCCGCTACTGCATACATACATACACACATACATAGACATGATATAGACATATATGCTATATACATACAAGCAATACATATGTATACAATACATGCATCTATAGACATACATACATACATACACACATACATAGACATGATCTATAGACATACATAGACATGATCTATAGACATATACATACATATATACATAGTTAGACATGATATAAACATATGTGCTATATACATACAAACAATACATATGAATACAATACATGATCTAGACATATACACACACACTTACGACATACACGTATATACATGATATACACATATATGTACTATATACATACATACATACATACATACATACATACATAATGATCTTGGAAAAAAAAATTAGTTTCCGACGGATTTCCTAATGACCGTCGGAAATCCATTGGTAATTTGCGACGGATTACTGACAGATTGCAGGAAAAAATAGTTATTAATTAAATTATTAAGTTTACCGACGGATTACAATATTAAAAAAAATCAAAAATAAAATAATTTCTTGTCCGTCGGTGATCCGTCAGAAATGATTATATTTACCGACGGATTACAGACGGATAGTTCATCCGTCGCAAATAACTTATTTTCGTCGGTGTTCCATCGGAAATTACCGATGGCTTGGGTCCGTCGGTAATATTTGGTCGGTATTAAGCATTTTCCTAGTAGTGTAATGAGTTTTTGATAAGTTAAATCATTCTGACTTATCAACTTATTTGAAAACAACTTATGACTTTTTTCGTTATTCTACATGCATAAGCAATCCCAAACACCCCTATAAATAACAACTTATTAACTTATTACGTTTTGTTACCACAATAAGCTAATCCCAAACACTCCTATAAATAACAACTTATTAACTTATTACGTTTTGTTACCACAATAAGCTAATCCAAACACTTCTTATAAAACTCCTTTTTTAACCCTACATAAGTTGATAAACACTCTATCCCAAACACCCCTAGAGGTTAATAAAAAACTATACGTCTTTAAAAAAAAACACTCATTTTATTTATCTGGGTATTAAAGAAAAGCTGCAAAAATGGAAACATTCAACGAAAAATGTGTAAAAAAAACAATTTTATTGCAAAAACCACACAAATAAGAGAGAATTTCTCCTAATTTAACTACCAACCCTTCAAACTCATCCTCCATTTCCTTTATTTATTTGCTGCAGAAACCCATCGCCATTTTCACCTTTTCTTCTCCTTCTTCTTCCTCCAATAAATTTTTTCTTGGAAGAAGAAGGGAAGGTCTGTCCAAATTTACAATCCATTTTCCCTTTGAATTTAAATTCTTTTTCATAATAAATTGATCATCATATCATAAACCCTAATCGCTCAAAATGAATGATTTATTCTCCCAATCTTTCAAACAAGCTCAAGATGATGAACGAGACTTGGAGGCCGGTGGCGGCGGTGGCGGTGACTCCGCCGACCTCGACAAGTTCTTCGAAGATGTCGAGAACGTCAAAGAAGACATGGCCGGAATCGAGAAGTTGTACAAGAAGCTACAAGCGGAGAACGAGGAGTGTAAGACGGCGAGTAATGCAAACGCCATGAAACAGCTCCGGGCGAAGATGGATGCGGATGTTTCGCAAGTTTTGAAGCGGGTTCGTGTCATTAAAGGAAAGATCGAGGCGTTGGATAAGGCGAATATTGCGCACCGGAAGCTTCCCGGTTGCGGGCCGGGCTCGTCAGCGGACCGAACACGGACGTCCGTGGTTAGTGGTTTGGGGAAGAAGCTTAAGTCCATGATGGACGACTTCCAATCGTTACGGGCCCGCATGAATGAAGAGTATAAGGAGACTGTCGCGAGAAGATACTTCACCATCACGGGTGAAAAAGCGAACGATGAGTTGATTGAAAACTTGATCTCGAATGGAGAAAGTGAAGATTTCATGCAAAAGGCGATCCAGGATCAGGGTCGAGGCCAGATCATGGACACAATCTCCGAGATTCAAGAACGACATGATTCCGTGAAGGAAATCGAAAAGAATCTGATTGAACTGCACCAGATATTCTTGGACATGGCGGCGCTAGTGGAGGCCCAGGGCCAACAACTGAACGATATCGAGAGCCACGTGTCACATGCGAGCTCGTTCGTCCACCGTGGGACCGAACAACTGGCCGAGGCCCGAGAGTTGCAAAAGAACTCGAGGAAATATACCGTCATCGCCATTTTCCTTGTGATCATTCTTCTTATCGTCCTGACTTACCCCATCTGGTTCCCGATGTTGGTACGGTAAATTAACAAGAAACTGGCTAATTTATAACCGGACCAAGAATATTTTATCATTCTGCAAGAATGTCCACCTTCTTACCTGTTTGAGAAATGTTGCTGCCAAGAGGGACATGTGTTGATCATTGTGATGCCTTCAAAACAATTCACCTTCTAAAAAGATGTATAATAGTAAATATATATGATTTCCTATGCAATCTGGAAGTAAAGGACAGATATTTTAACACATATTCTCATTTTGTTATATATGTTCATGAATATAAATCTATGACATAAATTTCATGAGATATCTTGTGCTTCAACTTATTATTTATATATAATTAGATGTTTGTCTGTGCTATGTGACTAAATTGGTATTAATTATAATTGGTTGATAATTCCGTGCTAAGTATGCAAACTTGGTTGATATATGATATTGGAAGTAGCATACCACGTTAGTACCATTGAGCTAACTTATTTAATTATTTATTAGTTTTTGTATTTTTTTTTTATGTATTGAATATTCAAGCTTGTAGATTTAAGTAATTTGTATGAACATAAATCCTTATATTAAACATCACATGCATTATCTGGAAACTCAAACTTTAAACAAAATGACAAGTTTTTATATATATAGCTTGAAGTTTGATACAAAAACAGTTCAACATATACCAATCGAAAAAAGTTGTGCCAAATACACTTGATCACTATATAATATAGAATTTTGCATAGCAAATATAATTAGTGGTTACATGGTACTAAAACAATGACAAGATTAAAAAAAGTTAATAAAAAATTAATATAATTATTCAAAATGCATCAAACGAAATTAAAACAAATGAGATAATTTTATTCAGTAAAATAAATAAGAGTGATGGTAGTTAGCTAATTAATTGGTTAAGTTATATTAAGGTGCCGTTTGTTTTTTAAGAGTTCTAAAGCCTGAAGTCTTATTTTAGTTATGATTAATAAGAGGTGGTGTGTAAAAAGGTCTAAATGATTCAGACTTAAGAGTCATTAAGAGTTTTTTTTTAAAAAAAAACAACCCCTAAGTGTTTGGTTTTAACTTAATATTAAGAGATTGACTTAACACTACGTACATGTTAAGTTAACCCCTTTCTATCTTAATTTATTAAGTTAGAATATTTTTTCAAACATACCCATGTCCTACAATTTTTAATCACACGTCTCGTCAAAAAATGTGCAATTTTCTATCGAAGTTTCTTTTATGATTGAAGAAGAAAATTTAAATAGTTTAATTACCAGCATGCATAAATTCAAAAAGTAGTAATCAAACAATAATATTTTATTGTTTTAAATATATTTTAAGTTATTCCATTGAAGTTTCATGTTTTCACTGGTATGCCTAACACAGTACCTACGCTCAACAAAAGGTAATATCTTTGAGATTGTTGGTAGGATGCCCTGAAATTGAAAGACATAACACATTAGTAATGGACAAACTTTAAATATAAACTAGTAACATAAACTTGGAAACATACATACCTTATGCCTGTCTGAGATAAATATGAAGTTAGAATTAGGGGACAAATCCAAGTCATCTCTAACGTATTCTAGAAACCAGCTCCATGAACTTGTTGGTTCAGCCTCAACAATGGCATAAACCACTGGAGATATTCCATTATTACCATCAACACCATCTGCAATCGATAATTGTCATGCCTCGATTTCTTGTCGAGTGTCATGACATAAATTTTAATAACTTACGTCTTAAGTAAAAATATGAACTTAAAAATTTCGAACATATATAATATGTTGAACATAATTCATTACATAATTGCGAAAGTGTAAAGTATTTTAACATAATCAATGCTAATTAAAATATCTAAACTAGCATCATCCAAAACATTGTCCCATCTTTCTTCATTTGAACCGACTAATGATAATCGACACCTGAGATATATACATGTATAATACAAGCTAAAAGCTTAGTGAATACAATATGGTTTCATGATAACATGCACACATCATAGTGTTTTAGAGTGTTTTAATTATTATCTTGCAAGTGTGGCCTCGGCTCATCACTTTTCTTTGCGTATGTGGCGTATTCTATGGACGGGGACTTCAAGACCTTGGAATTGCAAGCCCTCCTTTCATGTCCAACCTACCCCGTACGATGGACGAACCTTGCGAAATCATACTAGTTGCATACCATTTATTTGCAATACTCACTCATTAATGCAAATATCATCATGCACACGTCATAGTTTTTTTAGCATATTTTAATTATTATCTTGCAAGTGTGGCCTCGACTCATCACTTTTCTTTGCGTGTGTGGCGTATTCTATGGACGAGGAGTTCAAGACCTTGGAATTGCAAGCCCTCCTTTCATGTCCAACCTACCCCGTACGATGGATGAACCTTGCAGAATCATACTAGTTGCATACCATTTATTTGCAATACTCACTCTTTAATGCAAATCTCACCATGGCATGCAATATGTATCTCATGCAAGTGACAACGTAAATTGCATAGATATCATCATTATCTTTCATATTATACATATACTTGAATATCATAACAATAATATCAAGTCATCAGTATCTTGTCATAATTACCGACTATTATGTACACTATGATCTATTGATTATGAATTAAACAACAGTGATTTATGGGTATCAAAGTGGGTATCACAGTGACTACAATGAGTATCACAGTGGGTATCGCAGTGCATCTTATATGTATTTTGGGTATCACACTATGGATCATTTGTATGTATACAATCAAGTTATCATCATATGCATACAAACACATCATACAAATATCATGGATAAAATACTTTTGTAATAATCATGTATATATCCCATTAAAATCGCATAATGTACTCATCTTGAATTGTTAGCATTCAATAACTCGATTTCTCAAAAACCACAACCTACATGATAATTCATACCACTCCTAAGCATCTTAAATAATTGTAACTAAATCGATCATTGCTTCCTAATGATCTTAGTACGACTAAAATCTTAGCAATTTTTGTTGGTCAACCCCCAATATCATCATATATCCTATCTTACTCAAACATTTTCTTGAAATATTATTATATATCGTCGTTATGATACTTCTCGAAGTAAATCGATGCTTACACATTTTATAAAAAAGAATGCAATACACTTCTCATTATCTTGAAACATTAATTCTTACCAAAATGTCTAAAATAATAGCTTGAAACGTAAATAATATTTTATGTCAAAACGTCTCTTTTTAACATCTGAAAATGAATAATAGTGACAACATGTCATACATATATAAATAAAGGTCAAGACATAACTTTAAAGTTCAAAATAATTAAACACTTAAAATAAATTTTAAAATACCATTTTTCCAAGTCTAGGGGTATTTTGGTAATTTTGAAAAACCGAATACCAAAGGTATCTCTTAAGCCAAATCCTTAATTTAAGAGCTTCTTGGTATCCTTCACGAGTCAAATATTCAAAATAATACTTAAAAGATCAATCGCAAAGCATAGGGGCATTTCGGTAATTCTATAAAGCAAATACTCAAAGTATTGCTAAAATACCGATTCCTTAATTATGAGGTCATTTTGGTTATTTCATAATGATAATTTTCAAAATAAAGCATAGATATCAATTCCAAACACATAGGATCATTTCGGAAATTTTATAAAGTAAATACGTGGTATTGCTAAAATACTGATTTCCTAATTGTAGGGTCATTTTGGTAATTTCATGAAAAGAGCAATTAAAATAAACCTTAGATACCAAGTTCCAAAACATAGGGTCATTTTGGTAATTTTATAAAGCAAATACGTGAAATATTGCTAAAATATTGATTTCCTAATTGTAGGGTCATTTTGGCAATTATATGAGGAGATAATATCTATACTATATTATATTAGTCAAAAAAAATATCTATACTATATTATAAATATGACATAAAAAACTCTTAATTACAACTCACTAAGCTTTATGTACTATCATTTAAAGCTATCTACTTAAAATCTCTTAAAAATAACTATTAAAGTCTAATGTACTACCTGTAAAGTTTTTAACCCTAATTAATATATTTCATCCTTATCCCCCAAAATCCTTATCTTTAATCCCTAAACCCTAAAATTATGAAACTTGAATTCTGATAAACATAATCAAAACAGGATAAACATCTCAATTTAAATATAAAAAATTTAAAATATATAAGATAATTAATGAATTTTAACAAACTACTTAATTTTTTTTATATAAAAAACATTATATTGTTAAGCCTAAATTAAACAAATTTATATATAAAAAACCATTATCACTCAATTAAAAAAACAATTAATGAAGCAATATGTACTACTTTTAAATGCTTTTAACCCTAATTAATATATTTCATCCTTATCCCCCAAAATCTTTATATTTAATCCCCAAACCCTAAAATTATGAAATTTGAATTCTGATAAACATAATCAAAACAGGATAAACATCTCAATTTAAATATAAAAAATTTAAAATATATAAGATAATTAATGAATTTTAACAAACTACTTAATTTTTTTATATAAAAAACATTATATTGTTAAGGCTAAATTAAACAAATTTATATATAAAAAAACCATTATCACTCAATAAAAATCATCCAAAATGTAAATCAATAAAAAACAAAAAATAAAAATAAACATTAAAATCGTAATGTATCTCGCTGCATTGCGCGAGTACGCTTCTAGTTCAAAATAAAGCTTGTATACCAATTCCCAAGATATAGAATCATTTCGGATTTTTTTTGAACATAATCATTTCGGAAATTTTATAAAGCAAATACGTGAAATATTACTAAAATACCGATTTTCTAATTATAGGGTCATTTTCGTAATTTCATAAGTTCAAATAAATTAAGATTGAAACAAATTTTACACTTTGTAATTCGAAGGAAACTTAATGAAAATTTCAGCAAGTTGATGTTGCTCAATAAATTTCCAGAACTCTAGGGTTATGATGAACATTGCTTAAAGTTAAATATATCTTAAAGAAATAATAATTATATTATATATCGGTGCATAGGATTATCATACAACTACTTTACTGCAGTGGTTAATCTATGCTTATCTTGTAACAGCATCTCCAACCATAACACTAAATTTAACATCGACAACATCAAATTTGAAGGGTCCATCAACACCAAAAAAAAATCCAATTCCAACCACACTCTAAAAAAACACCAAATATATATTAAATGTATATATAATTTACTTAATATAAATATGTTAATTTTAAAAACAAATTATTAATATTAAAATGTTAATTTGGTATTAAATGAATTTTGATATTTTAAAAAAAATAAAAAAATGAAGAGGCAACCTAGGTTTTAATATTTGCCGTGTGAAAGAACGACCGGCAAATATGCCGTGTGAAATCCAAGGCCGGCAAAAAAAAAATTATAGCGGACGGTTGGAGATCTCCGACCGGCAAAAAAGCCGATATACCGGCCGGTTGGAGATGCTCTAAGAGGTTATGGGTTTGATCCCTACCCGAACCAATCCTTTTTTTAATATTTTGCTTTTCAAGACCAAAAATATAAATAAATGAAAATAAAATATTAATGAAAATCAAAAGCAGCCAAGGCTGCGTTATTTTTTGTTTCCTTTGCAACTTAAGCTTTGAATTGACTCAATTCTTACTCGTTTTTATTTACTCTTTTTTGCACCAAACCCTTGGTAATATTTTTACCAACATTTTGACATAAAGAACATAAATTTTCATCAATAAATGAGCTCCAAAATTTGATTTAAAGTTTTCGGTTTAAAAAAAAAACTAACAAAACTTTGAATATAAAATTGAGTCATATAAACACAAATAGGGGAGATGAGGCTACTGGGGTTTGATAGATATCTTAAAAACGAAACCTTAAACATAAAAATCATAAGATTTGGTTAAGAATCTCAACCAAAATCGGCACAAAACCGAGAATTTTGATTCTGAAATTCAAACTCATATTTCTCTCTCAAAACTCAACCATTTTACGAGTTTTATGAATGAAAATGTTCCTAAGCCGGCACTCTATATTTATATGCCAAGAGTTTTGACTCATTAGTTGAAAATTCTGACCAAATCAAGACTTTTAAGTTGTTGGGTCGTTTTCTCTAAACAAGGGTGTCCTTTTGGCAGAACAGGTAGGGGTGAGCATCGGGCGGGTTCGGGTGGGAAAATCAATAACCCAATCGGATTTCGGATATGGAAACCAACCCCCGAACTTTGGGTCTCGGATTTCGGCTTACTTCGGGTTCGAGTTCCTCAGGTTTCAGGGTGGGTTCGGTCAGGTTTCGGGTATAATTATATGAAATTTTTTTATCATATTCATCGTTTTTTAAGATAAACTCAATTGGTTGAGAGTATTGATAAATGAATAGTAGGTTTAGTCTATAGAAATGACTACGACCGATTAGAATTTAGGATTTTTAAAGAATAATTACATAAATAAATATATTTATATAATACATACATAGGGGCAGGTTCAAACGAGAAGCTAAACATTTTGCGAGAAGGCGAGAAGTGTTTAATCATATATGATACATAAGCTTAATCACATATGATTAAACACATGTTATATTGGTAATACATAGACGTTTAATCATATATGATTAAGCACACCCACAAGCCGTGGTATCATATATGATTAAACACTTCTCGCCTTCTCGCAAAATGTTTAACTTCTCGTATGATCCTTCATCTCTCTCTCTCTCTCTCTCTCTCTATATATATATATATATATATATATAGAGAGAGAGAGAGAGAGAGAGAGCAAGGATCATTTGTTAACCATACATTTCTTGTTAACTTTATGAACATTGTTCAACCAATAGGATTGCAAGATTAGGTGATGTTTAATTTATTTTGATATTTAATGTAAAAGGGTATAAAAGTCATTTTCTAAATAACCAATTTTCATTAATTTTATTGGGGAGTTACAAGATTCAAGTTTCCATAATTTTATTGTTGGTTACGATTGTAGAATTTTGTCCATTTTCATCAAAATTTTGAAATCAAACCATTATTATTATAGTTTTTCCGGTTCCTTTGTTTGATAAAATCGTATAGTCATTGTTTTTGTTGGTAACTGAAGAATTTACCAAGTATGGTTAATGCTGCTAGTTCATCATGGTTACTACTTCTGTGGTTAATGCTGCCAGTAGAAGTTAATGCTGTTGGAACAAAGTTAATGTTGCTCTTCATTATTAGTACTGCTGGAGTTACTACTGCTAAGAGATTAATACTGCTGAGTATGGTTAGTGTTGCTGAACTTAGTACTGCTCAGAGTATTAATGCTGCTTATGATTAGTATTGCTTATGAGATGGAGATCCGTATGGAAAGGATGACAGCTGGATAAACTGAAGATATTCAAGGAAGCTTATAGAGATAATTATGGAAGATATTCTGAAGATATTTATTGTAATTATCTTTTATTAAGTATATGTATAGAATTGATAGAATAGTTTAGAGATAATAAATTAATTCTAAGTTTTTGTTCTAGAGAGAATCAACCTCAAGGCATAGTTCCTAATTCTAGAGAAGTAGAATTCGTCTTGAAAGAGCTTGTTCTTCAAGATTGAGGTTGAGTGTGTAATCTTGTGATTTAAAGCATTCAATACAAGTTTACAAATTATTCATCATATTTACTGTTTGTTTTACTGTTTCATTGAATATCAAAGTGTTCTTCCGCAAACTTCTTTGATATTGTTTCTGAGTATTCATAATTCTTGTTGAGAATTCGATCCTGTCAAGTGGTATCAGAGCCTGTTCTCTCAGAAACATCTATTCATTCATCATGGAAAACTTTGCAGAATCAAACAGTACTCTGGTCTCAAAGGTTCCAATGCTCAGACCCAATGAATTCGATATGTGGAAGATCAGAATCAAGCAGTACATACTTCTCACCAAGCTACTCACCCTCATGCACATAACTAGTACCCATCTCTTCATAGGGTCGCTAGTACCTTTCCCCAACCGGGACCTGTTGCACATGCTGACAAATAAAAAGGTTAGGCTAACGCCTAGTAAGTTCAAGAGTTTTCAACATAATTAAATATACCGTAAAAAGGCAAGAATGTAATTTAAATCATAATCTTTCAAAATGGTCTACTTTGATATAAAAACGACCCATTTTCCAATAATATGCATTTTAGGTGAAGGAAACACCAATATAAACGTTTTCCAATCCACAAAATTTTAAAGACGAAGATCCCAATATAAAACATTCTTTCGTAACGTAAATCCAACCCAAAACTCACTCAAAACGAGAATAGAAATCGAACTCCCAATTTATGAAACGCGGATAAAACTTTATATTCCGAAACACCCAAAACACGGGTGGGGCATAATACTCAATCCATAAATCATGGATAAAATCCATATATATATATATATATATATATATATATATATATATATATAAACGACACCGAAAACATGGATACTAAAACTCAATACCCAAAACAACACCTTTTGGTGACGGGGGAGACTCGATTCCATTGAATGTGGCGGGAACACAAAAATATGCCACGTATCTATGTTATAAGCATGTTTCAAGGATGGACAACCATTGACATCAACCCTATCCAGGTCTTTAGTCATGGTAGGCATCAACCCTATCCAGGTCTTTAGCCGTTTGAACATCAACTCTATCCAAGTCTTTAGTTCAGTACAAATGCGGGTTCAACTCTATCCAAGTCTTTAGTCAAAAGAATCACTAAGTTCAACCCTATCCAGATCTTTACCTTGGGATCTCACCATCCTTGACATGCTTGTTCATTTAGAAATTACATCGTATCACCAGTGCCTATTTCCAAATCACAACTCGGGGATCTTACCCCACAATTACACGATAAAGCCGACTTCTATGCCTATGGATCCAATGCATTATAGACTAAAACATTACATGACTCAAATGAATGACAACACACTTAAAACATGTAATTTCTATCAAAACGCAATTAAATGCATCGTAAAACCAAAGCTCCTCATCAAGCCAATAAAACTAGCAAATACCCCCAACACTCCTTTGAGTCACAACTGAGCCAAAGCTCCACAAATCAATTAACCCTTAGAAAAAAGTCATAAAATGCAATAAACACAATCGACCCACGTTTATGCAAACACACACTCCAAAATACATGAGTAAACTCCAACACAAATTTAGACCATGGCGAGTCATTTTCCAAATGAGTTTATACCATTTGTTCTTTCAAAAATGTTTCGTAACCCAAGGACAAGTATTTCTCCAAAACACACGTTAAAAATGCATTTATACTCAAAGGATCCCATTCCATAGCATAAATCATTAAAATACCATTACTTGTGATTTATTCATCAAAATGCCCAAAATCCCAAATATGGGTGTTTTACAAAGTTTATAAAGTTAAACACTTCAAATAATCAAAACTCATCAATATAACCTGACAGTTTATAATTTCATGTAAAACATATAAACATTTAAGAAAATGAACATTTTGGTATGTACACCGTTTTCACAAATCAACTTGAACTCACCTTGCTAGATTTAGGCTAAATCTAGATTTTTCTCCAACTTGAGCTCCTTTGATAAAACTTGGATCCTCAAGCCAAAACTTCTAAAAACCTAGATCCACAAGTTTCCAACCATAAATATACGTATCCAATTGTTTAGAATCATTCCTCAAACATCTTATATCAAAATCTCAATTTTGGCCAAAAACCCTTATTTGATCTAATTTCCCCAAAATCATCCAAATCGAAAATTGAGAAACATAAACACTAGGAAGTCATCAATGGAGCATTTATAACTTATAAGGAAGTTTGTAAATGGAGAGGAGGAACTTACCACTTAGGTTTTAGTGAAAACCTAGAAAACCCTAGCCAAAGTCTTGAAGAAGTGGATGGAGATGAGAAGCTTTTGATTCCTAGCTTTTACACCTAGGTTTGATGATGATTACCCTCTTAAATGCTCAAGGATTTGATCTTGTAATGCTCCAAACTTGTAATAAATGAAGTAGGGATGTATTGGGAGGTTTATGAGAGAATAAGAAGTTGATGGGAAGAAGTGAGAATGAGCAAACACCAAAATTCGCGACTTTAACAGGTCTGGTACACTTGGTTACATTGCCAGGCGACAATGACATGTCATTGTCGCATAGCATAGTCGCTCAGGATATACCGTGAGCTGACTCTTGTCTGCGACTATGCCAGGTGTGACTATGACATTGTCATAGTCGTCGGGCATTGTAGCCGGACTCATACCAAGCCCCGAAAACCGACTTTTTCAATGCCAACACTCCCGATACTCTTAGAGACTTTAAGCAATGCGTTCCTAACATAAATCCCACCATTTACAAGTTATAAAAACGTCCGGATGACCTTTACTTACCGAAAATTACGGGTGTTACAATCTTAACTTCATGATTTTGCTCCAAGCTCTTTTTAAGGGCTTGGTTTGGAATTTCTAGGTTATGCACTGGTTGGTCAATGATCCGTTGGGAGAGGAAATAGGTTGTATAAGCTTTGCTTTTCCTAGACTGAAGGCATTTATGTGTATCTACACATGTCTTGCACATTTACGTGTCATTATTCTTGCCTTTGGATATGTGTAGGACCCATGGACAGGGTTCCCTATTTGCCTTGACATCTTTGCCTTGACTACTCTTTATTTGTCTTTATGTCGTGATGGTATTATTCCCCTGTACACTGACCTAACTCTCTTTTGGTCATTCTTCACAAGTCTTACTTGCCTTTTAGTTTTAATAACATGTAACTGAATGGTTTTTTTAGTCCCTTCACTTGTGCTAAAAACCTGTCCAATATAAAACGCACTGTTACTTGTACTTCACTCTTTTGGTGCCTTTTTCCCTTAACCTTTTCAATTCTTCTTTCTTATCACCCTCACAATCATCATCCATTATAGGACTCTCAGAGTCTTCAAGATCAACTGCAAGAGTTTGGTCATCATCCCTTATTGGACTCTCAACTACCCCGCTGTGGTCTTTTGTCACTCCAAACCACCCTACATCTATGTCAACGTTGTTATTAAATCATGTCATGTCAATCTACATATCATCTTCCCCCATGGCATCTATTCCAGGTTCATCACCCATGTCCATGTTTGCATCTGATCCAGGTTCATCACCCATGTCCATGTCTGCATCTGATCCAGGTTCATCAACCATGTTGGCATTTATTTTAGGTTAATTACCCACGTCATTGTTGGCATCTTCAAAAGAATTAGAATCATCAAACATGTCAAAACAACTAAGGTCTATGTTATTATCATCAATATTGCTTCCCAACCCATTGTTGTCATTTAATCCAGGTTCACCAACTACCTCAGTTTCATCCACATTGCTTCCCAAACCATTGTTGCCATTATTCAAGTTCACATACTATGTTAGTTTCATCCACATTGCTTCCCAACCCATCATTGTTATGTAATCTAAGTTCACCAACCACATTAGTATCATCAACATTGCTTCACAAACCACTATTTCCACCTATTTTTGTGCCACTGCCTAAACGGTCTTGATTACTCCATTCAAGAAAAAGTTTTTTCTTATAAGAACTTGAAGATCCATCCTTCAAGAATTTATTCTTACATCTATTTAGTTCAGGTGATGCATCTTCAAGAATCTTTTCTATTATAACTTTGACATAGTTAGGTGAGCTAAAGTATGTTTTAAGGTTTGTCCTATAATGTTCAATAAATGTATCAACAAGTTTGCATTGAGGAAAATATTACAAAGAAGTGCAACACATCTTCGTCGTTGCCTAGAGACCTGATACCATAATATAAATCAAAGTCTGGAATACTAAAGTGATAATACATAGGGACATGATCATCACAACCTATTTCAGCAAGCATTACATCTAGCTCATGGACAGAAAACTCATAAGTATCCACTAAGTCTACTCAATGGGTTTTACCACTTATGTAGAGCCTTCCAGGTTTCTTTGTGAAAACTCCTCCGTGATGTAGCTTCAACGAGATTAGGGTAGGATAAATACCTGTCATTTGAAATAGGAAAAGTAATAAAAAAGACCTAACTTGTACCAAATAATGAAATGGTGATCGTATGCTTACAAAAGCAAGTGAAACCATTTGTACATACCGTATATTTCTGGATATTCGGTATCATCTATGCTAGCTCAAATTTGCCACTAAGTTCAAACCACAATCTTGAATCAAAAAGCTTTCCAGGGTTTGTCGATTGTTTAAAGATGAAAAGGATTGATTATGGTTGGTGATGATGATTAGGTTTATCTTGAAACGAGGAGTATCATTTTAATAAGTAGAAGGAAAGAGAGGGAAAACATAAAAAGACCAAATGCCCTCACGTGATGGGCGCATGTTAATGGGAGGGACATATTTGAACTATAAAAACACGATTTTTTGGACCAGTACACTACTGAAATCCCAAAAACAAGTATAGACAAGGGACTAGATATGTAATTTATTCTTTTGAAAATTGAAAACGTTGTTCCAAAAAAATACCATTTTGATGACCTAGGCATAGCGTTAAAGAAACAATACGGCGTCGTTTCGCTTTTTGGGGTCCGCAGTCGGCATCCGTCCCTTAAATCTTCTTTTCTATTCACGGGAAGATCGTTCGATCGGAAGAAACGAGCTCAGAGCTGCAAAAATGGCATCATCCATGGCGGCTCGTCAAGCTGCAACCATGCTACGACTCTCCTCTCCTAGATCAGCTTCACACGCCGCTTCCTTTATCCAGCGCCGTGGCCTTGCCGGCGCCGCAGGTATCACTACAACTCTTACTCTCTCACTCTCTCTCTCTCTCTTTCACTTACAAAATCAATATGTAACCTAATTGTATTTGACTATTGAGATGAGATTTGTACTTATAACGTACACTTTAAGCTTTTTGGTTTTAAATGAAAGCGAATTAAGTGATGGCGTTTGTTTGCAGATCATCATGGAACACCGAGGGTTGACTTCTGGAAAGATCCAATGAGCCCGTCTAAGTGGAAGGAAGAGCACGTGAGTCTTCATTTTTGTGAATGTGTGATTTGAGTTTCATCGGTTAACTGCTTATACTTTGAGATGATTAAAGGTTTTAGGGTTTTCACATGATGATAGTTTAAAAGAAATATGATTTTTTGTTTTTTGATTTTTATTCTTTCTGAATTTGATTTTATTTTTCCTAGGGTTTAAGCCAAAGCAATTGTTGTGACAATGGAGTTAGAAGTTAAATTAAAAATAGAACTATCAAAGACTTGATTGGTCTAGTGATTTTAAATACGGAATGTGTTGGTATCTTTAGTCCTTTCCACTAAAATTGCTATAATTACAAAACAAGAGTTTGATACTTTATCAATACTCATAAATAATAAGCTAGAGAATAATGATGCTTCTGAGTTTATACAAATTCTGTATCAATGTTGCGTTTGAAGAGTAAGGATTTATTCTTGAAGATCATAGTGTATCTCTTCTATTATTGTTGATATGTTATCAATTATAATTATTATTTGTACAGGAGTTTGGTCGATGCTGATCTTCCAGTTTACCATGTATACTTAATACAAAGTATATTCCTTGTTAGAAATGGACACACAGAAAGTTTAATTAAAATCAATCATAATCAGTCTGGTTTTGAAAATGTATTCCTGTGACAAAATGCAGCTACTAATATAACAAGAAAGACTGTTGAGAATGCTTGATGTCTAATTAAGTTCAAATCCTTCAGATTCATATGGTGTGATTTCATGAGAAGCTGCATGATTGTGACTTTTTTTTCTTATCAACAGAACTATCCTTAGAAATCCATACCTATTTTTCTTAAATTGAAGCTGCAGTAAGTCAAGTAGGTCTTCGGTGAAGCCATGGATAAAGAAAAACTAAAGGGGATCAAGGGGATCCGTGGAATCAATAGTGACCATTGGTTTTTCGGGGTGGTTAAAAGATGAAAGGATATCGAGTCTTAACCCATGAGACTTTTTTTGATTGTCTCATTGCCTCAAAAATGAATAGGTTGGGTTAATTTTCAGTTTTCACATTGTGTTTCTATGTGTATATTACCTAAATTCTCCATTTTCATATCTACTTACTGTTGGTTTTTACTCGATGAACTAAAGAACGTATGCTACAAAAACTTAGGCTATGTTTGATTGGAGTTGTGAGGTATTTTTATATGAGTTCTCTCTAATTTTATTTCCTGTTCATCTTCTATAGTGGCTCACATGTTGTGCCAAATTCTGACCAAGTTTGGTCCAAACATATAATCTCAAAATTTTTATGTGAATTTGTTGGTGGGAATGGGTTCAAGGTGGACTTGTGGAGAGAACTTCGAAGTACAGTTTCTTACCATCTATAAAGAGTATTGACCCTTGGCTGAGTCATCTACTTATCGTAGTAGATTTATTACTAAATTATTATAAATATTTTGACCCAGGTCTTACACAATCAGGTAAATAGCAAGAGTTCTGTACATGATGCAATAATAAAGTAACAACTTGCTTTTGTTAACGGCTGAGAGTTTACCTTCTCTAATTCTGTATATAGGAAATTGGCATGCAGTGGCCCATCCACTGTAAAAGGGCAGATGCTAAATAATGATCTTTCACATAGTACTATAGTAGTAAACACCAAGAACCTGGACAAGGGTCAACTTAAGCATTTAGCAAACATTTCCTTAGGGAGGAATATTTTTTGTAATTTATAATGGAAGACCACCATGGACTCAGGATTTCTGTGTTTGTTATTATTATATTTTCAATGTTTTACAACACTATTCTTATGCAATGATCTACTATTAAGTCTAATTTCAACTTACACGGAACATTTTTCTGCAAATATGCAATCCCTTTTTACTTCTCTGTGTTTGGACCATTGCAAATCTCGTGATGGATAGTGGAGAGTTGAGATTGAATATTTTAGATGGAAAACCTGTTGTCTTGGTTTTTGAATTACATCAAATGGAAGCATATAATTACAACAATACACAAAATTATGGGGTGACTGGATATAAAATACAATGATCCTTATTTGCCTTGACTGGTGCCTTGTAATATGTGACTTGTGTACTTTAATTTTGGGCAAAATGCAACAAATTTTGGTTTAGTTCCTATTTAAGGTAATAAAGAAGGTTTTTTTTTTCTCAATCGTTGTAACAAAGTTTAAACTTCTATTTTGTATCTATTCTTACCGGTAATGTACTGATCTTATAACATTTATTTTGAAACTTTGTTACATTGATTAATAAAAACAATTCTTTGCTACACTAAATAGGAAACAAGACAAACTTCTTTGCATTTTGATGCATTTTTCCCTTTAATTTTTGGAACCTGGATTCATCAGGATAGTCTCTTTGATGCACTTATACTGATCATATGAGCTCTCTCTTTTCAGTTTGTTATTATCTCTTTATCTGGCTGGGGATTGCTTATCTATAGTGGATACAAACTCTTTTCTGGAGGCAAGAAGAAGGATGAGGTATTTCCTATTCCCTTGAAACACATTGATTTCTTTCGCATCATCCTGGCTCATCCACGAATGTTATACACTTCAATGTAATTAATCAGTGTGATTATGTGATAGTGATATATGTTCTTCTATATCCAGCAATTAGCCTTTATGTTCATTCTTATTGCAGAGACTTAATGAAGTACAAATCTATGATTTAGTCCATGTCTCTGTTTTTAAGTAAAATCAAATGGAAAGAAATATGCTTATTTGTTTTATGCTATATAGATTTTGAATATATGCAATGTTGCCTTATGATTGTTCATGTTCAGAAACTAGTAATAACAATCATGCAAGTCAAGTCCCGTTGATTTAAGTTGGAAGGGAGGGTTTATCACATTAGTGTAAATTACCAAAATCACAAATCTAAGGGGGTGTTTGGTTCATGGATTATGAGGGAATTGGAATGGATAATTCCTTTGACCAAATTCCAAATCCCATGTTTGGTTCACATATGAAAATGTAGGAATCCTTTGATTTCCATTGAAATCCTTAGATTAAGGATTTCACCATTCCATGGGATATCCCAAATATTCTAATTCCTTTAGCAATTCCATTCCAATTCCATCCAACCAAACGCATGGTCAAATTCCATCGAATTCCATTCCAATTCCTTCAAAGTGAAATTCCTTTGATGGATTTCAATTCCATCAAATTCCATTATGCGAATCAAACGCCCCCCAAGGATACATTAAAAAACACTCTCATGAATATATTCAATGGGTCATGCTTTATGCAAGTCTTTTTGTTGGAATTATTTTGTTTAACGGATCTTTGTTCTGATGGCAAAAATGGTAGAAAAGATAGACGAGTAGTGATTTTGTTTGTGTTATCATTGTTTTAATGTCCATTGAAGTATATGGAATCCTGCAAGAGGGGGTGAGTAGAATTGAGCTAGTTATAATGCAAGTAAAGATGCATTATTTAGCTAAAATTTTATCATGTCAGACAAAAAGTAATTTAAAATGGAGTTCTTATAACAAGCGATCTACTGAACCATGATTCTTTTTTCAGTTTCAACACTTCTTTTCATAATTCTGCATTTTAAATCGCTTCTACTATGCCATTTTCAGTTCAAAAAACTTGGAACTTTCTGTCATTTTTTGGGTTTTCAATCTTCACAGTTTGAACACATAAGAATCAGAATTCCATGTGGATATGTATTTTTCTTATGTCATCGTTCAAGTTTTGCATTGAAAGTATTATTTTCCTGCAAGTTGGCCACTTTTTCTTTAGAACCCCAACGTCAGCAAAACAAAATCAGGTTTCTGGTGGCAGTGATATGTTGAACTTCAAGAACTAATCTTTCAAATGAAAAATATGTGAATATGTGAAAAAGATGAAGTCAACATGACAAATAAAATGAGAAGTTCATTTCTTTCTTTATTTCAAATGGAAGGGTGCCTTTTGTGAAAGCACAAAAGGAGTCGAATGTTAATTTTTCTGCTCTGCACTGGGTTATCTTTTCTTTTTGCTATTTGGTCCCTCTATTTTCTATGTCGGCATATTAAAATGCCAAAATTTATCGAAAAAATAGGGAAGCCATTTTAGCTTTCTGGTAGTCTGGGTGGAGAGCTAACCAATTTGTGTTAATAGAAAATGCCATAATAGTTTAGTGATGTAATGCTAAATCATGCAGCAATGGAATTGAAAATAGTATGATCACTCACTTATGCTAATATCGAGACCTACATGTAGTTCTTTAAACAAAGAGAGCATGTGATAATGCTCATTTCTGACTTCTTTTTTTGATGAAACCATATGGTTCAATTGTTTGGTTAACCTTTTCTGCACACTTTTTTTCCTGCTGCATTTTCTGTTTAATGTACCCATTGCTTGTTTCAACACATTTTCACTTGTAGCTTGCTTGCTTGCTCTTCTATTTTTTCGTGTCACAAGGGTATTTGCATAAACAGTCTCTTTACCCCCAATAGAATGCTATTTTATCTAGGTCAAAACCACGTTAAGGATACCTCTTTATACCCTTTCTATTGCTTAAAGCATGAGCGTGGACCCTTATTTTAGCTTGCCTATAGCAGGTATTAGAGAAGGATGACCCACGTGGGTGAGAAGCCTCTCTAATACTAATAGCTCAGATATTGTTATTCATGATATTGATCCGATTCAAGATCAGCGATAAGGAATGCAATTTGGAGTAGAAGCAAGGTCTATGTACGTCCTATCCCCCAGATTTTACCTCTAGGTTCGTTTGGTTTGGTTTATAATGTTCAATTATTACTTTTTATTAGATTGTTGCATTAAGGAATTAACTAGTTGCTCAATCACTTGATGAGAATTGAAACAATCGATAGGTTTTTGTGCCTCTATAAACTCATAAGCCATCTATGGTGCAACAATTACCTTTTCAATCCCCATATCATCAATGGCTGAATGAGAAAACAACTTAAAAACACATTAGAGCATGCCTAGCTGTAGTTTGACATTCTAAATCGTATAACATGGTGCAATCATGGACACGATAGTAAGTCCTGTTTTCAGTATTTGATAGTTGATTTATCCCTTCATCATGACACACTATACGGTACGTTTGAAGGTATATTTAATGGGTGCCATATATTTACCCTTGTACGAATGTAAACCAAACCAACCCAGTAAATCTCACTTGAAGGTAGGGTTTGGGGGTGAGATGTGCGCATACCTGACCACCTACCCTTGTACAATTGTACTTTACACCACGAATCATCATATCTGATCAGATTGAACGACGTAGGTGATCCATTCATTTGGCTCTCTTTACTGGTTCAACCTATCAATCTTTTTGATTCGTTAGCTCCATTTAAGTGCGAAAATCTGGATTATGATTGTATTATTAAGTGTTCTAAGAGTCTTGCCACAACAACCGTCTTGCCGTGTCTCCTAAGGCTTGAGGCTTGACCTCACTGCCACGCCAGTTAGAACCTTGATTATTAATAAGACTTCTGTTTTTAAGATTTGCTGACTGTGTGTGTGTGTGTGTTTGTTTGGCAGAAACCAGTGGAAGCATGAAACCAAGAGATTGAAATTTGTTTCTGAAGCTTTCTGCTAGTAAAGATGTTTGGTCTTTCTTAAATGTTTAACATGAGAGAGTAGCAGTTGATGTGTGTTCCAGATTTTGATTACATATCTTTGCAGACAACCCTGCTCTTTTTGGCTGCACAAATTACATCAAATATTTCAATAATCAATTGCCTTTTATTCTTACTCTCTCTCTCTCTCTCTCATATATATATATATATATATATATATATATATATAGGGGAGTGATCAAATGGAAACCACTCTAATTTTGAAAACCGTGAAAACCCTCGATTTCATTGGTTAAGTTAATGAAATTGTTTTATGAAATTGTTTAATTTGATGAAATTGTTTCATATAATTCTTTTATTGATGAAATTGTTTCATATATTTGTGTTTTTTATGTAAAAATGAAAAAGTTTCATCAGACTGCGAAAATACATGAAACAATTTCATCAGAATGAGAAAAATAGATGAAACTACATAAAAATACACAAATATATGAAACAATTTCATTAATAAAAGAATTATATGAAACAACTTGATCATATTAAACAACTATATGAACCAATTTCATTAATTTAACCAATGAAATTGTTGGTTTCCAAAGTTTCCAATTTAATATGGTTTCCAATTGAATCCACCTCTCTCTCTATATATATATATATAGGGGTTGTTTAATTTGCAACCCTTAAAAAGGTTGCAAATCTTAACCGTCGGATTCATGATCGACGGTTATAAATAGATATGGGGTCCAATATTTTTAATTAAAAAAAAACAGAAAAATAAAATAAAATAACCGTCGATTATGAATCCAACGATTAAGATGTGGGTTGCAAGGGTTGCAATCTTTTTCAGGGTTGCAAAATATCCTTCCAATATATATATATATATATATATATATATATATATATATATATATATATATATATATATATATATATATATATATATATATATATAAGCACACACATTTAACTTGCCAAATTTCAAATGCTAAATAAACTCCGATAAATGTTTGAATTGTAGATAAATATAAATGGTATTGTAACATGAGATCTCATATTTGATTCTTGTAAAGCATTATTAGTTGTTTAAGAGTTATATTTGTCGATTAGAAAACTGCGTTGGTTTGGGCATGTTGATAGAAAGATTGTAAACACAAGACTGTAGACAACATCGATAAGGAGAGTAGAGGTCGTCATGTTCGAGCGGTGAGGAGGCAAGACAAACCGATGAGGATGTGGGATGAAAGGGCATAACCTCATATAAGAGTTCTTGGAGGCGATACATTTATGGGTTTTGTGTGCTTTTTAATCCGGTTTTATTAGTTGCATCTTTTATAGATGCCTTCAAAATTTATACATTTTCCCATTTTTATAAGTTATCATAAATCAAAATTCTTTCAATAAAATTTTGTGATGTATTTTCATCGATGCAACTACTTTGAAAGTTATTAATTCATAGCGGTTGAGATCAGTAAACTAAACCAAACGAACCTGATATATCCTACTAGAAAGTAGGGTTTGCGAGGGGTAGGATGTATGCAGACATTACCTTACCAACGAATTAAGATCAAAAGACTGTTTTGGTGAATACTACCTAACTAGTGAACGATGCAAAGGTGTGTTGAACAAGTAACGAGAGTAACATAGAATAATGATTTAGTTGTGTGTGCATGATTAAATGGTATGCGATCAGTAACAACTAACAATTACTTCAATAATCTCTGTTATACATTTTGATTCGAGGTGGTTTCAATTGAAAACCATATTATATTGGAAACTTTGGAAACCGTCAATTTCATTAGTTAAATTAATGAAATTGGTTCATAAAATTGTTTAATATGATCAAGTTGTTTCATATATTTGTGTTTTTTATGTAGTTTTATCTATTTTTCTCGTTCTGATGAAATTGTTTCATGTATTTTCGCAGTCTGACGAAACTTTTTCATTTTTACATAAAAAACACAAATATATGCAACAATTTCATCAATATAAGAATTATTAGAAACAATTTCATCAAATTAAACAATTCATGAAACAATTTCATTAATTTAATCAATGAAATCGAGGGTTTCCACGGTTTTCAAAATTAGAGTGGTTTCCATTTGATCGCTCCCCTCATGCTAATACTTCCAAAGATCTATTTTCATATACATCAATGCCAATAACAATTTCTTCAATAAACTCTGTGGTGCATTTCGATACATGTTAACACTTACGAATCATCTTCTTCATAATCATTTGCCGTGAGTCACAATTTCATCAATAATTTCTTCTTTGATGCATCCTGATTCATGCTAATACTTCCAAAGCTCTTTCTTATGCTAATACTTCCAAAGCTCTTTCTTCATAATCATCTGGCATGAGTCACAATTTCATTAATAATTTCTTTGATGCATTTTGACTTCTGCATGTTCTTGATCTGGCACCATGAGAGTGGTTTTGAACTCTATACGCCATCTGGTAGTGGAACGTTGCTTGAAACGTGTTTACTTGGGGGTACCGTCAATTTGGATCTGGGCTTTAAGTGCTGTGTGAAGTGATGGATCGTTGAGGGGCATGTTAAAATTTGGGTAGAAGGTAACAAAAATAATTCCTGCATTCAAGGCGGTCTGTATCGTACCTATACAAACATGTTGGTATTCTACAAAAATAGTACTTCCAAAGCTCTTATTTCTTCATAATTATTTGGTTCATGCCCTACACATTCAACAATATGATATTAGGTGCAAATCAAAATAGTAGTTAATCGATTACATATGATATGATGCTTAACCCAACAACGACAATAAGAATATCGAGTCGTTTAGTTAACCCTTTCCGCCATTGGGTAGAAAACTGATCGACCCTAAATATTTTCAATTTTAAATCGTCTAAAAGATATTTGTATTATTAAAATAGATCCAAGAAAGCAAATTACCTTTCGATTGTATATTTAGTTCAATACGGATATAACGCATTTCAAGAGAACCCATACTATTTGCATTGGTGCTTGAAAACAAGATCCCTTTCTATTGAAAGAAAGTAACATATCCGTATTTGTCATTCTGAAACTCAAGTACACGTCGCGTACATTAACGACAAAGACAGCCCATATATAAATCCAGACATAAGTGAAATCTGCAGCTATACAGAAGCCAGATCTGATTTGATTCAGATGCGCATATGCAGATCTATACAAGAATTCATAGCAAAAAGAAACCTACGAACTACAGATCTGGTTCTCTTCAGATTATTGAAAATATTTAAAACTGGTTTGAATTCAGATGTTTTTGAAGCAATCGAATCCAATCGGAGTTAATTTGACGTTGAAAACCTAAAAATTAAAAAGACAACCAGATCTAAATTCAATGTAAAGTTATAAAAAAAAAAATCAGAATTTAAATAACAAACGGATCTGGAGATTAAATTGCATACAGAAAATGAAAAAATTATGGAAAAAAAAGAAAAAAAAGAAAATGGAAATTGAGGGAGAAATGAGTTGGAGAGAAAGGAGACGATGTTTGAGATCCCTTTCATGTTTATCTATTAAAAGGGAAAATCTTGTACCACGTGATATTAAAATAATACTTCATCTGTCCCAAAATAAATGTCCATAATGAAAATGACATACAGTTTTATGAATGTGTAATTATTACACTTTTTAAATAACCAAAAGACACTTTTACCCTTGAAAATAGAGAGATAAGTTTTCTCCACCTTATAATTAAGGGTAAAATGGGAAATTGGAAACTTACTTTTGAAAGTGGACATTTATTTTGGGACAAACTAAAATAGTAATGGGAACACTTAATTTGGGACGAAGGGAGTAGTATTTTTTATTATTTTTATTGTAAATAAAAATTTTGTGCTATGTAAAAGTGTTTGGTTTTGGTCCTAGCTTAAAAGAAAATGTTATATTGTTATGTCAACCCAGGTGCCTTGCATGTGAGGGTAAAATAGTTATTTTACCATTTTATTTTTCTTTACCTTCATGCGTTTCGCATCTTTCTTCCTCCCTTACTTTCGATGTTTGGGGACGATCTGTCTAGTTGCCACAACCATTTAGGAACTGGGCTTGAGCATGAATAGGAATAACACCTACTAAACTTCGTGTGACCAAAAACAAGTCTAAAATCCAAATCCCGTAGGGTGGCCCGGATAAAGCCCAAACCCGAGGGAGCTAGCCATTACGGATACAAGAAAAATTCCCTATCAATCCCCGACAACTATATCATTCTGATTTCCTTAGAAGATTCCAAACATCTCTCTACTTTCCATACCATTCTGTATTGTAGTAGCTAGTTATTTTGCTCTAGAACTTTGTAAACGGTATCGACGCCCATTTTCCTTTTTGACTAGTGGAACGATGGCCCAAGGTCACTCACAGGTTTACCCTTTATTAGGGTTTTTGACATCAACAATTGGTACTTGTCTCTTATTTCATTAAACTCATTTTATTTATCGTTTATTTATTGTTATTCATCTTATTTATACGTTTGATAGCTGGAGCCCAAATCGAATCTTGGACTTGTACAAAAATCTGGCCAAAAGAATTTGGCGCTCTTCATGGGACAATGATCAAGTTCGGTAGTTGACCATTTCCCCTTCCTTTTTGAGTCATTGTCATGACAGATGGATCGTATATATGCAAGATCTTAGTACCCCCAAAAGAGATCGAGGACCCAAGCCAACGAGCGCTGTTTAGAGCACTCGAGTAGCAGAACCTTGAGTTAAAGGACTGCTGACCAAGCTCCTCACAACCCACTTGACCTATGAAAGCATCCCGAAAAACACCTCATCCCAACCATGGTGATAAAATCCAGTTTTACAAGGTCTGTTTATGCAATTGTTTTGGGGCAACGCTCGTTGGGCCAACTCTCCTGTGTCTCATAAACCTTAAACCTAGGTCCATCGGCTTGTTCTCGGATCCTTTTAACCAATTTTATTTGCAGTCCAATATACAAGAAAGTTAGAGAAGCAACAATCCAACGACCTCTATTAGGGGTGTACAGAAAACCGTTAAACCACGAAACCGCATAACCCAACCCGCTAACAACCCACTTAAACCCAACCTGCCAAACCGCTAACCCGGCAATTAAGAAGGTTGAAATTGGGTTAGCCTTAGCTCAACCCGCCCAACCCGCCGCTAATATATAACTTTTATAAAATTATATATATATATATATATTATATATATGAAAGAATAAAAAATACTAGTCTATTTAGACAAATTTACAGCCCTAAAGTATATATTAAATACATTTTACTTATTGTTTATAACTTTTACAACCCAATTAATATATATTATACAATTTAGATCATTACATACCAGACATTTACAAAATAGATTCACCACTAGAGAATGATTGTAAAGAATCTCATAGGAGAAAATTATTGGAATAATTTTTGTAACAAATGGAGTGTAGGAGAATATGAATGATGTTTATAGATATTTCGTTGACGAATCTATCAATCTAAAGACTCCCCCATTTGATGTAGTACTTTGGTGGAAAGATAATGCTAATATGTACAACATTTTGTCTATGAAAGCTAAAGATGTTATTGTTAGGGAAAATTTCAAAATAAGTTAGAGTCTAAAATATTTTGGGTTGAGTCTTAGAAAGGAGAGAAAAGACAATTTTGGTGGGTTTCACCTTGTCCCACATAGGTGGAAAAGTGAAATAAAAGTGGGTATATAAGTGGAACCACTTTCCATATATTAATTAATTATATATTGAAAATGGTGGGAGTTCCACAAGGGTTGCACCCTTACGCGGGACCGTGGGCGCAATGTGGCGCTTTGATGGCGCACTTTGCACTTCACACACACGCATCACCGTGAGCCGCAACTTTTGTTTTAAACCTGTCCATTAGTGACAACCCTGGACAGATAATATTTGCGACGGTTCAAAGCGTCGCGAATAGTTACTGCCGTCACAAAAAAGTGCAGTCATGACTATTTAAAGGGGTGTGACATTCTACTATAAATATCCACCTCTAGACATCAAAATTCATAACTTTTTCTCATATACCAGATTACTAGATATTGTTTTGCTATAGAATTACAATCCCTCTAGTCTCGAAATCCTTGAAAACTCAATAGTTTAACCGGGAGTATCACCACTAGTGCGGTGTTGGTAATCAATCTACATACGTTGTTTCATTGTATCTTGAGAAGCAATTCGCCAAAACCCAAAGCACCTACGGTGGGGGCGAAATTGCTTTAAGGATAGAAAGATCACTCGTCTTGAAAGCAACAAGTAGTAGAATTCCTTGTTAATCTATTCCTTTAGTTTAGAATCCCAAAAACAACAATGTTAAAGCAATATTCGAAGAAAGATGGCAACCAAGAATCTTCAACAAATGTCTTGTAACATCGTCAGTTTGGAACAATTTGACGGTGGAGGCTTCAAAAGGTGGCAAAAGAAAATGCAATTCTTGTTGGCCACTCTAAACGCCTCCTACGTCCTCACCAAACCATACCCTGAACAATACGAGGACGAGACACTTGCATCGGCACGAGAAAGGCTCAAGTTTGAGAACGACGATTTCATATGCTGTAGTCACATCTTCAACGCTATGTCTGACCCTTTATTCGATGTTTATCAAAACATCGAGACGACGAAGGAACTTTGGAACACTCTCGAACAAAAGTACTTCACCGAAGACGCAACAAGTAAGAAATTTATCGTTTCCAAATTTAATTCTCACAAAATGATAGATTCATGTCCTATTATGGATCAAATGTATGAAATTGAGCACATTCTTAGTATGTTCACACAACACGACATGAAAATGGATGAATCGATCCAAGTGGCATCGATCATTGACAAACTCCCCCTCTTAGAAAGATGTTAAGAAAAATCTTAAACATTGTAAGAACGATATGTCCGTAAAAGAACTTGGAAAGCATCTTCTCATTGAAGAACAATATCGATCGGAAAATAAATCCAATGAAGATTCCTCCAAAGTTCATATGGTCTAGGAAAAGGGAGAGATTTCCAAAGCCGGTGGTAAGAAAAGGAAACGCCACGAGGAATATGGTAAAAAGAAAAGGAATATGAAGCATGTGGTTTGTTTCAATTGCAACAAGCCTGGACATTACAAACGTAATTATCGACTTCTCAAAAGAAGAAAAGAAAATGGTGGTGACAACACCAAGGATGGAAACTTTAAGAACAACAACTTTGTTGCTATGATTTCCAAAATGTTCTCACTTGAGGAAGACAAATGTTGGTAGGTGGATTCGGGTGTTACTCGACATATGCAACGACATAGACATATTCAAAACGTACGAAGCTTCTACCTCCGTACTTTACATGGGAAATCACTCAACCGCTTAAGTCAAAGGAAAAGGAAAGGTCACTTTGGAATTCACACCGGGGAACACTTTGACTCTAAATGATGTTCTCCATGTTCCCGATGTCCGAAAGAACTTGGTTTCCTGATCAATCCTCAATAAACATGGCTTCAAACTCGTCTTCGAATCCGACAAGTTTATACTCTCTAAAGGCGGAAGATTCGTCGGCAAAGGCTATCTCACCGGAGGAATGTTTAAACTAAACATAAATGATGTTGTGAATAATAGTGTGAATGATGTAAATATGATTGACATAAGCAACACAAATAATGCAGTTGCTCCCGATGTACATATGATTGATGCTTATACTCATGTACACTTTAAACGTTTGAAAAATATGGCAAAAAGTGACTTAATTCCAAAATTAGATGATAAAAATAACAAGTGCCTTACTTGTATATATGCATACTAAAATTACTAGATAACCGTTCCCTCAAGTCCAAAGATCATCTAAAATCTTAGACCTAGTGCATAGTGACATATGTGACTTACATGCTACACCCTCTCTTGGTGGCAAGAGGTACTTTCCACTTTTATCGATGATTACTCTCAATATTGTTAAGTATATCTTTTACACTCAAAAGATGAAGTCCTTGAAAAGTTTAAGATCTACAAAAACGAAGTAGAATTTAAATGTAAAACAAAATAAAATGTTTAAGAACGGATAGGGGTGGTGAATATTATAACCCTAGATATTTTGAATCTACGGGAATTATTCACGAAGTGACGGCTCCGTATACACCACAACAAAATGGTATTGCGGAAAGGAGAAACTGTACCTTGATGGAAATGGTAAATTCCATGATGTCATATTCCGAATTAAGTTCTGGATTTTGGGGAGAAGCATTACTAGCATCTTGCTACATACTCAATAGAGTACCAAGCAAGAGAAGTCAAAAGACCTTTTATGAGTTATGGAATCAACGAACACCTAAACTAGATTGCCTTCGGATTTGGGGATGTCGAGCAATTATGAGACTTCCTGAATCCAAGAAGAGAAAATTAGGAGACAAAGGTATTGAATGTATATTTTTGGGATATGCCCAAAATATCAAAGCTTATAGATTCATGGTGGTTGAACCAAATGATCATATTTCTATTAACACCATCATAGAATCTATCTAGAGATGCTCATTTTGACGAACAAAGGTTCAAAAGCATTCCAAAAGCATATGAGATTTCTAAGGAAACCGTGTCTACCAAGATTCCCGTACACAATGAAAGGGAAGATGATGATTCCCCGAATCATCAAGTGATTTAACCTAGAAGAAGCAAACATCAAAGAAGTGTAACACTCGGTATTTTCGCAATGTAAGAATCCGTCATTCGTTGGTCTTTTATCTGTCTTCCATGTATCTTTTTGGGCGAAATGTGATGCACTTTCGAACCTTAAATCGACCCATGCGAAATTCTGGAGTTTTGGTGATTTTTGGGCTTCGGTACATGTGGCGCGAGAGTGACTCGCGATAGTGACATGTGTCACTATCGCGGGGCACAATCGCCGGAGAGGTACCGAACTCTCGGTATAAACCGCGCGAGAGTGACTCGCGATAGTGACAATGTCACTATCACGTGGTAAGGTCGCGAGCAGGGTTCAGGGGAATTAAATGACCTCTTTTCTCATTCATTTCTCATAACTCTCTTCACCAACCTCAAACTCTCTCTCATTTGGCGATTTTTAGGGCATTTATTGTTCTTCAAGATCCTTCAAGTAAATCCATCTTGGTTTCCAAGTGTTGTATCATTTCTCACCCAAGGGTTCAAGTAGGAAGCTTTGTATCATCTCCTCCATTGTCATCTTCCCCAAAGGTTTAACTAGGGTTTTGGGTTTTCTTCAAAAACCCACTTGGTGAGTTCCTACTATCTTTTCTAAACTTTATACATGTCAAAACTCATATTTTGAACTCCTATAAACCTCCTTGATGTTGGATTTACAATAATCATATTTTGACCTAACTTGAGTTTTGATATGCATTGAGAAATCAATGCATTTTCGCTCTTTTTTTTTTAGGATAGTTGTTTTATTTTCAAATCCCTAATTTGAGTCTTTTTTATATGTTATTTTCCATATTTCTTTATGAGGCTTAATGTGGTAGTGAAACTCATCTTTTGGTTAAATAGTAGCTTATTTTATGTTTATTGTTTAAATCTTGCAGCAGTTAGTCATAGCATTCCCACAGCATTGGATGGCAGCAGACTTTTGGATAGGCTTCATGGATCCAGCTGTCATGGTTATTGGGACAGACTTTTGTTGAAGATGTGGGCTGCTGATTTTTGAAGAAACCATCAGATTTGCTTTTTGCTTTTAGGAAAATGTCAAAAACACTTTATTAACTCTAGCTTTGTCTTTTGTGAAATCTTGGGCCCCAAGTTGGTCTTTGCCCAATGGTTATTACCCAACTTCTTTTGTATAAATAGGTGGGTTTAGGTGCTTGTTTAGTGTGCAAGTAAGTAATCTTAAGTAGTGATTATTCTCTCAAACTTCAAGTTAGCAAGTACTCTAAAGTTCCAAGTAGCTAAAAGCTTTTGGCTCTCAAGACCCAATCGGTTTCATAAACCGATTGTTACATTTTCGTAATCATTTTAATATAAGTCTCGTATTTACTTTATTTCTTGCTTTCTTGTATTTATTTATTTATTTACGCTTATCGCATTTACATTCCTTAATTTATTATTGTCATTTACTTTACGCAATTTACTTTATGTCTTTAATTTCCGCTCTTTATATTTCTTGCAATTTAATTTCCGTAATGAGTAGCTAATTTCATTAGCTTGGGTGTGAGGCGAATGGTGAGTTTTTAAATCAAAAGAAAGTTGACGTCGTTTCTCAATAACGATGTTCCACCATTTCATTCTAAGTTTTATAAATCCAAACGCACTTCTTGACGAATTGATCGCTTTGAAAGTGGTAAAGTGTAGTGGACTCAGAGATGGGCCACATTAATACACGTCAATTCGAATGACATAGGAAGTATACTTGGAAAAGTTGCTTACCAAGAAATTTGGCAACTATGTTTTTCTAATTGATATGTTCTCGACGAGTTGATCACGAGTCAAAGTGTTAAAGTGTAGTGGACTCAGAGATGAGCCACTTGGAACACGTCAACTTGGATGATATGGGAATTAACTCGAGAGAGTGATTTTTAATAAACTTGTTTATTTATCCATATACTTTGAGAGCACCGTTCAACACTATCACTGGTTCTGATACTGGACAGAGATGTGCCTGGTAGAAGCTAAATCCAAGTGTGACGGCTGAATCCGAGAGGATCGTTCTTAAAGTAGGTGGTGGAACTAGTTGCTGAGAGACACAATGTTGTAGCATCCCTACAGCATTGGTCCACATAAACTTGCATTTGATACTCACCACAAGTCTTACACCCTTGCTATCTTAATTATCTGTTATCTTAAGTTAACTGTTAACCAAACCAAACAAAGTCTTCAAATTCGCCATCTGAAATCATCTCTTTCATTACACTTTTATTGCACTTTTACAACAATCTCTGTGGGACGATATTCGGTATTTTACTACTTTATTACTTGAAAGACGATATTGGGTCTCATTGTATATACTTGCTTTGAGATTCAATTAGCACACGTCTATAGGTGTATTCCACGCACTATCAAGTTTTTAAGAGATTTTAGGGTTCTTGTTAAGTTTTGTTAAAATGAAGGATTCCTTTTGATATATGTTAAAATAATGTATTCTTACACATTTATGGTGAAGTACTTGAAATATTATGTATAATCTCATTTTATGATTTTTATTCTTATCAGCAGTTAAGTTTGGAAAATGCATTTTGGGAAGTAAATGTTGTTGGAAGCTACATGTTTAGCTTTGGTTAGTCACAAATGTAGTTGTGACGAGTCTAGACTATTACTAGTGGATCCCTAGGTATTGGAGTCAACTTATATATATATATATTTTTGGGATGTTTATCCCTATTGTAGCTATGGATGCATTTGACCCTCGGAGGCCTTTGGTACGGTTATGTGGGACCGTTTACTAGCCATAGATCATAATGTAGTCCTAGTGAACGAGTATGACTTGGTTTCCTCAGGTGCCCTCCCCCACATCTTAGTACGGACCGACATTGTTCGTGGCCATGGATTCCAAGTATTTAGCTCATAACTCGGAATTGTAGCCTACTCGGTGTTCCGCTACACTCCTTGGTAAATCGGGTATCCCCCGTCATCGCAAGATGAATTTTGGACCGAACGGTCCTTATATGACAAAGATTTAAATTATAAACTCAATTCTCTTGCAAAGATTTCCTTTTTATTACAATTGCTTGTATTTCTTTAAATTATAGAGTGTATGTTCTCACTAGGCTTTAAGCCTAACACTTTTTCTAAAATGATGTGTATAACAGGTTCCTTTAGCGGTGGGTTGCCAAGGGCTTAAGAGACGAGTATAGCCGTGAAGCATTTTTGTGTTGACTAGTATTTGGTGTTTGTGGCATTTGATTTAGTTCCATCTTTTGGTGATATTTGGGTTTAAAACCGATGTAATCTCGATAGTTTATGTCTAGATTAGTTTGTTGTCAATTTTCATTTCGTTCACATGTTTTTGTAAATGCCTTATACATTTACCCATTTTGGGTGGTTTATTCCAAATACAAACGTTATATTGCCAAATTTTCAAATTTCAAATTACTCTAAATTTTAGGGTGTCACAAGAAGAGCAAGAACCTTTGGTCCTGACTTTGAAATGTACCTAGTTGAAGGTGATCGACATGGTTCAGTGAAAGAATATCCAATAATTTACAACTTGGATGAAGAACCACGTACATATGCGAAAGCTATGAAATATCATGATGCATCTTTTTGGAAAGAAGCAATCAACGATGAGATGGATTTCATCAAAGGTAATAATACTTGGGTCTTAGTCGACTTACCCCCTAGTTCAAAGGCTATCAAGAATAAATGGATTTTCAAAAGAAAATTAAGGGTTGATGGCAGTATTGAAAAGTTTAAAGCCCAATTAGTAGCTAAGGGCTTTACACAAAAAGAAGGACTAGACTATTTTGACACATATGCCCCTGTAGCACGAACGTTCACCATTAGAATTTTGATTGCCTTAGTTTCCATTAATAAACTCGTAATTCACTAAATGGATGTCAAAACCTCATTCTTGAATGGTGAATTAGAGGAGGAAGTATATATGGAACAACTGGAAGGTTTCATAGTTCAAGGACAAGAAAAGAAAGTTTGTAAACTTATTAAGTCCTTGTAAGGCCTGAAACAAGCTCCCAAACAGTGGCATCAAAAATTCGACCAAATCATTCTATCGAATGGTTTCAAAATTAATGAATCAGACAAATGTGTTTACAGTCGACTTGTTAATGGTCGAGGGGTTATCATATGCTTGTACGTGGATGATATGTTGATTTTTGGAACCGACTTAGAACAAGTGCAAATTACTAAGAAACTCTTATCTGGAATTTTTGATATGAAGGATCTGGGAGAAGCTGATGTAATTCTAGGAATAAAGATTCTTAGAAATGACAATAAACTGATGTTATCCCAGTCTCACTATATTGAAAAGATATTAAAACGTTTTAATAAAATTGATTGTTTACCTGTCAGCACTCCATTCTAAAAGTAATTCATTGTGAAATCAAGAGTATATTGCCACCTCTATTTATACATGTACAAGGCTAGAAATAATAAAGAAATACAATAATTACAATATATCAATCCTTTTAATGTAGCCCTATAATCTCTACAATATACCAATCACTTTAATGTAATCCCTTTAATGTAGTCTTACCCTCTATTAGTCCCCCTTAGTCGCAACGGTAGAAGATCGGACGTGAAGACTATCCCGGAAATCATCAAAGAGTATTTTTGGAAGACCCTTGGTGAATATATCTGCATATTGGTATCGTGAGGGTACGTGTAAGACTCAAACAAGGCCGTGTGCCACCTTTTCAAGAACAAAGTGGATATCTAACTCAATGTGTTTTGTCCGTTGATGTTGAACTGGATTTCCGGACATAAAAATGGCACTCGCATTATCACAATATACCAAAGTTGCTTTCGCAATTGGTACTCGAAGTTCCATCAACAAATTTCGTAGCCAACACGTCTCGGACACCGCGTTGGCTATACCCCGGTATTCGGCCTCGACACTTGATCGGGATACGGTTGCTTGTCTCTTTGACGACCAGGAGATTAAATTGTCTCCAAAAAATACACAGTAGCCGCAAGTGGATCTTCTAGTATCCGGACACCCCCCCCCCTAATCGGCATCCATATAGGCGATGAAAGACTTACTTTGTGATGGGCATAATTGTAATCCGAAAGATAAAGTACCTTTGACGTATCGAAGAATGCGTCGAAGAGCTTGTAAATGTTCCTCTCGAGGATCGTGCATGAATAAGCACACTTATTAGACTGCATAAGTTATATCCGATCGTGTAAATGTCAAATACTGAAGCGCGCCAACGAGACTCCGATATTGAGTGGCATCAGAAACTTGAGGACCCGAGTTGGCGCTAAGTTTGGAGTGGGTATCGACCGATGTGCGAGCCGAATTGCAGGAGGACATATTGGCCCGTGCGAGAATCTCCCGAGCATACTTTTCTTGAGATAAGAAAAGACCATGTTTGTTTTTGGAGACAGAGATACCCAAAAAATAATGAAGTTCGCCCAAGTCCTTCATTGCAAATTCGGAGGCCAATTTTGATGTAATGGCCATGCGTAAAGAGGTCGACGATGCGGTCAAAATAATATCGTCAACGTATAAGAGCAAATAAGCGGTGTCGTTGCCTTTTTGTAAAATAAAAAGGTTTGTGTCCGACTTGCTTTGAGCAAATCCAACAGACGCAATAAATGACGCAAAACGTTGGTACCACGCCCTTGGTGCTTGCTTTAAACCGTAGAGGGAACGTTTGAGGCGACATACATGGTTCAGGTATTTGTCACTTTTAAACCCGGGCGGTTGATGAATAAAGACGGTTTCACGTAAATGACCATGTAGAAATGCGTTCTTGACATCTAATTGATGGAGATCCCAATTTTTAGATATGGCGATGCTAAGAACGAGACGAATGGTGGCCGGCTTAACGATCGGGATAAAAGTTTTCGTGCAATCTATGCCAACTTGTTGGGACCTGCCATTACACACCAAACGAGCTTTGTGTCTCTCAAGAGACCCATTAGCATGAAGTTTATGAGTAAAAATCCACATGCAACGTATCACATTAACATCAATAGGCCTCGGAACAAGCTCCCAAGTGTCATTTTCAATTAACGCATTATACTCATCAAACATTGCTTTAGTCCAATTTGGGTCACGAAGAGCATCAATATGAGACTTGGGAAGAGGTGAGATACTCAGAGTGTCCAAACAAGCATATTTTGGGTTAGGCTTGTGAATCCCATGCTGACTTCGAGTAGTCATGCGATTTTGAACCGGAGGAGGAGAGGAAGGGGAAGAGGACGCATGAGGAGATGAAGAAGACGTCGGAGTTTGGGACTGGTTTGGAAGCGCAGTGGGCTGTTTTGGTGACTGATTTTGGGGTTGTTCGGGAGTAGGCGTGAAGTTGGAGGGTTGGAGACATGTAGGAGGGGCTGCCATAATGTTCGGAAACAGTTGAAACAACGATGGTAGGGCTGTTTATGTGTTATTTGTATTGTTTTGGTTAGGTGGGGAAGGGACTATCGGTTTTTGAAAGGCAAAGGGAAAAATATTTTCGTCAAAAATAACGTGGCGTGAGATAATGAAACGATTTTTGGTGAGATCGTAACACAAATAGCCACGATGGTGCGATGGATATCCATGAAAAACACACGGAGAGGATTTTGGAAGAAGTTTGTGTTGAGGAGAAGAGGCATGCGGAAAACAAAGACAACCGAAAATTTTTAAATGTTCATAGGATGGGATCTTATGATAAAGACGGGTGGTCGGAGAGGAATAATTTATGACATTGGAAGGGAGAATATTATGTAGATATGTAGCCATGTGAAGAGAATATGGCCAAAAAGATGTTGGAACATTGGCATGGAAAAGAAGAGTTCGGGAGATATTGTTTAGTGTACGAAATTTGCGTTCGGCCTTCCCATTTTGGGATGAGGTATACGGACAAGAGAAACGTAAATGAATTCCGTTTTGTTGACACAATTGATGGAAAGAATGATTATTAAATTATTTTCCATTGTCACATTGGAAAGATTTTATATCCCGACCAAATTGATTGGTGATATAATTACGCAAAAGAATAAAATAAGAGAGGGTTTGAGATTTACGTGTCATCGGAAATGTCCAAACATAATTAGTGAAATCATCAACAAACAAGAGATAGTATTTATGACCACTTGTACTCATAAGTGGAGAAGTCCAAACATCACTATGAATTATATCAAAGGGTGCAATAGAATTTGACATAGAATTGAAAATGGTAATTTGTCTTGTTTTCCATGTTGACAAGACTTACATACGCAAGAACTAGAACAACTCGAATAAGTAATTAACATATCACTACGCAATTTATTTAAGATATTGTCCCCCGGATGACCAAGGCGTGCATGCCAAATAGTACTAGTAACGGAAAGAAATGTAGACTTAGTAGGAACTTTGGACTTGATGGAAATTGGAAGCGGGTACAAGTCTCCATCACTATTACAATGCATTAGATTGATCCCCGTCCGTAAATCCTTCACGCAAAAACCATAAGGATCAAATTCTATGGAAACGGAGTTGTCTTTTGTAAAACGACGAACCGAAATAAGATTTTTTACGATGTTAGGAACGAGACAAACATTGTTTAGCGAAAAAGGTGGTAAAGGTGGGGAAAGTTTTGTTTGACCATAAGCTTTGATAGGAATGGAAGACCCGTTACCCACAATAATTTGATGAGGAGTGCGTAAATTAAAGAGATTTGAAAGCGTACCTTGGTTTGATGTCATGTGTGATGTTGCCCCGGTATCCATATACTACTGATCCTCCGGGGTATTAAGCGACATTGTATTGAAAGCAACATCAATTTCAGTCGGAGCATATGAAGACGGAGCATGAGAATAGTAAGCTTGTTGGGGTCTTGAGCCCAAAATTCCCTTCGAGTTAGTCCTAGGAGAAGCTGGACCTCGAGGTGCCCAACCGGTCGTTAGGTAAGGGCATGGTGGCGGGGCCCACTGCCATTGTTGTGGCCACTGATATGGACCATGTTGCTGCCAGGAATAGCCGCCACGGTTAGAGCGACCACCCCGGCCTCGTCCGCCACGTTGTTGTCGTCCACCGCGACCTCGACTAGACTCGCGATAGGAGCTGTTGGTGGCGGTGCTGCTGTCGGTCTTAGCAATGACGTCGAAAGTGGGTTGTTGTTGTGGCGGCATGGTGGAGGTAAGGAGGGCGGTGGGGCTAGAGGCATTTGCTTCCACTTGTTTGTTTTTCCGAGCTTCTTCCAACGATAGCATGCTTCGGGCTTGATAGAAGGGAGGCAATGTATTTGTTTGTTGAATGATGGTGGCAACGCCATCATAAGCGGATGTGAGGCATGCGACCAATTGGAGGACAAGTATCCTTAGGTGGGATGATATGGTCGATAACAAGATAAACACGAACATGGATTTTAAAAAGCTCGGACCACGACGTATATTGATCCTTCTCGATTTCCAAGACAATAGGGATCAGATATTTGATATTTGAGACTGTTAAAGCGGGATGATAGGGAGGATGTCGGATCTCGGTGGTGGTGGTGTCTGTGGCGCTTGATTCCGAGGTTGCCGACGACATGATGATTGTGAGTTAGAGAGACAGACAGAAAAAAAAGATATGTAGAAGGGAGAGAGACTCTGATACCATAAAAGTAATTCACCGTGAAATCAAGAGTATATTGCCACCTCTATTTATACATGTACAAGGCTAGAAATAATAAGGAAATACAATAGTTACAATATATCAATCCCTTTAATGTAGCCCTATAATCTCTACAATATACCAATCACTTTAATGTAGTCTTACCCTCTATTACATTCAAAGTAGGTTCTAGATTGACAATTAATACCGGTAGGGTATTAGCTAAAAATGAATATGCTAAGGTTATTGGTGTTTACAGTCGACTTGTTGAGCAATTGTTTAAGTCCCATTCTTTTGGTGATGTTGGATTAACAACCGATGTAATCTAGGTAGATTATGTTTAGATTAGTTTGTTGTTGAATTCCATATCCATATACAGATTTTGTAAAAGCTAAGTACATTCCCCTTTTTGGGAGGTTTATACCAAGTGTTGATGTTTATTTGTCCAGTTTCCGCATTTTTAAATTCACTCTGGTTTTTAGGGTGTTACAAGGTTGGACAAAGGAAAAAGGGGCACACATAGAGACTTGCATTGTCCATTTAAGTTCAATATTTATGTTCAGACATCTACGATAGATAATTTTGTAACGCAATCCGGTATGGGACGAATTAACATTTAAGTTACATATTTATTATTTTAAAGTATTCCGCTATAAACGGTTTTAATTTAGCCGTTATTTTGGAGTATTTTGGAGGAATTGTTTTTGATTGTGTAACATTTATCACGGTAAAATATGAGTGTTACAATAGGGGCAACATTTGTCAGTGTGCATTCCGCACCTTTTAACTCACTTATGTTTGTCTCATCACTTTAATCGATGTCAAGTAAATCACAATTACACCAAATAATTGAGTACACTAAAATCACCAACATAATTCACCTTTGTGGGTCTAATGTGTTTTTAAACATCAATAATTATTGCATCTTGATAATAATTAATAAATATCAAATATATAATTTTTTTTTAACTAAAATGTTGTTTCATAGAAAGTTCAAGTTAAGAACCAAAGGTTTTTTATATGCATTCCAAAAAATATGGGTGAGTTATAATAACTCTTTTTAATGATAACGACTTATTAAAATTACACTTTTTATTTATCATTACTACAAAAATAGGTATTTTAAACGGTTGTTTTGAACATTTTTAAACAGTTTTATAACCGTTTGAAAGGGCACCGTTTGAAAAGGCCAGGGGCTTTTTTAAATGGTTTTTGAACCGTTTAAAAAAGTCACATTTTTAAACGGTTTTTAAACCGTTTAAAATAGCAAAAAAAAATGTTTAAAATTGTATACCTTTTTAAACGGTTTTAAAAAAACCGTATAAAATGTGTATTGTTTTACATGATCTGCTACACGTAGGACTCAATCTCAAAATCACAGCCATGCAAACCCACGACACTTACCATTCTGCCACATCTTCTTCTATGTTTATAGAAGCATCTTTAATTCTTTTATTCATTTTCTGTCCAGCTTTGTACTCCCAACTTCAACTTCAGATTCGGCCCAGATTTACTCCAAATTACCAAAAACTCAAAACACTAACATTGTAGATCTGTGTGTTGGGGTTCCAGATCATCTTGAATCACTCAAATCGGAGATCGGACGAGTGAGATATGATCAAAACTCCACAGTTGCGCAAATCTGTCAAAAATTATCGTTTTGTTCTTTTTCGCTCCAAATTGTTCCGAACCTATCAAAATATAAAAAAACATTAATGTAGTTCAGTTTTACCATTATGGTGCATTAAAAAGAGATGATTGACAAGAAAATAAAGTAGAATTTAACCACCGGTCATAATGATATTCAATTAATACATTCCTTGCAATATTTAATATCTTTCAATTGATCGATATTGGCTCCTCAATTTGTGTGTACAGAATGAATAAAGAAGATGGGGAGACCTTTTAGCAAAAAACGGCGGCCATGAATATATAAAAAAACCCTAAATTTTTAAAGGCCTTTTAAAACGGTTTTGTGATAGTGAAAGCGTTTGAAAAAATGTTTGGCCTTTTTAAACGGTTGTTTCTAGAGAATCGTTTAAAAAGATGTATGTATTTTAAACGGTTGTATGAAAAAACCGTGTAAAAAGTTAGGCAACTTTTTAAACGGTTTTGTTCAATTATCCGTGTGAAATACGTATCCTTTTTTAAACGGTTTTTTATAACAACCGTTTAAAAAGGTCATATGACTTTTTTAAACGGTACCACAACCGCATAACCGTTTAAAAAAAGTCTTAAAAAAACGCGACCACCTTTTTAAAGGTTTTTTCGATTTTTTTAAAAACCGTTTAAAAAGGTGCGTTTAAAAAGTCATTTTTGTAGTAGTGTATAAAAACCTCCGATTGAAGATGCTCAAAGTGTCACGGGGAGAAATCAAATTGGATTCATCCAACAGTAGAAATGTCAATAGATCAAACTAAAACGATATGAACCAATAAACCTTATTGGTTTTGATAGTAAAGCATACGTAGGGGGGACGTTTACCAAATGCTACTCGGTAAGCCCTTATCGGCAAAAGTCACCACTCTCATTTATCTTACTGGGTAACATTCCCGGTCATCAAAATGGATTGATGGTAAACGTTTATAACCCGATAAACACTTAATGGGTAAGAGTCATCACCCTCACTTATCGGGTAAGAATCTCGATCAATGTCTTCCCTCTTACCAGGTAAGATTCTCGTTCCTCGTTATATTTATCCAATAAGGTAATTAAACCGATAATCATTTACCAATGTAAGTGTTTAGTAAACGGCCTCTAAAAAAATTCAATAAAACCCCTTTGCTTGTACAAGAGTAAAAAGCAAATACATAAGAGGAACCAGAATTGTTAACACTTGCGTAATTTGAATGATAGTTTGGGGACCTCTTTGTAATTTATCCTAAATTTTTTTTGTTGTCAATCAGATCGATTCTTTGAGGATAGGAGAAGTCATGATTCCCACCCACAAATCCATCAAAGACACTTTTCCTGTTTCGCATTGATTCACTATCGGCTACGATTAACGATGGTAGCTGTTAATACAAATCTGCTAAACTTCTAGAGTTTTGAAAAACTGCGCAAATTGAGCTTCATTATTCAAAGAATCAGAAAGATTTCGGCGAATTCGGTAAATGTTCATCATCGTTCTGTGCTTTTAGTTCGTAATTTGAAGTTTTTTGTACCAATTGAATCTGAAATTTGGTTGTTTCAGACTACTCATACCAATTCGTATCGGTAATGCGTGCTAATGTCCATATATTGATTCGATTATTATTACATACAGTTGTTTTTAAAATTAATGATGCATGATTACAGTATCATCGACTTAGGCTACTCATACCAAATCGATTGTGAATGTTGCTACTGTTCATATATTGATTCATTAATTACACACAGTTCATCGTCAAATTAAGGATGCATGATTGCAGTATCCTTGAATTAAGCTACTTGTACCAATTCGTATTAATTATGCGTCCTTATAAATCACTCAATTGGAGATGTGCTCTTATGTTCATTCGGAATTTGTCTCTTTGATACTGCAGCTTTGGAAGTCTGGTGAGAAAGAATAGAAATGCTTAAATCCATGTTTTCGTGTTGTAAAGTTTACATATCGGAGACGCGAAACAGATCTGCTCTGGAGTCGATTGAACGAGCTGCCAAACTATTTCCAGAGGCAGCTCTTGTTAATAAGTTTGAGGATGAGACTTACAACAGAGTAGGATACACCCTTGTCTCAAAACTGGCTCCAAGTTCATCATCGAATTCTTGTCCATTGAAGCATGCTGTTTTTTCAATGGTGAAAGCAGCTTTCGAAGCCATTGATTTTGAGTTGCATACAGGAAGTCATCCGCGGCTTGGGGTTGTTGATCATATTTGTTTCCATCCATTAGCTTCGGCATCTCTTGAACAAGTTGCCGGGACTGCCAAAGCTCTTTCTGCGGATATTGGATCCATGCTTAAAGGTTCATTTTCTTGCCTAGTAAAGAATTTTCAAGAATTATTGATAGTAAAATCGTTATTGGTATGAGGATATGTGGAACCCCTTTGAATCTCTCTCTAGAAGAGCATAGAGAGAGAGAGAGTGGAGGTTCCTACATAAATACAGATTTGATGGTTAGTGTCTAGCCCATGTGGGATTCCATCACGCCCCCTGAAAAGGAGGTGAAAGAGTGTGTTGAGTCCCTAGATGTGGTAGACCCCGGCTCTGATACAAAGTGAGGCTATGTGGAACCCCTTTGAATATCTCGCTAGAAAGTATAAAAAAGAGGGGAGGTTCCTACACATTTGATGGTCTGACTTGGTAAATCACATTGAAAATACATATTTTATTGGTTACAAGCTTTACTGAAACAAAGATGCTTGTAGGATTAGCAAACAGTTTAGTTTAGTGTAACAGATGAAAATGGTGGCATCATTTGAGGAATTTTGTATCTTATAAACAGAGCTTAAACATTTTACCGATCATTCTATGCTACTTGAGATGAGTTACTGACTTTTTGTTACAATCAAACCATCGTTGTTGTTGCAAAAATGCAAAGAAAATAGTATAGTTATGCAAGAATGAGTGATTTTGAACAATGTGTCAAAGTACAATGGGTTTTTTGCCATCTACATATTCACACTATGTCCAAAATTACTCATTCCTGTTAATCACTTTATTACATTGAACCAATTTCAAAACCGTAAATTGAACTGCATTTTACCTTTTGTTGAAAACCTGCTACCAGTAGATCAGAAGGGAGATTTTGCAATTTCATCGTGCACGGTTTATTTGTAAATTTCTTGCTAATGTTGATAAAAATAGCCTGCAGTCCCTACCTACACATACGGAGCTGCTCATAATGAACAAAGATCACTCGATTCCATCAGGAGGCAGCTTGGCTACTTCAAGCCAAATGCAACCGGAAACCAGTGGTCAGGTGGATCACAGTCAGAGGTTCTACCAATCGAACCAGACGAGGGTCCAGCCCAAGCGGTTCAAGGCAAAGGGGTCATTGTGATAGGAGCAACTAGGTGGGTCGATAACTACAATGTTCCTGTTCTTTGCTCTGATATTGCTACTGTTCGCAGAATTGCAAAAAGGGTGAGTGGAAGAGGCGGTGGACTCGCGTCGGTTCAATCTATGGCGCTGGTTCATGGTGATGTCATTGAAGTGGCTTGTAATCTGCTCGAACCGAGTGAGGTTGGTGGTGATCAGGTTCAGGGTGCGGTCGAATTGCTGGGTTCGCAGGAGGGTGTGACTGTTGGGAAAGGGTATTTCACTGATCTTTCTCAAGAAGAGATCATTCAAACTTACTTGAAGTTAAGTTGTTCTTGACAATTTCTTGTTATATATTCGTTGTGTTTGAATCTTTGTAACAAAGAGTCTATTAAATAATTTAAACTTGTGAAGTCCATGAAGGCTTTTCCTGTTATAAAAAATATTAATATTAATAAATTATGCATCATATTCCATATCTATAATTTATTTTACTTCTTAAATAGAAGTTTAAGAATATTGTTTATAAATTAGAGTAAATTACAAATTTCGTCCCTATGGTTATATGAAATTTTGGATTGGGTCCCTCAAAAAAATTAATTACAAGTATGGTCACTATGGTTTCTGTTTTGTTTTGGATTAGGTCTCTACCTCTAACTCTATTAACTTAGATCCATTAAGTCAGGGGGTCATTTGTCATTTTCATTCCATTTGTTTTTTTTTAAATAAAAAAGAAATTATATATTATATATGTAATTATTTATATTATAATATACAACCACACAAACACAGTTTTACGGCCAAACCACCCTTTACACGACCTTCCCTCACCAGCAACAACCTCCTTATATGACAACAATCATCAGCTTAACCACAAATCCTTATATGATAACTAAATTCATATCAAGTAGATAGCCTACAACAAGCAATAGAGAACAACTTTCTGATTCATCAATTCAACCAATTCAAGTAGATCACAAAAACAGAATCCCAAATCCAAAAGCTTGCAGAATCTCAAATCCCATCTTCTTCTTGGTGAAATCCACACCATTATTTCCATTTTCAGAATCAATTTCCATCAAACCTTGCGATCATCATCACCATCATACCCATCCCCAACAAGACTCACAACCTTCAATTTCCCACCACTATCCATCCCTAAATCCATCCAAAAACACAAACCCAACAAAAAACAAATAAAACCCAACAAACCCAACCGCCTGCCACAATAAAATCTCGGCACTAAGACACACATAAAAAAACGTCACAGTCAAATAAAACAAAACATCCCTCACGAAAGGCGCAGGTGAAACCGCGAACGGCGCTGCATAGATCGCGACAAACCCAACAACGAGAGCCAAAACGAAAGTAACGACCGACAAAATCGCGCCAGACCCGGTCTGAGAGCGCCGTTTCCGAGAGCGAGGAGAGTGACTGCACCCATACTGGGGGATAAGTTCAGGTGAGTGGATAGTTTAGTGACAACGACGGAGACTGATCTTGTGCGGTTTTGATGAGGATGTAGAAGTGGAGGATGGTTATTCGGAGGGAAGATGGCTTGAAAGTGGTGTGGTAAGGGAAGGGATTGTGGTGAGTGAGAGGAGAGGAGATGGGGAGGAGGGTGAGCGGCGCGAGACTTTCTTGGGGGGAGTGGAAGGATATATATATATATATATATATATATATATATATATATATATTGGAAGGATATTTTGCAACCCACATCTTAACCGTTGGATTCATGATCGACGGTTATTTTATTTTTATTTTTCTATTTTTTTAATTAAAAATATTGGGTCTCATATCTATTGTAACCGCTGATCATGAATCCGACGGTTAAGATGTGGGTTGCAAGGTTTGCAACCTTTTTAAGGATTGCAAATTAAACAACCCCTATATATATATATATATATATATGTGTGTGTGTGTGTGTTTATAAAAATAAAATAGTAAAAGTACCATGTTACCCCTACTTAACAAAGTAATAGTTTGTTGCGTTAGAATAAGGGACCAAATCCAAAACAAAAGTAATTACATGAACTTTTAATCGCCAACCATTAACCTCCACAAGCATAGACCCCACCCAAAGATTTCCGAAGGCATCCATTCCAACTCTTCAACTCAAGCTTCCAAAACCTAGATCCACACATTTCCAACCATAAATAATCATATTCAACCCTTAGAATTGTTCCCCAAGCATTTACATGAACTTTTCATCTTATACCAAAAACCCTAGTTTTCCATACTTGAAGAAGGAGAAGATTACCTCAACCAAAAGCTTGGATCACCAACCAAAACACTTGTAGATCACCAAAACGAACCATAAGCTTCCAAACTTCAAATGGTGAAAAAGGGTTAGATGAAATCCCTATGAACTTGGTGAATAAGATGAAGATGAAGGTGGTTCACGATCTCAACTATATAGATGATGAAGAATCATGTGGTTTAAGGAGGAAAACCCTCAAAATGGGTTAGGGTTCGATTTTAGGGTTTGGGGGTCGGTTTGGGAGAGAAAAGGGGAGAAGATTTAGGGTTTGGGTTGTGAGGAATGAGGCTTGATGGCTGAAAATCGAGTTTTATCTCGACAGTGCATGTCGCGGGTTATGCCGCGACTTTAAGTCGTGGCATAAGTCGCCCGCTTTCCAATAAGTCGCGCGGTTGACTCTAAGCCGCGGCACAAGTCGCGTAATGCACTGTCCGCCCGGTTTTCCACCCGTTCACTGTTTTGGCCGTAACTTCTTCGTTATAGCTCCGATTTTGCTCCGGAAAGAACCGTTAGACTCGTAATTGAATTCTTCATCCATCAAGACCATAAGATCTAGGATTCAAGTCCAAAATCTTATATCTTATTTTTCCCTTAACATTACCGATTTTTGTATTAACTTGAAATGATATCTTTCGAAATCGGGGATGTTACAAATTGACACAAATGACCAAAGTACACGACCTGTTGCACCTCCTAGCCGTTTCTCCCCATTTTTTGCGTTTTTGACCCTAGGTCCGCAATTGCATCATAAAAAGACAAAAAAAATTACGGATTGCGGCAGGTCCGCAATGGGTCGGGTGACCCACCTCCTGCAATCGGGTGACCTACCTCATGAAATCCGCATTCTAAGCCACGTGTCAAATGCAGATGAAACCCTAGCACCTTTTCGGCAGGTCCGCAAATTGCGGACCTACACCTCCGCAATTGTGGGCCTATGACTAAGTCACTACTCTTTTCTCCTTTTCTCTTAATTTATTGTTTTTCATTTTTATTTATTTTTTTTATTTTGGGACGGATTTAGGTTTAGGCTAGGGGTGCAAGTGCACCCGTTTTATCGTTCTGATTCAAAATAAAATTTTCATAATCCATTTTGAATATTTCCCCCACTTTATTTGGTGCACCGCACTGAAATGTCATGAATCCGTTCCTAAATATGTTCATGTTTCTTAATTTTCTTTATGCAATTTAATCTCGAGATTTACATATGTGTTTGGTTCATATTATATCAATAGGTTTGCTTCAAGTTAGATATGATTTTCTTCTTTAATTCTTGCTTTTGTGGGTCAAAGTAATATTTGATTGGACGTCGTTGGTATTCATGATAAGTATTCTTTTAGGGTAAGAATGAACCACAAATTTGTTTAACAAAACTCTCTTCACTTTCTCATTCATAATTAGGAAATAAATACAAGAAAAACTAACTACCTTAGCCTACATTCTAGGACTCCACTAAAACATTATATCATGGAAAAACTGCCATGATTGACCCAGTAAACTACCTAATTAGATACCACGATGACAAAATAACAAGGAAGAACATGAAGCAAAAAAGGTCATTGACTTGAGCCTATCATTACCCCTCCCACTAAGAACAACCTTGTCCTCAAGGTTGGTGTCCAATCATCTTTGCAGCAGCTTCTGGTCTGCCTCTCCCATCGTCGATGTCTTCATTGCCGGCTTTAGGTACTCCCTCTTCCTCTGCTGCTATCATCATTATTTTAGGTGCTTGACATCGATGACCCGGAGTGAACCTATCATCACAGTTGAAGCATAGTCCTCGTACCCTTCGCCTCTGCATTTCGTCCCATGTTAGACGTTTAGTGGAAGCTGTTAGTTCCTTCTTTGTTGATGGGAGTGCTTCCAAGTACTGTTGGTTGGGTGATGGATCAAATGCACGTTCCCTTTTTAGCTGTTGATCCTTCATGCGAGCATACCCGATAGCTTCTTTCAGATTTTGTGGTTTGAACATTCGGATTGCATCTGCGATTTCAGGATTGAGTCCACCCATGAAAGTTCCGACCAAAGCTTTTTGAGTCCATCCATGTACTCGGTTGCCCAACCTTTCAAACTGCCTTTGATAATCCTGTAACGAACCGGTCTGTGTGATTTTGGATAGAGCTTCGTCGAAGTCTTCACCGGCTGTTGGGCCAAATCGGGCCCAAAGTTCCCCCACGAAGGTATCCCAGGTTACGTTCTGGTTTCCCTCCTTGTATTAAGCCATTGCCACCACTCGTTTGCTTCTCCTTCTAAGTGATAAGAAGCGAGAGGTACCTTCTGGGGTTCGACCGTCATTTGGAACTCGAAATATTGCTCTGCTCGGGTGTGCCACACAGTCGGGTCTCCACCCTCGAACTTGGGAAACTCGAGCTTGACAGGTTTGGATTCGAAAACTGGTTTGTCCCGCCCATTTCCTGCCTTGTTCTTGTTAAGGAGGCGATCACCCCCGTCATGTTCACGACTGCAGATCACCTCAGACAACTTGGTGATAGTTTCCTCCAATCTAGATATTCTATCCATGATACTACTCTCCAGAAAGTTAAACCCTTGTTGCAGAAACTCAACTTTTTCTTCAACTTTCTCAATTCGCTCTTTGTTTGTTGCCATAATAGATGTCTTGATACCACCGGATGGCGGTCCCGATCAAGGCTCTGATACCACTGATAGGTATTCTTTTAGGGTAAGAATGAACCACAACTTTGTTTAACAAAACTCTCTTCACTTTCTCATTCATAATTGGGAAATAAATACAAGAAAAACTAACTACCTTAGCCTACATTCTAGGACTCCACTAAAACATTATATCATGGAAAAACTGCCATGATTGACCCAATATACTACCTAATCAGATACCACGATGACAAAATAACAAGGAAGAACATGAAGCAAAAAAGGTCATTGACTTGAGCCTATCAATTCATTTGGTCAAAAACTTCTTAATTTAAAGATCATTGATTGTTTTCAATGATCTGAAGAAACAAAGGCCAGATCCAAGTTGCTGGACTCTTTTCTGCTCAGAATCTTCTAGATCTCGGATGTTGGTCATCTTGTGGTTGTTTATATATACGACGTGTTCTTGAGTTTCGGAATAATGTTTAAAAAGGGCATAACTCGTGCAGGAAGCAATCCAGACTGCATCATCTTTTGGTAAATTTTCTTAACTAGATCTATTATTTTATTAGTTTTATATGCAATTAGAGGATGATGGTGTATCTTTCCATAACTTTCAATAACATAACCATATGAATGATATTGATCCTACTGATATTGGCCACCGATTGTCGAGGTTTCATCGACTTCATTTTTTAGGTTCATTGGATTAATAAGAAAGTCATCGACCTTAAAACATGTTCTTGCTCTTGTTACTGTTTTTTAGCTTCGCTACATTCGTGGTTTTGTGATATTCGCTATATTTCTTATAGAAAAACAAACACAAGGCTTATTCATCACATATTGTATGAGAAAATCACACATATAATTTCATGAATTACATGATCTAGACCATTAAGAAGGCATCCATCGATGTGTCGTACTTCGAGCAGAAAAGCAAAATAGATATAGCTGGTCTACAAGGTAGTATATTACTTAATTTCTCAACAACATATACTAATTAACTTTGAGTAAAATGGTGTTTCTCTCATCCTATCTAAATAATTGTCTCTTAATTTGTTGATGTATTATGGACATTCAATGTGATCAACATATGCATATGTGTGTATCTATAGCATATTGTTTTAGATCTACATGTAAATCTAATGCAATATCTATTTGATAGTTCGCTTTCTATATATAAATCCATGAGCAACTGCATACATCTTTTGCGGCAAAGTTTGAACTAGAAAAAGGATTCTCATTCTCTCTTAATTGGCCTGGATTGAAAACCAATATTAGACTGCAAACTTTGAAAACCAATATTGACCAATCAATGAATTTTCTTTTTTTACTTTTTTTAATTGATAAGGGTATTCTAGTATTTTACCTAATTTCGTAATATATATGGTAATTATTATTATTATTATTATTATATTAATTATTTAATTTGAATGCATTTTATATATGGTAATAACTGATGTTATATTAATTTAAAGTATGCACTTTTTGATTCTGATTTTAATTTCTTTTTAATTTCAAATATTCATTTTTTAATTCCTATTAATTTAAACTATTTTTCTTGATTCCGATTTCAGTTTCATATCAGTTGGAATAATTAAGGTAAACTATTTTTTTATTTATTTGATTTACGTTTCATCAAATTTTGGAAAAAGAGTTATTTTTATAGAAAATTCAAATATTTAATTATATTTAAAATCAATATTTGTTTTCATTGAATTGAAATATTTTTAAAATATATTATTTACATTCTTTGTTATATATTTGTATATAACAATGGTATCTAGATGGTTTCCAAAGTTTCCAATCTAATGTAGGTTTTCAATTGAAACCAATGGTCAAGATTCATTTGATTTAAATATGGTAATAAATGAATTAATTTATTAATGAAAATTAATAATAATAGGCTAAAAGGGCAAAAGTGTCTTTTGCTTTTTTGTTTCAATTTTGGTAACAAAATGAAATCCGTTGAATAAGCAAACTTTTTAAACTTGTTGTTTCTTTATATAACCCTCTTGCACCTTTAAGCATAATGATCCATAGACCTAATTTAGGGTTCTTTTTATATATCTATGCTTAATTAATTAAGAGGATTATTAGAAAGTTGGTGAAGGGATGAAGTGATGAAAAGGTATACACACATTATTGATGAAACCTATTTTTGTTGATGAAATCGATTTTTGATGAAACATTTGTGTGCATTGTTTGAAATCTAATGAAAGCCATGAAACAAATTGGTTCATGAGTTTCAACATTGTTTCATCAAACACGTATTTGATGAAACACGTTTCAACATTGTTTCATCATTGGGAATCTTATCAGAATCATTACTAGGAATTTTATCAACCGAACGAATAAAATACAATAAAAATGTTTCATCGTTGTCGAGTAGATCTCAAACATGAATTTCGTTAGCCGAAACACCATCAAACATGTTACCCTTCATTGCTCCATATGGTTAATTTTTTACACCATTTAAAAAAACCATATAAATATATAACAAATAATGAAAATAATATATTTTAAAAATATTTAAATTCAATGAAAACAAATATTTATTTTAAATATAATTAAATATTTGAATTTTCTATAAAAATAACTCTTTTCCAAAATTTGATGAAATGGAAATCAAATAAATAAAAAAAATAGTTTACCTTAATTATTCCAATTAATATGAAACTGAAATCGGAATCAAGGAAAATAGTTTAAATTAACAGAAATTAAAAAATGAATATTTTAAATTAAAAAGAAATTGAAATCGGAATCAAAAGGTGCATACTTTAAATTAATATAACATCAATTATTACCATATATAAAATGCATTCAAATTAAATAATTAATATTATAATAATAATAATTACCATATATATTACGAAATTAGGTAAAATACTAAAATACCCTTATCAATTAAAAAAAGTAAAAAAGGGAAATTCATTGATTGGTCAATATTGGTTTCTAAAGTTTCCAGTCTAATGTTGGTTTCCAATTGATCCTTCCTCTCTCTCTCTATATATATATATATATATATATGTGTGTGTGTGTGTGTGTATTTATAGCATAAAATTTTATTTCCACTTGCATATTTTATGTACCTTTTACCTAATAGTTGGTTCTTGTTAGATACATGCAACATGGAGACATATCTCGGGGTCAAGACAGAACTTAAAGAAGGATTCTCTTTTACCCTTCTTAAACGTTCCGACCTAGACCAAGATTCCGAAACTAATACTTATCTGGAGATCGAATGCAGCTCCGAATTGGCAATGGAAGAATAGATCAGAGAAGTACTCGAGCCAACATGATTCAACAATATGGTGTACAATTGTAGATAAGTTCTTGATGATAATAATTTCATCTCGCGTGTAAATTCACTTGACAAAGGGGCAAAACAACTTTGTCCAAATACAAGACAGGTCTTGGGTTCAATCTTAGGCCCCCACTAGACTCGGTTGTCGAGTAAGCCAAAAAAATGTCCACTCACATTGGTTTCCTTGCATGTGTGGTCCGTTAGAATGCCATTTTTTTCCATTAAGTCTTGGAACTCGTAACTGACAGGTGAAACATTATGATGCTCTAGGACTTCTTCACCTTAGCCGAGATAAAAGATGGGCTCACATCTCCGGATAGAGTTAAGGAGCTCATGACTGTGATGCAAAAGGAGAAAGATTGTGTTGTTAAGAATGTTGGTGATGCATCCACACAGTGGGATACCGTTGCGAATATCATTGCTTTGTGAAGAACCAAATTTTCCGTCATGCATTTAACTTGTTGTTAATCACTATAACTCAAAAATGAACTATCATCTTACGAAAGTTATTCGTTAATTTTTTTCTCTGCTACATTCAATTTTATTTTATAATTTTGTGTGATTATGAGACGACAAAAGAATCTTCGGTTGGTTATTAGTTTTATGTAGTATTCTGGCGTAATTAGTAGGGATCAACGTGTATCTTGTATCTGAACATGTTTATCTTATTAGTAAGTATTTATTAGTTTATAAATCGAGGTGTGGAGTTTTAAAAAGTTGTACTTATGCAATATCAAGTTGTAAAGTATTATAGTTTGAACCCCGCTATATATATATATATATATATATATATAGGTGGAGGTTCAACGAGAACACCTTCATTTTGGCGAAAACACTCTTATCACATGTAATAATACACGTGAGGGCACGAGGTGGACGTAGACCACTTGACCCATGACCTAAAGTATCACCAAAGGCCGTTTGCATCAATGATTTAGTATCACATGTGTATCATATGTGATGGATCACACTATCACATTGAAAATACCTTATCACATGTGATAATACACAATGGGGGGGGGGCATAATGCTATGCAAGCGACTTGACCCACAACCTAGGTCGCATCGAACGGCATACGCGTCTCCAATATAGTATCACATTCTTATCATATGTGATGAACTATGTATCACATGTGATTGACTATAGTAAATGAGTGTTTTTACGTTCTCGTAAAATGAAGGTGTTCTCGTTTAAACCATTCTCTCTCTCTCTCTCTCTCTATATATATATATATATGTATATATGTAACATCCCAAAAATTCAAAAATACTAGATAATTTAACTTTTCCAATTTCCTAACATCTTTAATACAAAAGTACTTTGAGTTTTCAAGAGAAGAATAACAAGACGTGTATAGAGTTCTAAACTAGACTATTTAATTCCCATGAAAATTAAATAAAACTCAACCTCCAAAACATGGATAAAACTCAACATCTAAACACAAGAAAAACAAGGATAAAACTCTATATCCAAGCACGCTTTTCGATGACAAGGGAGATTTGTTTCCATCGATCTTGGTGAAATACAAAGTAAGTCATTTATAGCGCCTCAAGATGAAGGTGTATGGTGTCTAACTCGTCATGAGTTTCACCCGTAATACCCAATGTCCCGGAGTTCATGTTAGGCCCTTTTCATACACCTTAAGATGTGACAAATAGTACCAAAAAGCAAGTATACAAATTGGAACTATGTCGCCTTACAAGTAATAAAGTGATGAAATATTGGATATCGTCCCACAGAGATTGGAGTAAAAAGTGCTTAAAGAGTACAATGAAAGATGTGATTTCAAATGATGATTTTGAAGAAATATTTTTGGTTGGCTGATGTTATCACAAATGTAAACAGTAAGCAAAAGAAAAGTGGGTGCAAGACTTGTGGTGAAATATTACCCAAATTCCAGCAGACCTAGTGTTGCATAAATGCAATAGGAAATGCTATAAGAATGTTGCAGCATGATGTAGGCAATAATTAGTTTTATTATCTATTTTGAGAATATTCCTCTCGGATTTTTCACCACCCCATTGTTTCGGTAATCATAGACCCTCACATCTCTATGTAGTGTCCAAAGCAAAGAAATAATGGGAATGGAGTTCTCAAAATATATGGCGAAACAAATTCTCTTTTTTTTTTAAATTACTCTCTCGATGTAATTCCCATATCACTCAAGTTGGTATTTTCCGAGTAGCTTATCTCTAAGTCTACTCTATTTTAACCTTTTGAAAAGATAAACAACTTGTCAAGAATGAATCATTTTGAAAAACACAAGTAATAACTCTCGTTGCAAGTAACTCTCTCGATGCCACCTCCCATGTCATTCAAATTGACATGCGTATCAATGACACTTTAACACCTGAAAAATTATCAGTTTGTCAAGAGGTATTATAGGCTTGATAAAACTTGGAATGAAATAATACGTCATTATTGCCAAAACAACATCTACTTTCGTTTGGGTAACATACCCGCTCTTTGCCTCACACCCAAGCTAAGATGTTTAGCTACTCATAATGAAAATGAAATACATAGAAATGAAAAGTACTAAAATTAAAGATATAAAGGTAAATAACTTGAAAAGTAAATAAAGGAAAGTAAGTGTAGAAATGTAAATTGCTAGATCTAAAGACAAGAAAGTAAGAGCGGAAAATAAATGTGGGAATTTAAAGTACTGAAAATAAAGACTTGAAAGTAAATACGGAAAGTAAATGACTTAAAATAAAGACGGGAAATAAAAACGGAAAGTAAATGAACGGCTATAATGCTATGTCAGTGTTGCAAGAATGCATATGCTTAAATTAAGAAAAGAAAAAGAAAAAGAAGAAGAACACTTGCATTAATTAAAAGATATTAGAGAGGAGTTTTACATCAGATTCTATGGTGCACATTTAATGACAACCCAAGCTCCCTATTTATAGGTAAAAAGAGGGGCAAAAGTGAAAATTCTAACTAAATACTTAGCATCTAATGTAGAAAGTACAACCAAGTAACTAATAGTACACATGACAACTAATACTTAGTTACAACTAATTTCCAGCCAAAATAATTGTCCAGGGGTTAACAAAAAGAACTTTTCCAATCCAAAATAAGCTAGTTTAAGTCCCCCATCTTGATTATCCTCTAATCTTCTTCCAACTGGTCCATGCTTCCCCCATGCTGCAGCATGACCTGTGTATAAAATGAATCTTCCAAAAGTACCCATGTAACACCCTCAAATTTGGAAAGAGCGACTAATTTAAAATTTTCAATAATACCTCAAAGAAGGATAAAATCTCTTACGACAAGTTCACAATAGAAATACGATTCTAGATTTAACCGTCAACAAAATGAATAAAGTCTTACATATAAAGACTAATTAAAGTCGAGTGTTACTAAAATCCAGTGACAGTCGCTATATCCAAAGTAAATGCGGAAGACTTCACCAAGATATTCACTTATTCGAGCACACAACTAGCACTTATCTCTTCACAGTGTCGCTAGAACTAATCCCGAGACGGAACCTGATACACATGCCGACAAATAAAAAGGTTAGGCTAACGCCTAGTAAGTTCAAGAGTTTTCGTCATGATTACAAAAATAGTTAAACTGCAATAATGCAATTTAAATCATGATCCTTCAAAATGAATTATTTTAAATATTAGAACGACCTATTTTCCAATAATACACATTTTATAGATGAACATCTCACGCCAAAACATTCTTTCATGAAGTAATGCAACCCAAAACTTACTCAAAACGTGAATAATGGTAAATGCTCAAATATTGAAATTTGAATAAAATTTTATAAACCAAACAACCTAAATATGAGCAAACTCAAGCTCCCAAAATATAACATATGAGGAATACCCCAAACTCAGAACGTCACCGAAAACAAGGATAAAACTAAATACCTAAAACAACACCTTTCGGTGACAGGGGAGACCTGTTTTCCATGGTTAGTGGCGGAACACAAAAGTAGGTCACTTCCCAAGTTATTGAGCTCACCATACTAGGATCAAGGTGTAACACCCTCAAATTTGGAAAGAGCGACTAATTTAAAATTTTCGATAATACCTCAAATAAGAATAAAATCTCTTACGACAAGTTCACGCTAGAAATACAATTCTCGAATTAACCGTCAGCAAAATAATCAAAGTCTTACATAAGAACTAATTAAAGTCGGGTGTTACTAAGAACCCAATGACAGTCGCTATATCCAAAGTAAATGGGGAAGCCTTCACCAAGCTATTCACTTTTTCGAGCATACAACTAGCAGTCATCTCTTCACAGTGTCACTAGAACTATTCCCAACCGGAACCTGTTGCACATGCCGACAAATAAAAAGGTTAGGCTAACGCCTAGTGAGTTCAAGAGTTTTCAATGAATAAAGATATCGTTGAAAAGAAGTAATGCAATTTAAATCATAATCATTCAATTTGATGTGTCTCAAATATGAAAATGACTCGTTTTCCAATAATATGCATTTTGGGCAAAGAAACACCAATATAAACGTTTTCCAATCCAAACTACTTCAAGGACCAAGATCCCAATATAAAACGTTCTTTCGTAAATTAAATTCAACCTAAAACTCACTCAAAATGGGAATAGAAATCGAACCCTCCATTTATGAAAATGTGGTTAAAACTTTATATCCCGAAACACCCACAACACGGGTGGGGAATAATACTCAACCCATAAATCATGGATAAAAATCCATTTATACAAAATGTCACCGAAAATATGGATAGTAAAACTCAATACCCAAAACAACACATTTCGGTGACGGGGGAGACCCGAATTCCATCGAAAGTGGCGGGCACACAAAGTTAAGCCACTTATCAATGTCCTCGAGTTTGACATAGAGCCATGGATCCCCGTATACGACTCCCAACCGAGAAACCACCGCAAGATACCCAAATGCCTCTAGTGTCTACTCGACCTCTAGATGAGTGTCTCCACAAAAGCCACAAATCCCCGTATCCGGCTCACCATGGGCACCACCGCAAGACTTTGCTCCGTATACGGCTCTGCAGAGCACCACCGCAAGCTTACATAAAAACATGACTTGGGGACAACTCACTAGACTTCAAACGCGGACACTAAATTCCACGATGAGTAACCAGACTGGATTACAAACAGGCATCGAGTTCAACCACCCACGATCTATACCTCGAGCCCTTCAATAAAGGTTACACGATTATTGAGTTCAACCACCCACGATCTGTACCTCGATCTCCTGCTAGCCATAAACAATTTACAGTCCCAAAACGGGGATAAAGTCCCCAACTAAACCAACTGACTGACTCATATGCCTATGGATCCAATGCATTACAGTCTAAAACGTTACATGACTCAAATGAATGAACTAACGCATTCAAGACATGTAACTCTCAAATAAGATGCAACTAAGTACACCTTACGTCTAAGGCTCCTTAATGAGCTACCAAAACTGAACAAATGTTCCAAAGAATCAACCGAGTACAAATCAAGCCCCAAAAGGCTTAACAGACGTTTGGCTAAAAGACGAGAGCCAATATGGTTACATAAATCAAATTACATCTTTCCCCAAAATCTTTGTTTCTCAAATCACCATTGGCTTTCGACCCAAAACCCAAAAATATTATTATTTCTAAAATGTTCCCAAGGTCGGGAATGACCCAACCCAAAGGACTCACACACTCTTACTTCCGAAACGTCCCATTATATGAATGATGCATAAAACCCAACAAACACTATGTAACACCCTCAAATTTGGAAACAACGACTAATTAAAACTTTCAACAATACCTTAAAGGATAATAAAATCTCTTACTACCAGTCCATAATTGAAATACATTTCTAGATGAACCATCAAAAAATAATTAAAGTCTTACATAAAGACTAACTAAAGTCGAGTGTTACTATATCCCAATAACAATCGCAATCTCCAATATAATTGCCGAAGACTTCATCAAGCTAATCACCTCTTCGAGCACACCACTAGCACTCATCTCTTCACAGTGAGTTCAAGAGTTTTATATCATGATTATAAAGGAAAACGTAAAATGGAAATATTGTAACTTATAATCATGATCCTTTAACTGATTTACTTTAAAATAAGAGAACAACTCATTTACCAATAATATGCATTTTATAGATGGGCGTCTCAACGCCAAAACATTCTTTTCATGAAATAATGCAACCCAACATTTACTCAAAACGAGGATAATGGTAATGCTCGAATAATGAAATTTGAATAAACTTTATAAAACAAACGACCAAAATATGAGTAAACTCAAGTCTCCAAAATTATAGCATAAGGGAGATAACCCAAACTCAAAGCGTCACCAAAAACAAGGATAAAACTAAATACCCCAAAACAACACCTCTCGGTGATGGGGGAGTCCCGAATTCCAAGGCTAGTGGCGGAACACAAAAGTAGGCCATATTCCAAGTTACTGAGCTCACCATACTAGGAACCCATGGCCACGAGCTCGCCGACTCGTACTAAGATGTGGGGGAGGGCACCCGCGGATTCCTAATCATGCTCATTCACTAGGATTATATTTACGGCACATGGCTAGTATCCGGTCTCACATTACCGTACCAAGTTTCCTCCGAGGACCCAATATCTTAACTAGCTACAAATAGGAAGTGAATATCCCATAAAAACAGACTCATAAATTAAATCACGGATGCAGGTCCGGGTATTGGACTCCACGAGCCCTCACCGTATTATCCTCGAAATCCCATGACTAATTTTGGTGCCAACATGTAAATAATAGCCCATTTTCTTTTTAAGTAATGAAGACCGACTCATATGCCTATAGATCCACTGCATTACAGTCCAAAACAGTACATGACTCCAATTGAATGACCAATGCACTCAAAACATGTAATTCTCAAATCATGAGCATTAATTGTCATCATACTCAAAACTCTACAACGGGCTATTAAACCGGACAAATGTCCTCAAGACTCATTTTAGTCAAAACCGAGCCAAAGGCTCAACAATTTACTTAAATATCCAATGAAAGCCAGTGTAAACATTAAAACACGTTTGACCAACGGATATGCAAACACAACGACCAAAAATAAGATTAGCTCAAAACACATCATTGGTTGAGGCAACCCATTTTCCAAATGAACTTATACCCTTATATTTCCAAAATAACTCATAACACAATAATATGCATTTTCCAAATGGTTTATAAGATCAAATGCACAAAAATGACATTTACATCAAATGAACTCCATTTATATATAAAATCATCTAGGAAGCATATCAACATGATTTATTTACCAAAATGTTCAAGAATCCCAAAGATGTGTGTTAAATAAGCTTATAATGTTAAACACTTCCGAAAATAACCAAACTTATCAGTAGTTAACAATTTCATGTAAAACGCAAAACACTTTAAAATAAACATTTTGTCATGTACACCATTTTCACAAATCAACTTGAACTCACCTTGCTAGATTTATGCTAAATCTAGGTTTTACCCCAAAACTTGAATCTCCATTGATGAAGGCTTGAATCACCAAGAAACCTCCCTAGATCTTAGATCCAAAACGTCTATAAGATCATCTTCACCACACAAGTCATCAAAATCACACCTAAGTTGAAGGATAAAAGGGAAAAGGATGAAACCAACAAACCCTAGCTTAACATTGAGAGAGATAAGAAACTTACCACCACAAAATACTCTTGGATATTCCAATAGACTTCAAATCTCTTGCTATATATCCTTGAAGATCTCTCAAAAACGAAACCATGGCAACTTGAATCACCAAAATCGGAGTTGAGATGCAAAAGTTATGAAGAAATGAAGTTCTAGGGCTGAAAATCGGGTTTTATGCTCGAACAGGGCGTTTCGCGACTTACCACGCGGCCTTAAGTCGCGGCATAAGTCGCCCGCTTCACCTAAGTCGCTCGGGTGGCTCAAAGTTGCGGCACAAGTCGCGTAGTGCACTGTCCGCTCGGTTTTCTTCTCGTTCACTGTTTTGGCCGTAACTTCTTCGTTATAGCTCCGATTTTGCTCCGGAAAGAACCGTTGGACTCATAATTGAATCATGCATCCACCAAGACTATAAAATATAGGATTCAAGTCCAAAATCCTATATATTATTTTTCCCTTAAAATTACCGATTTATGTATTAACTTGAAACGATACTTTTCGAAATCGAGGTGTTACACACTAAAAGTGCACTTTTGACCAAATATCCATTTATGCAATAAATCATCAAAACACATTCATCCATGACACATTTAACAAAATGCACAAAAATCCCAAATGTAGGTGTTTTACAAAGTTTATAAAGCTAAACACTTCAAATAATCAAAAATTACCAAATAACTCACAGTTGACAATTTCAAGTAAAACACATAAATACTTTAAAATTGACATGTTGGCATGTACAACGTTTTCACAAATCAACTTGAACTCACCTCGCTAGGATAAGTTAAACTGAGGTTCCAAATCCAACCATTAGCCTCCAATAATGTAGATTCCACCGTTTTCAAGTCATCACCAACAATAAGCTAGGGCTTCCAAATAACCCATTTCTTCAACTCTAGAAATGAACCAATAACAAGTAAAACCTTTAGATCTACAAAGATCCTTATACTAGAGCTTGGAATATTCAAGGAAACTTACCACTTTAAGATATTGAGATTCTCCACCCAAAGCTATCCAAACAACCCATCCACTCTTCAACCCGAGCTTCCAAATACCGAACCCTTGAGCTTTCTTTGGACAAATCCACCATAGCTGCTCCCAAATATGAAACCCTAGTTCCCAAAATCCCACTAAAGAGGAGAGAAAATGAGAGGGGAGGTGATAATGAGGAAAAACCCTAAAAATGGGATTTAAATCGTCTAGACCGACCCCGCGGCCTTGGCCGCGACCTCAAGTCGCGGGCCAAGCCATGCGTGTCCTTTGAATGCAAACCACAGTGACTTACGCGGCTTTAGTCGCAGCTTGAGGCCGTGGGCCAAACCGTGCGTGTCACCTGTCGTGCCTCCTCGTGTCTTGTGTTAAACCGTTCCTCGACCGTTTCTCTCGGTCGGCTGCTGACCGTTTCCTTGGTTGATCATTAACCATTTCTTTAGGAAATTACGGGTGTTACAATCCTCCCAACCTTAAAGAGATTTCGTCATCGAAATCTGGCACTGACTAACAACTAAATGTCGCATTTAGCGAGACCAATTGGTTCTCAATCCAAAAGGGATGCCTCCACGATATCTTGCCTCATATATGAACCCGATTACATCCCGGTTAAGGTTGTCGCCAGATTTCTCATAACGAGCCGTCATAATCTCAATCCCAAGGTTCGACGTATCTCGCCGAAAACGAGGTGAACATCGAGTCCTTATCAAACCACTTTCCTATTCTTAAGATCTCGGTTGTCTCCCAACCTTAGGTTGCACATAACACCTCGAGATTAGTTCCACCAAGAATACTCCAAAGCGAACTTTTCCCTTAGATACTTCTAATGCCGACACATCAAGGTCTCCTCAATAATCGATGCGTACTTAAAATCTACCTCGGCATTCTCACCAAATTTCTCCAATAATCATTACCACCAAAGATTAACCGCCCTTCCTTTGGCGATATTTCCTAACAACTAGTTTGGTCTGATCCAACACAACCTTAGGTCTGTTCCTCAAAGCTGACACAAACACGACATTTACAAGGGCTCCCGAAACTTTAATAGATACAAGCATTGGCCTGATGTTTCTTCCAGAAACGTACCATTACACTCTACAGATAGTCGATTATCCCAAACTCCATGGTTACACAACTCTCATAATGCATTCAAGCATCGGTTGCCCAATCAGCGAAAACCTCGTTGATTACATAATTACTAATGGTCGATCCCTAATTTCCAGCCTCTAACATCCTTAAGGTTACCTCTTAACTTGCAGGCATACCACATTCAATGAAAGTGCATTGAAGCACCCCAATGGGTATTGTCTTCAAAACCAAGTGTCGACATCTATCCTCAAAATGCCTATACTGCAACTTGGGTATGCCAACAATTATTTCATTAAAGGTTTGCACTGTGCCAATCTCCAATGCCGAAATTAAATTGACACTTGATATGGCAATAAAATTCCAAATCTTACACCTCTAACGAACAAACCAGAACCTCTTCTTTATTCCTGAAGATTTGCCAAGATGGTACACCACCAACACATACATGGTGCCGAACATCAACCCCAACAATTCAAATCCAAGCATATGTAAGCACCCATATAATGCTTTAACCCGAAGATCACCGAAACAAAATATCACCACTTAAATAACTAGGGGATTTATAAATCTAATACCTCCACCATTCATGCATGAACCAGTTCATGAAACTGAAACCCAAAATTAGAAACTAACCATAAGTCAGGTCTTCCTACATTTCAATCTCCAAGGACTCCTTTAGTCCTTAATCACGACCTCTATCACAAGAGGGTTTGCATCTATAGCTCTAATGAGTTCAAGGTTTTTCAAACTACTATGCCAAATTGAAATTTCATAAAACTTCTGGATGCAAAAGCTTTATAATAATTACTCATACGTATAAAAATCCACTACCGTTTACTCGGTAGGTGTACAAGGTGGTCACCAATGTCACACGTATAAAATCATTTCAAAAAACTATCTGATTATTATTCAAGCTAATAATAACGATGAACAAGGATATACAACAAGTTTTTTCGAATGGACCACAATGGTCCTAACATTCATAAATTTACGCCATGAGTGAGAAACGGTTTTTCGTAATAAAACGGTGTATAACAACGTGTTTGCACAAACTACAGAAGGGGAAATTCATGAAGTCAAATTCCAGGAATTTTCGCATTAACCGTATAATGTCATGTAATAAAATTTCCCAGCGTGACTCGCATACATCAGTTTATTCCCCAAAACTTAGTAAAGACTAATGTATGTGATTTGATCCAACGTAAGAATAATTTAGTTTGATTCCAAACTTTAGGTCGTACCGATAGAATGTTTGCAAAACCCAAAACATAATTTTCATGACATCAAACTCTCAAAGTTTTCTCAGTTTTATCCACGACACGACACGAAATAAGATCCCACAACAAAACCTGCATGCGACAGTTTATTGCACAAAACTAGTAACGCGGTATATGCATGTACCTCGGTTAAAATACAAAATAATCTACATTCGTTTCAAGTTTAAAGCCAAGTTAACAATATGCTTCATAGTTCTAAAATGTTGGCTAAGACCGTATGACAGAAATTCCAAATAAAACGTGAACGCATACTATATGCAACCAAACTGCTCGCACAAAACTCAAGGAAAAACAATACAACGGGACTCCATTAAATCACCCCATTAAATTCGCAAAATCGCATGGAGTAAAATTCTCAATAAAACTCAAACACAAAAATAATGGAAGATAATTCTTCGTCCAAAACCTTAACATATGTGGAGGAAATCCAATGTTAAAGTCATAAATCGCAGTTACTTGTCCAAGACCCTAAACAACATCAAAATGCGCACATCGTAAAATCCGAAATAGTGTTGGACAAAAATGACAATAAGAAAATCTCAACAAAGTTTGCAACCTCATGCCATGAAATAATTTCGTGCATGCTCGAAATCATGGTTTAAAACCTTGTGTGTGCTAACACATTACTCCAAGATTTGTAATATAATCCACATGACGATTTGGAAACATGAGAAATAATTGACGTGATTTATTTTAGAAATAAATTTTGTGCGTGAAGTTGTTCGACAGTCAACATCTCGAAACCACGCTCCTCAATTTCTTAGTCACACTATCGTCATCCGCATGCTCAAACATCTTAAGGCAATAATCAAGGATTTTATAGGTTCACCTTACAAATCTCCTCGAATAACGTTGGTTCTAAAAGTTTATGGTTCTAATCCAACCAATCATTCCGACCCGAAAGGGTCCACTTAATGCAATCACCATGCTTATTGTCACTCCAAGTGACGAACGCTAAAATCATCAGTCTCTTCTAACGGCTACCCACTTAGAAACGTCTTCACTACCCCAATGGTTGTCACATCCCAGTAGTCCAAGTATACACATGTAACTCGTAGGTTCACCATAACACTGGCCAGGTACAATTATGAACGTATTGTACATGATCATCCTTGTTACCCTCGATGTGATTCCCGTTCCTGGCGACTCCATCAACCTCAAATCATCCTATCTTAAAGTACATAATGGTGCAACCCTCTCTCTCAATCACTTAAAAGGACACTAGTTTGAGTATAGGCATCCAAAATCAACACCTAATTCTCTCAAACTTAAGCTCTGATACCAACTTGTAACACCCTCAAATTTGGAAAGAGCGACTAATTTAAAATTTTCGATAATACCTCAAATAAGAATAAAATCTCTTACGACAACTTCACGCTAGAAATACAATTTTCGAATTAACCATCAACAAAATAATTAAAGTCTTACATCAGAACTAATTAAAGTCGAGTGTTACTAAGAACCCAATGATAGTCTCTATATCCAAAGTAAATGTGGAAGACTTCACCAAGCTATTCACTTCTTCGAGCATACAACTAGCACTCATCTCTTTACAATGTCACTAAAACTATTCCCAACCGGAATCTGTTGCACATGTCGACAAATAAATAGGTTAGGCTAATGCCTAGTGAGTTCAAGAGTTTTCAACATGAATAAAGATATTGTTGAAAAGAAGTAATGCAATTTAAATCATAATCATTCAATTTGATGTGTCTCAAATATGAAAACAACTTGTTTTCCAATAATATGCATTTTGGGCAAAGAAACACCAATATAAACGTTTTCTAATCCAAACCACTTCAAGGACGAAGATCCCAATATAAAACGTTCTTTCGTAAATTAAATTCAACCCAAAACTCACTCAAAATGGGAATAGAAATCGAACCCTCCATTTATGAAAATGCGGTTAAAACTTTATATCCCGAAACACCCAAAACACGGGTGGGGAATAATACTCAACCCATAAATCATGGATAAAAATCCATTTATACAAAACGTCACCGAAAATATGAATAATAAAACTCAATACCCAAAACAACACCTTTCGGTGACGAGGGAGACCCGAATTCCATCGAAAGTGGCGGGCACACAAAGTTAAGCCACTTATCAATGTTCTCGAGCTTCACATTGAGCCATGGATCCCCGTATACGACTCCCAACCGAGCAACCACCGCAAGATACCCAAATGCCTCTAGTGTCTACTTGACCTCTAGATGAGTGTCACCACAAAAGCCACAAATCCCTGTATCCGGCTCACCGTGGGCACTACCGCAAGACTTAGCTCTGTATACGGCTCTGCAGAGCACCACCGCAAGCTTACATAAAAACATGACTTGGAGACCACTCACTAAACTTCAAACACGGACACTAAATTCCACGATGAGTAACCAGACTGGATTACAAATGGGCATCAAGTTCAACCACTCGAGACCTTCAATAAAGTTTACACGGTTATCGAGTTCAACCACCCACGATCTGTACCTCGATCTTTCGCTAGTCATAAACAATTTCCAGTCCCAAAACGGAGATAAAGTCCCTAACTAAACCAACTGACTGACTCATATGCCTATGGATCCAATGCATTACAGTCTAAAATGTTACATGACTCAAACGAATGAACTAACGCATTCAAGACATGTAACTCTCAAGTAAGATGCAACTAAGTACACCCTACATCCAAGTCTCAACCGAGTACAAATCAAGCCCCAAAAGGCTTAATAGACGTTTGGCTAAAACACGAGAGCCAATATGGTTACATAAACCAAATTACATATTTCCCCAAAATCTTTGTTTCTCAAATCACCATTGGCCTTCGACCCAAAACCCAAAAAGATTGTAATTTCTAAAATGTTCCCAAGGTCGGGAATGACCCAACCCAAAGGACTCACACACTCTTACTTCCGAAACGTCCCATTATATGAATGATGCATAAAACCCAACAAACACTAAAAGTGCATTTTTGACCAAATATCCATTTATGCAATAAATCATCAAAACACATTCATCTATGACACATTTAACAAAATGCACAAAAATCCCAAATGTGGGTGTTTTACAAAGTTTATATAGCTAAACACTTCAAATAATAAAAAATTACCAAATAACTCACAGTTGACAATTTCAAGTAAAACATATAAATACTTTAAAATTGACATTTTGGCATGTACAACGTTTTCACAAATCAACTTGAACTCACCTCGCTAGGTTAAGTTAAACCTAGGTTTCAAATCCAACCATTAGCCTCCAATAATGTAGATTCCACCATTTTCAAGTCATCACCAACAATAAGCTAGGGCTTCTAAATAACCCATTTCTTCAACTCTAGAAATGAACCAATAACAAGTAAAACCTTTAGATCTACAAAGATCCTTATACTAGAGCTTGGAATATTCAAGGAAACTTACCACTTTAAGATATTGAGATTCTCCACCCAAAGTTATCCAAACAACCCATCCACTCTTCAACCCGAGCTTCCAAATTTGGACAAATCCACCATAGCTGCTCCCAAATATGAAACCCTAGTTCCCAAAATCGCACTAAAGAGGAGAGAAAATGAGAGCGGAGATGATAATGAGGAAAAACCCTAAAAATGGAATTTAAATCGTCCAGACCGACCCCGCGGCCTTGGCCGCAACCTCAAGTCGCGGGCCAAGCCACGTGTGTCCTTCGAATGCAAACCACAATGACTTGCGCGGCTTTGGTCGTGGCTTGAGGCCGTGGGCCAAACCGCGTGTGTCACCTATCGTGCCTCCTCGTGTCTTGTGTTAAACCGTTCCCCGACCGTTTCTCTCGGCCGGCCGCTGACCGTTTCCTTGACCGATCATTAACTGCTTCTTTAGGAAATTACGGGTGTTACACAAGGCCACGAACACGCCAGATCGTACTAAGATGTGGGGGAGGGCACCCAATGATTCCTAGTCATACTCATTCACTAGGATTAAATTTATGACCCAGGCTAGTATCCGGTCCCACATAACCGTACCAAGTTGCCATCCTAGGGTCCAATGTCTCAACTAGCTACAAATGGCAAATAACTATCCCATAAAAACAAACTCAAAAATTACATCACGGGGTCAATAGCACAATGAGGCCCTCGATGACCCTATAACTAATCCTGGTCCTAACATGAAATAATAGCCCCTTTTTAAAAATATTAAAGACCGACTCATATGCCTATGGATCCATTACATTAAAGTCTATAACAATACATGACTCCAATTGAATGACCAACGCACTCAAAACATATAATTTTCAAATTATGCGCAATAACCGCCATCATACTCAAAACTCCACAACAGGCTATTAAAATCGGACGAATGTCCTCAAGACTCATTTTAGTCAAAACCGAGCCGAAGCTCCCAAATTTACTTTATCATACAATAAAAGCCAGTGTAAACAATAAAACACATTTAACCAACGGTTATGCAAACGCGACGACCAAAAGTATGATTTACTCAAATGTTATCATTGGTTGAGACAAACCATTTTCCAAAATGAACTCATATCCTTATACCTCCAAAATGTCTCATAGCATAATAATATGCATTTTCCAAACGGTTTATAAGATCAATTACACGAAAAAGATATTTACGTCAAATGACCTCCATATATATATAATATTTATCAAATAACCCAAAAATCTCACATATGGGGTTTTCGCAAGACTTATAGAATCACATACCCAAAATAGACGAACTCGCCATATAAACCCACATTTGATATTTATCAACTAAAACCCAAAGATACTTCAAAATGACATTTTTGGCATGCACATAGTTTTCACAATTCAACTTGAATTCACCTTGCTAGATTTAGGCTAAATCTAGATTTTTCCCTAACTTGAGCTTATTTGAAGAAACTTGGATCCTCAAGTCAAAACTTCCAAAAGCCTAGATCCACAAGTTTCCAAAAGTGTTTATAATTTGACCTAACTTTTCTCAAAATATTCCAAACCGAAATTGGAGAAATAAAACACTAGATTGTAATTAATAGATCATTTGTTACTCATAAAGAAGTTTGGAAATGGAATGGATGAAATTACCACTTAGGTTTTAGTGAAAACCTAGAAAACCCCAAAATTCTTGAAGATGGAGGTGATGATGATGAGCTCTTGATCTTTGCTTCTAAACCACCACCAAATACTCTTATATATTCCCAAAGCTAATAATCTAACCTTGAAAAGCTTTCACAAACGAAACCATATCAACTTGAATCGCCAAAAACGGAGTAGAAATGAGAGAGTTATGAAGAAATGAAGAATGAGACTGAAAATCCGACTTTTTACAAGTCTGGTACCACTGTGCTACAATGCCATGCAACTTTGACATGTCATAGTCGCTCAAGTGGTCCAGAAGGCTCCCACTTGGTTGTTACTTTGCCAGTGCGACTATGACAATGTCATAGTAGCCGGTTGTAACACCCGTAATTTTCGGTAAGTAAATGTCACCCGGAAGTTTCTATGACTTGTAAACAGTGGGGTTTTGTTGGGAAATGTATTGTTTAAAGTCCCTCGGAGTATCGGGAGTTTTGGCAGTGAAAAAGTCGAGTTTCAGGGCTCCGGAAAGGTCCCACGACAATGCCCGGTGACTATGACAAGTCACAGTCGCGCGTGGCACAGTCGCAGAAGAGAAACAGAAGCCTGGGGCATACTAGCGACTATGCTAGGCGACATTTCCCTGGGCATAGTCGCTTGGCAATGTCGCCAAGGCATCCCAGGCTGCTGTTAAGTCGAATTTCAGCCCCTTTTCTCATTCTTCACTTCTCATTTCCTTCCCAACTCCCTCTAAACTCTCTCTAGACCCCCCCCAAACCCATCCATGGTGATTTTGATCCATCAAATGCCTCCATCCTCAAGTATTGATGTGTCATCAAAGGGTAGAAGCTAGACACCAAGAACCTTCATCTTCATCTTCAACCTCAAACTTCATTTTTGGATTTTCTAGGTTTTCATCAAAACCTAAGTGGAAGTTTATCCCTTTCATTTCTAAACCTTAAAATAAGTTGTAAATGCCCCATTGATGATTTCCTATGTAGTATGTTTCTCTAATTTCGGTTTTGAAGATTTTGAGAAAAGTTAGGTCAAAATTAGGGTTTTGGGTATAAGTTGAGGTCTTGATATAAAATGTTTGGAGAATGTTTCTATATGGTTGAATATGGTTATTTACGGTTGAAAATGTTTGGATCTAGGTTTTGGAGGTTTTGGCTTGGAGGATTCAAGTTTCGTCAAGGAAGCTCAAAATGGGGTAAAATCTAGATTTAGCCTAAATCTAGCAAGGTGAGTTCAAGTTGATTTGTGAAAACGGTGTACATGCCAAAATGTTCATTTTAAAGTGTTTTGTGTTTTACATGAAATTGTTAACTGTTGATCACCTGATAAGTTTTGGTTATTTTGAAATGTTTAGTTTTATAAACATGGTGAAACACCCATTTTAGGAATTCTGGTAAATAAATCATGTAATATTTTTCATTGATGATTTTACATATATAATTGGAGTTCATTTGATGTAAGTGTCATTTTGTGTATTTGATCTTATAAACCTTTTAGAAAATGCATATTATTGTGTTATGAGGCATTTTGGTAATATAAGGGTATGAGTTCATTTGGAGAACGTTTTGTTTCAACTAATGAAAAGTTTTGGGTTAATTATACTTTTGGTCGTGGTGTTTACATCACCGTCGGTCAAACGTGTTTTAATGTTACAAATGCTTTCGTTGGAGATTTACGTAAATTGTTGGGCCTTTAGCTCGGGATTGACTAAATTGAGTCTTGAGGACATTCGTCCGGATTAATAACCGTTGTGGGGTTTTGAGTATGATGGCGCATTTTCGTGGCATTTGAGAGTTACATGTTTTGGGAGCTTTGGTCTTTCATTTGGAGTCATGTAATGTTAGATAGTGTTGTAATGGATCCATAGGCATGTAAGTCTGTCTGTTTTGGGAAAACGGGTAGGGTTGGTTATGACCGTTGACCGCTTGGGTTCGCTAGCGAGTAGGCAATAGGTGGCACGAGCCTCCGAGTTGAAACTCGTCTAGATTGGATAGGCACCCATGTCCGTAAGTCCTTGGGGTGGAACTCGATGGGGTATGGCTAGAGGCAGTAAACGATCTGAGGTTGTGATGTCTGGTATGGCATGGGAACTAAGTCCAGGATACGTGGTGAAATCCAATAACATCAAGGGTGGCCTCATTCACGTTTTCTCGCCACCCAAGATGGAAACGTTTAGACGACACGCAAGGAAGTTGTATGGGCGGCCTACTTGCGTGTTCCTCTATTCTCAGTGTATATAGGTCCCTACATCGTGGATCCGTGGTATTGTAATTGTTGATGTCGTATTTTTACCAACTTTGGTTTTGTGTGGTCGATGATAAATGATGGCCTTAATATTGGGTTTTCTCACGTATATTAAGGTTTGAATGGAATGTGTCATTTCTACGTTTCAGTATTTGGTTTCTTTCCATTTTATGGTTGTGTGAGTTTTGGGACTAATGTCCGTGTTCACAACGATATTTATTTATATGGGGTTTTTTATCTTTGGTTTTATGAGTTGTGGGTCATGTTCCGCCCGTGTTGGGTATTTCGAGATATAACATTTTACCGAGTTTTATAAAATTGGGAGTTTTCTATCTATTCTCATTTTGAGCAAGTTTTAGGTTAAATCTAAGGTTACAGAAGGACGTTTTATATTGGGATCTTAGTCTTTAAAACAGTTTGGTTTGGTTATCGATTAACTCGGTGTCTCTTTCGTTTAAAATACATATTTATTGGTAAACGAGTCATTTTCATAAGTGAAGTATATCGTTTTGAAAGATTATGATTTTTAACTGCATTCTTTCTTTTTAAGCGATTAATTTATATATGTTGAAAACTCTTGAGCTCACTAGGCGTTAAGCCTAACCTTTTTATTTGTCGGCATGTGCATCAGGTTCCTGTTAGGGTTTGGTTCTAGCAGCTATGAAGAGTTGAGCCTTAGCTTTGTGCAAGTGTAAATAGTTGATGATATCTTCCGCAGTTTGGAGATAGCGACTATTATTGGGTTTTAGTAGCACCCGTCCTTGTTATAGATTGTATGTAGAGAATAAATTATTTGTGTCGAGGTTAAAACTTTGTTTTGTGATTGTAGATGAATCAATTATCGTCGTATTTAGAAAATTTTAGATTAGTTGTTATTTCCAGATTTGAGGGTGTTACACCGGTCATTGTAGTCGGACCTTTACCAAGCCCCAGACACTCCTGAAACTCTTAGGGACTTAAAGTAATGTTTCCCAACATAAATCCCACCATCTACAAGTTACAAAAACGTTCGGGTGACCTTTACTTACCGAAAATTATGGGTGTTACAACCCATATTAGCCTTCCAACCTAATAGAAACAAGTAAATCACAAACTTCAGCTCCATAAACTAAATAAATGAAAAACAAAGTAGAAAATGACTCAAGGTTGGGATTCAGAAGTAAAAATCCTATCTAACAGCCTAAGAAAGAAGTTATTAAGCACTAAAAATGAGTTATTATCATCACCCCAAACTAAAATCATTGCTTGTCCCCAAGCAATACAAAGACAAAATAAAAAGGACTCGATTTTTAAAAGTTTTGCAAAAGGATGGAATTAAGTGCACCTCATGAGGTTGAATATGTCAAAGATGAATAACATAGCCTTTCATAGATCCAAAGTGACCAAAATCTCATTATATTTGTTACCATTAACCATATGCTAGCTTAACATTCTTTTTGCTATGATCTACACATCCCACATCACAGATTAGTAAGGCTTTAAGTGAATAGGCTTCTCTTTTGTGGCATATTTTGTTCCTCACTTTGCCTTTTCTCACCCCATGCATCAACATTTAAAAAAAATCAATTTTTGGCACTTTTTGTTCTCTTTTTGTTGAATGCATACACTTGTCCCTATGGGACATTTTTGGTGTTTAGACCACTTCTTCTTTGGCAATTTTCTGTTTATATAGAGTTTTGCTCTTGTTGCCATTTTTAGACACCCCCCACCCAAAACTAAGAAATTTACAATGTCCTCATTGTATGAGATGAGATGATGCTTTTGACTATGGTTTCAAGTGGCTAAAAATGTGAGAAAGGAAGTAAAGCTTAGATCCTTTGTTTGGTCTTATTTTATAAAATATATTCAAGTTTAAAGGGTATATAAGCTTAATGTTTTAGGGTGTAGCCCTAAGAGTCTTTAGTTTATTCATTATTGTGCGCTTTAACTGTGTAAACACTCTGTGTGATTGCAATTATTAATCTTATGACCAGGTTTGATTGTTTATGATTATTGTTCTTAATTGCTTTCAATTATTCACTTGCATTAGGAATTACAATTGGTATCAGAGCAGAAAGACGAATATTTGATCCAAAAAGGTATCCATTTTTTCTCAATTTTTTATCGCACGACATAAATTATGGTTGATTACTGGATATTTGATTTATGTTAAATTGTTTACTTCTATCGATTCCATTCAATTTCGTTGGTTTATTAAGTGCGTAGGTGAAGTTATTTCGATTAATTTGAAGTTTTCAAGGTAAAATCTCGATTTTTTGATTCCCAACCTTTTGTCTTTGTTCTTAGCTTTTCTAGAAATCTTTGCTTAAAAATCATAGTTTTTTGTTCTAATCGATTTGGGTCTTGTGTTTTTGGTGTTAGATTATTGTTTTGGTTGTCTAGGGTTCATCACAAGTTGTTCCAGATCCGATTATGTTCGTATCCAGATTTAAGTTTAAACACAGTTGTTCCTTAATTTCCCGGATCACTCAATCCGGGTAACTCTTCCGGATCCAACCATTCCCGGATCACACAATCCGGATCTCAAAAAATCCGGTTACTTTAAATCGTCCGGATTCCTTCACCGGATTCCTATCTTCCTGGATCTCAAAATCTGGTGACCGTGTCCGAATCTACTATTCGGTCGCCCATCAATTCGGGTTAGACTGCCAATTAGCTTCTGGAGATCGGGTTCTCACCAGTCCAAGTGGGAATTCTTCTAAGAAAGCCTCTTCTTCTAGTCTTTATCTTGAATCTCCCGGGTTTTCTACATCCAGGTACCGCCTCCCGGTCTCTCTAATCCGGTAATCCCCATCCCGGAAACCCGTCTCCCGGGCTCTTCTATCCGGTACCGACTCCAGGTACTTCTGGATAGTCCTCTCATCCGGGAATTTCACCCTGTAGATCCCAGTACAGTGCAATCAGCAGCAAATATTATCAAAGATGAACAGTATTTGAGTCACAGCTACTAGTCATATGATTAATAAGCAATCAAAGGGTTACAGGTTTACAGAGAGAATTTCTGATCAGAGAGAGTAAACCTATTGACTAGTAATCTGTAAAATTATGAGACTAAACTATAAATGAAAGTAAATCAGCCTTTATATACTCAAGCTTTACAAAGATAATGGGCTTATGGGCTTGGGCCCATCTAATTAATTAACTATTAAAGAATTACATTTCGAACCCTTATAAATACTTTATTCCACTTTCAACACATAGGACTTTCAGTCCTAACACACCCTGAAACCCAAATCCGGGTTTGACTCTCTATCCGGGAAACTCCTTCTCCTGGGTAATCCTTCATCCGTCTAGTCAGACTTTAGTGTATGTTTTTTTTTCCTTTTCCCTCTATGGATGAAATCGCAATCGTCTTACGATCAAAGCAAGTGTAAGGAACATGTCTGCACGAGAGGCATTAGCAATGGGTACGGATACGAGACATCTCGTCTTGTTCAGAGGCGAATATCCACAGTGGCAGGACAAGTTTCTCGACTTTGTTGAAAGGCACGATCTCAATGTAGATATTCTTGCATCTCTCCGAGAAGGGTCGGCTGCGATCTACACCGACGCACATGCAGTACTGACCGAATGCAGAACCACCCAAGCCAGCTGGGAGAAAGCTTAAAGAAAAGGAAAAGTACTCGCCTGAAGAAAAGGATTGTGTCAAGGGCGATCAACTAGTCAAATCTTATCTGCTTCAGAGTCTTCCGAATGACATGTATACAACCATTGACAGTTACAAGGAAACTACCAAAGACATGTGGGAGCAGATTAAGAAAATGATTATGGGAACCAAGGTTGAAAATAAACTGAAAGTTATCAACTGAATCAACAGTTATGAAGATTTCAAGGCAAGAGATGGTGAAACTTTAAAAGAGACATATGATCGTTTCTGTCTTCTATGTAATGAGTTGAGTAAAAAAAAGATCCACAAGACATAGATTGAGAACAACGTCAAGTTTCTCAATAACCTGCATCAAGAATGGAAACGTTTTACTTCTCAGATAAGGCAGAATAAAGCCTTGGCTAAAATTGGACTGCATGAAGTATATGAGATCTTAAATCAGAACGAGGAAGAAGTGCTAAAAATTGTTGAAGCAAAGAGGAAAGTTGAAAAGCCTGCTGATCCCCTTGCCCTGGTTGTTGAAAGATGGGAGAGGCCATCATCTCGTTCATCCAGAAAAGAAATGGAACTCAGTGACTCAGATAGGGAAGATAATGACAGCGATGTAGAACCTGAGCTGCAAGACATCAAGCAGGCCATAGTGTTACTTACTAAGGTTGTTCAGAAAAAGTTCTACAAGAAGCCCGCCTCCAACAATCAGAGGTATGCATCAGGGGGGAAAACTTCGAGTACAAGGACAAGTTTGAAGGAAAGAAATGATTTGACGGTAAGAGGTCAAGTGAAGCTAAGATGGAGATCAAGGTACTGATGAGCCTGTCAAATGTTACAATTGTGGCAAGACAGGTCACTTTGCAAGAGAATGTCGAAAACCAGTGGTCAGAAATTCCGATTACTACAAGAACAAGATGCTCCTCGCTAAGCAGAAGGAAGCGGGGAAAGCGCTTATGGCTGAAGATGATCACTGGCTGACTCTTACTAATGATGAAGATGAAGAAGACGTACAAGCCCAAATGTGCTTTATGGCAAATAATTCTGAGACTTATAATTAGACAATGATGATCATGCTGCAAATTCTTCTAAAGATGGTTCTAAGGTAAGTCACTCTACTTATATTGCTTTACTTGATCAGATGCACACTATGATGCTTAAGCTACAAGATTTAAAAAGATCGATTGAAAAATGAACAAGCTCTTGTTGCCAAATTAGAAGCACGTTTATAAAACAATGACGCTATTCTTACACAAATAAATGGTGAATGTGTTGATAATCTAATTTGGGCAAAGAGCTTACAAAAAGAAAATATCAAGCTTGCTAAAACAAACGAGACTTTAAAAGGTCAAATATCATATTTATCTACTAAGCTGAAAAAGTTTGAAAGTGAGACTGAAGAATACGTGTAAACTCATTAATTAGTTGTCATTTTAATTAACTGAGTTTTTAAATATGTTTTAAACCAACTTCCAATTTTAAGGATTAATTAATTTTTAGAGGTAGAAAAGTCATTGTGGGTATTTTGTAATCTAGTGACCAACTAAAAAACAATTAATTGTGAAACTTTGTGAATGTATCTCCTTTATCCACCAAACGCTTTCTATCATCATCACCCCATCGACATTGTGAACCTTTGTGAACAACTTGTTATCACATTGTGAACAACCACTTTGCATTTTTTTGACTTGTCTTACTTTTTAAGATAAAAACCATGGAGAACCGAAAGCGTTTGATCAAACAATTACGTATGATGTTGTGATTTTGTTCACATGAATATTTGATAGTCCGTAAAAACAAATTTTGGAAGTATGTGACATTTAGACATGGACCATTATCGATCGAATATAGTGTTCACCAAGTTTCATTTAAGATATATCACATAAATGGGGAAAAATCCATGATTACCCATTGGGGAGCCCCGTTCCCCGTTGGGGACGGGGATGGGGATGTGATCATATTCCCCGGTGGGGATGGGGACGGGGATGAGGACGGAAATTGAGATCGGGGATTGGGGTCCCCGCCTCATTCCCATGCCTAGGTTAATAGTAAGCATTTAATTATAAATTGATTCTAATTTCATTTATATAGATATATTAATTTTAATAAGATTTTAAATGATTAAAAAATTTAAATTTTATATATTAATTCAAATTTATATATTTAACTTTACTTGAAAATAGTATAAATCAATATATATTTTGTACTAATGAAAATGATTAAAACTTCGTGTGAGTAGGCATGAGAATGGGGCAGGGATGGGGCAGAACCTCAATCCCTATCCCCGTCCCCGATCCTCATCTCTATCCCCGTCCCCATCCCCGTCAGGGAATATGATCACATCTCCATCCCCATCCCCAACGGGGAACGGGGATCTCCAACAGGGAAACGGGGATTTTTTTTTCCTGTTTATATAAACTATTTTAAATCAAATATGTGAGACACAACACATCTTTAAATTTCACAAATTTTCAATAAACCTAAAATCAAAAGGAATTTAATTTTATACAAACAAATGAACAATCACATCATACGATAATTAATTAGCTAAAACCAAAATAAATCCAGTTTAATAAAAAAAAACTTAACGTCACACGTCCAAAACATATCGAGTAAGATCCAAAACACATCGACTAATTGTATTTTGACTTGACATCCAAAAGATTACATATTAACATCCAAAAAAATGACAATTTTAGATTCTAAATCTAATTAGAAAATACGAAATTATGAATTACCGATTTAGTTGAATAAATGATATATTATTTTTTTAATTAATATATAACGGGGAAGGGCGGGGCGGGGAGTACGATACCCGTCCCCAGTTTGAGACAAATGGGGATCCCCATTATTAGTCCCTAATGTGCAATACAATCAAGATAACAATAAGAATTCGATGCCAAATTCCATTCTCATTGATCTCAAAATCAACATATTACAACTTCTTTCTCTCTCAATATTTCTCTCTCGAATTCTATTAAAGTGCTACATGATTACAAGAAATCTAAAACTATTTATACCCACTAGTTTACAAAGACAAAACTAATAAAACTAGTAAACTCTAATTTTGGTCCTTGAGGTTTAGTGAAAAGTCTGAAAATGGGACCTGAACTTTGATAAGTCTAAAAATCATCCTTGTGGTTTGCATTTTTATCTGAAAGTGGTCATTGGTCACTAACTCCGTTAATGATCTATGTTATAGAGTGAGGGACAATTTTGTCTTTTTACCCAGTTTTCTTAATTTTCTTTAAAAAATTATATATAAATATACACAGTAAACTTCAATGGCCACCGGCCCATCGTCGACGACGTCAGACACACCGGCACCTTCTTACCACCGCGTTCTTCCTCGGTTAAAAGATACATCGTCTCCCTCTGTTAAAGTGTTAATCGGTTTTCCAAGCAGGTTTGATACATATCTGAAACCATCTTCATCGTCTTCTTCCATCTGGTTTTTGAAACCATCGCCATCACCATTGTCTTCTTCGATTTGGTTTTTGAAACCATCACCATCACCATCATCTCCCTTTGTTTTGTATACTTCCTTGATTTGATTTCTCTGATTTCGATGTGCACAGCAGTGAATCTGGGTATGGTTCGAAATGGAGATGGAGATGGAGATGGAGTTGGAGGGTGTGGATCTGGATGAAGCTCGAAATGGAGATGGAGGGTGTGGTTCGTCGGAGGAGGGGAGATGCAGGAGACGAAACAAATGAGAAAACAAGAGATCGATTTCGTCGGAGCTTTCAAAGAAGAAGATGAAACAGATGGTGTTCATCGCCAACTTTGATGAGGAAGACGATTGGGCGCCGGACGGTGTGTTTCACAACAGTGGTGAGGGGAGGTGAAAGTTGGTCACAGCGAGGGGAAGAATGATTATGATGTTGCAGGTCGTGGGAGGGGGAACGGCCGGGGGACGAGAAGGAAGGGACTTCACGGCTGGGGAAGGGAAGGACGACATAGGAACATCAAATGGTGGGGACCCAAATTGAATTATATTCTAATAGTGTGTGTGCATTTATAATATAATATTATACTTATTGATTTTTAAGGAAAATTAAGAAAATATATAAAAAGACAAACATGTCGCTCACTCTAACTGTGATTGTTAACGGAGTTAGTGACCAAGGACCACTTTCAAAACAAAATACAAACTACAAGGATGATTTCTAGACTTATTAAAGTTCAGGTCCCACTTTCAGACTTTTCACTAAACCTCAAGGACCAAAATTAGAGTTTACTCAAAGCTAAACTATTTGACTTCGACTTTCTTATTAAATAAACTTTGACTTTGCAATGAGGCTTTGACTTAAGCATTGACTTTCAATTTCTATGATCTTGGATCCAACATATTTGTGCACTAACACCCGTCCCCATCCCTGATTTAGCAAGGAATCCCCGTCCCCGATCGGGACGTGTGGACCGGGTTCCCAACGAGGCAGGGGCCATTCCCATGCCTACGTGTGACCAGTCATTTAGTAAATATATATTTTTTAAATAGTATATATAAAGAGTAATATGTAAATAAGACTAACAGGTAATGATCATTTAATTATATTAAAAATAAAAACTATATCATGTGTGTTGTATAAATAATAATTAATGACAACAGTTATTCATTTATATTAAAAATAATGAGTATCAATTAATAACAAATAATAATAATGTTCATTTAGTTGTATTATATTCGATTATTATAATGATTTGCAATATGGATTTTTTTCCATGTACACTAAGAGGTATTACACTGACGTGGTTAATCGTCATATTCGTTTTATTTATTTATTTTAATTATAATTAGTTTATTATTATGTAGATAAACATACATATTATATTCAAGTGTCATATAAATAAAAATTACATATTAATCGTAATTTCATTTATATAATGAATTTTTAAATATATTGATTATACATATTCATTAGTTGTTATGTAAATAAAAAAAATAGAGTTATGTGAAATAAAAGAAACAAAAAGATTTGCTTGTAACTAAAAAGGATGAATAGCCTAAATAATTAACGTTTGCTAATAATTACATCAATAAAAAAACAAAAATTTTGTTGGTGCTTCTTCCTTTTATATACATCTGTGTTCATCAATGTTCACATCTGTGTTCATCAATGTTCACATTTGTTAAAGAACAATGACATTTGTGTTCATCAAGATAAAGAACAAGGACATTTGTGTTCATCAATGTTCAAATCCAGATAAAGAACAAGGACATCTGTGTTCAATGAACGGACATGAACAAATATTTGCTCAACATGGTGGACATCTGTGTTCTAGAAAAATAAACATGCAACAACTCCATCAAAGCTCCTTTCAGGAAAATCACCAACCTTTGCTCAACATGGTGGATTCTAAAGATCATTGATTCTAGAAATTATCCATCTCAAAGGGTTTTGAGATTCTCAAAGGCGCCTGCCTTATTTTGATGGTAGAAAGTCCCAATTTGTTGAAAGAAATATTAAGGAGGCGAGAATTAGAAGCACTTCAATTAAAATGGAAAAAGTTCATCTCCGAGATCTCTCTGCTTTGATAAAAAGGAGCTGCTGAAAAGCAAACAAGAAGGTATATGAAATCGAAGTGAAAATATTCATATGATTTTAAAAGTTTATGAAAAATGAAAAAATTTATGAAATCGTAACCTACGCAATAATCATGGATGTTTTTTTTCTTGTAACCCACAAGAAAATAAATGAATTATTGGTTAATTACGAAATGACCTTTCTAACCTTTTGCATTAAATATATAAACAATGAAAACAACAATCAAAGATGCATTTCTATTGGTTGAACAAGGTTCATAAAGTTAACAACAATTGGTTGATTAACAAATGATCATTGTTCTATATATATATATATATATATAGGGAAGGGTTCAAACGAGAACCCCTGAGATTTACGAGAACGCGAGAACGGTCTCTAAGCTAAGCATTGTGTTTTAAATCACAATTTTAGAGAAGTTAAGGGATTTTTCATATTTAAATTAGTATTAAAAAGTTTTAAAAAATATTTAAGATGTGGAAGGGTAAAATTGAAGATAGAAATGTTAAAATTCAAATAACACAATCACGACCCATCAGGGAAGCGATAATCATCGTCGACGGTGGTTATCACGCCATCGATAGTAGGCGGGTAAACCAAAAACAAAGAATGCACAAGTTTGATTTAGAGTGTTAGCACGAGTCGAGGATGAAGAGCAACACAAGTATGGGGTTAATCGCAAAACTTTATCACATATGGAATATAAATCACATGATTATCACACTTTGATTAGGGGTCAATGATTGTTTGTCATCGATTAGGGCTCGATGGTTTTCCATTCATTATCACAGAATTATCACATTAATTAGGTTATTCATGTGTGTTCGACTAACACAGGTTCTCTTGTGTGTTCGATTAACATAGTTTGTTCCTATGTGATCGATTAACACAGTTTGTTCGAGTAACAAAGAATGATTGATTAACACAAGTTATAACATGATTATCAAATATTATTGTAGGTTCTTCGACAGTCTCAGTTGTAATAGAACTTTGTAGTATTTTATTTATCTAGAGAGATGTAATTGCATGGATTGTCTGCTTAGCACAGATTGTTTGCTTATAATTCTGATGGATCACAAGTTATTTGCTTATCACATATTATCAGATATTGTCACCTAACTAGCACATGTTATCACAATAGAAATAACATTATTATCATATTGACATAGTAGTTAATAACATGAAAGAACATAGCCTATTGAAATCTTTGTTCATCTAAGGTTGATGATTTTAACAAGACAAGTATTTAGAAGTGCTGGTTAACTTCAAAATTCTTGAAAGCATGCTTCTCTTTGATTATGCATACGTTCATGTTTAATACACATACATACATTACATAAACACACATCTAAATGCATATCTACATAATTACGTGGTATCACATTTTTTCATAATTTTGACAATGTCAACCACCAAGTTCTCCCTTGAATGGCCTAATTAATCAAATGAGAACTAGGTAATTTGTGATAACTGTGAGATCCAATGCTAACCACACATTTAGGATAATTAATACAAATTTTAAATAAATAGAAAAGGTATTTTAGTAAATTTGTTTTTAAATCTAATTAAATTAAGAATTCCTAAAATCTCTCATTTCTCTCATATGTATCCTTTATCTTTCTCTCTCTACCATAAATTTAATTCCCAAAATTTCTCCTTTTTTTCTCAAGATAAAATTGACTGCATCTCCACCACTCCCACCCTCACCACCGACCACCACCACCACTCCCATTCCTACTCCCACTCCCACTCCCACTCCCACCCTCACTCCCACGACGACCACAATGTTTATCAGATTGGGTATCACAATGTTTATCACAATAGGTATCAAAATTGATGTAATAGTGGGTATCACAATGGGTTTAGTACTGGATATCACAATGGGTATCACAGTGGGTATCACAATCATGATTGTTTGTATGTATCTTTTTTTTAACAGTGCCTTTTTTTAGGTATCACAATTGTTGGGTCATCTGAAGATTTGAAGATGACCTCCTGATCTTCCATCTTATATCATCCTACTTAGAATATGTTTGAGGTTCTTTTAGCAGCTTGGTTTCTATACAAATGTTCGGTGAAGTCGAAGATCAGCCGAAGAAGACAAAGAAGGAGTACATCTCTCAAAGCGGATTGAAGATAGTCTCCTCAGCCTAAAGCCAAGCATGCCCAAGTGATCAACACCATCGGCCAGGATGGTGTCAATCACATATCTTCACGAGCCGAAGATCTCTCAAGTCTTCGGCAGCCGATGATCTCATCTTTCCTTAGAGTATGAAGGTGTTCTCACATCTTCAGGAGCCGAAGATCCTTCAAGTCTTCGGCAGTCTATGCTTAAGGATTTCTTTCAAACACATTGTACTTTTCTGACAAAGTATATTGTGATATCTTGCATTGACGTGGACCTCATCTGAAGATCAGATAAAGTAAGTTTTGACTCCTACACCATTTTAAGGAAAAGTCTCTACCATCATCTCTGCAGGTCAACACTTCAAGCCAAAACACCTCAAGACAAAAGGTACATCCTGTACCTTGCTGAATACATGTGTCCATCCTTTGCTCAACAGGTGTCTCATGCATTAAATGCATGAGGCACTATAAATATGATGGATGTTTCAACATGCAAGATCAACCAGCTCTACTACCTTCAAGTTCTCTAAGTGCCTGGCAACTTTCTCTCTACGAAGATCTTATTGTTTTCTAAGTGTTTTACAATTGTTCTTCATTCTCTATGTGTAAGATTGTTTGAACATATCTCATTTGTTCTCTTCCGCAACAATCAAAAGTTTCTATGTGTAATTCTTGATTTCAAATCAATAAGAATTAAATTAAGTGAAAAACTGTGTGTATTGTATTTAACCCCCCCCTTCTACAATACTTTTCTTATTTACTTACTGCTATTTGGGACCAACAAGTGGTATCAGAGCAGTTTAGTTTAACTCAATAAACTAGATCCGCAATGGAAGCCTCTTCTTCTTCCTCTTTGAAAAATGATTCTTCTCAAAACTTCACTGCTGTTTCATACGACAATGGCTCTATAGCCAAACCACCAAGGTTTAACCCCAATAACTTCTTCTTGTGGAAAAGTCGTATGATACTCTTTCTAGAAGGAGTTGACAACAGATATCCAACTATTTTGCATGAAGGTCCTTTTATTCCTAGAGTTTGGGACCGATATAATGCAGACAAGGGAAAAGCTGATGAGGACTCTTCTGAGGAAGAAAGAACTCCAGCTACTGGGAGATACATTGTAAAGTAGTGATGGCCAAATGGGCCCGGCCCGACCCGACCCGATCGATTAACCGAGCCCAAACCGACTGAAAGCCCGGCCCGGCCCGGTGGAAAACCGGTTTTGAGCCCGAAAACCTAGACCGGTTTGGGTTTTTGGAGTTTTCGGCGGCCCGGCCCGGCCCGGGACCGGTTCACGGCCCGGTTTTTGGCCCGACCCGGCCCGATTTTCACATTTTTAAAAATATAGCCGTTTGTATTGATTTTTTGACCGTTTTTTGGTGTTTTTTACCCCTCCAAACCCATATAAATACTTGTGTTGGTTATGGATAGTGACACCAACTTACAAAACGCAAAAAAACACAAAAAACGCATACAATTCTCATTTATCGACTCTCGTTATATTCGTTTCTCGCAAGTTCTAGTCTAATATCTCTAGTTCTCTACTCTCTAGTCTCTACTATCAAGTCTCTACTCTCAAAATGGCCGAACAAAATTACCAAGTTATTGCCGATCATGGACGAAAAGCACCAATTTGGAACCATTTCAACTTGGTGATGCTCCCCGACGGTACAAAAAAAGCAAAATGCAAACGGTGTGGAGATCTCCTTGCGGCGGCCGCAAATAGCACGTTAAAGCGCCACTACGAGTCTTCGTGCAAGAATTTGAAATCGGGTGACGATCCAAGTCAACCCATACTTGACAATTCCGGTCAAGTATGGTCGTATGATGCCGCGTTGGCCCGAGAAATGCAAATGAAATGTGTCATTCAAGTGGGGTTGCCGTCCGGACATTTCGACAATCCTCACATTACGAACATGATCAAACTCTCGCTCCAACCACGCTACGTGGGTTCGGTAAGTCGTCAAACTCTTAGACGTGATGCTATAAAACTTTGGAAAATGGCCAAAAAAGATACGCGACAAACGTTTTTATCATTATCCAACAACATTTATTTAACGTGTGATATATGGAGCGCACCATTCGGATTGCCACAATCTTATATATGCATAACGGCACATTGGATTGTGCCGCAATTGTGGCAATTATGCAAACGTGTAATCACGTTTGAGCACTTTGGTTCGCCACATTCGGGTGAGCGTCAATTTAATATAATTATGAGAAATATTGAATATTATAATTTAACTAATAAGGTTATTAGTATTTCATTTGATAATGCTAGTAATAATACGTTATGTGTTGAGAAATTAAAGTTGGCTTTAGCCCCTATTTTAAATGGAAAATTATTTCACACACGTTGTTGCGCACACATAATAAATCTAGCCGTTCAAGACGGCTTAGTAGTATGTAAACATTCTTTAACTAAGTTTAGACTTATGTTACGCCGGATTTTCACAAAAGGTAAAAGCATGCAACAAGCATTTATAAAATATTGCAAAGATGTCGGTTTTAAAGCTTTGGGACCGGCACACGATATGGCGGTTCGATGGAATTCGACTTACAAAATGATGGGTAATTTATTAAGACAAAAACCATATATTCACGCATTTTATAACATTCAATACCCGGATAACACGATATCTGAATATGATTGGCAAATGCTTGAAGGCTTACATGATATTTTGGGCGATTTCAAAACTGCAACAACTTTGTTATCCGGTATTTATTATCCAACAAGCCATTTACTTTTAAATCAAATATATATTTTGGCAAGTAAAATTTCTCAATACGAAGACCATTTCAACTTTCAAAACGTGGTAGCACCAATGAAAGCAAAATTGTTAAAATATTTTAAAGAGATCCCCTTCAGTTTTCTTTGTGCCGCGGCATTAAATCCGTATTTAAATGTTACGGGTGTCGAAGTTTTAATACAATCAATATGTGTAGCGTTTGGTTTGGATACGGCTACAAATTCTTCTTTTTCAAGGAACCGCATACTACAATTTAATAGTGATTTTCATCAATTATTTGATATTTATAGAATTAATTATGGGGGAGGAAGCCAACAAACCCCTACAACTCAAATGTTTTCACCGGGTTCTAGTTCTAGTTCTCGTGGACGAAACCGGTCTGACTTAATGGCAAATTTAATGAACTCGGTTTTAAATGAATCTAGTAAAAAATCTAGATTTGATGGAGATAATTTGAGTGAATTCAATATGTACATACATACTAATTTTATAGCGGCATCCTCCACAACCGTCAGCGATGTTGAATCACTAGATTTATTAGAATGGTGGAAAGGTAAACAACCTCAATACCCGGTTTTGGCATCTATTGCCCTTGATATACTAACAATCCAAGCTAGTACCGTAGCTTCGGAGTCTGCTTTTTCTCTTAGTGGCAGGATCATATCGGAGCGTCGGTCAAGATTAACCTCGGAGTCGGTAGAGTGTTGCATATGTTTGAAGGATTACTTGGATGGCCAACAAAGAATTCAACATGAAACAAGCCTGGAGGCGGATATAGACGATGTAGAGTTAAACTTAGCCGAAAACGAAGTCGACGAAGGACTAAGTACACCGGGAACCGTAACCGAGGACGATGCTAGTAGTGCCGGTGGCGTCTCACGTTACGACGATGAAGAAGAAGAACCAGACATCGACCGCCTTGATGATAATACGGCTGTTGATCGACTGGAAAAATACGGAACTCTTGAAGACTACAATCCAGAGTATAATCCATACTATAATCCATACAATCCATACAATTACAATCCATGGGGATGGGGTGAGGGTGGGAGTTCGGGAGCGGGACCTTCGGGTTCTTAGAATTTATGTATTATAAGTTTATAACTTAAAATTATAAATAAAATGTATTTTTAAAGTGTATTTTAGAGATTTATTATAAATAAAACGTATTTTTAAAGTGTATTTTAGTGATCCAATCCAATTTTTATTTTTTAAAGTTTAGTAATTAATTATTATATAAAGGAAATTAAAAAAAAAAGGTAGCCCGATCTTGGCCTGGTTTTGGGCCCGGCTCGGCCCGGTTTTTGGTAAACCGGTTTACCCAAACACTAACCGGGCCACCCCTTTTCGGGTGAAACCCGGCCCGGCCCGGCCCGAAGCCCGTTTGGGCCCGGTTTTCTCTTTCACTGTAGCGGCCCGAAGCCCGTTTTGGCCCGGCCCGGCCCGGCCCGAGCCCGATTTTTGGCCATCACTATTGTAAAGGACCCCAGTAAATACAATGATGAAGACAGACGTCTTATAGCTCTTGATACTAAAGTCAGAGCCATTATTGCCCTTGCTCTGCCTGATGAGGTCTATCACTCTCTTGTTAACCTCACCACTGCTAAAGAAATGTGGTCCACTCTGTGTGTTCTTTATGAAGGTACGTCTGAGGTGAAAAAGAGCAAAAAGATTGCTCTTGTAAGAAAGTATGAACTCTTTTCTCATGAAAAGGGTGAATCTCTCTCAGACTACTACAATCGTTTTAACAGTCTTCTCAATGATCTAAAACTTGTGGGTCGCATTTATGATAATGAGGAAGTCTTGTGCAAGTTCATGGACTGTCTTCCTGAGTTTTGGGAAAACATTTGTACTTGCATCAAGTCTACCAAGGATCTTGACTCTATGCCACTCACTGCTCTTTATGGCACCCTCTTCAACTATGAGCAGACTAAACTGCTTAGGAAGTCAATCACAAAAGACATCAAAGGCTCTTCTCTAGCTCTTGTCGGTGAATCTTCCAAAAGTACTGTGTGTGTCCCTAGGATCACCTATCCCTCAGATTCTGATAATAATAGTCAAGAGGATCCCAATGATCCTTAAGAAGCCTATCTGAGTGAGGCTGATGACGAAGGTGAGGAAATTTCCAGTAACTCTCGCTTCTCTTCGAGAAAATCCAAGTTTTCAAGAAAATCCACTTCTACTTTTTCTAAAACCACTCCCTCTGACAAATCAAATGAGGAATGTTACAGGTGTGGAAGGAAGGGACACTTTGCTTCTGAGTGCAGAAGCAGGTCTTCTGATAAATCCAGACTACCCTCCTCTAACCGTACCTCCTCTAGGTTTGTCAGAACCAAGTCTAATTCTAATCAACCTTCTTTTCAAAAGACAAATATGTCTGTCTCCTCAAAGTCTGACCGGGCTGAGAAATACAAGGCAAAATATAAGAGAGAGAGAAGGAGAGAAATGAAACCTTGCTCAAAAAGGGAAAAGGTCAAATGACTGAAACCCATGATTGGGCAGATGAACCCACTTCTGAAAGTGACAAAGAAATGGTCAACCTTTGCTCCATGGCTAGAATAGATGATGTTGATAAACAGTGAAGCTCAATCCTTCTCTATGGCCCTTTTGTCTGTTGAGTGCTCTACCTCATCTACCCAGGTATCTCTCTCTCTCTCTTCTCATCTCTCTCTTTCGGCCTCTTAAACCCACCAAAGAACAAACCTCCCTTATACATCCCTTCCCTCACCTTCGGCCCTCAACCTCTCTCACTATCTTCGACCCCTCTCTCTCACTCTTCAAAAGCCTATCGAGTCCACCATCTTCGGAGAAACTGCATCTACTCATGTAAAGTTTGATGATCTTAAGTCATCATCTCTTCATGAGATGATGATTGGTGGATATCATCATGTGTTGGTGAAGATTCTCATAATCCTTCATCTAACTTAAATCCATATGTTCCTTTCTTCTCAAGGCACATCTCATCATAATGGTGAACTACCTATCTTCTCATCTCCAATCCCTAATCTTCAGATAGTCTTCTCTGAAGATCAAGATCTCTCCTTTCTCCCATCATTACATTTCACACCTACCGATCTCATTTCTTATCATATCACCTCTCCTTCCTCCATCATCCATATTTGATATCTCATCCTCGTCTCAACCTCAAACTTCACCACAAATCATCCCACTTTCTCAACCATACATTCTTTCTTTACCTATTCTTGTCGATCTTCCATCTATCTCTCTCAAAGATGTTCCATCCAACTCTCACCTACAACATTTCTTTCTTCCTCATCTACCACCTAAAAAAACGGTCGAAGTACTGTTCATCGGCGAAGTACTATTCATTTATAAAAAAAAATTGGCCACCGAAGTTTAGAACTTTTTATTAAAAAAATATATATATGCCCGATTTACTGTTCATCGGTAGCCGATTTATATAAAAAAAAACTTCGGCGGTACTGTTCATCGGCTACCGAACTTTTAAAAAAAAATCCGGTCACTGTTCATCAGTCGAACATTTAAAAAAAAAAAACTTCGGCGGTACTGTTCATCGGTTACCGAACTTTTTTTTAAAAAAAAATTTCGGTCACTGTTCATCGGCCGAACATTTAAAAAAAAAAAACTTCGGCGGTACTGTTCATCGACTACCGAACATTTAAAAAAAATTCGGTCACTGTTCATCGGCCGAACATTTAAAAAAAAAACTTCGGTGGTACTGTTCATCGGCTACCGAACATTTCAAAAAAAAAATCGTCTACCGAAGTTTACTGTTCATGTCTAAAAAAAAATTAATTTTTTTCGGTTACCGAATTACTGTTCATGTTTAAAAAAAATATTGTTTTTTTTGCTCTCTCTCAACCATCCACCGAAGATCCCCTCTCTCTCTCTACCCTTCGGTTCTCTCTCTCCCCTCTCACCACCGAAGTTCCCCATCATTCCCTCATCTTCCCTTCTCTCCCCTTCACCATCCCTCTCTCTCGGCCTCGCCCTCTCTCCCTTCGGCCCTCTCCCCTAGCCGAACCCTCCCCTCTCCCCTCCCTCCTTTTTTTCTCCTCGCCGATCACATCTCCCCACCCCTCTCCCCACCGACCCCTTTCCCTCTCATCTCTCCTTCCGCCTCCCCCCCTTACCCCCTTCGATTCTCTCTCCCTTTCTACCCTTCGGCCACTGAGCCACCAACCCCCCATCCCCCTTCTTCGGTCATCGAACCCCAACAAAACCCCCCTTATATCTCCCCTTTTCAGCCTACACCACGCCGAATACCCCCTTCCTTCCCCCTTCCCTTGCTTTCGGCACCCCCTCCACCCTTTCCTTCGGTACCCGAACCAACCACCCCCATTCCCCCCTTATATTTTTTCGGCAATCCCCCCTCCCCCTCCCCTCCTCTCGGCCGCACTTCCCCCCCTCCCCACACCCTTCTTAGCCGATCCCCTCCCTTTAACCCCCCTTCCTTTAACTTTTTCCTACATCCCATATCTCTCTTCCTTTTTCTTTTCCCTTTCCCCATTCTTTTATTTTTTCTTTCCCAAGACTACCTCCACTCCACTCCCCATCCCATCTCTTCTTTTTCCTACACCTACTACCCTCTCCCACCTTTTTTTTTCTTCTCGGCCGAACATCCCCTCCCCCCACCCCATACCTTCGGCCGAACCCCTCCCCCTTTTTCTGTTTTGTCCTTTTCCTAACCCCCTAACCTACTCATTTTCTTCCTTTCTTTCTCCATTTATTTCCTTTCCCATGATTTCCCTTCTATCCCATCTTACCCCATTTCCCTTTTTCCTTTTACCACCATACTAAGCCTTTTCTAACATACTCCTTTCCTTTTTTCCATCCCTACCATCTCTCACCATGATTGCCTCCCATTTTCTACCCCCCTTCTCTCTTTCTTTTCTTTTAATTTCCTTCTACAAAAAAAAAGGGCCACTGAATTTATGAGTTTCTTCGTGTCTTGTAATTTTTCTGAGTGTCAGTACCATTTTTTTTTTCTCTATGTGTTGGGGTCATCATTAAATAGGGGGAGAAAAATTGTTTGGTCTCTAATTGATTTGGTGATGACTGTTCGACCAACACTTAGAAAGTCATGAAGACCCTTTGAACAATGTCTCTCTCTACACCGATCACCCTCTACTGCCAGGTATGTTCTTCTTCATAAACTCTCTCGATCTACAATGGGGTGATACTAAGGACACTCCGGTGTCTAAAGGTCCCTCAATTGTAGTGGACCCTTCTTCCCCCTCCTTAGTGACGTCGGCTAGCAATAAATCCTCAACCGCTACTGGCACCGCCGCACTTGCCCAAATGGCCATACCACCGAAAGAACCTTCGGCGGTTACCCAGGTCACACCCCATACCTCAGCGGCGGCACTCTACCTCCTCCCCTCCCTCTCCTCTCAAGAGGCTGAGGAAGGTTTCAAGGGCCAAGCCACCTACTCCATCCACCGGTTCTTCAAAATCGACGGGTGTTGAAATTTTCCCATCCGGGCCCGGGGACTCTGCTAAACTCAAAGCCATTTCCTTTGTATCCTCACAAAAGGATACAACTGTAACATCGGGGACCCCTATTATTCCCTCATCAACATTTTCCTTGGTTGATAAGGATGACTTAGACTCCTTCCCTATCCAAGGTGCCTCTTCTCCACCTCACAGCCTATCACCCAGGATTCTCAGTCCTGATGCTTCTGCACGATCCAAGGATGAATCTTCCCTTCCAGGAGCAGGTTCGAAGGATCCCGAAAATCTTCTGACTTTTTAGTTAAGAGGGAGTATGAGTTGAGGGGGAGTAACTTACCACTCAAGCTTAAACTGTGCTTTTGCAATGGACTATGTGATCAAATCCACCTGACATTAGTTGAGGGGGAGTATGAATTGAGGGGGAGCATCCAACCACTCAAGTTCAAACAATTCCAGCTACTGTCTTCTATATCTTTGTATATATTTATTTGCTTTGTCATTCTTTATTCGTTTGTATAGCTATACTTTTTCATTCTCTTGTAAATGTCAGATATACCAAAAAAAAAATGGTCTATGTGAAAAGAACCCAAAAAGAGTAAAGATGGGTCAAAATGAATTTATTCAGTACACTCTTTGTTCTATTCTTTAGTATGGATGTCATCCTCAAATAGGGGGAGATTGTTGGGTCATCTGAAGATTTGAAGATGACCTCCTGATCTTCCATCTTATATCATCCTACTTAGAATATGTTTGAGGTTCTTTTAGCAGCTTGGTTTCTATACAAATGTTCGGTGAAGTCGAAGATCAGCCGAAGAAGACAAAGAAGGAGTACATCTCTCAAAGCGGATTGAAGATAGTCTCCTCAGCTTAAAGCCAAGCATGCCCAAGTGATCAACACCATCGGCCAGGATGGTGTCGATCACATATCTTCAGGAGCCGATGATCTCTCAAGTCTTCGGCAGTCGATGATCTCATCTCTCCTTAGAGTATGAAGGTGTTCTCACATCTTCAGGAGCCGAAGATCCTTCAAGTCTTCGGCAGTCTATGCTTAAGAATTTCTTTCAAACACATTGTACTTTTCTGACAAAGTATATTGTGATATCTTGCATTGACGTGGACCTCATCTGAAGATCAGATAAAGTAAGTTTTGACTCCTACACCATTTTAAGGAAAGGTCTCTACCATCCTCTCTGCAGGTCAACACTTCAAGCCAAAACACCTCAAGACAAAAGGTACATCCTGTACCTTGCTGAAGACTTGTGTCCATCCTTTGCTCAATAGGTGTCTCATGCATTAAATGCATGAGGCACTATAAATATGATGGATGTTTCAACATGCAAGATCAACCAGCTCTACTACCTTCAAGTTCTCTAAGTGTCTGGCAACTTTCTCTCTACGAAGATCTTATTGTTTTCTAAGTGTTTTACAATTGTTCTTCATTCTCTATGTGTAAGATTGTTTGAACATATCCCATCTGTTCTCTTCCGCAACAATCAAAAGTTTCTATGTGTAATTCTTGATTTCAAATCAATAAGAATTAAATTAAGTGAAAAACTGTGTGTATTGTATTCAACCCCCCCCCCCTTCTACAATACTTTTCTTATTTACTTACTGCTATTTGGGACCAACAACAATGTTTATCATAATAGGTATCACAATTGGTGTAATAGTAGTTAGCACAATGGGTATCACAATGGGTTTAGTAGTAGATCTCACAATGGGTATCACAACGGGTATCACAATCATGATTGTTTGTATATATCTTTTTTTAGGTATCACATTGTGTATCAGCCGAAATCCGGAGAGAGGAGAGAGATAAGATTTTTAGAATATCTAAAATGCCCTTTAATTAAATTTTCAGTCAAAATTACTAAAATTAATAATTTCCTAATTTATTCTTTAATATGTGGCTCACATTAGATATCACAGTTATCACAAATAATCGAGTTCTCCCTTGAATGACCCCCTATATATATATATATATGGGGGGTGGGGGGTGTATGGGTAACACCCTCAAATTTGATAAGAGCAACTAATTTAAAATTTTCAATATTACATCAAATAAAGGATAAAACTTCTTCCTACAAATCAAAACTCGAAATACCTCAAAATAAATTATATAATTAACCTCAACAATTATTAACTCAAGTCTTATACAAAGACTAAATCGAGGTCGGGTGTTACTAAAACCTCATATTAGTCGTTATCTTCGAAAGCGGAAACATCATCAATTGCTACAGTATTCTCGTGTATCTAACTAGCACTCAACTCTTCACGGTGCCGCTAGTACCATTTTCCCACAAATACCTAATGCACATGCCGAAAATAAAAGGGTTAGGTTTAACGCCTAATGAGTTCAAGAGTTTTCATCACTATATAATCAATAAAATGGAAAGAATATTATTTAAATCACAATTTCCATTATGCAAAATGTTTAGAATAAATAGTGATGTCTTTTCCAAAATCCATCTTTCGTGATAAAACGTTTAAATAGAAATAGTCTGGAAAAATGGAACTAAACCCAATATTCATGCGAAACATAAATAGGATAAAAATCCAAAATTCCAGATACCAAAGCATGGAAGTTACTACTTCATTCTAACCTTAATATATATGGAGGTGATCCAATATTAAAGTCACCAATCACAATTACTCGCACAAGACCAAACGATATTGAAACATGGATATTACAACATCCGAAAACAATGTTTGACAACAATGGGGATACCCGTATCTGTTGAGAGTGAAGGGAACACATGAGTATGTTACTCGTATAACGTTAATCGTATAACACTTCGCGACTAGACGTCCAAATGTCCCTACGACTCCTTAGCAAGTTTCACCTCAAGAGTCGGTTAACCTTAGTGTCTATTCCCACGAATTCCACCTCAAGGCCCAGCACACTTATGGACTACCTCCAAGGTATTACCTTCAAGCGGCGGAGGTCCTAGTGCCTACCTCCAAGGTAGCACCTCCAGACTTAACCCTCCTAGTGCCTACTTGAAAAGTTTAAGGTCATAAAACATGGGTCCTGGAGTCCAACCCCACAGTACCCATTCGACCATCAAATAAAGACCGACTTACATGTCTATCGATCCAATGCAACACAGTCTAAAATTACATTACTTCAAAAGAATGTCCAACATCCTCAAACATGTAATTTACAAATAAGATGCAATAAATGCAATTCATAATTGGGGTCTACATTGAGCTGTTAAAACATGACAAATGTCCTCAATACTCTTTTAAGTCAAAACTGAGATAAAATGTTCAAAATTCATTTGACCATCAAATAAAGGTCCTCGGATAATAAAACGCATTTAATCGGCATTTATGCAAACACATATCTCAAAGATATGATTAACCCAAAAATTCATCATTGGTTGAGACAAACCATTTTCCAAATGAACTCATACTCTTATGTTTCTAAAATGCCTCATAACACGATATTGTGCATTTTCCAAATGATTTATAAAATCAAATACACCAAAATGCGCAAATCATCAAGTAGACTCCCTTTGTATAATAAATCACCAAAAGGATACATTTATGAGATTTACTCGTCAAAATATCCAAAATCCAAATATATACATTTCGTGAGATTTATCAAACCAATTTACCAAATATGAAATCTTCGTCAAATACTCAACACATTGATAATTACTAAATAAACACATTCTTTTACTTCAAAATACACATTTTGGTATGTACATAGTTTTCACAAAGCAACTTGAACTCACCTTGCTATGTTAGGTTAAACCTAGGTTCCAAACTCCATATCTAGCTTCAAAAGATGAAAACTTTAGATCTCCATGTCAACTTCTATATCTATGGTGTAAGCCTTATCAAGAACATATCTTTTACTCCCAAAACATATACAAACAAACCCAAGAGAATAAATGAGGGTTGAGGTGAAAAGAACCAAACCCTAGGTTAAGAAATGGTTTATTATGGGCTTACCTTTCGATTTCTAGGGACCAAAACTTCAAGGAAACCTTCAAACTTCTTGTTCCCACCTTAAAAATCTTTGAAATACGAATCCATAACCTCTAAAGTCACCTCAATCGGGTTAGAAATGAGAAAGTTCGGGCTATGTCATGCTACAATGCCAATGGCATTGTCGTCGGGCATTGTCCCTCGGGATGTACCGAATCCAGTATATTTCCTGCGACATTGCCCTGCGACTATGACATTGGGCATTGTTGTCGAGCATTGTAGCCTCAACCGTACCGACCGTTCCTCAATCGTTTTGCCTGGTCGTTTGTACAAAAGTTGGGGCGTTACAATATATGGGTGGGTTCAAACGAGAACGCTAACTATTTAAGAAAACACGAGAACGGCCATTAATGTACAAAATCATACATGATTCACGTACAAAATCATACATGATTCACGGGACTTTGTCCCATGACTTAAGTCAAGGCCAAAGTCGTCCGCGTTCATTTTTTGTCGTTAATGTAAAATCACATAAGATTTTGTACATGATTTGTTGTTTTCTTGGTTTCTTAAATAGTTAGTGTTCTCGTTTGAACCTTCCTATATATATATATATACATACATATATATATATATAGAGTGAGAGAGAGAAGGAGAGAGACGAAGGATAGTGTAAGAAGAATAATTAAGGTGAGAAGCGTAACAAGGGATCCCACCCATGAATTGCGCTTCATATGGGGATTGATTTGGTGCATCTCATCCTAATATGCATTCAAGGGTCCAAATCCCTTCTTATGCTTCTCACCATAACTTCACTTCTCACCGGAACCCAACTCTATAGAGGCTTAATCATTTGAGAACCCCATATATTTTGATAATTGTGAGAATTATTATCGTAAGGTATTGTTTCACATATTTTTTTTCTATCTAAGGCTAGGATTTAATATAATACCTCATTGCCTCTGTCCCAAAATAAGTGTCTACATTACATCTGACATCATGGAAATCTCTGGAAAACCTAGAACGAGAAACTTCAACAAGGTACAAAACGACACCTACTCCATTTTGAACGGGTCAACAACCTATCATTGTAAAAGTGGGAACTTAAAATATCATAAAATACCTTTGATAAGAACCAAAATTCAACTTGTTGTCAAACACTGCTAGAACGCAAAAATGAACTATCATCATCTTTCATCACGATACATATTCTAACGAAAATTATTCGGTTATTGAGTCTTGCTTGAGGTTGATAATGAAGTATTTAGGGAACATACAATATTTTAGTTGGCTAGAAGAAGAAAACCAATGGGTTTTTGTATATAAAAGGTCGTGTGAGCACAGTTGTATCATCGATAATAATCATGGTTATATTTAATAATGTATTTAGAACCCATTGGGTTTTCTTTTCCTTCTTGTCAACTGAAATATTGTATGTTTTCTGTTTAATTCATTATCAACCTTCTCAATCACCTAATTAATAACTTTTGTAAGATTGTGTACCATCAAATAAGATCATATATAGTTCATTTTTGTATTGTAGCGTTTGATAGCAAGTTGAGTGCACGTTGGAAAATTTGGTTCCTAACTTTTCACTTTTCCAATAATACGAGGTTGATTCATTCAAAATGGAGTATCGGTTTTTCCTTGATTTTTCTTAAACTAGAAGTTTCATGTTCAGGATCATGATCTAACTTACAGAGTTGCACACCGCATGGATTGGTAGTGTCGACGACATCGTTTGTCAGTAGAGGTGGTCATTAGGACAGTGACGTCATCATATTGGACCATTTTGGACCGATGGTCCCTGATCAAGAATTTTGGGGCCGATCCGGTCCTTTTTTAAATCAAATATTAACTTATCCATGCTTTTTATTGGACCGATTTTCCAATTACAATGATATTATTTCTAATTGGCACTTTACTTTTGGTAGGACCCCCTGTATTAAAGTCAAAAACATGAATCAAGTGACCGGGCAAGGCCATCGATTTGTGTCCAGGTTTTTTCGATAGGTTCGACGAGATCAATCTTTTTAATTAGGAATGCCCCGTGCCCATCTCTATTTGTCAACCCGTGGCCCGGACTTTCACCATATGAACCCTCGTGGCAACAAAAAAAACAAGTTTCATAACTTAACAGCAGTGAAATTATGAATCTTACATACATGTTAGTGTTGGACCAAGGTTCAAAACTTTGCCATTATTTTGTGCACCAACCTATAGGAAAATGGCAAAGTTACGAATCCTCGTGTTGCTACACCAATATACCTACACAAACATATATCAAGTAGAGACAAAATATGCATACATCCTATCATAGGTGGACCTATTAAGGGCCAAGCGAGTTCCCATGTTCTCGCTCACTCAATTATTGTAAGAGAAAAACATCTGGCCATATGAAAGGTAGACCGGCTTGAATTTAAAGGGTAGGATGGTTTAGATAGGTAGATTAAATCATAACTTACGGCGGATTGCATGTATATTATTACTAAAAAATATTAATAATAAAGATACATTTACAAAAATCGAACTCACGACCTCTAGTACAATTATAGTTATAACTACAACTACACCAATACAGCTTTTTGTTTACTCTTCTCCCATTTCGATTTCATTACTTTTCTTCATGATTTATTTTTCTTTTCATGACAAATTCATCTCAAAAGTCGCTCTTTTTATCTCGTTTACAAGACAACATATATTCATTTTAAAAGTCAATATCGATTTCATTTGGAAAAATATATTTTATACCCCAAATAGGGGTGTTCAAAAAAACCGCTGGACCGCTCAAACCGGTCAAACCAAGTCAAATCGGACCGTTTTTGGCGGTTTAGGCGGTCTGGTCTGAAAAATCGCCAAACCGGGCGGTCCGGTCCGGTCTGCGGTTTGGAGGTTTTTTTGCCGACCGCCAAATATATCTATATATATATATATATATATATATATATATATATATATATATATATATATATATATATATTTATATACATCTTTATATCATCTATTGTTTAGCCCAAATATCTAATTTATCTTTATATTTAAATACTAGAAGTGTATTCGCGCAATGCAGCTAGATACATCACGATTTTAATGTTTCATTTTATTTTCTGTTTTTTGTCGATTTGCATTACGATTTTGGATGGTTGTGAGAGAGTGATAATGTTGTTTTATATAAATTTGTTTAATTTAGACTTAATAATATAATGTAATTTATTTTGGTTTCATAATATAATTTTTTTATAAAATATTATGTTAGATTTTTATAATTATATTTTATATTTAAAATTTGATTTTTATTCTATATTTAATTATGTTGAGAGTTATTTTAGAGAAGTTAAAGTGGGAAATGATTTTAGGGGAGTTAAAATGGTTAGAGATAATGATTGAAAATTAATAAATAACATTAAATGTAGTACATATAGCTTTAATGGTTGTTTTTTAAGTAATTAGCATTAAATGGTTGTACATTAAGCTTTGAGACTTGTTTTTAAGAGTTTTTTTATGTCTTCTTTATAATATAGTATAGATATACAAAAAGGCCCAAAAATAATTTTAAATCGCCGTGGATTTTATTTGCACTTTGCATATTACTTTTTTTAGTGTTTTGTCTTGAGATATTTTGTTAACTTTTGTGAACTTTGTTAACATTGTTGTAGATTTTCTTTATTTCAAATGAACTCAAGCGAACCTTTAAAATTCAAATTTTTATATGTTTTTTATGTTTAAACTTTAAAGTCTACTAAAAGGCCCAAACCGCCTAAACCGGTCGACCAAACCGCCTAAACCGCGGTCCGGCTTGACCGGTCTGGGCACTTGATGTCAAACCGCTCGGTTTGAAAAATCAATAGACCGCCACTAGCGGTTTGGTTTGTGGTTTGAGGGGGTTAAACCGCCCAAATCGACACAATTAACTTTTTCCCGGTCAAACCACATTGACTTCCCCTCGGGTCAAACCACTAGTTTATGGACACTTAGGGGTTTTTTTTTTTTTTTTTAAACCTCTTAATGGCTCTTAAGTCTGAATCGTTCAGACCTTTTTACACACTACTTCTTATTAATCATAACTAAAATAAGAATTAATACTTTAGACCTCTTAAAAAAACAAACGACACCTTAATCCAAAGGTGCACCCACTCATCTGCGTAGAATATACCAACTTGCATTGATTTCTACTAACTTTACATTTTGGAAATTTTTCTTTCATTTTAACCAAAATAAAAAAAGAAACCAAAAAAACGTCAACTTTTGATCTATGAAACCAATGTACATTTGTGTAAAATCTAACTCATCTTCTTAGTTCTCACAACCACCATACCTTCACGATGGACATCTTTTGCTTTGAAAATCTTCCGATAAAAGCTGCGCAAACAGTTCGTTCAACCTCATTGCACCCGGGCCCGGCTCGAAAACCGAATCATCACCACGAACCGAACAAGGGTCCGACCCATGGTCCGAGCCGCCAACGCACCACGCACCTTGAGCAAACCGATGCGTACGGCCCAGAAGTTCTTGATCGATCTTGTCCAGAACCACATCGTCTTTCGCAAACTTCCTAGCGAACGGTGCGCTGCTATTCACCATTTTTTCAAAGTCTTTGATGGTCAAGTAACGTGGGTGCTGCTTCGGAGGATAGTCCCATGCGATGTAATGAAGATCGTGGCTTATGGCGGTGTTGGTGAACTCTTCGGTGTTGCAAATAACGGTGTGAAAGTAACCTTCCGGGGAGGACACAAAGTTTGTGTAGTACATTAGAATGGTTCTCGGAAGATTATCCCATCCCCATATACAGTATTCCACGAAAGATCGTGTTAGCATTACCCATGCCGAGCCTGTAAACGTATATACAACTAATTAAACCAAAGAAATCCGGTATATCTCACTTGAATGTATACATACTTGTCCTCTACCACGAAAACTAGATCGGTTGTTTCTGTATATATACAATTAATTAAACTAAGGGGGTGTTTGGGATTGCTTATTTAAAACAACTTATGCTTTTTCTTCAAAGTGTTTATCAACTTATTTGGTGACAAAAGGAGTTTATAAAAAGTGTTTAGATTAGCTTATTGTGGTACCAAAATGTAATAAGCTAATAAGTTATTATTTAGGGGTGTTTGGGATTGCTTATACATATAAAATACAAAAAAGGTATAAGCACTTTTCAAATAAGTTGACAAGTTAAAACCAAATGACTTATAAAAAACTCTTTTTCACCGGTTTGGCACCACTATAAGCACTTTTATTTTTTCTCCATCAAAACACTAAAAAATGCTTATCTACGATACCACACCGTAATAAGCTAAAAAGCCCTTTAAATAAGCAATCCCAAACACCCCAAATCAAATGAACCCGGTATATCCCACTTGGAGGTGGGGTCATGGGAGTGGGATGTACACAAACGTAACCTCTATCCCAAAGAGTAAAACAGTTAGTTTCCATACAAATACAAGTAATTAAACTAAACCAAACAAGCCAAGTATATCCCACGTGTAGATGGGCACTTGGGGGTGGGATGTACGCAGAAATGACCTATCCCCCAAAGAGTAGAGCGTTCGTTTCCGTACATATACCACCAATTAAACTAAACCAGACAAGACAAGTATATCCCAACTGGAGGTGAAGTCTTGGGGGTGGGATGTATTATACGCAGACCTAATCAATACCCCTAAGTGCATAGTGGTTGTTGTCGTTCATATAACTAATTAAACCAAACCAAACCAAACCAAACGATCCCGGTATATCCCACCTTGTATATCCCACCTGGGCGTGAAGTCCAGGGGTGGAATGTATGGAGACATGATCTCTTTCCCAAAGAGCAGAGCGGTTGTCTCCATACATATACAATTAATTAAACCAAACCAAACCAAACCAAACCAGCCCGGTATATCCCATCTAGAGGTGGGGTTTAGGGTGGATGTATACAGACCTGACCTCTACCCCAAAGAGTAGAGTGATTGTTATTGTAGATAGACAACTAATTAACATAGTGAAAAATGGTAAGTGGTCACTACGTTGATAGTTTGACCAGAAAAGTCGAAATGAAATCAGCAACCTAAACTTATTTATACCCGAAATTAGGTATCTTACCGGTGAACAATTTGAAGGACGTAGGAAGAGATCTACGTTGTGAAGTGATTGCAAGATCCGATTTCTTGGACAAATAAAGACCTGGATCGACAATAATGGGCTTCGCCCTCTGGTTCCTGCAAAAACAAGCATGTATACATTTATCAATTATCACTGCTCTTTCACAAGCCGTGGGTCTTTATGAAAACAACTGCTCTACTCTTTGGGGCAAGGTTCTAAATGGCGTGAGGCGTGGCGTGGCGGCGAGGCCAAGCCTAAGCCTTAGGAGCCACGGCGAGGCCATGGCGTTTTCAAGGCGTGACTTATGGCGTCATTTTTCTAATTCATATATATCATTATATAGAAAAACATATGTTTTGTAGTGTTACTCAATTAGTCAATAGTAATAAGCAAGTTAAATTATGGTATATATTAAAAAAATTGCAAATAAGACATTAAAAACGTAAAAAAAAATCAAATATTGCATTACGAAATTGTACATTAGGCCATGGCGTGCCACGGGCTTAACGTGGCGTGAGACACAAGCCTTGGTGCCATGGCGGCTGTGCGGAGTTTTTTAGAACATTGCTTTGGGGTACCGGATAGGTCTGCGCACATCCCACTCCCTTGACCCCACCTCCAGGTGGGATATATGGGGCTCGCAAGAAAAGAGATTATACGAAAGCAAAAAGCATATCACGTATCCACTTACAATTTCCATCCTGTAAGCTTTGTATGTTCGATGAAGTTGAGAGTTCTTGACAAATTAGAGAAAACATGAAGCAAATCTGCACAATCAAAAACACGAAATAAGTAGACAAATTGTTCAAAAAAAAATTTGAATTTTGCAAAGAAGGGGGATTTGACTCAGGTCGAGGGCAGACCGGATACAGATGACTATTTATCAAATATCTAAAATAAGCATAAAAAAACCTATATGAATAGCATACCACTCCTCAGAGTCGAGTCTTATGGCAATCCATAAAGTGAAGGTTAACAGGTCAAGTTACAAAAACAACCCTTCTTGCATAATGCAAGCCAAAAGTTCCATTCATCGTCCTCCTAACCGATCCTGGGGCATCAACATCTCCTTTTTCACATTATACTAATGAACCAAACCAAACGAACCAAGTATTATCCCACACAGAGGTGGGGCCTGGGGAGGGTAAGATGTATACTGATTTGACCTCTACCCCAAAGAGTAGAGCATTTGTTTCATGAAGAACCCCGGTTTGTGAAAAGTAGACATACAAAGAAAGTCATGCTATACTAATGCTTCCACCTTATCACTTAAACAAGTGTATTAAACGCTCAAGTTACACAACCAACATGTCTAATCTCATATAAGAAACAATAAGTTCAATTCAATTAATGGTTTTATCACCATCACATACTCCTCCCGCTAGTGTTGAGGCAAGCTCCTTTATGCTATAAGGCTATGTTCGGCAAACTAGCCAACAAGCAAGTTGTTGGCTAATAAGCTAGTTGTCTAGTCATGTTTGGTAAAAACTAACTCATAAATTAGATGAAAATGTAAAATGACCTACAGTGGAAGAAAGCCCTTGAAGCTTATTGAAACGTTACTTGAAGTAGCTTTTCAAAAAGCTAGATTATGGCTAACCAAACACTATTTTTTTCAAAAAAATTAGCTAACCTATGGTTGCCAAACATGGCCTTTAAGTCTCTAAAGCAATTAGACACGCCATTCGCTACCTCCGTTAACCATTTTGTGGGTTCATTTCATTGTTTGCCCACATCAAGTGCTTAATTTTAAATGTCAAATCACCTTAAACAAATAGCATCCAAATGTGATAATAGACAATCAACAAGAAAGCAAGTTATGAGTTGAATGACAATAAACCAAACAACAACTAAAGTTTCCCACTCACCATCTTGTGTCACAAGCGGATAATCCGAAGCACTAAGATTAATAAACCAATCCCAACTCGAGCTCTCCTTCAACAAAATCGCGATCGCTTGAAGGGTCGTTGCGATCATCGTTGGACCCTTATAAGTCACCAAATTAGACTGAGCCATCACCCTAACATTCTCGACTTCAGAAAACGTCGGATCGTTCTTAACAGCCATCGTTAACTCCAATCTTTCTCGAGGTGGAGCTTCAAGATCCATATGCAAAATGTATTGATTCCTTGGATGATACACAGCTTGCAAAGTTCTCATCATTCTTTTACTATCACCCTTTGTACCCGAAATAAGGTAAGCCAATCTAGGAGCTTTTTCTTTAGGGAATTCACTAGGTTTCTTCTCTACATTCATCTCAACAAAATACCCACCAGAAAAATCATCTGATTTTGCCAAAGAAACTACATCTAAATGGGATGATGAATCTTGATTGTAGGATGATGAATAAACCCCAAAAAGGGCAGCTGAAATTAGAGTAATCCAAACAAGCAAACTCACAAAAAAGGGGATTAACCACTTTCTATCACTATTGTATATCCTTCCTGAATAAATATTAGCATGTTTCTTGAAATTCTTACCAAACATTGACATCTAGGGCTTCAAATAGACGAAAGATTCAATCTTTTTGAACCGAAACACATCAAACCCTTAAAAATACCACAAAATCCCCCAAAATCAAACACACCCAGGTGCCAGAAAACAAGAAAGATCAATCTTTTTGCGATGGAAAATCAAGAAAGATGAGAACCTGTTGTGAAGAAATGAGTTGAATTCGAGTTGACTCAAGAATCTTTGACCTTCTGCGGACAAGGGTTTTCAATCAATTGGGAAAAATAGAGATATGAAGAGAGTTTGAAAGATTGGTTTTTAATTTCAATAGGCGAAAGAGAAAAGGAGCAATGGTGGGTGGGTGTTAATTTATTTATTTATAATTAAATTGGGAGTAGATGATTGCTTCAATTGAGGTGGAAGGCAAGGGACAGTGGACAACAACATCACGAAGTATTCTAACTTTATAAAACTATTTTTGAGTTGAACATAGGAATGGAGTAAGGCATAAGTTGAAATAAAAAAATAGACTTAACTTGTAGATTAAGGTGTTGAAATTGACTAATGACCCCTAGATTGTGTTTTTGTTTATTAATCAGGTCGGATCGAATAATACCGAATCGAAAATTGAAATCGAGAATCAAACAATGAAATTGACTTGAATTTTGGACTTATTTTACGGTATAATTTAGATATATTTTTTATATAAACGATGTCGTTTTATTAAAGTAAAAAAGAAATTGATTTAGACTGATAACGAACTATATAGGGGTCAGATTAGATCAAGAACTAGTTTTTTATTGTAATTTGAAAAAGGTATCATGTATGATATATTAGTTTTAATGCGGTTTTAATTCGATTTTATCGGTTTATTATTTCATACCAAATTTTTCATATTTGTAACTTATAAAAATAAAATAGATCGTTCAAACGTGTCATTTAATGCAAATAAATGACCATTTGAATATAACTTAAAACAAGAATATTTTTTATAGAAATAAATTGTAATTTAAGTTAAAATGCATCATTAAATAGATTCTATTTTTAAAGTATATATATACTAACTTCTTTTCCTCATCTTTAAAGTTGTTTTCTCAAATAAATTATATATTAAAAGGTATGCATTCTCTAGGGTTTTTTTAAATAAACAAATAAAATTTCATTTAGAATTTTGAAAACTTTTTAAAAAATTGCTTTTGTTGATATTATATAAATAAAAATTATGGAGTGTAGCTCGGTTAGTAAAAAGTGGGGGTGATTTTGTCCATATATAAGATAAGTTCTAGTTCGGTCCTCCTCACCCTTCGGCTAGTTTTAGTCGCTGAGTAAACCAAAAAAAATACACCACATATTGGTGTTTTTAAAGGCATTCCTCAAAATCAAGCAGGTATACCTTTCGGACGCCTAAAATTTTCTCTTGCAATTATCGAGTGATCGGGAGCCCACTGAGCACCTAATAGGTCCGCCATGGAGAAAATGAACGCGTTTAGCAGTTTAGCTTTCTACTACTCAAAAATGGAGTAAATGGGAAAGAGAAAGGTTGCGTTTCATTTGAAAACCAATCAATTCGTGGAAACTCTGCAAACCATTGTTTTAGGAAACATTTTATTAAGTTTCCTAATCTAAAGTCATGATTATATATATAGATTATTTATATATATATATAGATTATTTATGTGTGTGTTTTATATTAAGTACATAGGGACCCCATCCCTCTTTAAACGTCCCCACCATTTTACCAAACGTTTATTGAGTAAGACGTCGTTTGTTTTTTAAGAGGTCTGAAGTCTGAAGTCTTATTTTAGTTATGATTAATAAGAGGTGGTGTGTAAAAAGGTCTGAACGATTCAGACTTAAGAGCCAATAAGAGGTTTAAAAAAAAAAAAACCCTAAGTGTTTATCGAGTCACTTACCTTACCGAAATAGCAAGAACCAATAATCTTACCCGGTAAGAGGAAAGGCAAGGATCCAAAGTCTTTCGCGGTAAGTGAGGGTGGTGAATCTTACCTAGTAAATGCTTATAGGTAGGGCTGTAAACGAACCGAACATTCAGCGAACCGTTCGGTGGAAGTTCGTTTATGTTCGTTTAATAAATAAATAAACGAACATGAAAACATTTTTTTTGTTCGTTTAGTTAAATGAACGAACATGAACAATGGTCGCGTTCATTCATTTACGTTTGTGAACGTTCGTTCATTTATGTTCGTTTATGTTTGTTTATATATAATATATTTATATATATTATGACATTAATGTGTAAAAACTTTAATTAAATTAATTTTTTAAAATTGTTTTTTATACCTCCTAAGTTTACCTAGTTTTTCATTTTGTTATGTTATTTTTTACGAATAAAATGATGAGTAAATGTGGTTGTTTTTTATTCATTTGTGTTCATCCATTTATGTTCGTTTATGTTCATTAATGTTTGTTCGTTTACGTTCGTTCGTTTATGTTTATTTATGTTCGTTCGTTTATGTTCATTTATGTTCGTTCGTTTACGTTCATTTAGCTCTTAATGAACGAACATAAACGAACACGAACAAACATATTTTTTTAATGAACGAACATGAATACAAAAAATTTCATTCGTTTACCGTTCGTGTTCGTTCGTTTGTTCGGTTAAGTTAAACGAACGAACACGAACAAGCCTCCATTCGTATTCGTTCGGTTCGTTTATGGCCCTACTTACAGGATGATATACGCTTACCAACAATCCATTTTGATGATCGAAAATTTTAACTGATAATAAGGGTGTTCAAAAAAACCGTTGGACCGCTCAAACCGGTCGAACCAAGTCAAATCGGACCGTTTTTGACGGTTTGAGCGGTCTGGCGGTCCGGTCTGGTATGAAAAATAGCTAAACCGCTTAGTTCGGTCGGGTATGCGGTTTGACCCTTTTTTGAGCGGTCTGCACCGAAACGACCGCAAAAAATACACATGTTTTAATCATATTTAGTTTTCATGTTGTAGGCTCAACTTTTATGGCTCAATTAAAAAATTCGTCAAAGAATTATGTCTTTAGTTTTCATTTTCTCACTTGATTATGTTATCTAAATTGACAAAGTTCTAAGATGCATTAAAATTTCAAATCTAAATCCAAATCGTCTTTCGACTTTCTCAATATTTGTCCAAAGTTCAACCATTGTTGATGGATTTGTTTAACTTTTTTTTCAACTTGCTCAATGTTTTTTATAATTTAATATATAAACGTTCTTTTATAATTTGATGTACTATTTTTTAGTAATGTTATATTGGTAAAAAAATTCATTTTGGATATAGAGTTTATGTCTTTTTAGTTTAAAGCCTATAAAAGATCCAAACCGCCTAAACAGGTCAGACCAGACCACCTTTTTGTGGTCCGGTTTGACCGGTTTGATCACTTGCTACCAAACCGTTTGGTTTGAAATTTTGCTAAACTGTCATTTGTAGTTTGGTTTGTGATTTGGGGGTTAAACTGTCCAAATCAGATCGCAATGATAATTTTTCTTAATAAATATTTACTAGATAAATATTTGATAAAAAATTCTTAATGGGGACAACAAAATATGACATATTCACTAATCAATTTCACCTTTCCAACCATTACTTAAACCTTAAACTATAAACAAAATATTATTTAATAATTAAATAAATAAGTTATTAAACTCATTAAAATGATTTTTTTTAAAACGCGCAAAGAAAGAATTATTGAGATTCCCTCTTCAATCACATCATTGGCCAAAAAATCTCCAAAACTAATCATACCCAAAAGCAAACACCAACAACCATATTCACAATTTAAAGAGTAAACTACAATTGTGGTCCCTATGATTTACACCCAATTACAAACAAACCTCTAAACTTCATTAAATACATTCATGACATTGTAGTTTGTGTATTGCTATGAAACTGGTCCCTTTAGTTAACTCTGTTAAAAATGTATGTTAAATGAAACACATTTTCGTATTTTTACCAAGTTTTTATCTTTATATGTTTTGCATTTTACCCATTTACCATTTCCTCCGTTTGGTTTCTTTACCGGTGAAATGCCTCACCTCCAAGTCTCCAACCATCGCCATGTTCGTCTCTCCCCTAAACACACATAACTGTAACACCCGCATTTCGGTAAGTACCCTTTATGTGCTTATCATCCTAGATGCCTACTTATTGGTATTTGGTCAAATCCCGTTTCACATGTGAGTGTATGGAACCAACCAGGAGCTCACGTCACGTCCCGGGGTTTATCGTGGAGAGAATCAAATTGGGTTCCAGGCTCGGTACAGAGCCGGCGACAATGCCAGCGACTGTGACATCTTGTCACTATCGCTTGGCATTATCACCAAGGATGTACCGAAGGCAGGGTGGAGTCGGCGACAATGCTAGCAATTGTGACACTCTGTCACCCTCGCTTGGCATAGTCGCCAAGTTTGTACCGCAGGGTGCTGGAGGGGAGCGACTATGACACGCGACTATGGCATTGTCATAGTCGCAGGGCACTATCGCGAGCAGGCAGTCGACCATTTATACCTCCAGACTCAATTGTAGCTCATTTATTTCCAATCTGATTTTGATGTTGGGCGATTTCTTTAGGAGCAAGGTAGGTCTCATTCCCTCTCTTCATTTATTACTCTTGGGATGAATCAATGTGAACATTTATGCCTTTGATTTAGGTTGGTGGTCTTTGATTAAGAGCCCTAGAGGTTGAAGCTCCAAGTCTCCTACCATTTCTCTTTCAAGTTCCTCTATTTGATAGGTTATCTATAAAAATAACCTACAAAGGTGAGTTCATGCTTTCTTAACTCCTTATATGTGTAAATCCTCACATCTTGGTGACTTTTATTTATACCTCCAAGTTTATGCGAGGGAATCTTGTAAATCTTAACCTAAAATCCTAGTTTTGGGGGTTTTAGGGTTTATTTACAACAAATGTGTTTTGAAGGAATTAAAGGTGAGATTTATGGATATTAATGTTCTCTTCACATCATTACTAACATTTTGTGTTATTGAGTTTTAATGAACTAAATTTTAAGGTTATGATTTATATCCCAACATTTTGGGCCAAGTTTGAGTATTATGGTTTTATTATTGTGTACAAGATCCAATACAAATATTTGGCGAGTCTTAGTACTAAAATATTCCTATACCAAAATGGTTGGAAGTCAAAGTATTAATATCATTTGTTGATTTTGGGAATAACTTGGTGTCAAACTATTACACACGATTATATGTGGGTGTATGTGATTTAGTTTTGGTTTAGTCTTAGTGCAATGGATCCATAGGCACGGTGGTCTCGAAGTCTTGAGTTTGGACATTGGGCCACTAGTTTTGGCATGGAATAGGCATCGGATCACCATGGTAAGTAAGGTGTGGGCCTATATGGTCGGACAGCGTCCCATGGGCAGTAAGATGTAATTCCTTGGTGCATAAGTTCCCGTTTTGGAACTTCCCGAGAATAGACCTAGAGATGTTGACTTGGTGTTTTCCTTGAGCAATAGACTTAGAGGAGTTGAACTCATGTAAGTGATTTGTTATTGCCTAAAGGTGGCAAAATTGTTAATAAATTTCTTACTTGGTTGATTTAGTTTTCAATGATTAAATATTCCTCATTTCGAATGACTTTCAAATTGTCGCTAATAAATGTTTGTTCTCACTAGGCGTTAGTCTAACACTTCTTCTTAAATGTCATGTATGACAAGTAATCTTAGTGGCGGGAGTCATCGGGGTTGAGTGACGACCAAGTGGTCGAGAGGGATCTTTTAGAGAAGAATAGACCGACTCATATTATTTTTGTCAGACACCATTTTGGAAGGATAGCGACACCCGACTATAATCTGAATTATTCTAATTTAGATTATTAGGTTGTCGATTTGTATTCTTCATTTCATTTGGAATTGTAAACGCCACACTATTTTCCCTATTGTAGGTGATACTCTTTATTTATAAGTTGTCCTTTCCGCATATATTGAGGTTTAAATTGACCCCTATTTTTTAGGGTGTTTCAATAACCCACTCAACCTCTTTGATTTTCTTCACATGCGACCATCCATCTCCAATATTCTTCACTTGCAACATCACCCATACACATATAACCACTTCAGACCCAGTAAACTCTGGTTTTAAATCCTTATAAGGTAGTGGGTGATGAGTTTTTTCTTTCTGGATCGACAGTAGAGGAAGGGAAAGAAGAGGGTTTTTTCTTTCTGGAAATCGACAATAAGGTAGGGGCTGAGGTTGGTGACGGATGGACTTCGCAAATGATGATAAGGGGGAGGAAAATGATGGTTATGAAGTTGCAGATGGCGAGGGTGACGATATTACATGTATTATAATAATATAAATTGTATTAAATATATATAAATATATATTATATTAATATATAAAAATTAAATTAAAATTTAAAATAAAATAAGTGAAAAGGGTAAAAAGATAAAAATGGCATTCATTTAACAAACATTTCTTAACACAGTTAACTAGAGGGACCAATTTCATCTTTAAATGCAAATCACAATGATCATTACTATACTTAATGAAGTTTAGGGACTTTGAAAGTAGTTCGGTGTAAACCACATGGACCAAAATTGTAGTTTACTCCAATTTAAAAGTCTAATAAGTGGAAAATTAATGAATGCTTCAAGCACCAACCTCATCCAAAGCTTTCAATTACCTCTTTCTAACCGGTATTGGTCTCATGTTCATCATATAAGACTAAGGTGTCATTTGTTTTTTAAGAGGTCTAAAGTCTAAAGTCTTAATTTAGTTATGATTAATAAGAGGTGATGTGTAAAAATGTCTGAACGATTCAGACTTAAGAGCCATTAAGAGATTTTTTTTAAAAACAAACAACCCCTAAACATATATCTAAAAGAAGGTGGATGACATTTGAAGTCAAATACCAAATATTCTATTTATATTGCAATAATGCACCTTTTACCAGCTAAACCAATACAACAGGGAGAACAAAATTTACAGTTTTACCAACACAATCATACATACTGAGTTATATGTCGTTGTTTCAATACCAAAATGTATTTTAACTTAACTCGAATAACTATTGTTGTGTTTACTAAATCCATCTCGAGATGACACTCAATCATTGTAACAACGCCATGTAATAAAAAATCATACTTAAACAATATTATGTCATTTCAATACCACGAATTTCCACATTCGGTTCCATAAAGATTACTCGATTGTCATTAAATTATCACGTAACATTTAAAAAAAACATATGTACGTAGGTTGATATAGAACAAGATAGGCCGGAGTGCCATGGATGAACTGAAAACAAATATATTTAAGTTAACTAGGCCAAGTTAAAGTGAAGATGCAAAGAGATAGAATTTTGCCCACCGATTAGTGGGTTATTTAACAGACTTGAGTCCATACCGCACCATATTTTGCAGTTTGATTTGCGGTTTGGTAAAATGTTCAAACCGCACATGTGGTTTGGTTTTTGGTTTTGGTTCCAAACCGCATCACATAACACCGGGAACACCCCTAATAAAAATAAAGAATATGTATTAAAATACGCTTTTTTATTATAAAAACAGTTTAAATTAATAGAGATTTTCAATCAGTAAACATTTCTCCGAATACAGAGCCTATAAATTAAAAGGAAGTGGTCGAGTTTATCTCTCTCAATATATAGAGTCGTGTTTTATAAGATTTACTGAAAATTTAAATGGTAGGGCGGTGGCAGTGTTGTGTGGCTTTGACTAAAGCCACGATAGCGTCATTTATCAAATCCATGATATACATAGAGGGATGATGTCATTATAAAGGAACCCCTCAAATCTTACAAAAATGCATACGAAACAATGAGAAATTGACAAATAAACCATCATGGTGTTGTTTGGCCAATTTGAGGTACATTTCTATAGCGATTTTTAAATCAAATACATGTATTCTGGTCCATTTTGAATCCGTAGTATTTTGATGTAGTAATCGTAAGCCACTAAGGGCTTTGTGACCAACGATTTATGTTGCCACCATCATGATGGGTGGCAATTCGTGTTTGTAAAATCCAACAAGCAGTTGTGGGTGTTTCAAGAGGCATTAAGGGCCAATTTTTACACCTTGAGATGGATGGTGTATGTACATGTGTGATTATTTGCAAAAAGAATGAATAGAAACGAGTTAAAACACGGTGTTAATGGCAATGAGTCATGATCTAGTTGTGAATCGGGTTTGCAAGTGGGGTGGATGAACTAAGTTCACATTGCAAAGAACTAGGTCATGTTACTACAAAAAAATCGGGTTTATAAGACGTCAAAAATTTCCTAATAGATTGTTTTATAGGTTTTAAGTTTATAGGACGATTTTGACGTTTTAACAAATTTTATAGAACGTTTTTTGACATTTTAACAAATTATTTAGATTTATTTTTAACAAATTTATTAACACTATTACATGATACTTTTGAAAAATGTCCTATAAACAAGATTTTTAATATGACAATTATTTTTTTAACACCTTTTCAAATAATGTCATATAAAAAATATTAATATGACACTTTTATTCCAAGAGTGTTATAAAAACTAGTAGTTATGAAGTCCAAGAACGTTCATAAACTTATTACAACACTTTTGTATATGACACTTTATTGTTTAGTCCTATAAATTTAAGCCTTATGAATTAGTTTATTAAAATAATTAGACATTTTTTATTGCAGTGTGTTTTTGACTTTTTGAGTGGTTTGATTGGGCTGATACCTGTTGGATGGTTTCCCTATGTTGGGCCACAGTGTGTTGGGCTAAGTTTATATCATTGATTGATATGGGAAGGGACCCAATCCATATGTATGATTTTCTAAAAACAACAAGTATTTAAACTTTTCCTTTGGCCCTAGTTTAACAATTGATATTTATTAAATTTATAGTTTAACTCCTAAACTTATAAACAAGAAATTTTGGTTTTTGATTTAAATTAAGGAAGCGTTTGGTTCACAGAATGAAATTTGATGGAAATAGAATTCATCAAAAGAATTTGACTTTGATTCCACACGTTTGGTTGATAGGAATTGTAATGAAATCTTTTAAAAGAATTAGAATCTACATGTGTTTGGGTAGGTGGAGTGGTTAGTTGGTGTGTGTGTGTGTGGGGGGGGGGGTGATGGCGGTTGTGACGACGACAATAGGGACGTGGTGATGTCGGGGGTGGGTGGGTGGTAGTTATAACGATGATAGTAGTGGGGTGGTGTGGTAGGGGATGGGGCGGGGGAGGCGGTGTGATGTTTATAGTAGTATTGTGGTGGTTGTGGGGGTGGGGGGTTGTGACTGTGAATAGTAGTGGTGTGGTGGCGAGGATGAAGGAATGGTGGGTGGCAATTATAGCAACGACGATGGTGGTGGGAGTGAAGGTTGGTTGGTTGGGGTGGGTGCGTGGGCAATAACGGGGGTAGTGAGGGTGGCGGGGGTGGTCTTTGTTAAATTAGATGTAAATCTTATTTTGTTTTTTGAAAACCAAATCATAAAATTCGTTACATTTGCCACGAAATGGAATTCAAATCCTTCATTTATGCTAATGAAATCAAATCCCTCAATCGTGGAATTCAGTGGAATCCAACCAATTCAATTCACGAACCAAACATCATCATCGAATTTGGTCCAAGGAATTTGTCATTCCAATTCCATCAAAATTCCTTCGAATTCCATGAACCAAACATCCCCTAAATTTCCAGAAGTTACAGAAAGTCAGAAATCCCTTTTTGGACTTTATACGAGTATCTACAACAACTATGTTAAAGTAAATAATTTGGCGGTGTTAAAGTTTTTTTATTCCAATAGCTATACTAAAATGTTCGTTAAAATATAGAAAAGAAGAAAGAATGAAGAAATCTTTAAATTTGGATAAATCTCTAAAACTTAATATTGAGGAGAGAACTATGTTATTTTGATTGTTTTCACCAATAAAATTGAATGTTTTATCATTTTTTTCAAGGTTCTAAATGGCGTGAGGCGTGGCGTGGTGGCGAAGCCAAACCTCAAGCCTTAGGAGCCACGGTGAAGCCATGACGTTTTCAAGGCGTGACTTATGACATCATTTTTCTAATTCATATATATCATTATATATAAAAACATATGTTTTATAGTGTTACTCAATGAGTCAATAGTAATAAGCAAGTTAAATTATGGTATATATTAAAAAATTTGCAAATAAGACATTAAAAACGTAAAGAAAAATCATATATTGCATTACGAAATTATGTATTAGGACATGGTGTGCCACGAGCTTAAAGTGGCGTGAGACACAAGCCTTGGTGCCATGGCGGCTCTGCGGCGAGTTTTTTAGAACATTGATTTTTTTAAAGTATTTTAAAAGTGTATTTAGATGATGAATTCATAAAAATATTTTAATAATATAATTAATGTTGAAATTTTAAAATAGAATAACCATTAGAGTTGGATGTAATTTGTTTTTGAGGTTTCAACTTTTTATACTTTATTTTAGAAAAAAAGTTATAGCATAGTTGTGGGAGATGCTATAAAATAATATTTTGGCAACTTTTTAAATATTTGGCTTTTTGGAATCTATGTAAAGGACCATATTTATAAGATACATATTATGGATGTAATTTGGAGTATTTTGTGGAACTTTTATACAATGATATACGAAATGGTCAATCTCAACGATCGATGGGGAAAGTAAAGGTTCTAGTGTACCAATACTAATTTGGAAAAGGGAAAACTAGAAAAGAACGAAGCACGATCTTAATCCAGATTTTATCCTTCTATACTCGACTAGTAGTAAACATGTTTCCTAGATCACAACCTTCATGTGCACAAAATAGAAAAAGAAAAAAAAAACAGCAAGAAATTGCTCAATCTTTATAGGGATCATTAAATAGATATTTTGTTAGGTCTGAAAATGTGCCTGAAAATCTCAATGAGTTTGTTGACAATATTGAAAGTTCAGTTGAAGAATTAGTTGATGATTTTGTTGTTTCATTTACTTAAAACCGCTTAGGGGCATTTTTTTAGTATCTCGCACAGGGCATCAAAATCCTTAGGAACGACTCTGATGATACGAAATGGTCAATCTCAACGATCGATGGGGAAATATTTTAACCTCAATTTGAACAAAAAACTCATAATGAGGTCGGAGAAATAAGATGATAAAGTAAAGAGTAAACTGTATTTTTAGTTCATATAGTTTGTTAAAGATAGCTACTTTTGTTCTTGTACTTTTGAAATTACGGTTTTCATCCCTATGATTTGTAATTTATTGTTATTTTCGTTCTTCAGGTTGATTTGTTAATAGTTTACCGTTAACTATGAGGAACTAAAAAAACAATGAATTGTAAACTACGAGAATAAAACAACAATGAGTTATAAGCCACAAAACAACAACAACAACAACAATGAATGAGAAACAACAGACACGAAAACCATAGTTTCAAAAGTACATAGACATAAATAGCAATTTTCAACAAACCACAAGGACAAAAAACGTAGTTTACTCTAAAATAAATTTATCTATGGCCTTGAATAGTTAAGTATTTAATTATCTTAAGGGCATTTACCCAAACGCTTACCGAGTAAGCACTTACCGGTAAGAGTTAACACTCTCACTTACTTTACCGGATAAGATTTTAGTCCATCAAAACGGCATCGTTATACAACAATTTACCCGATAAGCACTAACCGGACAACTATTTAATTAAGAGTCGTTGTCACTCTCACTTACTAGGTAAGAATCTCGGTCCTTGATATCACCCTTACCGGGTAGGATTTTTGGTACTTTCCATGTTCATACGTCAAGGTACATGACTCGATAACTACAACAAAATTGAGTTTATAGGAGGCTAAAAATGTTTAACTGTTCTATTAGACTAGTTTATAAGACCAAACATTCGTGCGTCATATCAAAAGGTGTTGTAATAAATTTATAGGACGCTTTTCGACGTCTTAACAATCTTTTAAGGACACTTTTGAAAAAAAAATCATATTAGTCCTTTTATAGGACATTATAAGAAGTGTCTTATAAACACATCATTTTATAAGACACTTTTTCAAATAGTGTCCTATGAAATGGGTAATAGGACAATTTGTTTAAAAAGTGTCATAAAAAACTACTTAAGATACCCAAAAACATCATATAAACATATTACAACACCTTTAGATAGGACACACAAGTGTTCAATCATATAAAATAGTCCATTAGGACACTTAGGGGTTGTTTGTTTTAAAAAAAAAACTCTTAAGTCTAAATCGTTCAGATCTTTTTACACACCACCTCTTATTAATCATAACTAAAATAAGACTTTAGACCTCTTAAAAAACAAACGGCACATTAGACATTTTTTGTGTCTTATAAACTCAATTTTGTTGTAATGGTCCCTTGATAGTTTTAAAAATTGATTTTTTTTTTTTTTTTGGGGGGGGGGGGGGTGTTCAACAACCGAGTGCATTAAGATTTGTCGATATATTCAAGATATTGTTGTTTGTGTAAGTAATGTCAGTGTCGAGATACTCAAGAGATTGTTACCGTTCACACACACACATTCTTAAAATATGAGAAAGCTCAGTCTAAGTGAAACTTGAAGATATATGTTTTCTTTCGTTTTTCAACAATGAGTAAAACTAAGCCCATGAGCTTATTATCTCGAGTCTGAACAAATTGATAGGATCCCCCTTTTACGTCCCTATACGCTCTTATGTGGAAAAATAGGCGTAAATAAGTAAAAAAGATGAATGTGATTTCTCTCGTTTTTGTTGTAGTGAGCCCTTAGTTGAGGCTCCATGACGGGTTATATATATTTTGCAAATATATGTTTTCTTGATATACTTCTTTTGAAATATATAATATTTATATGGACAAATTGCATGAAAAGGTATTTTGCCTTAATTCATATTTTGGGTAACGTACTTTCAAAACATCCGTTTTGATACCTAAGATGTGAACTTTCAAACATTTAAGTACCCGAGTAATTGATTTAAGCATTAACCAGTTACCAGATATGACGAGTGATGTGACCTCCAACTCAATATTATTTGCTGACGTGGATAGCGACATGGAATTTTAATCTAATATTAGTTTTAAATTTATCCTTAATCTTGACATTTCAATTTTATAAATATATAATTTACAAATAATTATAATATATACATTTATAAAATTAATAAATTTAAAACTAATTTTAGATTAAAAATCCATGTTAGTAACCACGTAATCAAATAATATTGAGTTGGATGCAACAACACTCGCCACATCAACATGGTATGCTTAAACCGGTTACTCAGGTACTAAAATGTATGCAACTTTACAATCATAGGTACCAAGGGCGCGGTTCTCGCGAAATGACGCGCACTTTGCACTTCGCACGCTCGCATCGGAGCTGAGGAGCCTCGCCCCGAGCTACGAGCTTTCTTTTTGAGGATCGAGATGTAGAGATAATTAAGTGAAGTTAATAAATTGAGCAGATAATTAATTTTTCAGATAAACTTTCAGTTTTGTTTATTTGAACAGTTTATTCCGTTTTTCCAGCTCATAAAAACGTGATTAAATTATGTATTTTCAGTTGGAGACTTAGTCTCCAACTCTACCCTCTATCTACACATTTTGAGGAGAAAAACGGGGGATAGATCAGGTTGTTATCTAATCTCTCTGACTATAAATAAAACCCTCTTCTTCATTTGTTTAAAAAAAACTCAAGATACAGAAAATCTGCTCTCTCTCCCTCTCGCTATCTGATCTCTCTCTCGTGCTCTCGATCTGTGCTCTATCTCACGAGGAGGAAGCCAAGCACACTTCTGTTCTCTACTAATTTTCTGTCAAGATTTGCATTAAATAGTCAATACTATAGCTGTTAGTATTGGGCTAAAACTGCATCAAATCCTGGGGTAAACGACTGTAGACTCACAGCTTCAAAGAGTGTCGTTAAAACCTTTAAGGACAGGTTTATATTAAATCGTGCAGTTTCGTTACTTGCTGTCAATCGTCTTCTAAACAGTCCGGATCATCGTTGCTGATAATTGGAAGGAAAGGTTGGTGATTTACAATTTTTGCATTGTTTTAATTTTCCGTCCACTAGAGTGGACAGTCTATCTTCTACCCCTTCTTCTAAACGATCTATCGTGAAGGATAGATTCGTTATTAGGTTCTCTTTATAATATTTATGAATCTGTGTTATTAATTGTTGATCTTTATTACAAAGTTTAATACTTTATAAATAAAGTTTCAATCTTTACCAATAAAGGTGTTGTTTTATATTCATCTCTTGATATTATTGAATTTTTCTAAAAAAAAAAAAAAAATTCAACAGTTATCGGGTACTGAGGACTGTTGGTATATTCTCTTGATATACTTCATATCCTCATAAAAGCACTTTTGTACCCACCTTGTTTTTTATTTTATTTTCAAGTTCAATTACATCTGTAGACAGATGGCATATACGTAGACAAGACGATTAAAACTTATAACGTTTTTATCATTAAATAAAATATAATGATAACAAAAGGTTGAAAAGGGCAACTTTGAATTCCCACATGGTGTGAATTAAATATGTTTAGGTATTGAATTTATGTCTTGGCATAATGCATGTGATGAAGACCTCAAGTGTCCAACTTGAAATTGTACCATTTTCATGGTGTCTTCCTCTATCACCATGGTTGTAGCATTTAATGATTTTGGTTCAAACTTAATGTCATTCTCCCCTTTTCTATCCAATTTGGTAATTACCCTTTTTAATTCTAATCATTTAACTTTAATTAATTGTGAACAAATGAGTGTAGTTACAAATATTGTCGACATCAATATTATACCCTGGTGAAGAATGTGAAGATCTTTTACATGTGTTTTTGTTTAAAAAACAAAAATAAGATGATATAAGTTTAATAGTAATTATATGTTTGACCAGATTAAAATGTTATTTTTCATAGATTATTAAACGTTTATAGTTTTTCGGTTTAATAAATAAATAAACAAAAACATTTATCAATCACGCCCTTATATTATATCATTACATAGTTTTTGTTCAATTTCAATTATATTAATTAATATAAATAGTTACTTTAAATAAGAGGGTATTCTGGTAATTTCACCGATCCTCTTTCCTCAAAATGACTGTTGACCCCATCCTCATCCGATCTCTGCCCCAACCGTGTCCCTCCGTGAAGTGCACCCCCACTGAATCCCAACTACGGTGAACTCCAACCACTAGTCCACGACTTCGAAAGGAAGGGGGTCACAGTGAGGTTTGGTTTTGGAAACCCATCAAACCTTCCATGAATGATGATTTTATCGGGGTTTTTTGAGGTTGATCAGTGAGTCAATGGCAGGATCCATAGCATTAGAAAATGTGAAGCGCTATGTCCTTTTTCATAAGTATTTCAATTTTGAAACGCACAATGTTAAAACCTACAAACCACATGAACCAAACATGTAGTTCACTCTTATATTAATTAGTGTTTGTCAAAATAATACTCCCAAAGAAATAATTTAATAAAAATAAATATTAATTAATTAACATACATCTCAAATCGTATATTACTTTATAATTTATATTAATGACAAAAAAGTTGTAAGTTTTAATTGTCTTATTCTTATAAAAGCAATTACATATTTAAGATATATTTTTAACATAGCTAGTAGGAGGGACTTAGGCCGTAACAAAGTACAAACCATTGGGACACAATCTTTTCCAACCAATTACAATTTTTTAGTTATTTTAAACTAAATTGGAGTTGATGTAATTTTGTTTTAGAAATTTTAACTTTTTATACTATATTTTAGAAAAATTATAGATGGAGATGCTCTGTGATTGATTGTCAAGTCAACATCGTGAAGTTATCCATTCAAGTTCCTAATTTGCAGTAAATGTTCCAACAAACCAAATTAATGATACAACACACACAAACAAACGTGTAAAATCTATGGCTACCAATGATATGATCATCACTTTTGTAAGCGTAAAACGCTAAAAGTGATGATGAACTTCACTCATCTTATGAATTTGAAATCAAACATGAGATAAAATAGATCAATCCCAGAGCCAACGCAAACAGATCTCCACAGTTTCAACTGAACCAAAAATATATATATTTAGAATTAATGTTGATTTCAACACTAGAGCTATAACAGAAATCAGTGAAGAAAAGAATAAATTCAACAAATAAATTTCACAGAATTCCGATGAATCAGATCAGGAAAACTGACGCAAATGCGAAGCTTCGATGTCAACGTCTAATTGAATTCCGCAAATCTCTCTAAAAATCCTCCTAATCAATGGTAAGATTTAAGAATAGCGCCACAAAAAGTACACATAACAGCTCTCCACGATTTCCAGTAGAACGGAACATGGCAGAACCTGGTGGCGGTCTTCATATCCGCGACGCTTGCTCCGCCTCCACATCTAGAACAAAGTCCGGCCGCCGGTTTGCTCCGCCTCACCTGACGAGTTTGATCCACCAAAAAGCAAAAGCACACCATTATCTTCTCCTTGATTTTCTGTAACTGAATCGGATCTCCGGTGCGATGGCGGTGAAGAGAAGAGATTGAAAAGTTTGTGAAGTGGTTGAGAATTGAAGATTTCGTGAAGAAGTTGGTTACAGGGGTTGAGCTATTTATAGGAGTCAAGCTCCACCTCCACGAATATATGGGCGCCAATCGATGTTCTGTTGGTACAGTTTTTCAAGCATAATGTTCAACTCAAGATTAACTTGCAGTTGCACCGCTCCACGTCATAGTTACTTTTTTTTTTTTTTTGGATTTAATTCTTTTATTTAATATTTTCTCTTATTTTAGATAAATGTATGTATTACTATTTTAGTTTGTGTTAAAATAAATATTCACTTTAAAAATAAGGTATTGTTCGTCAAATGCATAAACTAACTTATTTTTTGAGTATATTATAAAAACGACATAAAAAACTCTTAATTACAACATTTTAAGTACAAGTTACAACTAATTAAAACCAATTACTTAATTTACAATTTCTTAATGTTTTGGTACAACCTTTCCAAGCACAGTATCTCACATAATCATCTATTTGTGGAATGAATATTCATTTATTAATATAAATATTTGTTTTTTTGGTGGAGGATTTTATAAAATATATTTTATATTAGCATAATCTATTTTAAATGTAGATTTTACATTTAAATCTATATTAATGAGATGTAATATAAAGTCTTTTTCCTTCCGTATTTTTTTTATATTACATCTCATAAGGATTTTTCCATATTTTATTTTATAAAATCTTTTCCATATTTTATTTTATAAAATCTTTTTACATAATGAGATGTAATATAAACTATTTTTCCTTCCGTATTTTTTTTTTGCTAAAATAAAATCTATTTTATTTTATAAAATCTACACGTATTTTATATTAGCATAATATAAAATCTATTTTTTCACGAGCATTAAAAGAAGAAAAAAGAAGGTTTATATGAATTAAAAATAAAAAATAACGAGATACAATAATAAATTGTCGTATTCTTTAAAATAAAAATATTCCGCAATATTTTCCAAATTAACCAAGTGCAAAGAAAATATAATAGAAACGATGTAGATATAAAAATATTTTTCCATATTTTTAATATATTTACATTTAAATGTAAAATCGAAAATGAAAATAAAAGATTTTAAAATATTATCTACATTCACTATAAATATATATAGTTTCTCTATGTATCATCCGAGTACAAGAACAAGACGAACGGTCGGGTGTCAATGGCAGAACCTGCAACTGAACAAACACTATATTTTTGTTTCTTTGAAAAACTACTTTTTAATATTTTATTTTATTTACTGAGGATTTGTTTATATTTTTCAAAACCCACAATCATATTTTTCGAAGTAGGGAATAAGATATATATACATATCTTTATTTTTATCGACTAATACTATAAGGTATTGAAGTCAATAGTCAGATAAATTTTCAAGTGGTACTGAGTGAATTTGAACTATACCAGTTGAGTTGCCGGTTACAAAAGATAGAAATCATTTATTTTTTTTGTCATATTTGATGTGGGTTGAATGTTGTTAATTAATCTACAGATTTATACGTTCAAAGTGATTGTCAAGTGTTGTCGAGGAGGTTTCAGAAAAATTGCAAAATCTGTAAAAACGTATGTTCATATTTATAATTATTTCAATAATAGTGATATGTTGTGAGACGTGTCGTTTGAGTTTTAAATAATATAAGACAAAACTATTACCAATATTATTGCACAAACTCATAACAACAAACGATTAAGAATATATGCACGTTAACCACTTATGAAAATACATCCGTTTTTCACATTGTATTTCATTAACTGTTAACAGAGAAATTACGTTTCACTTTAACTCGGTTCAATATTTCAACAAAAAAAATTATCCTCCTGTAACACCCCGACTTTCGAAAGGTATCAATCCAAGTTAATACAGAAACCGAGATATTAAGGAAAATAAGATTTTGGATTTTGGATTTGAATCCTTGATTTTTATAGTCTAAATGGATGAAGAATTCAATTACGAGTCCAACGGTTCTTTCCGAAGCAAAAACGGAGTTATAACGAAGGAGTTATGAACAAAACAAGATTTGAACATTTGTGAAGGGGCTGAGTGTGCCACTGGGTGTGGCGCACGACCCGTGCGCCCTCCCTTCACAAATAGCGCATGGGCCGTGCGCATGGTGCAGAGTCCTTATACGGGTTTTAAATGACTTTAACACCAAATATCCTCATTTCTCATCTTTCTCATTTCTCTCATTCTCTCCCAACCCTTCCTTTCAACCTACCTCATCTAAACTCCTACCAAACACCAAATCATCACCATTTGTTGCTAGAGTGAGGATCTTCACCCAAGGCTTCGGTTTAGAAACTTCATCACCAACCTCATCTTCATCTTCTCCAAGTGTTCTTCACCATTGTTGACCAAATTTGGAGGTTTTCCAATAAACCTACTTGTAAGTCATTCTAACCATTTCTAAACCATGGAATAAGTTATAAAAGCTTCATTGATGGTTTTCTAATATTTGATTTCTCTAGATTTCGGTTTAGATCTTTGTTGGAAGTTTTGGGTCAAAATTAGGGTTTTGCCCAAAATAGGGATTTTGTTGATTAAGTGTTTGGGGATCAATTGTTTATGGTAGAATATGTATATTTATGGTTGGAACCTTGTGGATCTAGGTTTTGGAAGATTTGGTTTGAAGAATCAAGTTCTTCAAGGAAAGTTCTAAGTGGGTAAAATCTAGATTTAGTCTAAATCTAGCAAGGTGAGTTTACTAAACTTTTGTTAAAACTGGATACACATCATATTTGCTTAATTGTTGTTATTATCACATACTGCTCAAAATGGTCATCTTTACGGGCTTATGTATTTGATGGTGTTTCCATGAGATTATGCGAGATATGTGTATATGAAGTATCATACCATGATTTACTCTATGTTGTGTAATTATTTGGGAAATTTACATATGTGTGACCACAATGGGTATTTGACATGATTATGGAATATATGTTTGGTATAACATGATGATTTCCATTTGGAATACACACTGGTGTTATTGTATCTACTACGTGGTTATGTGGATATTTAAGTCTTATGTTAGACTCATGCTATTAGGAGGGTGTTATCGTACCCGTGGTTGGTACCGAAATATTTTTGGTTGAAATATACCTAAGGACCTCCTTATATGCATTATGTTGGACGAACCAAGGCAAATTCACTAGGAGGATGTAGTCTCGGGGTGCCACTGTGAAAGTATGTGCCCAGTAGACCTCCGCCACTCGGAAAGTTTCCTGCACGGTCTGATCTCCGAGTGGGTCGGGCCTTTGGGGTGTTCCTTGTTAAGGGCATCAAGGTGCATCGACTCTTTGGAGTGGAATTGATTGGTGCTATGGGTCTCCCCTATTGACTCCACATTTGTTGAACTCTGGTTAATTGCTGATAAGAATTTTAACTGATCATGCATGTTTATTATTGTTCAACTCACTAGGCTTTCTGGCCTAACACTTGTTTGGTGTCGATGTGTATCTCAGGTTTTAGCGGCATCGGTTCTAAGCGGACATATTGCTTGGGTGAGAGATTTGGGAATATCGCTTTTGGACTTATTGGTAGAGAATCATTTGGGTCTATAAATGACACCCTTGATTGTAATCTCTTTTCTGGTTATAGAAATTAGATTAGTTGGTTGTTATTTATTATCCGTTTAATTACGTTTGTATTTAAACAGGTTTGTGTATTTTTTCCATTTTTTAGAGACTCTTGCTTTGGCAATTTTAAATACCGCATGTCCGTTTTTCGGATTTTTGTTATCCCTATTTTTAGGGTGTTACACCTCCCGTGCAATGCACAGGCCCAACACTAGTTTTTTGAGTAAATGTTGAATGTAGGGTTGTTTGCGGTCCGATTTGGACGGTTTAACTCCCAAAACCACAAACCAAACTGTAATGGCGGTTTAGAAAAAAAAATTCAAAGCCGCAAATGACCAAACCGGTCAAACCGGACCACAAAAAGAGGTCTGGTTTGACCTGTTTAGGCGGTTTGGGCCCATTATGGGTTTTAAACTAAAATAAACATAAAATTTATCTCCAATTTAAAATTTTCATCGATGTTGCATTATTAAAAAAAATACCAAATTATAGAAGAAAAATATATCTTCAAAATTAAAAAACATTGAGTAAGTTGAAAAAAAATTAAGCAAGTCCACCAACAATAGTTGCAATTTTGGACAAAGATTTAGCAAGTCGAAAGACGATTTACAATTTTAGATTTTGATTTTTGACGGATTTTAGAATTTTGCCGATATATGGAACATGGACAATTGAAAGTCAAAACTAAGAACTTAATGTCTTGGATGAACTTTCTTTTAAATTGGGACATAATAGGTAAACATATAACACGAAAACTAAATACAATTTTGGCGGTCGGTTCGGTCCAAACCGCTCAAAAAATGTTCAAACCGCAGACCAGACCGAGCGGTTTAGCTATTTTTCATACTAGACCGCCAGATCGCTCAAACCGCCAAAAACGATCCGGTTTGACTTGGTTCGACCGGTTTGAGCGGTCCGACGGTTTTTTTGAACACCCCTAGTTGAATGTACATAACTAGTTTATAAGTTAGCTTACAAGTTAATTTATTGATAAACTAATTGCAGTTGTTTTATTGGAACTTTTGATCGTTATTTCTAATTATAACAATCATTAATATTAATTACTGTTTATGGGATGAGTTATTGTGTAAACTAAGACATTTGTACAAACCATTATATTTGGAAATAATTGAGATATTTATGGATAATAATCATGATTTATTAAATACGATTGAGATATATATGAAAGAGGATAAAATTTATTTATTATGATCATGACATTGGTCAAGAAAACAAAATAAAATTAGACATTCATTAGACTAAATGAACGGCTGAGATTAGTTTGTAAGTTTATACAAATAAAGGTGATTTGCATTTGATCGTTCCTCTACTGTTTATTACAATGAATTATAAATAAAAATTAATAAAAATTAACTATTACCTATATTAATAAATATTAGTTAATATTAATATTAGTGGAAAATTAATAATTAATTTTAATTATAAATTAATATTAATTACTATTTATTTAGAACTATTGTTAATTATATCAGTTATATTTATATTATAAGTTTTTTTTTGTTAACAATGTATTTAGTTATTAAAAATCAAATATAACAATTCTAAATGTGATTATATAAGTTATATAAAAATTAAAGTTGTACTTATTTTGTTTCATAGATAACAAGACTATGTTAAATGATTTAAATAAAATATTTAATTTAATTATTAATTATATTTTTTGAAAAATTATTAATTAAGTAGGATATGTGAAGTTGTCCAATTTTATTTCTATTCATATTATATGTAATGGTTATTTAAAGTTATAAATTAATATATTTTTTCTAAAATTTGTTAACTAATTCAAAATTTATAGGATATATATAATAATTAATTTAAAATTTTTTTAATTAACATATTATATATGGAAGTCTTTAGTTTGTTTTAACCTGTTTCTAATTACATATTTCGGACGTATTGGAATTTTTTTTATTATATGGAATATGGATACATCTTTGTCGAATTTATTTTGATGTTTTGAATTTATAATTATTGATTAGAATGATCGATTTAGGTACAAACCGTATAAATCGTACCACACCGCACCGCATTTTGCGATACGTTTTTTTTTTGCAGTTTGAGGCATGTGTGGTACAGTTTGTGGTTTGACTCTAAACCGCACCAGAGACACCCCTACTCCTATGTGATATAGATGCTTTCATGTTTTCATAGGAAAATGTTGTTCTTATTTGAACCATTTCCTATGATATATAAATAAATAAATAAGCAAATTAAATATTTTTTATTTATCATAAGGCAATTAAAAATTAGTTATTGCATTTATTTTCGGAAAAAAAAATATCATCGTAAATTTTGTAAAATTTACAGAAACATAGATAAATTCATGCGAAAATCCCTCGACATTAACTCTTGGACGTTGACTTTTTTAACATGTACTCATAAATACGACCGACTTACAGTGGGAATTTCCAACCGTTTTGAATGAGAGAAGTCAACTGATCCTGAGCGTACATGTGGCAAAACAACGGCAGATGATTGTTCTTTTGGGAAGCCAAGTCAAACATTGTTTGACTGGCAGTATGGAGTGGCAGTATCGGTATGGAGCTATATTCCGATTAAAAATGAATGACCCAAGAACCGAGTAATTGGGTTACCGGTTAAACCATTTTTTAGGAGTCTAAAACGGGGTTTGGGGGATGTAGTGAAAAATCTCATCTATCACAGGTTCAATTCAAACGCTGTCAAAGTTCTTGCGGTCATGAAGGTTCAACTGTAATGACTCCAGACCATTCGTGGTCGTCAGAGGATTAATCGGTACGCGTAAGATACCCCTAAACCCACGGTTACCCAAAAAGAGAGGGGGGGGGGGGTAGAGAGTTAGTAGATAGGTTACATGAGGCCTACGTTAGATAGCTAGATATTTAGTTTCTCTGGTTGCTGACTTCACTTGCTGCCCTAAATCGACTACGATTAGTCTAGTCGATTATTGCCCAGAAACTCTAGAAGTAATCTTCGATTACTGCCCTAAATAATTATTTGCTAATTCTAAAGTTCAAAAGAACTTACGTGTCACATATGGACTTTGATCAAGAACAAACGGAGTATATTGTTAATCCAATTAGATTGTGACTTACTTATATGTGTAGATATTTTACTGCTATGTTCTTTTCTGTGAGTACCAACTTTATTTTCACTTCATGGTCATGTTACAGTTGACTATCCAAATATTGTTGCAGAAGTACTCTTTAGTTTAGACACCTGCGAACTTGATTGGTTCTAATATTTTGTTTGATTTCATCATTGAGTTTTGTACCAAAGTTTTGTACTCATTAGTGGACTATAATGAATTTTATTCTTGAAAATAAGCTAAATTTATATAACTAGACTTCAAACTTCAATGTTTTGAACTTTCTTATATTTGGTAACACTCTTTACATTTTTTTAGTGTAATAGAGGGACTTGAGAAAGCAAATTGTATCTTTGAGCAGAGAATACCAAGGTGAAACCATCTTTTTGTTTATTATGTTTCCAAGATCCTTCACAAAATTCATCCATCTGTTTTTGTTTTCGAATTCAAGGTCAGGTTCTTAACGTGTTCTAGATTTCAAACTCTAAATGGAATCCAAGATTTGTTTTCAAAACATTATGTAAACATATTTCTGTTTTTTCTTTTATTAAACTTCTGGGAGCATTTTCTTGATTTCTGAAACACTTTTGAACTCTGCAGATCTTTGGAACACTAAGACAAGGTTCTTTGACTTTACTGTTTTTTCATGAAGATAGACCTTGGAAACATCTTAATCAATTCAACTTGGGGATTAGCCGCCTAGCTTGACAGTGTAACACCCCATAAATGGGACTAACAAAAATTTCCGGAAAATGGAAACATGGTATATAATAATAATTGCCAAAGCAATGAGCTCAAACAAAAGGAACAACAATGCATGTTAATTACAAGTTTGTAATAAGAAGCGACATTAGATGACAACTCCCTAATCTAAATCTAGCCAGACATAAGATTACAAAAAGGTTGTCAACTAGGTCCACATGAACAGTCTTCAGTATTGGCATCCCAAAAATGCTCCCAAGCTCACCACTAAAGTCGATTAAGCATCATTGGCACTCGCGCCGCAAGAACCTGAGATACATACCAGCAATCAAGTGTTAGACCAAACGGGTCTAGTGAGTTGCATAAAACATGACATAATTATATAAAGCATGTTATGAACAATTATGACACTTCAATCACCAAAGTCCATACGGGGGCAACCATGGGGGAGACCCATCACACCAATGAGTTTTACCTCAAGTCAATGTACCTTGATGTTCACTCGTCTGAGCAACATCCCGAAGGCCCGGCACACTTGAAGACTACCTCCCAGGCATTACTCCAAGTGGCGGAGGTCTAGGTGTATACCGTTATGGTGACACCTAAGACTACATCCTCCTAGCACTTACTCATGGTTTGTTCTATGTACGTACAATGTCCACCTCTATACATGACTTCATACCCATAAGATACATGCATAAGACTCCAACCGTTCCCAAGCATAGTTTAGGTACAAAACTCTAAAGCATGCAAGTATCCCAATGTTACCCATGGCTCATAAAACATGTATCATTAAGCCCAAACATCAATAATAATCATAACCATATTCTCCATGATAATAACCAAGGCTATATCTTCAAAAGTCTCAAGAGTGACAGTTAGGTCAAACTTATCATGTGATCAACTCTTATACAAACAAGAAATGTTAAACACGTAAATGCACAAAGTATGTATCTCGTTTGAAAAATAGGAAGAAAGACTCACTATCTAGGGTTTTATACAAAACCCTAGAAAACTTGGTTAGAACGGTGAGAAGGTGAAACTTGGATGAGACTTGAATGCTTCCCTTGAATGATCCTCTAGCTCCCTTTAACACCAATAAATGGCCCCAACTAATCTAGGGTTTCAATAAATGTTTAGTAGGTTTAGAAGTAGAGGAGAATCGCCCAATCTAGCTCCAAACCGGCTCCAAAACGTTTTGAGATGAGAAGTGAAGTCAAAATAGGTCAAGGTTGGATTTTATACCCTCAAACATCGCCCGCGATAGTGCCCGAAGATTGTGCCCATGGCACTATCGCGAGGGGCACAATCGCGCCATTCAAACAACCCTCGGTACATCTCAGGCGATAGTGCCTGGCGATTGTGCAAAGGGCACAATCGCGATGGCACAATCGCGACCGCTCTCGACCTCTCGGTACAATTCCAGCGATAGTGCCAAGGCACAATCGCGCCCACCCCCTTAGACACCGAAAACTTGGCCTTGATCGAGGTTCGATAGAGCGAGGCTAACTAGGCTAATTAACATCCTCATAACAGATTTATAAAACACCAAATAAGCGTACAAAGAGGTTCTCAATTTAGCACAAGTCAAGAGACGAGGGGAATACTTACCTTAGATTTTCCGGGTGTTACAATCCTCCCCACCTAATAGGGATTTCGTCCCCGAAATCTTATTTCCTAAAATAAATGAGGATATCTTTTCTTCATGTCCTCTTCTGATTCCCAGGTCGCGTTAGCACCCCTATGATGCTTCCATTGGACCTTCACCATCGTCACTTCCTTATGATGCAACTGTTTTGTCTTTGACTCTAGAATAGCTTCCGGTTCTTCTACACATCGATTCCCATTGTCCACCCGAATTTCCGTCAAAGGGATAACACTTTCCTCTTCGGCCAAACACTTGCGGAGGTAACAAACATGAAAAGTAGGATGGATTCCGTCCATCTCCGGCGGTAAGTCCAACCGATAAGCCTTGAGCCCGATCTTTTCTAAAATCGTGAAGGGCCCAAGGAAACGGAGACTAAGCTTCCCTCGCTTCCCAAAACGGATGATCCCCTTCCAAGGCGACACCTTTAACATAACCCTTTCTCCCACTTGAAAGTCAACCGGTCTTCGCTTCTTGTCCGCGTAGCTCTTTTGCCGGTCTTGGGCCGCCTTCAATCGCTCTTGAATACCCTTCACTTTATCTGCCGTCGCTTGCACAATTTCCGGATCCGCAAATTGCTTTTCTCCCGCCTCGAGCCAACACACCGGTGTCCTACATTTCCGCCCGTAGAGCGCCTCGAATGGAGCCATCCCGATACTCGAGTGGTAGCTATTATTGTAGGCGAACTCTACTAACGGTAAGTGCGAATCCCAAGTTCCTCCAAAGTCTATTACGCATGATCGAAGCATGTTCTCGAGAGTTTGAATCGTCCTCTCACTTTGTCCGTCGGTTTAGGGGTGATACGCCGTACTCAACTTGACTTTCGTGCCCAACTCCCTTTGCAACCCATCCCAAAACTTGGAAGTAAACCGACTATCCCTATCCGAGACTATGGATAACGGAACACCGTGACGAGACACCACTTCATCAATATATAGCTTAGCAAGCTTGTCCATTGGTAACGACTCCCGCATCGCTAAGAAATGTGCACTCTTGGTAAGCCTGTCCACTACTACCCAAATAGTATCATGGCCTCTCAAGGTTTTCGGTAGCTTAGTGACGAAGTCCGTCGTGATATGTTCCCACTTCCACTCCGGAAAGGTTAACGGCTGCAAACTCCCGTAAGGCTTTTGATGTTCCGCTTTGACTTGAAGGCAAGTGACACACCTTTCCACATAATTAGCAACGTCGAGCTTCATCACCGACCACCAATAGTGCAATTTTAAGTCTCTATACATCTTGGTGCTACCGGGATGTATAGAGTATTTGGACTTGTGCGCTTCCGCCAAAAGTAACTCGCGATTTCCCCCGATATTTGGCACCCAAATTCTTCCTTGGAATAACTTAAGGCCGCGGCTATCTTCCGATAACAACTCCCGTTGTTTCACCATAACTTCGGCCTTGAGATTCTCTTCACGAAGTGCTTCTACCTGACTCCTCTTGATGTCCTCCATAAGGCTTGACGTCACCTCGATCCTAGCAAATGTTACTTTACTCTCCCTTCCGTAACTCTTTCGGCTAGACCTGGCAAACATGTCGTGTCGTGTCGGGTTCAAAGTTAAACGGGTTCAAAGTGTCTAACCCTAACCCGACCCGTTTAATAAACGGGTCAGAAAATCCCAACCCTAACCCGACCCGCCTAACCCGCCACGACCCACCTAACCCGTTTAACATTTATAAAATTAAAATTAAAAATCGAAAATTCACAAAAAAATACAAATACAAAATTCAAATGAAAGCATTAGAAATCCAAAATTTATAGTTCAAAATTATAATCAAATCTAAAACACTAAAAGTCCAAAGCATTAAAAGGAAAACTTATATATATATTAACGGGTTATTCGGGTCATTTTCGGGTTGAAAATTTTGACCCTGACCTTACCCGTTTAATTTTCGCGTCGTGTCGTGTCAACCCGTTTACTTAAACGGGTTGAAATGCATTACCCAAACCCGTTTATTTCGTGTCGAGTTTGTGTCGGGTTAACGTGTCGTGTCAGTTTTTTGCCAGGTCTACTTTCGGCTCAAGGCGTCCGCCACCACATTGGCTTTACCGGGGTGGTAAAGCAATTCACAATCATAATCCTTTAAGAGCTCCAACCATCTCCTTTGTCGCATATTGAGTTCCTTTTGGTCGAAGATGTATTTCAGACTTTTATGATTGGTGAATAATGTACACTTCATCCCATACAGGTAATGCCGCCATAACTTCAAGGCAAAAACCACCGCCGCTAGCTCTAAGTCATGCGTGGGGTAATTCTTCTCATGATCCTTGAGTTGCCGCGATGCATAAGCGATCACCTTACCTCTTTGCATCAAGACGCACCCCAATCCTAGTTTAGAAGCGTCAATATAAACCACAAAATCTTCGGATCTTTCGGGTAAGGATAATATTGGTGCTTCACATAACTTCTTCTGAAGAGTCCGGAAGGCGTTCTCTTGCGTCTCGGTCCATACGAATTTGACGTTCTTCTTTGTCAACGATGTGAGCGGAGAGGCGATTTTCAAAAAATCTTGAATAAACCGTCGGTAGTAACCGGCCAATCCCAAGAAGCTCCTGATCTCTGTTGGACTCGTCGGTGGCTCCCAATTCATCATCGCCTCTATCTTGGCCGGATCCACTTTCACTCCGTCTTTGGACACCACGTGGCCTAAGAATTGAACCTCTTGAAGCCAAAACTCGCACTTTGAAAACTTTGCATACAACTTCTCCTGGCGAAGGATTTCCAAGACTTCTCGCAAATGTCGTTGATGCTCCAACTTGTCACGAGAGTAGATGAGGATATCGTCGATGAAGACTATAACCGACTTGTCTAATAAGGGTCGACATACTCGGTTCATCAAGTCCATAAACACGGCCGGAGCATTGGTCAACCCAAACGGCATAACTAAAAACTCGTAGTGACCGTACCTCGTTCGGAAAGCCGTCTTCGGTATATCGCTCCCTTTCACTCGCACTTGGTGGTAACCGGACCGTAAGTCTATTTTAGTGAAACATCCCGCTCCCTGAAGTTGATCGAAAAGATCGTCGATCCGAGGAAGTGGATATTTATTCTTCACAGTAACTTTGTTGAGCTCGCGGTAGTCTATACACATCTGCATAGACCCATCTTTCTTCTTCACAAACAACACCGGCGCTCCCCAAGGCGACGAGGTCGGTCGTATAAATCCCTTTCCAATTATCTCTTGGAGTTGCGTCATCATCTCTTGCATTTCTGTCGGGGCTAAACGGTAGGGAGCACGAGCAATCGGAGCGGCTCCCGGAGTAAGGTCAATGTGGAACTCCATTTGCCGTTCCGGTGGGAGTCCAGGTAGGTCGTCCGGAAAGACATCCGGGTAGTCGCACACCACTTCCACATCTTCCAATTTCTTCTTCTCTAGCTTCGCGTCGATCACATAGGCTAGGTACGATTCACATCCTTTGGCTAGGCTCTTGCGTGCCTTGAGTGACGATATAATCATATTGGTTCCTCGGTTCCTCTCTCCGTAAACCAACACTTCACCACCTTTAGACAAGGGTACCCGAATCAACTTCTGAACAAAAGATGTCGACGTCGTGCTTAGCTAACCAATCCATTCCTACTATTACATCAAAACCCCCAATATCGGCCGGTAACAAATCTATAACGAAGGGCTCTCCATTTAACTCTAACGTACATCCTACATAACAACTCCGAACAACCATGTGTTCTCCATTGGCTACCTCTACTAATAGAGCATCATCCAACAAACTACAAGGAGTGGTGAGGTTCTTGCAAAAAGATGTAGACACAAAAGATCGGTTCGCACCAGAATCGAATAGAACACGGGTAAGTAGAGAGTTCACTAGAAACGTACCCGACACCACGTCCGCCGCGTCTCTTGCTTCATTAGCCGTCATCTGAAAGACCCGACTTGGCGCCTTCGGTGGAATCTCTTTCTTTGACAAAACTCCACTTGACGCCCCTTGGTTACCCTTTGCTAGCTTAGGGCAATCGCATTTGATGTGCCCCAGTTCCCGGCACTCATAACAAACTCCCCGCGAGGGGCAATCCCGACTCATGTGGTCCTTTCGTCCACACTTGAAACATTCCATAGCTCCAGAAAACGGTCTCGGATTACAAGGTCCGAAGTGCTTACTCTTACATTTGGAGCACCACCTTGCCTCTCGTCGTGGGTCAGCGCTCCTCCCCCCGTTAAAGGGTTTGGAAGATCGTACGGGCCCGGTTGGCCCCTCCCATTTACGCTTTTCGCCCTGAAACTTCTTCTCCTCCCTCTCTTGTAGAAGATCATCTTCCACTAACTGAGATTCCTCAATCACTTCCTGCAAAGTAGCCTTTTGGGTGTTCCTCACGCCCGTCTTCATCTCCGCTGGTAGTCCTTTCACAAATGCCTTTATTTTGGACCCTTCGTCCGTTGCCAAATGCTCGACCAAACTGAGCTTGTCCAAGAATTGTTTGGCGTAATCGGCGACCGACAGGTTACCCTTCTTCAGACTTCGGAACTCCTCTTTTATCTTGTCAAGCGCTCTCTCGTTACAATATTTCTCCATGACTTTCTTCTTGAATGTTGGCCAAGTGAGCTTGGCCAAAACCTCCGGTGTGAGTGCTCTTCGGGTGACGTTCCACCAACTCAGAGCATCCCCCCTAAGTAGTTGAGAGGCAAACTTGACTCTCTGAGAGTCCGCACACTCGCTTTAGTCGAAAGCCATCTCCACATCTTGAATCCACTTCATGCAAGCTAATGGGTCGGTCGTCCCAGTGAATTCCGGAGCCCGACTGCATAGGAAGGTCTTGAAAGAACAACCCCCTTCTTTCCTCTTGTCAGCCCTGGTCGCATGCTCCTCTGTCCCAACTGCATTATCAGCACCACCGGATCCCAACACGGCATTGTCTTCCACCGTCTCATGCCTCCGGTTACTCGCATCTCGATCCTCCAAAACTTTAAGGAGTTTCTCGTCCTGCTTGTCCATTGCAGAGTTCATCATCTGCATTATACTAGCCAATACGACCGACTGAGGGTCCGCCTCTTGAATTACCGAATTCTCAGCTTCCAAGTCCCCTTGAGGAATCGCATCTACGATTCCCTCTAGCATTGGAGGTATTGGCGGAATGACTCGGTCCGCCGTTGGATTTGCTTGACGATTTGCCCCCGGGGCGGTCACACTTGCCTCGTTCGCCTCCTCGGTAACCCCGACTCGACTCCTCGTGTTTACCATGGTGAACTGTTTCACATGATAAAATCATACCGGTTAATTCTTTAAAAGATAACCGGTTCAATACGTACTACTTACAAAGACCAATCATCACAACAACTTCAAATATGCTTACGTAATCATATGTTCAGAACAACACTGGCCAAGTGAGATTGTGAACGTATTTTACACAAGAATTCTTGTTATCATCATCATACGTCTCAATCAATACAATTTCCGAAATCTTAGTACTCTCCCCACCTAGGATTGCTCTACCCAAATTGGACAGTGATCCTATAAGCATAACCAGTCTAATACATTAAGGTCAACACCTAGTTCACTTAAACTAGAGCTCTGATACCAACTTGTAACACCCCATAAATGGGACTAACAAAAATTTCCGGAAAATGGAAACATGGTATATAATAATAATTGCCAAAGCAATGAGCTCAAACAAAAGGAACAACAATGCCTGTTAATTACAAGTTTGTAATAAGAAGCGACATTAGATGACAACTTCCTAATCTAAATCTAGCCAGACATAAGATTACAAAAAGGTTGTCAACTAGGTCCACATGAACAGTCTTCAGTATTGGCATCCCAAAAATGCTCCCAAGCTCACCACTAAAGTCGATTAAGCATCATTGGCACTCGCGCCGCAAGAACCTGAGATACATACCAGCAATCAAGTGTTAGACCAAACGGGTCTAGTGAGTTGCATAAAACATGGCATAATTATATAAAGCATGTTATGAACAATTATGACACTTCAATCACCAAAGTCCATATGGGGGCAACCATGGGGGAGACCCATCACACCAATGAGTTTTACCTCAAGTCAATGTACCTTGATGTTCACTCGTCTGAGCAACATCCCGAAGGCCCGACACACTTGAAGACTACCTCCCAGGCATTACTCCAAGTGGCGGAGGTCTAGGTGTATACCGTTATGGTGACACCTAAGACTACATCCTCCTAGCACTTACTCATGGTTTGTTCTATGTACGTACAATGTCCACCTCTATACATGACTTCATACCCATAAGATACATGCATAAGACTCCAACCATTCCCAAGCATAGTTTAGGTACAAAACTCTAAATCATGCAAGTATCCCAATGTTACCCATGACTCATAAAACACGTATCATTAAGCCCAAACATCAATAATAATCATAACCATATTCTCCACGATAATAACCAAGGCTATATCTTCAAAAGTCTCAAGAGTGACAGTTAGGTCAAACTTATCAGGTGATCAACTCTTATACAAACAAGAAATGTTAAACACGTAAATGCACAAAGTATGTATCTCGTTTGAAAAATAGGAAGAAAGACTCACTATCTAGGGTTTTATACAAAACCCTAGAAAACTTGGTTAGGACGGTGAGAAGGTGAAACTTGGATGAGACTTGAATGCTTCCCTTGAATGATCCTCTAGCTCCCTTTAACACCAATAAATGGCCCCAACTAATCTAGGGTTTCAATAAATGTTTAGTAGGTTTAGAAGTAGAGGAGAATCGCCCAATCTAGCTCCAAACCGGCTCCAAAACGTTTTGAGATGAGAAGTGAAGTCTAAATAGGTCAAGGTTGGATTTTATACCCTCAGACATTACCCGCGATTGTGCCCATGGCACTATCGCGAGGGGCACAATCGCGCCATTCAAACAACCCTCGGTACATCTCAGGCGATAGTGCCTGGCGATTGTGCAAAGGGCACTATCGCGATGGCACAATCGCAACCGCTCTCGACCTCTCGGTACAATTCCAACGATAGTGCCAGGCGATAGTGCCAAGGCACTATTGCGATGGCACAATCGCGCCCACCCCCTTAGACACCGAAAACTTGGCCTTGACCGAGGTTCGATAGAGCGAGGCTAACTAGGCAAATTAACATCCTCATAACAGATTTATAAAACACCAAATAAGCGTACAAAGAGGTTCTCAATTTAGCACAAGTCAAGAGACGAGGGGAATACTTACCTTAGATTTTCCGGGTGTTACAGACAGGTTCTGAACCCCTCAAGTGATATGTTTTGTTTGCCTTTATTACATATTGGGGGCATTTTTTGGACTTTCCGCCATGGGTATCAGAAACCTCAGGACCCCCCCCCCCCCCCCGGTTGGGGGGGGAGGGGTTGATGCACATATTGAAATTTGGTGAAATTAGAATCCATCAAAGAAATTTGACTTTAAACGAACTGAAATAAAGTTTGATGAAATTTGATCATGCATTTGGTTGATAGGAATTGGAATGGAATCTTTCAACATGATTTGAATCTCCACCTTTATTTTAGGGGAGGGTGAGGGTGGCAGCTGTGATGACAATAGAGTGGCCTGGTGGTATTGATGGATGGTAGGGATGGTAACTGTGACGACAACAGTAGTGTGGTATGGTGGTTGGTGGAGTGGGTGGCGGGGTGGTAGTTGTGACGACGGTGGTGGCATGGTTGTCGAGTGGGGTGGGGTTGGTGGGTGTGGTGCGGGTGACGAGGGTGGCGTGGAGGTGAGTGGGTGAGGGGGTCGGGGTGATAGTTATGATGACGACAGTAGTGGCATGGTAGTTATTAGTAGGTTGATGGTTGGGGGTAGGATGGGCTAGGGGTGGGAGACGATTGTGATGACGACAATAGTGGTGTGGTGGTGGTGGGGTTAGGTGGGACGTGACAGTAGTAGCATGGTTGTGATGGGGGGAAGGGGTTGGCGACATTCGTTAAATTGGATGCAATAGAATGGAATCCAATTCATTTATTTATGTCAAGGAATGATTCCATCCATTTTAACATGTGAACCAAACAAAAATTTTGAAATTTGATTAAAGGAGTTATCATCCAATTCCCTTGAAATTCTTTAAATTCTATAAACAGCACCTGAGAAAATATTAAAAAAAATATTACGTTTTGATTATTAATAATGAGAGTATATGTTTTAACATAAAAATGTTGACTTGTTGACCAAAGTTAAAGAATGTTTATTTGAGAACGGTGGCTACTTTGAAGACAAACTATTCATGATAAATGAAAAAATGCTTCTTCATCACATTTATGATGAATAATATTTACAATTTACAAATGAACTTTCCATGATATATTGATTATTTATTTTAACCGAGCAAAAACTTTAATAAACGAAGTACAATTCATCCTACCCTTGAGCACGTATCGCCTACATCCTCCATTAGACTCTCTAGAAAAATTCATTTTGATGTAATTGTCCGGTCCTCGTTTTATACATTTGTCGTAACGTAACTTATGTAAGGACTCGAAGGCGAGCCATAATTGTAGTTTTTTCAAATAAAATCCAAGACGATATCGAAAACTACAATCACATGAGCATTCATTATGCAAGTCAGGGGTCTTCTTATAAACAGTCTTTCTGTCTGTTATGAAAGAAGTAAGGTCTGCATACATTTTACCCTAAGGATTTACAGGGTCGGTTTGGTTTGGTTTGATAACCACATAAGCATTCATTGTCCCAATTGTTGGACAGTTTTTCTGCAAAAAATAGTATGAAGAAAAGAACTAGGAGCTAGTTGTGCCACCTTATGCATAATGAATACACCTTGTTTGCCGGTTTAAAACCCTCTATAAGAATTGTCGTTTTCAGTCTCCGTTAGCCGTTTCAGAACGCTGCCATCATAGTCGACTTTGCAGCCTCACGCTTCATCTCTGCAGCTTTCCCGCTGCCCCGGAAATACATGTAAACTTGCTGTACATCATGTGAAAAATGAAGAAATCAAGAAACGCGTAAATGGAAGCAAGAACGCGTTAAAAAGAATAAGAAACCAAATCTAAATTTCTAGAACCTGAATGACCCAAATGCTCATCACTGATTCAATAGCAAAGAATGCAAATCCAATGAAGTAAAAGATCTGCAGGTTGAGCACAGATAAATGGTCTTAAACTGAATAATACAAAACAGAAAGATCTCCTGGACCATATCACTGTGTTCAGAAAAACTTACCCCAACGAAAGCATTAGAAGTAACCACATCAAGAGCCGGCAAAATTCCGCTATAACGTGTAAATACAAGACGAGCATTAGCTTCATGATTGTAATCCCACCAATCAACTCCCGACACACATCGTTACCTTATTTATAATACATTTATTTTAATTCATCTCTTTATTCTCTCCATTCAATAAATTGATGATGTGTCAGAGTTTGATTAGTGGACAGGTTATTTGTGTTCGATTAAAATACTCAAAATAAGTGGTTATGGTACCAATCCTCCGACCTCTTTCTCATTAACCCTGAGAGGTAGTTCAACCAACAAGAAGGTTACTCCTTAGAGGTCACCGGTTCAAGTCCTTTCAGGGCCATTGGAGGGTTTGCCTGACTGCTAATTTCAAGGTTCCATGGGATTATTCGAAATGCGTGCAAGGCTGCAAGCTGGCCTGAGGGCCCATGGTTACCAAACCTCTTTTATCATTCCATCAATGTTAATTACCAAAAAGCCTACAATCCCGGAATGCTCATGTATATTGATTGACATAACATTTTGTGGCCAAAATTTTTACCAAAAACATTAATCGAAGAACAGAGATGAATACATTTGTCAAATTGGCTAAAGTTCTTGCACTTTTTATGTTAAAGAACATGAAGGAAGATTTATTTAAAGTGATGGCTGAACCTTTAGTAAAAGAACAAGAAACTTACGTGAGAGATTTTCCTTTAAAGATAATAGGAGGAGCGACTGCAGCAAATACACAAAATGCGATATGAAACTGCAAGAAGAAAAGATTCAACATATTATAGACAACGAAACTATTTGCCGAGCTGCAAACATGGTTTCAAGGAAGAAGCTTACCATGTAAGACAAGAAAAACCATCCGAACTTTAGAGCGCTATCAGTTCTATCAAGAAAACAACAACAAAATTAGAAATTACACCCTCCATCCAAAAAATAAATTCAACATTTGCCTTTTTGGTGATGGGTATGCTTTTCGCAAGCTAGGGGTCTTTTCAGAAACAACCTCTTAAGACAGAGGAAAGGTGTGCGTACATCTTAACCCTACTTCTGGGCAGAAAATATTGGGTTTGTTTGGTTTTGATTTGGTGAAGCGGTATGTTTACTATTTCACTCAAAAACACTACCATTATCTCTGACGGGTACTCGTCCGGTAAAATCTTGGATTTGCTTCCTAGTGGTCACACGTTCAACCGGACTGTTAACTTCAGGGCCCATGGGATTATTAAAGTTCTGTTTTTTTAATTTTATTAATACTAAAATACATTCATTACACTAAAAACCTGTTAAACATAACATTTACTTTGGAACGATAGTAGATTATTATGAGGCTAAAGTTTATACCTCATGGCACGGTATAAAGAACGATACCACAGAACATAAGCCCCTGGGACTCCTGATATCAGATAGATGACAGCAAGAAACCAAATTGTTGGACCTGAAAAAGAAGGGAAAGATTGAAACAGTGGCACATTATATGGCAACAACCCAAGCTGTGAAATTACTAAACTGACCTTCCCCTTTTATCCAGGCAATAGTAACTGCTACAAGATTCCATGTAAGACACAGCACAATACCTGCAAAGTATTGCAAATGCACAATATCCAAAGTATCAATTCTCCTTTTAATTTGAATCTAATTCAAAAGAATGTTTCATAACTAGTAAATGGAAAATCAACCTTTAGGTATGAAATCATACTCTTTAGGAAAGCATGAAACCCAACAAATTATAATATATTGCAACTATTTACATTAAGGTGTTGTTTGGTTGTTTTTGCATTAAGCCTTGTATGGATTAAGCTAAATTGTTGTATGTTTGTTATGCTGAATAAACAGTCTGAATGACATAAATTACTATTTTACCCTTTTGTTTGACTAATTGCTAAATAAAAAACACTTGTATACCAGAATATAATGATAACATTTCAACATCATTAATGTACTCTTTACTAAACTATGTGCCGAGTCATATAACGGGAGGGGTCACACTGCGTCTTAAATTTTGATCATTTCCAACAAACTAGTACATATTAATCTGCCTTTCAATGATCAAGAAGTTACGTAAGAACAAGTGAAGCGTAAGATCACATTTACATACCTAAAAAAGTTGTGAATGCAACATATTGGACTTTCTGCAGATGAATAGGGATTTCATTTGTAATGTCGTGATGAATAATAGGGAAAAATGGTGGCCAATTTTTTTCCTCTAGAACAATTCCAGCTGCAAAAACATCATTAAGAAAATTTATTGTGTATGCTACCATATAAAGATATAAAGAAAATTTTCTATATAAATAAATGAATTACATCGTGCGATAGCATCCTCCTTCCTCTTTAGGTCCTGCATGTATACAAAGGATTATGTGAACAATGATGACATACTTATAAGTGTGAGAAGCACAAACACATCATGATTAGCAACTGTGGATAGACCAAGTCTGCACACTAAGAGAAGAAAAAGAACACAATAACATAATATTTCTTTTCTTTTTAGAAAATTCATTTTGTGGGTATCATTTTATATGGTGTGAGAAGACTTTGAAAATTTAAATGGTTATTGTTTAATAGATGGTAGGACTAATGAAGATGAACCCAACAATATGGAGAACATAGAAAATGGCATAATTGAATGGAATCTAAAACTTAGTAAGGGATTACAACTAAAACGTTGTATCACACGCGTGCATATATATACATATATAGGGTCAGCAATCACTTTTATGCACATGTGCATACAATGGTTATTAGGGTGTTCTTCAATTTTTCATTTTTTTATGGTTTTCCCCGAAACTGACCCTATATATTCATCTTTAATTTCAATTCCTAACATACAAGATGAAAGAACAAGCACCTGTTCCCTCCTTTTCAGTTCAGCCTCTTTAGCTTGGAGTTCCTTCTGCTTGGTTCTAAAATCCTAGATCCAAAAATGTAAAATAAAATATGATTGACCTAGCAGACAATCTAGTGGATGAATATTATGTTATAAGCAATCAATAACATAATCTTACCTGGGCACTGTCAAGAGGGATATCGACGATCGCACCACGACCATAGCCAGCAGGTTCTGGGGGAAGTGGTGACAATCTTGAGGTTGCAGGAGGGACACTTCCAGCAGTCTGATAATTCCATTATTAAGAGCAGAGTTCTAAGAAATGTATAAATAAATGTAAACAGGCACTGACGATAGTAGATACGTTTTTAATATGAAGAACATATCTACAAATACAAACACAAAGGGCACATTCGGAAACTTGCCCATAACTTCATATTCCGTACCAAGAAGAATAACAAAAAAATAATGATAAAGAAGTAAACCATAAGAATTTTGAATTTTTTTGTTGAGAAATATAATCATTATAGTTTAAGCCTATATGCTGCCTCATTGAAATTTTTGATGGTAACTTTTCGTTGTTGCAACTGATTTTCCCAATCATTTTTGAGGAAAAACTTTATAAAGGGCATCACTGCTGGCTCTGCAAAGTCAATTCTGTGAACAAAACTTCATGAAAAGAGAGACTATGAGCGGATTACAAGTTTATGTTAGATCCTCCTCTGTTAGTCACTGCAAGCATGACATGCTGGAACCAACAATGTCATAAATGGTTATAGGAAAAGGAAGCATGATTACTACTAAAGCTAAAGCAAAGGATGCAATACAAAAGCTGGAACCAACTGATCACATGCATCACGTTCAAGTAAAAGCAAAGTTCTCTAGATTTTAATGTTGAATTCGCTTCATGAAAAGAGGGTGCTTATACAAAAAGCCGGACACCAAAATGTCAGAAATGGTTATAGGAAAAGAAAGCATGATTACTGCAGTAGAATAGTTCACCCAACGGATGCTACATAAAGTGCAACAAACAAGTATGTAGAGTACGGGCATACAGCGCTTTTGACACAAAATACACTGTAGAGTGATGAGGCGAAGAAGTAAACCGCTGGCAAGCTATTCAACAAAAAAGACAATGCATCTAAGACAATAGCATTAGAAATCTTGCCTGGACTCATGAATTATGAGGTCTCCTTTGTTTGCTAAAATGGTCGGCAAATCAACTAATAAGTTAGATTTTTCCCTAATTCACTCACATTTGCAGTCAACCAATAAGTTTATTATGATATTCATTGGGATTGAATAATACAAATTGCTCAGATGTTGATCACCACTAACTTGCATACTGTTATACGAGGAAGAAAGAGAGAAACAACTTCGTTACTCCTTGTTCAGGAGGGAAGGCCTTTCCCTCTGTCATTCGCCTTCCCCTTCCATCTTCAATTCTTAAATATCTTTACCTGTAGATCCTCACACGTTCTGTCCGTTGGACTTGACTTGTCATTTCCATCTATTTTCTCCACTAGTGCACTTCACAAATTTATTCTGTCCCTTGGTAAATTGTTTGATGCTTATTAAACAATTCGTGAATTGGGGGGGGGGGGGGGGGAGGGGGGTGTTCAAGACTCATGTTGGGGCTCAGTCACACAACTAGAGGCGCATGAACATGGTTTCTAATCAAATGCTATTCTTTCTGACCATACAGTATTTTTGACATGCTCTTTACCATAATTGCATGTTCGCCAATTTTAAGTCTTGTTATCTTATTGCATTTTTGGCCTTCTGGGAGCTACAGATACAGGAATTTCCTTAGCTTCATGTTTATGCTTTTTTCCAAAATTAAGGCGCCACGTTTTCTGCTTCCTGCAAGTTGCTAGTGTGCAATACTTAAAATACTGGCTGGATCCTGCTGGTTGAGCTGATCAAGTCTCTGTCTAATAAGAAAACAAAAGGAATCACTTTAAAAGACCTGATTTTAGAAGTTTGAACCCTATGATCAGACAGTAGCAGAACCAGAAGATATATAAAGGGGGTGTGAAATTGCAAATTTATTATAATTTCTATTAATAATGTTATGTCATCTTGACCTTATGGTTGATAGCAATTTGACCAGGGCTGACTCGATGGCCCACCCCGCCCAATAACCTTTTTCGTGTTGATCAACGTCCGTATTCTTTTAACTCGTATCAATATCATTCAACCTATAAAAAAGTCAAGGTCCGGATTCTTTTAACTTTCACCATGATACCAAGTGAGCCTGAAAGGTATCATGTGCTTTATTGTATCCAAACAGAAAATATATATAGATAAGAGATAAAAACAGAAAACCATAAATATAACCTAACAAAGAAAGATGTGACCAGGGTATCCGACAACAACTCCAATGACAGAAGATTTGTTTTATGCCAAATTAAAAATTAATGAGAATCTTACTGGCATATAAAATGCACCTCCACCATAATTTGATTGAGCAAACCCATTCCCTTGAGTGCCTTGATTCTGGAAAAATTATATAAAACAGAAAGATACATATATGTCATAATCAGAGGCAAAAAATTAATAAACCATCACCCAGCAATGTAGATGAGCCGAACTTACAACTGATACAAGATTATTTTGGATCTTAGTAGATGTAACTCAATAGAAACTTGCATACGAGTAAAATTATGAGTGATTATCATATATCTGAACTAGAAAGCATACATGCACAATGCACTCTATTTTTTTGCTATGCTAATGATATATCAATATACCCATGGTTGTGAGATGTCCACAAAAAACGTTTAATAGAATAATATTTTGCAATATGACACGATAAGGCGAAGGATCGTGTGAGAAGTTGAGGTTAACATGAGAAACATGAGAAGCAGATCTGAATTGTTGATCACTTTTAATCAAATACCCTCCCATGAATTGTGGCTTAGAAGGGAATTGATCTGGTGCATCTCGGTGCATCTTATCTCGGTGCATCTAATCCTAATGTGCATCCATTTCTCATATTAACCTCAACGGTTGATAACCACTTTTCACGCTTCTCACGTTAACCTCAACTTCTCACCGGAACCCAACCCGACACGATATAACATAAAAGATCAAAAAGAACATTTACAATGTGTGCAGAATGTATGAAGAGAGCCGTACAATGGATGATGCTGTGCAATTTTGAAATCTCAAATACTAGACATAAATGTCATCGAAACAGTAAGACAGGTCTAAGAGCATGAAGTAACATTTTCAGCATGTGTAGGTTTAATTAAACAAGACAAAATTAAATAAACAAAAAACATCATCAAATCCATACCAAAATAGTAGATCAAAGTACTTCCTAATCAAACATTATCGTAATGCCATATCCTACAAACATGCACAAAGCTCTTTCTTGGTTCAGTGGGTGATGGTGTATGACCATTCTTAGTTGGTGGAGCGATTCGCATGGTTAATATTAAAGAATGATACCAATAAGATAGAAAGAAAATTGAGAGGAGAGAAGTCATACAGTAGAATCAAGCAGAGGAGTACAGAAGAACAAAGAGAAGACAAGTATGCATGAATAAGGAAAATAGAGTGAGGAAGAAAGGAAAGAAGTAATAAAAAAATGTCAAAACAGTTAATGATTGCAGAACTGAAATGTAAACATTTTATTTTTCAAGAACTACATATGTAAGAAGTCCAACTATTGAAACATTTTGTTTCCTTTTTGGACATGCAAGTATTAGAATATTTAGAAGAAGATTTTGAAATGATAAAAATGAGCCAAACTCTTCAATAAAACTAGCAGATGGAAAGACAATTTGTTATTTGCTCAAGTCCAGCACTTCTACCAACAGTTTGGCATCAAATAGAGATAGAAGGCTGCTCATGCACTATCTGAGACTGAGATGATGACATGTTTCAGACAAGAACCAAGTGCTATGACCACATATATTCATTTTCAAGAAAGGCAAATCAAGAGCAACTGTTAAACCATGTCTGAAGTTTTTAAGAAATTATTAAATTTTACACTTAACACCCCTCTAGTTTGAATGATTGACAAACTAACACCTAAAATTAATATCAAGCAGTTGTAGTGTTGCTATATTATTTTAGGCTTCTGAACGAGAATTCAAGACTCAAAGTTTGATTCTCGGGAAGCATGTCAAATGTAGAAATCATGACTTCCAGACAAAGCAGATTGAAGATTGCTTGATGAGTTTATTTATTTTATCTTAAGTAATCTCACTGTGGAAGAATGTTAGAGGTAATTGGTTGGAAAAATGGTGAATATGAAACTATTTGGGTGTGCTTCATATTTTGGAGAACCATCTTTCAAAAGTCCCATTGTCTACAACAAGATATATCAAACATTTAACTGGTATAAGCATTAACAGGTTACCAATGCTAACGTGGATCTTTTTTACTTAAAATGCATGGAAATGGAAGATACTTTGGTCCAATCCTTATTATGAGGAACCACATTTCAAGAGCCCCATTTTGAGGTCTACAACAAGGCATCTCAAACATTTGAGAGACCCGGTTACCTGAAGTTTTATTATATTTCTCAATCCTTTCGTCACTAGTTTTATTTATAGAAACCAAGTTTAGGTAATGTTAGCTTCAACATTTAGGTGATCTTATTCCCCTTTAAAGGTTTCTAACCACATAAATCCCTGGTGCACCAAGACTCCTTCACATTGCTAGGATAGAAAGTAGTAGCACTAGCTTGAGAATTTGTTCCAAGAAATGAAAAATTGCTGAACCTATTTTTGTAGGGAAGTCTTAGTACATGATATTTCTTTGACTCAAACCAATTGCTCCAAGGCCGGACCCTTTCTAACCAGATTCAGTAAGCAACTATAGGTACCTCTTCTTTTTTTTAGTTGGCATTAACATAATCACAATTGGTACTCCTATTATAAATACTATCATCAACCACTAGTTAATTCCTAATGAGCTAAAAACTATCAATTAATCTTGCTCAAAACCACCACAAACAAAGTTCAAGTGTTTGCATTGGCAAGTGGTTATTTGGCACACCAATTCTACCTTTAGTCATCCAATTCACATGGACAGAAGGAACTAAGTAATTTATCTTCTTCCCCTCCGGATTTTTCATTTTTGATACTGCATTTTTATAGAAAAGCAATTTTGAAGAGACAATTGGGATCGAAAAGTGAAGTTATGAATCAATTGAAGGGCACCGACAATCATATACCATCAATCTCAAGTCAAAACCCCAAAGACAAGATCCACCGATTGACTCACGCAGATCTGACCCCAATTACGCACATAACGCATAAACAAACTCTAAATTTAACATCATTCAATAGAATAGCAAACAAATAAACACCCAATTGTTGATAAAGAAATTGGCATTACCGCAAATGGATTTAGTTCCTCTTCCTCGAACGGATTAGGATCGTAACGACTAGCCATGTTGAGAGTTGAAAATGGAAATGTGTAACAGATCTGAGATTTTTGAGAAGATGGAAGATGGGATGGTGAATGTGTATAGAATATGGAATTATGGATCTGTGAGTCGGTTGGGTTGCGTAGAATCAAGAATGGAAAATGCACAAGGTTTTGGCGGGTGGCGACTGAAAAGGTTTACGGGGATAGATAAGATAATACTTTGAGATTTAAGCGTGAATTTAGTAAAAACAAATCTTCGGTTAACATAACAAATTTTCTTTTCTTTTGTTTTTTTGTTTATTTTTCTGTTTTTAAAAGACAATATATTATTTAGAAGAAAAAAAAACACAATAGTCTTATTAAAAAAATCTACGAAGAACATATCTTTATCTATACTACCTTACAAAGTAGATTTGAAAATCTCTTAAAAACAATTTTTGATGCACAATGTACAAGTGTTCTCTGCATAATCTCTTAATTACAACTTTAAAAGCCTAATGTACACTAATGCATAGCATCTTCCACATAATCCCAAACCGTGTCAGTCAACTGATCGCTCTCTATCCAAAGCGACGCTTCATACTCTCTGCTTGCTTCCAAGGCGACGCTTCACTCTCTGCTTGCTTCCAAGAATAACGCTTCAAATATGCAGGGTTTGGGAAGTGCAGATACACCATCGATTCTCTTTGTCCTCCCGCTGCTCTCGCTCCTCTCGGCGAACACACATCAGGTACACCATCGATTTCTCTTAACTTTTGGTTTTGATTTTTGCTAGCAGGTATTTTTGTTTACTCTCAATCGGTTTCTGTTTACTTTCGGTTTTTGATTTTGATTTTTGCTCGTAACGAACACTGATGGCGGGTTGTGATTTTTGTTTTCCACCATCTGTGATTTTTGTTGATCATCTGTGATTTTTCCATCATATACAAATTTTTGCTACTCATGTTCACTCCTCATTCTTCTCAATCGGTTATGCTCTCAAGAGTTTTAGGGTTTGCTTTTCTCAAGTGGGTTCTTCTCAATCGATTTCTTCTCTCAAGGTCAATTCGATTTCTATTTTTGGGTTTGAAGCGATAATCTGTGTAATCGATTACCTAAATCGATTACACATTCAGGTAATCGATTTATTTGATTTCAAACCCAAATCGTTTTAATTCTTTAGGTAATCGATTTTAACTTCTCAGAACTAAACATCGAACATATCGAGTTGCTTATGTGATTTCCAAACTGTAAACTCAGCCTCAAACATATATGGGATGGAGTTCAGATTATGGTAGATGAATTTTAACTTCTAGCAATGAGAGCATCACTATTAGGGACTCTCCTAGGCTTATCTCAGTTCTTCAAAGAACAATTTGACTTGGGATTCTTCTTCTCCATCACAAGCAAAGTCATGTTTTTTTTTCATATGTATCTAAAAGTCTATCGTTTGAAGCAACAATATTAGAATTTTCTTGTAGAAATCAAGAACCAACTTAGGTAGGATGGTACAAAAATGGTGGATAAGTAATATAATCAGTTTAGCAGCTACAATTTCGGGAGGGGTTTTGGGTAGGTTGTATAGTTTGTTGTAGAATATAAAGAAGGGAAAGGGATGTCGACCAATAGGGAGGGATGGATTCTTAGTGTTATATATGTACATGGGCTAATGATGTGAGAACCATAGAAAGATTATAAATTGTGAGAACCAGTATATCAAGTGTTAATGTGTTTGTTTCAGAATTTGAAGCATTTTTACGTGTTTGTGAAAGAAATATACACTTAATAAATCACATTTTTACGTGTTTGACTCTCTCTCTTTGAATTTTTTTTCTTCAATAGTTTCCTTACACACTTTTATGTTTACCAAATAATTTTTAATCGAAACATGGGGCTTCAGTACTGGGACTCCCAAATAGTTTTTATTTATATGGCTTGTTGTCTCTTTTCTGCCAATGCACTTTCTCCTTTGTATATCTATGGTAAAATCAAGAGGCGGGTAGCAGAACTCTATAAAAACCAAGAGAAATAAATTGAAGAGGTATTGTATAACTTTCTAGATTGGAATACTTCAGTATTCGGGTATGGCTTGCAATAATAAAATCAAGCACTTTATTGCTTATTACACAGATAAACAACTTTAGGAGAAACTACTACTTAATAAAGTTTTATCATTTATTCCATCATTTGTTTCGTCACTTTAATCTTTTGGCTTATATGGCTCTTATTCCTTTGTTAGACAAATAACCTATTGGTCAAGAAGATTGAAGATGATCAGTTCATAAACCTTATGACTCTGAAAACTGGGACCAGTGACTATGTAAGGACCTTACAGTTAAAGTTATTTATCCTTGTTTGCTTACTTCTTTTGCTCTCTTTGCATATGCTAATGTAATGTGCATTTTTCGGTTTTGGAAGATATTTCTTCACATTCATTTTATTTTTCGTTTTGAAAGATATTTCTTCACATTCGTTTTCTTTCTGATAACTTTCATGGTTTTTGAGTTCCTTTATTTTCAGCATGTTTGTAAGCTTGCGCTCAAATCTAGAGGTTTAACTGTAGTTAATCAGATAACTCTCATTGAGCCGCAAAATTTAGTGATCTACACGCTATGCATGTATTATTGTTTCCTTGAAGTCTTTTTTGATTGGTAGTACATATTCGACATTTGTGTGGGAGCTCAATTAATTATTGTAATATTCGAATCCGAAATTTTGTTAATTTTGGAAGTTGGGTGAAAAGTGAAGTGAGACTCAAAGTGCAAGGGGGTTAAGTGGAAATTTGGTTTTATATAACCAAAACTATCAGATAAATGAGATTTATATCTCATATCTGTAAGTCGACTTACATTTCAAAGAGTGAAAGAAAGAAAGAGAGAAAGAAAGAGAGAAAGCAGAGAAAAGAGAAGGAGATTTTTTGTAAATCGTCTGTTTTTGTCAAATAGAGGTATGTTTTTAGCTTCATACTTCTATCTGCATGTTATAGTCGGTAAATAGTCTTGTTAATCAAGCTTTTAACCGTGTATTTGATCGATTTAATTGATCAAAAGTTTTCTGGGTTGAACTGTATTTAAGCCGACTTAAGTTCTTGATTCAACCGGGAAGATGATATATCGGTTGTTTGCTTTCGACCGATATAGTGGTTCGACCGGTATGTTGTAAAAGACCGGTAGTGGTTCGACCGGTAGGTTGTAAAGGACCGATAGTAGTTCGACCGGTAGGTTGTAAATGACCGACAATGGTTCGACCGGTAGTTGTGTTTGACCGGTATAGAGGCTCGACCGATACATTGTTTTGACCAGTGTTATTCGGTCTATATGTTCGACCGATATTTTGATATTTGGTCTAAGAGGTTTTAATCAAATTGGTTTTGACCAGGTTAAAAACAGTAGAGTTCAATTGATGAGTCTTTTGAATGAAAGAGTGTTAGTTGCAAGTTAGCTTACCTTTGTTTTAATACCATCGTAGGTGGTGTTAATCAATAGAAGTCAGAGTTTTATTCAGAAGAATTAGAGGTGAGTCTTTCAAACTAAATCTTTTATGATTTGAGCAGTTATTTAATAAATGTGGGTTTTATATACTGAGCATTTATTATATTGAAAGTTATGTAGATTAATTTCGAAAGTTTGATTTAATCAGTTTGGCATGTTTATGCTCAGGTATATAAACTTGTTTTATATACAGTCAGGACTAGGTGTATGCATACATTTGAGTCAGAAATTTGACCTAAGTCGGGAAGTGTGACCCGCCTGCTTGTACCGGGAAGTGTGACCCGTTTATGCCATTAGGGTGTGTCCCTAAAATAAGGCAGTGCGAGACAGACATACCGTCTTTGACGGGAATGTTGGTCAGTAGTTTAAAGTACGCTTATGAGTGTAGAAAGTGGTCAGTGATGGCCAGTAGATTTAATTATGCATGTGAAGCATAAAGTGTTTTAAAGTGTGATTTAAAGAGCAAGTTATATATTGAGATATACAGTTTTATTTAAATGTTTTAATTAATATTTGAACTGTTGTAGTAGTGATTGGAGGGGGCTCACTAGAACTTTGGTCTAACCTGTAACACTCTAAAATTTGGGGTAATTTTAAAAATCGAAAATTCGACAACATAACATTTATAAATAGGGCAAACCATCCATAATGGCAAGTGTGAGCGTTTACAAAACCTGTAACAATAAATAGGGAAACGACAACAAACTAATCTAAACTACAACTGGCCAGATTACATTGGTTGTCAACCCAATACCAAAAGAATAATTGTTTAAATGTTACAGCTTCCAAAATAACTATCATCCAAAAATGCCCTCAAGAGACTACGCTCTTCGCTCAACCCCTTGACGACCCGCCGCTAAGGGAACCTGTTATACACATCGTTTGAGAAAAAGCGTTAGGCTTAAAGCCTAGTGAGAACATACAATTTATATGAATATAGAAAAGAATTAGTTGCAACGTAAATATTGTTTTCTTCAACATTCTTGTAAAAGGTTTGGTAAACATATAGTGACCTTCCGGTCCAGACCTCATCTTGCGACGACGGGTATAAACCCGAATCCAAGGATTGTGGCAGAACACTCAGTAAGCCACTTTCCAAGTTTTGAGCTCACCGTACTAGGATCAAGGCCGTGAACCTTCCGGTCCAAATAACGATGTGGGAGGGTGGCACCCGATGATCCAAGTCATGCTCATTCACTAGGATTTACATTTACGACCCACGGCTAGTATCCGGTCCCACATAACCGTACTAAGTTGCCCTCTAGGGTCCAATGTCTCAACTAGCTACATACGGGAGTTACCCCCAAATAATAAGCCAACTAAATACCTATGGATCCATTAGTAATAGTCTAGACTCGTCACAATCACACATGTGACCAACTATAATCAAACATATAGTTCGTAAAACCATTTAATTTCCAAATCACCATTTAATGGTTAACTGCTGATAAGAATCACAAGCCCATATATAATCATCATAAGGCTAACATCTCAATCCCAAAATGTTTCTTTACCAAATAAACCTTTCCATAATGGAAACCATTTTATAAAAACATGAATTTCCTTATATAGTAACCATTTGTTTCCTTTCCACAAAATAACCTTTTTCACTAAAACCTTCTTAAAATGTTTAATCGTAAACTTGGCTAGAAGCCAAAAGTTAAACATTTATTCAACATAAGATAACAACAACACGTTTGTGGTACTAAGACATGTATTTAACCATCTTTTCACAAAAGGGGTGAGAAACCCTAAAAATCTCCTAAAGTTGTCAAGTTAGGTCAAAACTCATCAACATTAATAATGTAAACAAGGAGATGTTTAGTAGTCAAAATATGCATTTTGATGTGTATAAAGTTTAGCAAAAAGGAAATATGAACTCACCTTGGGGTTAAACACCAAAACTCTAGAAACTTCTAGTTGAAGATCTTTACCAAAGCGTATAAACACCTAACCACCACCATTAATGAGGAGGGAGAAGGTTGGATGAAATAATAAATGAAGAGGAAGTTTTAGGGCTGGAAACTTACCAAGAACAACAGAGCAAAACGACCTAGACCTTTCCCAAAAATCAGATAAATGAAATAAATTCGAAGTTGTCCGATTTATAGGTCCGCCCCCGCTGGCGATAGTGCCACTTTCACTATCGCGGGGCATACTCGCGCTGAATGTACCGTGACCCATAGGCCGGCCGCGATTGTGCCCCCGGCGATAGTGACACTGTCACTATCGCAGGCATGATCGCGCAGAAGGTACAAGGCCTCAAAACTCCAGATTTCGAATCCGCGACTCACGAGCCTACAACGCTGGAAAAGATTCTACGGAAAGAATTGAAATAACCCGAAAAGTCGCAACCAGACAAGTTGGTAATCTAGATTATTACAAAACAAAAATACGGGTGTTACAATCCTCCCCAACTTGAAATCGATTTCGTCCCCGAAATCCTAACTACTCGAACAGGTGAGGATATCTTCGCTTCATATCCTCTTCGGCTTCCCACGTCACATTGGCACCTCGATGATGCTTCCATTGAACTTTGACCATAGTGACTTCTTTGTGGCGAAGCTTCCTTGACTTCTTCTCCAAAATAGCCTCGGGCTCTTCAACACAATGGTTACCCTCGTCCACTCTAATCTCGGAAAGAGGGATAACGCTCTCCTCTTCCGCCAAGCATTTCCAAAGGTAGCAAACGTGAAAGGTGTTGTGAATCCCGTTCAATTCTGAAGGAAATTCCAACTGGTATGCTTGCAAGCCCACACGCTTAAGCACTTTAAACGGTCCAAGGAAACGGGGACTCAACTTCCCGCGCTTTCCGAACCGGATGATGCCTTTCCATGGTGACACTTTCAACATCACAAGGTCGCCCACTTGGAATTCCATCGGTCGCCTCTTCTTATCGGCATAGCTCTTTTGCCGATCTTGAGCCGCTTTCAACCTTTCCCGAATGCCTTTGACCTTATCGGACGTCTCTTGCACGATTTCAGGTCCGGCGAACTGCTTCTCTCCCGCCTCAAGCCAACATACGGGAGTTCTACACTTCCGCCCGTACAAGGCTTCGAACGGAGCCATACCGATACTCGAGTGGTAGCTATTGTTATACGCAAACTCCACCAAAGGTAGGTGAGAGTCCCAACTACCCCCGAAGTCGATGACGCAAGATCTTAACATGTCTTCTAGCGTTTGAATTGTTCTCTCGCTCTGACCGTCGGTTTGAGGGTGGTAAGCCGTACTCAACTTCACGCGCGTACCAAGCTCTTTCTGCAAGCCATCCCAAAAATTTGAAGTGAACCGACTGTCGCGATCGGATACAATAGACAATGGCACTCCATGCCTCGATACCAATTCATCGATGTAAAGTTTCGCCAACTTGTCCATCGGTAGCGTCTCCCGCATGTCCAAGAAATGAGCGCTCTTGGTCAACCGGTCGACTATTACCCATATGGTATCGTGACCTCGAAGAGTCTTGGGCAACTTAGTCACAAAATCCATGGTAATATGCTCCCATTTCCACTCGGGGATTTCCAATGACTGAAGACTCCCATACGGACGCTGATGCTCGGCCTTTACTTGCAAACATGTCACACAACGCTCTACGTAACGGGCCACGTCAAGCTTCATCACCGGCCACCAATAATGTAGCCTCAAGTCTCGGTACATCTTTGTACTTCCCGGATGAATGGAATACTTGGACTTGTGTGCATCTTCAAGGAGAAGTTCCCGATTGCCCCCAACCTTGGGTACCCACACACGACCATTGAACAACTTCACTCCACGACCATCCTCCGTTAAGAGCAACTGTTGTTTTGTCATGACTTCATCCTTGAGATTCTCTTCCAACAATGCTTCCCTTTGAGATGATTTGATCTTTTCAATGAGACTCGACACGAGTTCGATCCTTGAGAGGGTGGCCCGAATGCTCCCGCTATAATCCTTCCGACTCAACGCATCAGCCACTACGTTCGCCTTACCGGGATGATAAAGCAACTCACAATCATAGTTCTTAAGTAACTCAAGCCACCGCCTTTGCCTCATATTCAGCTCTTTCTGATCAAAGACATACTTCAAACTCTTATGATCTGTGTATAAAGTACACTTCGTGCCGTAGAGGTAGTGTCGCCAAAGCTTCAAAGCGAACACCACCGCCGCTAACTCCAGATCATGGGTAGGGTAATTCTTTTCGTGAATCTTGAGTTGCCTCGACGCGTAAGCGATTACCTTGCCTCTTTGCATCAACACACAACCCAAACCCATCTTTGAGGCGTCACTATAGACTACGAAGTCCTCCGACCCTTCGGGTAGTGACAAAATTGGAGCTTCACACAACTTCTTTTGCAATGTCCGGAACGCCTTCTCTTGCGTTTCGGTCCAGACAAACTTCACATTCTTCCTAGTCAAAGCCGTCAAGGAAGAAGCGATCTTGGAGAAGTCTTGTATGAATCTACGATAGTAGCCCGCCAAACCCAAGAAACTTCGGATTTCTGAAGGACTCTTTGGAGGCTCCCAGTTCATCATCGCTTCGATCTTGGAGGGATCTACTTTCACTCCGTCTCGAGTGACAACGTGACCCAAGAATTGAACTTCTTCAAGCCAAAAGTCGCACTTGGAAAACTTGGCAAACAAACTTTCTTTCCTCAATACCTCTAGGACTTCGCGCAGATGTTGCTCGTGTTCTGTCTTGCTCTTGGAATACACGAGTATGTCATCAATGAATACAATGACCGACTTGTCGAGGAACGTTCGACACACCCTATTCATCAAATCCATAAACACCGCTGGTGCGTTAGTTAGACCAAACGGCATCACAAGGAACTCGTAATGGCCGTAACGTGTTCTAAAAGCCATTTTCGGAACGTCATCCTCTCTCACCTTCACTTGGTGATATCCCGAGCGCAAATCGATCTTCGAGAAACAACCTGCTCCTTGGAGTTGGTCGAATAAATCGTCGATCCTCGGGAGTGGGTACTTATTCTTCACCGTAGCCTTATTCAGTTCGCGATAATCGATGCACATTCTCATGGTGCCATCCTTCTTCTTGACGAACAAGACCGGAGCTCCCCAAGGCGACGAGCTCGGTCTTATGAATCCCTTTTCTAGGAGCTCTTGGAGTTGAGCCATCATCTCTTGCATCTCCGACGGCGCTAACCGATAAGGAGCTCTTGCAATTGGAGCCGCCCCCGGTATAAGATCAATCCGGAACTCCACTTGACGATCGGGTGGCAAACCAAGCAAATTGTCCGGAAAGACCTCGGGAAATTCGCGTACCACTTTCACGTCCTCGAGTTTCTTCTTCTCGAGCTTAGCGTTTATCACATAAGCTAGAAAGGACGAACATCCTTTCACCAAGCACTTCCTCGCTTTAGCCATGGTGATGACCGCTACATCTCCCTTCCTTCTTTCGCCAAAAACTACCACCATGTCACCATCCGACGTAGGAAGTCGGATTAGCTTTTTGGAGCAAAGGATTTCAGCATGATTGTCCGCCAACCAATCCATACCGACCACCACGTCGAATCCACCAATGACCATTGGCATCAAGTTGATTAGGAATTTCTTTCCTTCGATGCTAAGGGTACAATCTTTCAAGACATCACGGATTAACACTTGCTCCCCATTAGCGATCTCTACCACTAAAGCATTCTCTAGACTATTAGTGGGCATGGCAAGTTTTTCACGAAACACAACCGATATGAAAGAGAAGCTGGCACCCGAATCAAATAGTACACGAGCAGGCACGAAGTTTAGAAGAAACGTACCCGATACCACGTCAGCGGATGCCTTGGCCTCATCGGCCGTCATCTGGAAAGCTCGACCGGGAACTCTAGGAGGGTTCTCTTTCTTCTCCGGGGCGCTCCCCGTTCTCCACTTTGGGCAATCCTTTCGAAAATGTCCCGGCGTCTTGCACTCGAAGCAAACAATTCCTTTGATCGGGCAGTCTTTGACCTGGTGACCGATCTTACCACATTTGGCATAAGCCATGGAACTAGAACTACAGTTGCCGTAATGCTTGCTCCTACATCTTTGGCATCATCGTGCTTCTTGCCGGTTGTTGAAACTCCTATTCCCGACAAAAGGTTGATTCCTCCTTGGAGGTGCGGAGTTGCCCTCCCATCTTCTCTTGTCACCAACAAATACCGGTTTCTCCGCCTTACTTCTCGCAAAAATTTCTTCCATGAATTGAGCTTCTTCAATCGTTTCACGAATATTGGAAGCCTTGGAGTTGTGGACCATGGACAACATGTCCGCCGGTAGGCCGTTGAGGTAGGCCTTAATCCTTTCTTTCTCTGTTGGGGCTACGTGCCCCACCAAATCGAGTTTCTCCAAGAATTGACGAGTGTACTCCCTCACTGTCAAGTTCCCTTTTACCAGAGATCGAAACTCTTTTTCGATGCGGTCCATAGACCTCTCGCTACAGAACTCTTCCATCAGTTTTCTTTTAAACTCGGCCCAAGACAACTGAGCTAATACAGTAGGAGAGAGAGTGGATTGTGTAACATTCCACCAGGTGAGCGCCGAGTCTCTCATCAGTTGGGTGCCAAACCGCACTCTCTGATCGTCTCCACATTCTGAGGAGACAAAAGCTTGCTCAACAGCTCTAATCCACTTCACGCATAAGATTGGGTCGTCAGAACCAGAGAACTCTGGTGACCCGCATCCCAGAAAGGATTTGTAAGAGCAACTTCTCCCATTTTTCTGAGCACCCACGACTCTGTGCTCTTCCATCCTGATACCCGGATCGGTGCCACCAGAACCAATCACAGCGTTCTCGGCAACCGCCTCGTTTCTCTTGAGGCTGGCATCACGATCCTCCAACATCTTCATGAACGCTTCTTGCTGCTTCTCCATTGCCGTCGACACCATTTGCATGATGCTGGCCATCATGTCGGCTTGAGGGTTTACCTCCTGAACCACCGGATTCGTGGATGCCAACTCCACTCTTGGCACTTGCTCCACCTCTCCCGTGAATATGGGTGGCATACCCGGAGGAACTACAATCGTTGTCCGAACTACGGGATTCCGTTCAGGCGAGCTGTCATCACGCAAATCCCCATCGACTAACGGTCGACTACGAGTGTTCACCATGCTAGAACAATGGCTGCCACACAAGCACGAGAAAGAGTAAGAAAGAGGTTAACCGAAACAAATACGGAAGAAACGTACTACTAATCCAACCAATTGTCATAACATTAGCAAACTAAGTACACTTACGTAAAATATCCTCATAATAACATTAGCTAAGTGAGATTATGAACATATAACACATAAGGGTCCTCGTTATCATTATCACAACGTTTGGTGAATATAACTTCCGTCGACTCTAAGGCTATCCCATCTTAGAAGTTCTACCCAACTCACGATCATTGCCTAACAATACTCAGTCTAAGTCTAGACATCTTACATTCATGCCTAGTTCACTTAAACCTAGCTCTGATACCAACTTGTAACACTCTAAAATTTGGGGTAATTTTAAAAATCGAAAATTCGACAACATAACATTTATAAATAGGGCAAACCATCCATAATGGCAAGTGTGAGCGTTTACAAAACCTGTAACAATAAATAGGGAAACGACAACAAACTAATCTAAACTACAACTGGCCAGATTACATTGGTTGTCAACCCAATACCAAAAGAATAATTGTTTAAATGTTACAGCTTCCAAAATAACTATCATCCAAAAATGCCCTCAAGAGACTACGCTCTTCGCTCAACCCCTTGACGACCCGCCGCTAAGGGAACCTGTTATACACATCGTTTGAGAAAAAGCGTTAGGCTTAAAGCCTAGTGAGAACATACAATTTATATGAATATAGAAAAGAATTAGTTGCAACGTAAATATTGTTTTCTTCAACATTCTTGTAAAAGGTTTGGTAAACATATAGTGACCTTCCGGTCCAGACCTCATCTTGCGACGACGGGTATAAACCCGAATCCAAGGATTGTGGCAGAACACTCAGTAAGCCACTTTCCAAGTTTTGAGCTCATCGTACTAGGATCAAGGCCGTGAACCTTCCGGTCCAAATAACGATGTGGGAGGGTGGCACCCGATGATCCAAGTCATGCTCATTCACTAGGATTTACATTTACGACCCACGGCTAGTATCCGGTCCCACATAACCGTACTAAGTTGCCCTCTAGGGTCCAATGTCTCAACTAGCTACATACGGGAGTTACCCCCAAATAATAAGCCAACTAAATACCTATGGATCCATTAGTAATAGTCTAGACTCGTCACAATCACACATGTGACCAACTATAATCAAACATATAGTTCGTAAAACCATTTAATTTCCAAATCACCATTTAATGGTTAACTGCTGATAAGAATCACAAGCCCATATATAATCATCATAAGGCTAACATCTCAATCCCAAAATGTTTCTTTACCAAATAAACCTTTCCATAATGGAAACCATTTTATAAAAACATGAATTTCCTTATATAGTAACCATTTGTTTCCTTTCCACAAAATAACCTTTTTCACTAAAACCTTCTTAAAATGTTTAATCGTAAACTTGGCTAGAAGCCAAAAGTTAAACATTTATTCAACATAAGATAACAACAACACGTTTGTGGTACTAAGACATGTATTTAACCATCTTTTCACAAAAGGGGTGAGAAACCCTAAAAATCTCCTAAAGTTGTCAAGTTAGGTCAAAACTCATCAACATTAATAATGTAAACAAGGAGATGTTTAGTAGTCAAAATATGCATTTTGATGTGTATAAAGTTTAGCAAAAAGGAAATATGAACTCACCTTGGGGTTAAACACCAAAACTCTAGAAACTTCTAGTTGAAGATCTTTACCAAAGCGTATAAACACCTAACCACCACCATTAATGAGGAGGGAGAAGGTTGGATGAAATAATAAATGAAGAGGAAGTTTTAGGGCTGGAAACTTACCAAGAACAGTAGAGCAAAACGACCTAGACCTTTCCCAAAAATCAAATAAATGAAATAAATTCGGAGCTGTCCGATTTATAGGTCCGCCCCCGCTAGCGATAGTGACAGGCGATAGTGCCACTGTCACTATCGCGGGGCATACTCGCGCCGAATGTACCGTGACCCATAGGCCGGCCGCGATTGTGCCCCCGGCGATAGTGACACTGTCACTATCGCGGGCATGATCGCGCAGAAGGTACAAGGCCTCAAAACTCCAGATTTCGAATCCGCGACTCACGAGCCTACAACGCTGGAAAAGATTCTACGGAAAGAATTGAAATAACCCGAAAAGTCGCAACCAGACAAGTTGGTAATCTAGATTATTACAAAACAAAAATACGGGTGTTACAATCCCTCGCTATTTCGAAATTTTAATCCTGTTTCAGGTTATCGAAAAGTAGCAGATAAAGGTAAAGAGAAGATTTGAGCTTTAAGCAGGAGATAGAAGACTTCCTGCAATAGTTATCTTTTTGAGACTCAGTTGTGTAATAGTTGATAGTTAAGAACCTTGTACTCTGTATTGTAAGCTTGGGACAGTATTTAGTAATGAATGTTATTTTATTATATAAATAAATGATCAGGTTGTTACAATTATTACTATGTTGGTATGAAATTAGCTTAGAAATAACAAAAGAACAATAAGTTCAGTTTCATTTGTGCATTTTAATATGGCTCATTTGTGTGATTTCCCAAAGGCACTGCTTCCTTTCAATCTTCCTCTTTTTGGTCTCGATTGTTTATATCTTTATTACTCGATTATCACCATGCTCTCCAGATTTGATTTCTCTATCGCTCTTCATTCCTACTTAGGTTTCTGATAATTGATTTCTTTTCCATTTTTCTCCATCTCTTCTAAAGTTTTTGATAATCGATTTCATATGTAAATCTTAATTTTTGTAATTGATTTCCATTTTTATGTTAAGGGTTTTCACATGCATTGATTTCCTTTGTAATTCTTCTTTGTGAATTGAGTTTTCATGTGGTTTGAAATTGTTACAGTTTGTAATCAATTTCCATTTTTCATGTGGTTTTAAACTATAGTTTTCATGTGTAACTGATTTCCATTATCCTCCACGAAACTGTTAAGGGTTTGTAATCCACAACATGTTTGAAACCATATACCATTGTTTGTAAAGTATTGAACTTTGTTCTTTGCTTTGCTTTTTTTGTGGATATGTTCTTAAGGTATTGAACTTTGAACTTTGTTATTTGCTTTGATTTTTGTAGATGTTCGGCCATCTACTGAAACTAATGCTAACCAAAAATCTGTGTGATTGTGCCTTTTAACAAGGGTGTATTGTGATTTTTTGGGGTAGAGGCCTATGCTTCATGATAACTGGTAGCTAATTATAGTATATTGCACAACGGGGGTACAGTAATACCTAGTGAGAGCACAAGTATATACTTTCACTAGAATCGCTACAAGTAATATAATGGTACAAGTACCGAGTATCGTTCTCACAGGGACTGGACTATTGAGAATTGCTAATTTTCATGAACTTCTTGCACAAGTTTCGAAGTTGGGAAAAATATTTGCTTTTGATGGCGATTAGACAGAAAATTCGGAAAGAACTTTATAATTAAAAGCTGGGTCTGGGTACGGATGTAAGCTTTTCTTGGGAAAAACGTAGTAACAAGATGGTTGAACTCTTTATAGTACGAAATGTCTATAAAAAGCCCAATCTCTCGAAAGTGGATTTTTATAGACCGGTCCTACAAGGTGTTCATAAAGTTTCCACCTTTACCGACTCTTGATCTTGCCGATTTAACTAAGTTGATAAAAATAATCAAGTTCTACCAGTATGGAGATTTATACCCAGATCTCTTTGTGATATAAATCTCGACCGGCGTTTGAACCTTAGTAAATCATACAAAACCCGTATCTCTATGTGGTTATCAAAGACTCTCTCAAATCTTTGTGCATCACTTAAGCCGTATTTCGAATCCGCCCCTCTCGAGGTCAAGATCTAATATTAACACATAAAAGTGATTGGCTTATCTGTGTTGAGTTAAAGTCTCGACTCAAGTGACCAAGGTCAAGAGTTGATAACGATAGTCACACCCAAGTGTAACCTACTAGACCCAAGTTGGCTTACATCCGCACCCAAGAAGGTGCTTAACTCATAATGATAATAAAAGACATAATATAATAAAAGAAATAACTATCAACTACTTGCATAATGAAAATGAACTACAATTATAAAAGGAAATTAAAGTACGGAATTTAATTACTTAAAAGTGCGGAAATTAAATACAATAAAGTAAGTACGAAAATTTAAATACAAGAAATAAAAGTGCAGAAAAGTAAAAGACGTAAAACAAATACGAGAATAAAAATACAGGAATTAAATCCTACACTTCAAGTCTAAATACTTGGAAGTATTTTAGACTTGAATGAGGAGAAAGATGGATGATGGATGTTGATGATGGGAGGTGAGAGAGATGTTGATGGTGGAAGGTGTGAATTAAATGCTCTCCAAAAGTCTTCTATTTATAGGAGGGGGTTTGAGCATCCAAGGGCCAAGATTGAGTCTTCAATGAGTGGCCATGATCACTTCAGAAATGTTGTGTTTCTAGCTCACATCCAGCCCTAAAATCTGCTGGGTAATATCCTCGGGTGCCCACAGTGGTGTGCCCACAAACTGACCTGCAGTATTAATTTTCGCAAGAATGAACATATTGGTTAAGTTATCATATTTTGCAAACAATGTGGACCAAATGAAGGGATAGGAGCAAAAGTGGGTAAAAAGACGAATAAAAACCTATAAAAATAACAACAAATAACTCTAAAAAATGAGAGTTATCAATAACCATCGTTGGATTAATCATCATGTGGGTCACAACTAAGGTACAAATAATATTGTTCCATTGATCAAATAAATCTTAATTGCATTTTAAAGTTTCTTTTTAACTTTTTACATTTTTTATGATATATGTAAGATCAACATCAGTGCCAGGTATCAAAGTGAGGTTGCTACTGAGATAAAATAAAGTTCTGGTATTTGGACCAAGGATTTACACAACTCAGGGAAGAACACTTTGCAAGCATACCAAAGAACTGTGCAATGCTCTTTCGTTGCTTTGATTTGTTTGATGTATCAAAATTCATCTCACGAACCTTTCATTTTGTTATTAGTATATTTGTAATATTAAATATTTCTTAATCTGAAATATGGTTTCTGCTATCATCTATATTGTTATATGTTTTTTTGATGGTTACGTACTTAATAAATGGGTTGCATCTGAAGGTGGCCTTCCTGTCTTGGTTGGAACAGTTGATTTTCATGGGTTTAAGGACAGGGTTATGATCATACGGGTTCTGTTATGTAGCTTGTTTCTACATTTACAAATGATTTGGTTTGGTGTGATATGGTTCGTTTCTTATCTGGAATTTCAACATTTGTTCCTTGAATGGTTATTGGTTTTGGGTGTATCAGATGGTTGGTATATGGTGGAAGTTGGTCATTTCTGTTTTGTTTATCTTCGAGTATCTTGAGTTCCATGTCTACTTGTCGTGGGTTGCTATTTTTTTCATACGTATCTAATGGGACAATATATTAAGTTGATGTTTTTCTGCTTTTTATGGTAGAGTTCTTATTTGGTGGTTGTTGTTTCTAGATTATAATTTTGCAATGTCCTAAGACTGCTAATGGTTTACTGTCTTCTTAACTATGTGGCTGCAAATGGTTTACTTGTGGAATATGAAGTATTTTCTATGGAACTTCAAATGGTTATGTTTAGTTTGTTATGGCAACAGATGGAAATTTGAAGGGTAATATGGGGTATTATTGGATGTTTAGTGAGTTTTTAATTGTTGTTTGGAGTATGGGAAGTGTTGGAAAAGTCATTGGGTTTAGGTTGAACACAGGTTATAAAGTTTCTCATTGGCTCTTTTTTTGGGAGGTTTGGTGGATTTTTTGATCTTATAATAGACTTTTATGATGATGAAAATTTTGTGTGTTGGTGGAAAATATTTGGGGTTAAGTTTTGTGAGATTTGGAATTTTTCTCAATATGCAAATTGTAATGTGTTGCACTTGTGCTTATGCGACCTCTATGAACAATATGGGCCTATGGAATGGTCGTTTTACTCTCATTCGTATCCTCTTGATTTGGCAGGAGTCGTGGACCCATTTTGTAACGAAATGCAAACCATGGGGACGGTTAATGTACTTATTCTAAAAGAATGACCGTATCCAAATTCAACAAATCACAAGACCTACGGTGTAACCGTGATTTACTCTAATACTTTCAGGTTTCTTCTTTAGGTTTGAAATAACATTTAACTTTTGATTTCTTCTTTAAATTTGAAGTAACACTCAAATTTGGGTTTCTTTTGCTTTTGTAAATGCATTTGTAATTTAATTATAAAATTTGAAGTTTATAATGAACATAAACTTTATATTCCCGATTTACAAAAAAATTTGACGTCCTGCCGCAATCCGCGGGTACCCAACTAGATTGTAACTGGTCGTCATGTTTAGAATTGCTCAAGTATTGCATCCCGCCGTATTGCGCGGGTACACTACTAGTATATATAAAAGGAAAAGATTGGGGTATTGAGGTGACACAATAAAGATTGAATATTCTCAAATGGTGAATTGTGGTTGATTTGGTGTTGTCCTACATTGGTAAGAAGTTGAAAGATTAGAACAAAGTGGTGTGTATAAGAAAGATGAACGAGATGCATTGTGTAAATTCATGTGGTTTAACTCATAGGGTTGTCTATGTTGGATGACCTTTTTTGCAAAAAAAAATTAGTTTGATTCAAGGGGTTATCTTATTTTATATGACCATATTTTACAAAAAAGATTTAGTAGTGGTTATCATTTTTATATAATCTATCTATCTATCTATCTATCTATCTATATAAGAGAAATATTGGAGTATTGAGGTGGCACCAAAAGAATTGAGTATTCTCAAATGGTTAATTGTGGTTGATTTGGAGTTGACCCACATTGGTGAGAAGTTGAAACATTGGAACAAGGTGGTTTGTATAAGAAAGGTGGATGAGGTGCATTGTGTAAATTCATGTGGTTTAACTTATAGGGTTGTTTATTTTGCATGACCTTTTTGCAAAAAAAATTAGTTTGATTCAAGGGGTTGTCTTATTTTTTATGGCCATCTTTTGCAAAAAAAAAAAAAAAAAAAAAAATCTTAATAGTCATTATAATCGTTATATCTTCTTTATATATAAAAAGAAAGTCTTGGAGTATTAAGGTGGCACCATAAGAATTCAGTATTCTCTAATGGTGAATTGTGGTTGATTTAGAGTTATCCCACATTGGTGAGAAGTTGAAAGATTTGAACAATGTGGTGTGTATAACAAAGGTGGATGAGATGCATCGTGTAAATTCATGTGGTTTAACTCATAGGGTTGTCTATTTTGGATGACCTTCTTTTTACAAAAAAAATTGTTTGATTCAAGGAGTTGTCTTATTTTGGATTGACCATCTTTTGTAAAGAAAAATATTAGTAATCATTATCATCTTTATATCTTATTTATTGAGGTGACACAATGAGCATTGAGTGTTCTCAAATGGTGAAATTGTGATTGATTTATAGTTGTCCCACATTGGTGAGAAGTTTAAACATTGAAACAAAGTGGTTTGTATAATAAAGGTGAATGAGATGCATTGTGTAAATTCATGTGATTCTGTTTTGGATTACCTTCTTTTTGCAAAAAAAAAAAAGTTTGATTTAAGGGGTTGTTTTATTTTCAATGACCATCTCTTGCGAAAAAAATCTTAGTAGTCATTATAATTGTTATATATGTAGAGCAAAGATCATTTGTTAACCATCCATTTCTTGTTAACTTTATCCATTTTTTGTTAACTTTATAAACCTTGTTCAACCAATAGAAATGCAAGGATGATTGTTGTTTAAATTGTGTAAATATTTAATGTAAAAAGGTAGAAACGTCATTTTGTAAATAACCAATTTTTCATTAATTTTATTGGGAGTTACAAAATGAAGATTTCATAATTATATTGTAGGTTATGATTGTATTATTTTGTCCATTTTCATCATTTTTTTAAATCATATCAATATTACTAAAGTCTTCTAGTTCATATGTTTGATACAATCGTATAGTCGCTGTTTTCAGGAAATTTTTCTGGTAGTCATCTTAATTCAGAAAACACGTGAATATCCCTGAAATGTCGGCAACAATGACATCCAATGAACGTTGATGTCCTTTCGTTACTAACACAACAAAATTAACAAATAATCAAACATTGTTTATAATATCTACGATTTTTATATTATTTTTTTAAACATTCACGATGAACAAACATCTTCATTTTTAACATTAATGATCATTGTATATAATATCTACGTTTTTTTTATCATTTGAAAGATATTCAAACACATAATGCACATTGATCGTATATGTCATTCTGAATCGTTTGGTAAAGACTGCAACTTTTAGTAAAACATTTCGATTATCGTATGTGGCAACATGAAGAAATATCCCGAATTTATGTAGTAAAAATGAATGAACAATGTAACGAAAATATATGTTCATATTTATAATGTTCAACAACGTTCATTGTTTATAATGTTCATCAATGTTCAAATATATATAGTGAAAATGAATGAACAGTGCAAAGAAAAATATTTATCAATGTTCAGCAACATTCATTGTTTATAATATACCATATATTTAGTGAAAATGAATGAAAAGTGTAACGAAAAATATTTTTCAATGTTCATATTTATAATGTTCAACAACGTTCATTGTTTATAATGTTCATCAATGTTCAAATATATGTAGTGAAAATGAATGAACAATGTAACGAAAAAGTGTAAATGTGCACTTTGATTCACCTTGGATGCACATGAATGGACATGAACATTGTATACGTGATGTTCATATATATTATCATTATAGATGTGTAAAACATATAATGAATAGTTTTTGATAAGTGAATCCTAATTATTGGCGATATATGAACATTAGTAAAGGATGAACTAATTAACAATCTCAATTTCAAAATAATGAATCGTAGAGGAATCATCGGTTACGATTGTGGTTTAAGGGGAAATTAATGAGCCATTAAATGGGGGTTTAAAGGAATGATTGTTCCCCAAATTACCCCTAACCACATATGTTCACATGTGAATTTAATAAATAAAACCTATTTTATTAATTACAAAATTAGTTTTAATCTCAACCATCCAATGTTAAGATGGATGCTTGAGATTAGTTCATAAAGTTAACAACAAAACAAAGGTTAACAAAAGAACCTAATCCTATATATATATATATATATATATATATATATAGGGTCAGTATAACACCCGTAATTTTCGGTAAATGAATGTCACCCGGACATTTCTGTGACTTGTAATCAGTGGGGTTTTGTTGGAAAATATATTGTTTGAAGTCCCTTGGAATATCGGGAGTATTGGCAGTGAAAAAGTCGAGTTTCGGAGCTCCGGAGAGGTTCTACGACAATGCCCGGCGACTATGACGAGTCACAGTCGCACTGTCATAATCGCATGGAGTGTACGTGAGCTGGATAACACCAGCGACTATGACCAACGACATTGCCCAGGGCAATGTCGCATGGTCAATGTCGCCAAGGGGGACCAGGCCGCTGTTAAGACGAACTTTCAGCCTATTTCCTCATTTCCCTCATCCAAACTTTCCCTATTCTCTCCCAAATCGTTTTCCCTCTTCTCCCTTCAAACCCTAACTTATTTGTGGCTCAAATACTTGTATTTTATGGAGAGGAAACACCATCAAGTGGAAAAATGGAAAGCTTTGGTCAAGGATTCACCATCTCCATCTTCATCTTCAACCTCTAACTCATTTTTAGGTTTCTAGGTTTTCACCAAAACCTATGTGGTAAGCTTACTTTCTCCATCTCTAAACCTTGGTAGGTGATATAAGTGCTCCATTGATGATTTCCTAAGTAGTATGTTTCTCCATTTTCGGTTTGGAAGATTTTGGAGGAATTAGGTCAAAATTATGGTTTTTGGTATAAGTTGAGGTTTTGATGTAAAATGTTTGGGGAATGTTTCTATATGGTTGAAAATGGTTATTTACGGTTGAAAATGTTTGGATCTAGGTTTATGGAAGTTTTGACCTTGAAGATTCAAGTTGCTTCAAAAGAGCTCTAAGCGGGGTAAAATCTAGATTTAGCCTAAATCTAGCAAGGTGAGTTCAAGTTGAATTGTGAAAACGGTGTACATGCCAAAATGTTACTTTAAAGTGTTTGTGTTCTTCATTAAATGGTTAACTGTTGATAAGTTTTGGTTATTTGAAAATGGTTAACTTTATAAACTTATATAACCCACATCTTTGGGATTTTTGGACATTTTGATAAATGTGTCATAAATGAAGGTGTCTTGATGGTTTATTGCATAAATAGATATTGGTCAAAAATGCACTTTAGTGTTTGTTGGGTTTTATGCATTATTCATGAAATGGAATGTTTGAAAATACGAATGTGTGAGTCCTTTGGTTTTGGTCATTCCCGACCTTAGGGACATTTTGGAAATTGTAAACCTTTTTGGTTTTGGGCCGAAGGCCAATTGTAATCTGAGTCTCAAGGATTTTGGGAAAAGATGTATTTTGGTTTGTGTAACCTTACTGACTCGCGTACTTTAGCCAATCGTTCATTATGCGTTCTTGGGACTTGGATTAACCTCAGATGAGTCTTTGGAACAGTTGTTCAATCTTGGTCGTATGGTGTACCTAGTTGCACCTTATTTGGGAATTACATGTTTTGAGTGTGTTGTTATTCTTTTGAGTCATGTAACGTTTTGACCGTAATGCATTGGATCCATAGGCATAGAGGTCGGTTTATCATGTAAATGCGGGATGAGGTCCTCGAGTTGTAATTTGGAAATAGGCATTGGTGATACGATGTAAGTTTCCAAATGAACAAGCGTGTCAAGGATGGTGAGGTCCCAAGGTAAAAATCCATGAATAGGGTTGAACTTGATGATTCTTTGGAACTAAGATCCATGAATAGGGTTGATGTTCCAACGGCTAAAGATCCATGAATAGGGTTGATGCCTATGATGACTAAAGATCCATGAATAGGGTTGATGTCTACCTTGACTAAAGATCCATGAATAGGGTTGATGTCTACCTTGACTAAAGATCCATGAATAGGGTTGAACTTGGTGATTCTTTGGAACTAAAGATCCATGAATAGGGCTGATGTTCCAACAGCTAAAGATCCATGAATAGGGTTGATGCCTATGATGACTAAAGATCCATGAATAGGGTTGATGTCTACCTTGACTAAAGATCCATGAATAGGGTTGATGTCTACCCTGACTAAAGATCCATGAATAGGGTTGATGTCAATGGTTGCCCATCCTTGAAGTTATGCTTATAACATAGATACGTGGCTTATCTTTATGTGCCGCCACATTCGATGGAATCGGGTCTTCCCCGTCACCGAAAGGTGTTATTTTGGGTATTGTATTTTGGTATCCATGTTTTTGGTGATATTTTATATGTACGGGTTTTATCCATGATTTTATGAGTTAGGTAATATGGTCCACCGTGTTTGGGTGTTTCGGGAAATAAGTTTTATGTACATTTTTATAAATTGGGAGTTCAATTTCTATTTAATGCTTTGAGTGAGTTTTGGGTTGAATTTACTCTACGAAGGAATATTTTATGTTGGGGTATTCGTCTTTAAAATGTGCATATTTGGAAAATGAGTCGTCTCATATTAAAGCTAATCATTTTGGAAAATTATGGTTTAAATGTTAATCTTTAATGTCAACATTAAGTATTCATATATGTTGAAAACTCTTGAACTCACTAAGCGTTAGCCTAACCCTTTTTATTTGTCGGCATGTGCACCAGGTTTCAGTTGGGGGTTTTGGTTCTAGCAGTACTATGAAGAGTTGAGCCTTAGCCTTATACAAGTGTAAGTAGTTGGTGAAATCTTCCACAGTTTGGAGATAGTGACTGTTATTGGGTTTTAGTAGTACCCGTCCTTATTATAGTCTGTATGTATGGAATGGAATGTGTGTATTGAGGTTAAATCTTAAACTGTGGTTGTAGATGAATAATTTATCGATGTATTTAGAAAATTTTAAATTGGTTGCTATTTCCAGAATTGAGGGTGTTACAGTCAGGTTCATTTGTTAACCACATTTTTTGTGTTAACTCTATAAATCATTATAAGTCTTGATCATGGAAATCAATGGTTGAGATTTAATATCTTTTAAAAGCCTTAATAAATGCACAATTAATGAAAAATTAGGAGTGAACTATAGTGATAAGGGTATTTTGGGAAAAAATAAATAAATGAAACATTATGTCTTTATTCTCTCTTAATTAATGTTCCTTTCAAAAAATTGTAACCCCTGATTCATTAGTGTTCATGAATCTGCATGTATTTGAACATTATTCTTCCAAAAGAATCGTAACCCCCGGTTCATGCATGCTCATATGAAGAAATATGAACATTATTAGTTTTAAATATAATATCCATAAGAAGAAATATGAACAATATTACTTTTAAATATCATATTCATATGAATAAATATGAACAATATATTACTTTTAAATATCATATTCATATGAAGAAATATGAACATGAATGAACCACCACCTTACTGTTAATGTGACTCGTTAACAAGTTTTTGTACATATGCCCAATGGTGAAGTAATGAACAAACATGAACAGGTTGGATGAAAAACTCATGGTCGTATGTATGATCTGATGTTACCACGATACATGCAATCAATGAACTACCATCATCACTGCTTAAATATTGGATGTAAACTTTCACCCAATCTTGGTTCATGAACAGTGAACTAAAAGACAAGAGTAATGAAAAATAAACATAATCTGGAGTTCGATGAAATTCATAATTCAAAATCCATCAAAATTGATACCCATAATTCACTTAGTTCCCAAACTACTTCTAACTGATAATTATAGCCAACAGAGTTTCGTATGAAAACACCAACCATCATACCAAGTGTTGTTGCATATATTTACACAATGTCATGAATACTTAGTTGAACATACATGAACACCTACAAAATGTTCATCATTGTTGAACACACCTTCGAAACAGTTAACATTACAGCTAAATCATTCTGTATAAGGTTAACACTATATGAGAATTTTTGAATTAAAATTAATACCGGATAAAGTTTTTGAAAATAACCACTATATGATTTTGAAAAAAAAAGAAATCAGTCATGAAAATGTTCATATGATTTTAACATTATTTTGAAAATAGATTTTTTTTTTAAATCATAACCTACACTAGAATGAAGGAGGCTTTATTTTTGTAACCCCCAAATAATTAAATGAAATATAAAATATTTGCTAATTAAGAATTGACATTTCTACCCTTTAGCATTAAATACTAAAACAAAGAAAACAACAATCAAAGATGGATTTCTATTGGTTGGAAATGGTTCATAAAATTAACAACAAATGGTTGGTTAACAAATGATCCTCTCTCTCTCTCTCTCTCTCTCTCTCTCTCTCTCTATATATATATATATATATATATATACCAACCCGAGTTGCACATAGCTTTAAAACATTTAGTTTAAAATCTACAAAATTAGAAAAGTGAAAAATTAGTCGCTCGTACTTAACCATCTAAAATATTATAATCATGCAAATATAAATATAAGATGTTGATATAAATATTACAATAAAAAGTTTGAATTGGATTGAATACATCAATCAACAATGACGGTTTTGGATATGTTGATGACTTTAGTGTCATCAAACATTCTAGTGTAGTTGTGATTTACATGAAATCCTCGGGGTTTATTGATTAAGTTATAATATGAGTTAGGAGATGTAGAGTGCATACTCGTATAACCTATTGTGAACTTAAGATCTTCATAAAGCATGGATCAAGGGGTCGCAACCCCCTTGCAGAGTTCTAGGGGGCAGGGTCCTTAGCGGTGGTCCAAAGGGAAGGCCCCCTTTGCGGTGACTGCTTAGCACACATAGTTAAGGGGCCGCCCTTGTGGGGCTCGGTGCGACATCCTAGACCAAAAATAGTATGCACTAAGTAAAGTTAAGAACATTGGCTGAACTTGTGAAGACTAAGTATAAATTTAGAGAACTAGTTTCAGAAGACAAGTTTTGGATTCATATGTAGCTTTCTAAACTTCATTTTAGAATGCGGGACTTGGATTCGAAATACAAGTCGCCTTTTGAACTTTGGTGAAGTAAAAGTTATTAATCTTATATGATGGTAGTTATTTGATAACTATTCTTATCTTCAAATAACTACCTAACCACCCCAAATTAGATAGTGAATAACTATTTATTTTAAAGGGGGTTTCAATCTTATTTTAACATATGAAAAACACAACATCAAGTGTATTTTTGCTCTCGATTATGCCTTAAATCTAGAGTGTATATTTAGATTATCCTCATATAAACTTCTTGATACCTTAGGCTGAAATACAAATACAAAGGAAATATTAATATAGACAATTATTCGGTTCATGATCCATATTAGGATCCAAATTACTACATCAATATCATTCTATAAACCCATACTTCTATCAAGATATTTTTGAAGGATGGATGACTAGGATTTTGAATTCAATCTATCGGGTTGACGTGTAACATCCTTGTTTTTGGAAAATTTAATCATCATGGTTTAATGTGTTATTTGATGAAGTATTGGATATGTTACCAAGTTTAGATGCATTTTGTGATTATAGAAAAGTTGGATGGTCAAAGCATTATAAAAGCAAAGTTGTTAAGATATTATGGGTATAAAACCCTCAAATCCCCTACACATCCTCAGTTTTGGTTGTTTTAGAGCTTTAAATGGAAGAAAAACACTCTCGTTGCAAGTGAAGATACTTGTTGTAATTTAAGAAGGAAATAGTTGGTTTTAGGGGATTGCATGAAGATTGAGTCTCAAAATTACCATTGAAGCTTCCATGGAGCTCAGCCAAGGTAAAACTCCACACTTAGGGTTTCTTCTTTTCTTTTCTTTTTCTGGGAAGGGTGTCCTAGGCTATGCCTAGACTAATCCCTTGACAAATTATGATTGTAAGACATCAGCCTTGATTAAACCTTAGTGGCCACAATTGTTGTGTATGCCTGGATTCGAACCCTGGGCAGATGGGATATTCCACCACATCCTTAACCAGTACGCCACAACCCTTGTGGTTATTAGGGTTTCTTCTTCTTGGTCAAAATCTTTCATTCTTAGTGTTGGAAGCTCAATGTTATAACTACATAGGTCACATTGTATCTATTTTGAGTAGATATAAGTTTAAAGAACACATTTTCTTCCGTCAAAAGATATATCCACGTTTTTGGGGTTGTTGTAGTTTTTTTTGTCCAAAGCTTGTAAAAATGGTAATAAATCAATCGTAGATATGTTTGAGGTGTGTAATATGTCTCTAGAACCGTTGAGATGTCATCTACAATCTATATGTTTTGAGGTAGAGCTGATTCAAACTGTAAGTAGGTCAAAAATCGGGTTCAATAGAACAACTTTGTTTTATGACGGGATTGAGTAAACAATCTTCAAATATTAGGATAAAATTGGTTTTAAATCCGCTTGGAGTGATTCTTAATGGTTGGAAAGTTCAAAGGGTTGACTAGATATTTTGTTTAGAATGAATTCTTTGATTTGGTGATCACACATGGTTTATCTAGGTAGTACGAAGATTGCGCAAGTCAGATGATAACTAGGTTTAAATAGCATAACAAGGTGAGTTCCACGTTGCTTTGTGAAAACTTTGTAAATGTCAAAAAATGTTCATGATTGTCTCTTGACTCATTTCATACTTTGATACGTGAATGACATTATATTGTAGGAAAGTGCATATTTGTTGAGTATTTGGATTTCTCAAATGATATATCATGATTGGTGTATATTTGGTGATTTTGAACCATAAGCAAGAGATTATTGGGTTTTTATAACTATTGGTTGTTTATTGGAACCACTTGGGCACTTTATGCACTTACTTGCATGAATGTTAAGAAATGCGTATCTTTGAGCAATTTGATGTTTTAAGATGTAAGTCACATGAATTGGAGTCTCTGGCTGGTTTTACCATGTTAAATGTTGTGTTGGGGTTGGCCTAACCTTTAGGTGTTCATTTGTGTGTGTAAACATTTGATGCTTGTAATTGGATAATTACTTGGAGTATACATGTCATTAAGTGTGTTTGATTTGCCATGTTATAATTAACAAGTTTGTAGTTTTGATGCTTTAACCCTTTATGTATAAAGGTTAACTACTTTGTGTTATCCGTCAAATATCAAATCCAAAATTCCACATCGTTCTTCGACGGTTCGACCCGCTTAATATTTGTCCAAAATTCAACTATTGTTAGCGTACTTGTTTAACTTTTTTTTCAACTTGCTCAATGTCTTTTAATTTTATTTTAGAGAGACATTTCTTTTATAATTTGGTATGTTATTTTTTTCATAATGTTTTATTGTAGATATTTCATTTTAGATAATGATGTCTTTTTAGTTTAAAACCCATAAGAGGTCCAAATCGCCTAAATCGGTCAAACAGTGATATCTGCAAAAAGTCGTGTTGCGACTATAAATAAGGCGTTGGGTGGGAGGCAACCCACCAGGTTTGTTTTCGTTTAAGTTACGTAGTTTTAATTTTTCGTTTTGCTTTTAGTTTCGTTTCGTTGAGGCCTCTTGTCAAAAATCTGAGTTTTGAGCGATTCCCATTGACTAACGCAGTTTTGGTGGTAAGTTATGGCCTTGTGGAGCTCACAATTGCTCCTAATCAAGTTTGCAAAATTTGTCCTTCGAGAGTTGCATTGCTAGTTAACTCTCGGTGTAATTACTGGTAGTCTCTGGATTGTTTTGAGAATTTGGCCTTCGAAAGTTTCACCGAGACTTAAGTCTCGGTGCTTGTACCGCTAGTCTCTACCATGGACTCATAAAACCGAAAACCCTCCCACGCCAGTTGCACCCGCTACTAAACCCCCGGTACAAGTACCGGTGGGCACTGTGGTTCTGAGGCTCAAGGGACTCTCGATAAGTCTCGGTGCTAGTATCGATGGGTTCTGCTTGCTCGATGCTTACCAGACCGCGAGACTTCTTTCGAGAATTTACTAGCGACCCAACCGGTGGCCACTGTAGTCTTACATGAATAAAGAAACCCCACAAGACTTGCATCGAGACTTAAGTCTTTGTGCTTGTATCGGTACCCTCTGTCTCCACAAAGCTCAAAGAAACCCTAAGAGACTTGCACCGAGACTCAAGTCTTGGTGCTTGTACCGGTAGCCTCTGTCTCCACAAAGCTTAAAGAACTCTAGAGAGTTATACCGAGACTTAAGTCTTGGTACAACTACCGATAGCCACTAGAACCTAAGCCGCACAAGAGGGGAAGAACTCGCACCTCTCCAACCAATGATAGTGCTTGATCTAATTTGCCCTCCAACTGGTTCATATGATCACACAGTTGGGCCTAATGTGGTGACCCGTGGCTCGTTGAACCTCGAGATGGGCGGGAATTGGATCCTACCTAGTGGGCTAGCTCATATTCCTCGTCAGATTGTGCCTCGGCCTGATCTGCTTCATCCACCTCCACCAGTATGTGTATATCTTCCCGATTCCACACTTCCTTGGTCTCATGCTTCCTTGAGTAGGTGATTTGGTAAGCATAGGTGCGATCGCCTAAGTCTCGGGGTGGTCGGATCGGTAATTGGGATTTGATACCTACTTGAATACAGAAATCATAGATTAAGCAAGGAAATGGTAGAATACCCGTATCGCGATCCAAGGCAGCATTGATGATTTTGAGGTGGATGATGCAAGCCACATCGATAATCATCGAGCTTTGAATGCAGTAGAGAACTTTCGTTACGCTAGGATTGGCTTCATGACTATGTGTGGATGGTTTTAAACTGTGTCAGGAAAACCATCCAAAATGCCGTGTCGATGTGCATTTGACTCTTTTTTTGATTCCCTTCTCCGTAGTTCAATAAGAATTTCCATTTCTTCTCAGTGTGCCCACGATCACGCCACTATGCTCTACCCTCTTTCCTACCCCCCGGATGGGCGGCACACAACCAATAAATCCGATCGTATCTATCCGCGGGAGGCCATAGTAGCTATAAATATCAGATACCTTCATTGTAACCTTATGGCCTCGAACCATTAATGGCCATAAGGTTACGACAAAGGTATCTGATATCCACAGCTACTATGGCCTCCCACGGATAGATACGACCAGATTTATTGGTGGTGTACCCCCCATCCCGAGGGTAGGAGAGAGGGAAAAGCATATCGGCGCGATCGCCGACGTACTGAGAAGAAATGGAAATTCTTATTAGACTACGGAGAATAGAATCAAAAAGAGTCGAATGCACGTCAACACGACATTTTGGATGGTTTTCTAAGACGCAGTTTAAAACCATCCACACAGTCATGAAGCCAATCTCAGCGTAGCGAAAGCTCTCTACTACATTCAAAGATCGATGATCATCGATGCTGCCTCGGATCGCGATACGAGCTGTAAGATTGGTAAAAAGAGTCGATGCCTCCACCATTCTATTCCCACCAATTTATAGAGTACAAGAATGAAGGAAACCTATACAAAGTAGGAAACCTATTAAAAACAAATATTCACGGAATAATTAAATATTTACAAAATATTTCTACTTAATTATTTGATTTACTATCACACCCCCGCAGTCGAAGCGAGAGATGGGCGAACGGTGAGATTGGACCGGAAATCCAAGAAAAGAGAGGAGGGTAATCCTTTTGTGAAAATATCAACATATTGCAATGAGGAGGGAACATGGAGAACACGAACTTGCCCAAGGGCCACCTTTTCACAGACAAAATGAATGTCCATTTCAACATGCTTGGTACGTTGGTGTTGAACTGGATTGTAAAATAAGTAAACAACACTGACATTGTCGCAGTAGACGATAGTTGCTTGCTGAAGGGGGCAAGGAAGTTCAAGTAGAAGGTTGCGAAGCCACGAAGTCTCAGCTACAACATTTGCCACCCCACGATATTCTGACTCAGCGTTTGAGCAAGAGAGAGTGGGTTATCTTTTCGAAGACCAGGAGAGAAGATTGTCGCCTAAAAACACACAGTATCTAGAGGTCGCCCCAATCTGCATCAGAATAGGCCACTAGGCTGGAAATAGAAGAGGCAGATGAGGCCGACAAATGGAGACCGTAGTCAAGGGTGCCACTTATATACCGCAAAATGCATTTCATGGCCTGAAAGTGGGGTTCACGAGGAGCGTCCATATGAAGACAAATTTGTTGTACCGCATAACTAATATCAGGACGAGTGAAAGTGAGGTATTGCAGAGCTCCAGCAAGTCTGCGGTATAGAGTCGGGTCAGAGACGAGTACACCGTCATGGGCACTAAGTTTAGACTTAGTGTCGACAGGGGTAAGAGTCGGTCGACAATTGTGCATCCCCGCACGCTCAAGAATCTCTTCACTATACTTGCGCTGGGATAGAAACATAGCACCCTTAGAATGTTGGACCGAAATTCCCAAAAAATAGCTTAGAGACCCCAAGTCTGTCATGGCAAATTCGGAACTCAAACGAGACATAATATGCCGAAGGAACTGATCAGATAAGGCAGTAAGGATAATGTCGTCAACATATAGTAGAAGAAAAGTTGTATCACCCCCGTGCTTATATATAAAAAGAGACTAGTCACTCTTACTACCGTAAAAACCAATCTGAACAAGATATGTTGAAAATCAATGGAACCATGCTCGGGGGGCTTGCTTTAGACCATATAGGGATTTCCGAAGGAGACAAACATGTTTCGGAGCTTTGGGATCAACAAAGCCAGGTGGTTGGTGCATATACACAGTTTCGACTAAGTCTCCATGAAGGAACACATTCTTGACATCCAGTTGATGAATGGGCCAAGAGTGAGATAAGGCAATACTGAGTATTGTCCGAATGGTAGCGGGTTCGACAACGGCACTGAACGTCTCATCACAATCCACCCCGACCTGTTGCGATTTATTGTAACGCTGTAACGAGCCATCATAATGATATTTGTACTTAAATAACCACATGCAACAAATAATATTAGCATCAGACGGCCGAGGGACCAAGTCCCACGTACCATTTTTAATTAAAGCATTATATTCCTCATGCATGGCAACATTCCAGTTGTGGTCCTGGAGGGCAGTTAGGTGGGAACGGGGGAGAGGAGATATAGTGGTGGTGTGGAGATTGAAAGTGGTTTTGGGCTTACGGACACCAGATTGACTTCGTGTGGTCATCGAGTGACGTTGTAGGGGAGGGGGAGGAGAGGGAGAAGGAGGCGACCTATGGAGAGTTGTGGGAGCATGGTCGACAATGCGAGGCCGACGGGTATAAACACGTCCGCTAAAGGGGGAAGAGCCATGATGGGGAGGGATTGGTATTTGTTGGGTGACAGGAGGCTCATGAGGGGTGGTGGGTGTAGACAAGGGAGTGGTCAAAAGGCGTTCGAGCTCAAGTGGTGAGGGGTCTGAAGGGTTAAGGAAATCGTATGATGACTGGGATTGGGGTGAGTTGAGAGAACGGAAAAACATTTTCGTCAAAGGTGACATGACGAGAGATAATTAATTTATTGGTGGACAAATCGAGACACATATAACCACGATGGGAAATGGGATACCCAAGGAATACACAAGGGGTAGATCTAGGGGAGATTTTGTGGGGGGCTGTGGCAGAGAGGTTAGGGAAACAGAGACATCCAAACACCCGAAGATGAGAATAAGAGGGGACTCGAAGGTAGAGGGCATATGTAGGAGTGTTAAATTGAAGTATTTTAGTGGGAAGGATGTTGTGGAGGTAAACCGTCATATGAAGGGCTTCGACCCAATAGGAAGGAGGCAGAGAAGCATGGGTAAGAAGAGTACGAGAGATGTCATTAAATGTACGGATGATTCGTTCGGCCTTTCCATTTTGAGGGGAGGTTTTGGGGCAGGAAAAACGAAATAGCATGCCATGAGAATGGCAGAAAGAATGAAAAGAGGAATTATCAAACTCGCGTCCCATATCACACTGGAAGGATTTTATGTCTCGTTCAAATTGAGTCTTGATGAGCGTACGAAATTGAAGGAATTTAGTAAAAACTTCACTTTTGTATTTGAGAGGGTAAACCCATACAAAATGAGTAAAATCGTCTAATAGAACAAGATAATAACGATGACCATGTGTACTAAGAACCGGAGAGGTCCAAAGGTCACTATGTATTATATCAAATGGTGCATAAGTAGGAGACATAGATGGGGAGAAAAGTAAACGAGTACTTTTAGCAATGTGACATGATTGACATAAACTATTGGAGCAATGCTCCTTATTACAAGAAATGAAATGTTTGCTACGAAGAAAAGACAAAACATTATCCCTGGGATGACCAAGGCGTTGATGCCATATTTGAGAATAAATAGTCGCAAGAGACACAGGAGATGGTTGTGGTGGTTTGGAAGTGTGATTGATTGGATTGAGGTTTCTTGAGCTATTGCATCTCAGGAGTTTGTTCCTTGTTCGAAGATCCTTCACAGAGAAACCAGATGGGTCAAATTCGACAGATACATTATTTTCAGTAGTGAATTGACGCACATAAACAAGATTTTTAATAATTTGAGGTGTATGGAGTACGTTAGAAAGAGTGAGATTCGGGGTAAGTTGTGTCATACCAGATCCATTAACCGGAATACTAGAACCATTACCAACATATACACAAGGACTATTGCTTGAATTAAAAAAGGTACGAAGGTTACCTGGGTTTGATGTCATGTGTGATGATGCTCCTGTGTCCATATACCATGTGTTGACTGGTTATTGTAGCGTCATGGCACTAAAGGCGTTGGGCAAATCAGTGGCTTGTAGCTCAGAATTGTTGTCAGGTGGAGAGGCAAAGAATGCCTGAGGATCACATGGGGTTGGGCCTAATAGTCCTTGAGAGGAGCCACGAGGGGGGAGACCTGTAGGGGTTGTTGGATAAGGACATGGAGGTAAAGCCCAACCACCCCAATATGGTGGCAATTGACTAAGGGTCTGTTTGTTAGCAGCTTAATGAGACTCACAGCTTATTCATTCAGCTATATATGACTGTTTGGTAGTGGCTTAATAATATAGAAAGTGGCTTATTCAGTAAGATTTCAAGGGGGAGCTTTATGCAGAAAGCCAATTTTTTTCTAAACCAGTCCATCCCATTAAAAAACACGTTCCTTCCATATATAAAAAAAACTCTCACAAATAAAAACCTTCCAAATCTATACAGACAGATTAATCCACACAGACAATTTTATCCATACAGAACTTAATGGAAAACCAACCAAACAACCCCTAAGAGTGGGCCATCCAGAAGGTGATGTTTGGTTGTGGCGCCCAGGTTGTGATCCACGAGTATTGCCGTTGGATCTATTGTTTTTGCGCCTACGGTTTCGGTTTTGAGCTTGAAGTTGTCCCCTTTGGTTTGAGTAAGGCAGTGAAGAAAGAGGTGCAGCTGGTCGGGGAAAATTTGATTGCGGCGGAGGAGTGGCAGCAACCATAGTCGTGGGTTCACCGGTGCGACCACGACGAGCCTCCTCACGAAGTAACATACTTCGAGCGGTATCAAAAGAGGGGAAGAGGGCTGAGTTGGCTAATAATGCTACCAACAGTGTCAAAAAACAGGTGTCAAGCCGTTGATGAGTTGAAGAACCAACCGTTGATCACTAACCTGTTGATCCACGTCAGAAAGTTGATTAGACAACATCTTTAGATGTTGACAATAAGAAGAGATGGAGGAGAAGTTCTCCAATTTGGTGTGAATAAATTGTTGTTCGAGATCAGCAGCACGGGCACTTTTTTTATCGTGGAAGAGGTTCTTGATACGAAGCCACGCCTCACAAGCAGTAGAACCAGATTTAAGGATAGTAAACAGAAGATCTTCCGAGATGGTGCCATAAATCCATGACAAAACAATGGCATCAAGTTGCTGCCATTTTGCCTCGGGGACGGTAGGGTCCGGTGTAGTTCCATCGATATGATCGAGAACACAATGGGCTCGAGTGACAACCTGGAATAGTTTAACCCATGAGTGGTATTGAACTTTCTGTGTATCGAGGGTCAAGGGAATGAGGCGGAGGGAACAGAAGTGGCCGGCGACTGTGGTGGCAAAGGAACAGGCTGGAATCGCCGTTATACAAAAAAAGACACAAGGATTGGAGCCTAAGCTCTGATACCATGTAAGATTGTTAAAAAGAGTCGATGCCTCCACCATTCTATTCCCACCAATTTATAGAGTACAAAAATGAAGGAAACCTATACAAAGTAGGAAACCTATTAAAAAAATATTCACAGAATAATTAAATATTTACAAAATATTTCTACTTAACTATTTGATTTACTATCACGAGTATTCTTCCATTTCCGTGCTTAATCTTTGATTTATGTATTCAAGCAAGTATCGAAATCCAATTACCGAGCTGACCACCTAGGGACTTAGACGATTACACCTATGTTTACCAAGTCACCTACTTAAGGAAGCATGAGACCAAGGAAGTATGGAATCGGGAAGATATACACATACCGATGGAGGTGGATGAAGCAGATCAAGCCAAGGCACAATCTGATGACGATGATAAGGAATAAGAGCCAACCCACGAGGTGGGATGATCTAGTTCCTGCCCATCGCGAGGTTCAATGAGCCATGGGTCACCACCTTGGGCCCAACCGTGTGATCAAATGAATCGGATGGAGGACAAATTAGATCAAGCACTATCATTGGTTGGAGAGGTGTGGACGAGCGTTCTACAGATAGAGCACTAGTTGGAAGATCGCGGCTACGATCAGGGCTACCTCACTGGCCAGGCGTGCAAGAGGCACGTCGAGCCATCTCAGTGAGACACCCTTTATATTTCTTACTCCTTTGATTCCTTGTACATTTTACTTTTCAGCCGTATGGATAACTGTACCTAAATACTATTGGCGCTACTCACATTCGTACGATACTCTTATTGTATTGCCACTGTCTAAGTATCACTGTTATTCAATAAATGGGCTTTGTGTTATGAATTATATGTCTATTGGTGAATTTTGCACATCTTATTGCATTTACTCAAAACCAAGCTGACACATTGGTGACAATGTGATGGTAAGGTTTGAGGTTGTACGCATGGGCATACTTATTATTACACTGCACTGTTTTGGGCCAAAATTTAAAATTTTCTTTTAGGATGAGGACACGAGATTTTATGAGAAGCACAATTTTCACAATTTTATATTGTCCTGCAAACAATGATATAGTATGGATGAACAATTAGGAGATTGCACGATTATGAGACATTAGTGGAGACCATTTGTGAGATGTTGAACCTATCGAATATCGATTCGATTCTGAGAGACATAATGCATAATAGTCTATACACTTATCTGTTATTCTTTCAGTGTGATTATAGTTAGATCTCACTATAAATTGCATCAAATAGCAAAGATATCCAACAGGATATTGAGTAAAGGGTTTAGTTGCCTACTCGTGTGGACCTCAAGACATGATTCCAGGCATAGTGTTCGTGTTCTTTAATCTGATCATTTTTTTGCTATCGTTCCCTTGTTTTAATTGTATGCACCCAAGCCCTTTTGAAGCCATACACTAATATAAAGTTTTCACTTCTCAACCCACGTTTAACCCCAGCCTAAACACTAGCCAGCCCTTATGCTAAGATGTGTCAATCACAAGCGGGTAGCGATAATGGTGGGTAAATAAAAGAGGATGCGAAAAGAAGTCAGATCCAAATGGATCACAGAGCTGCTATTAGAAAAGGGCCAATGGTTGCCACAAAAAAAACGGGCCAGTTTGTCCGAGCAGTTAAATTAAAGAAAAAAAGCAGGACGATAGAATAATACACTCAAAAGATGTAATGGTGGAAGAAAAGGAAACAGTGAGAAAAGAATAAAAGGGATAAGGAGGGCGAATAAATCGTGGACCGTGCATTTTCGACACATCTAGGCTTTTGTTCCACTCTAACATTCGTTTTTTAACCATAACCCTTAGCCCCGTTACAACCCGTTAAAAGACCTGGATGATCTTCTGGAAAATGTGATAAAGGTAGACTAACTCTTTTACCAAAATTCCAGTCTTGTTGCTTGATTTCCTTCTGAGATCACTTTGGTTTCAATTGTGCATTTTTTCAGTATTACATTATAATTGGATGTTCTTTTTCTATAAACTCCACCTGCATGAAATATATATGTGATAGCCTAGGATTTGAGTGAATCGAATGTATCCCATGAAGTAGGGTTAAGGCAAAATCCTCTCCGAAAGTGCAATTGAATAGTTGTAGTTCAGTATGGTGTCGATGTTTTCAATTCAATTTTCAATGTTTATTTTGTTAGTACCTGTCCAACGCTTAAATTCCCTATTGTCTTCTCCTTGTTCTTCACGACTAGTTGGCATAATAATAGTTCAGCTTCATGATAAGTATACCCGTAGGCCATTTTTGCATAATCAACTTGCTTTTGATCTTTTCTTATTTTATCTTTGTCGCTAATTTGCTTGGGGACAAGATGAAAACTATTTGAACTCATTAGACGTTAAGCTTAACACTTTTTCTTGTTTGCATGTGCATCAGGTCCTTATTGGCAGATGATACTAGCAACATAATGAAGAGTTGAGTGCTAATTAGAAGCACGAGAAAGATTTAGCTTTTCGAGACGTCTTTCATACTTTGGGGTCGACGACTGTTATTGGGTTTTAGTAACACTTTTCTCTAACTTATACCTTGTGTAAGATTTGGTTTATAAGAAATGTTGATGCTAAATCTTAGATTGTCATTTTAGGTAATCAAGTGTCGACCTTTAGAAATATTTATCCTTTATTTCATGTATTTTAATATTTTTTTAATTAGTTGTTTTTTTGCTCTCCAAATTTTGGATGTTACAGAATGGGTTTTGGTTGGTCAACTTTGTCCTATCCCTAGCCCTAACCCTAACCTATCTATTTCGATTTGTAGGATTTAGGCATTGATAAGGCTTTTTGTTGGTTCAAATTAAGTTATTTAATCAAATAATTATTTTTAATTACTGATTATTACATATTAATTCGTTGGTTTCATTCTCGAGTATAAAAGGGAGGAATCGGTTCACATCCCGGACAAGCCCAAGAAATACCGAAAACACATATATCTTTGGAAGCTTCTGCATACACAGATTTCCGGCAACTTTTAAGATAAATGGTCATCTCCGGCATTACATTCTGCTTATGTTGTTGTACCCTGGGAACAAACGGCGAATCTGTTCAAGGGAATCGTGTCTTACACGAGTCTCAGCATCATTTGATTCTTATATGATTTATTCGTTTATGTTAATCATTTGTTGATTCCTTCTAAGTTCTGTGTATTCGTATCACTATTACTAATCATTTGTTGATTTTGTAGATTATTACATACGTTGTACTAACACATATATCAGTTTACTAACACACAATACACATATATAATACACTTGTACATACATTTGTACTGTTGTACACTAATAGAGGCATTTTATCACAAATAGGGTAAAAGTCAACCGGACACAAGTGCATTCTGGTCGTCAGTGTAACCACTAACCGACTAAGATGGCTTTTCCCTCCTTACCAAGTCAACGTCACGTCTTACTAGGTAGGTGTCAATTGCCCAATACACAAAAGGGATAGAAAGACTATTTTCGTAAAAACCATCGACATAGCAAACAAATTTGGAGAGATGAGAACAAATTTGTTAAAAAAATGGATGTTGAGACGATGTTGATGTTAAAAAAAATTGAAAGTTCAGAGGATATAAAAAAGACACAGGAGAGCACAAGACATAGGAAAAATTACCAAAAAAAGAATGTGTGCAAACAGACAATAAAGGAGATAAAAAAACAGTAAGAAATGCGGAAACTATGTTTTTTCCGGGCCATAAATATTCAAAATAGTTTTTTACGCTTCTCATTTCGAAATAGACCATTAAGCTTCCTTGGTGACCTCAAAAAATAAGCATATAACATGGTGCAAAACATAGAATCATAATGTTACAATAACCTATATCTACCTACATACACAAGATTTGTGAATTTGAGTCAAAAAAAAAAAAGCCAAAGAAAGGGCAATCCAGGAAAAATGTAATTGAATAATCACAAGCAATAGGTTGTCACCATATGAGATTACACAAGAATAATGAGATGGAAGTTAGAGATTTACCATTTTGACCATAAGAATTACCATTTTGACCATAAGAATTGGGAGGGAGGGACCAGATGAAATTTGGACATTCCCCTTTGTACAAGAGTAAAAGTGTGTTAGGCTGCTAGCCAATGCCCATGGGGGCATTCACCTTCATTTGGCACCTTTGACTTTCTTTGACCATCATATTCATTCACTATTCCTAATACAACAATCAACCAATCAATCCCCATCTGATCTATTAGAAGACTCTCTTCTTATCATTTGTATCAGATCCTGCACCACTTCCGACATCGGTGGCCTAAACTCTGGCTCCGCCTGCAATATATACCAAATTTCATCAAGATTTAAACCGTGTTAGCCTATCCATGGTGGCATTCAGCTTTATTTGGTTCCTAGGTGGTATACTTGCACAAAGACACTCATTTTTATCAAGATTCAAGAAAGTCAAAGGCTTGCTTCCAGAAAAAAGTCAAAGGCCGTTTGCCAAGACTCAAACCCTTGACCTTCCGTTTAAAATTGAGTAACTTTACCCCTTTTTGGTTAAAAAGAACACAAATATTTCAAATGGGTACATGATCTTACATCCACAATTTGCAGAATTCGCATGATCAGAAGTATCAAGTGGCTAAGGTTTCCGTCAGAGTAGATAAAATAAGATAGACCTAGAGATTCATAGCTCCATATAAACCAAACAATAGCGGTGTATCCCACTTGAAAGTAGGGTCCGGGGGGTGGGATGTATGCTGACCTAACCCTCCCTCTATCCTCCCCTCGGTCTCTTTACTCCTTTCTTCCCATCCCGCTACATGTCCCTACACCTAGTCTACTAACACTATCAAAGGTCAGCTTATAACATTAACCACATTTAAAAGTTAAAGACTCCCTCCAAAAACAAGTCTTCCTTTTAGTATTTTCTTATCTCCAAGATGTAAAAAATTTATAAATTTTGATACTCGACAGTTCAAGGTCGGGCCTTCTCTACCTGAATACATTGTCTTAGTATTGGATATAGAACCATTTAACCATGAAGGTTTAGTAAACAAACCTGAACACAACGTGATATAATATCTGCAAAATGCGATAACGACTTGACGGGATATTCTCCATTGAGAGAAGGATCAACCATCCTAGATAATGCATCAATGTCGTGAAGTTGATGTACCGCCCATCTCACCAACGATTGCTCCCCACGGTGCCGTGTACTGGAAACAATTCTAAAGAGTAAATAAAATGGTAGGAAACAAAATAGACATGGCATAATACTCTGCCTCGTCCCAAAATAAGTGTCCACATTTCTAGTTTAATTTGTCCCAAAATAAGTATCCAATTTCGAAAGTAAGTGTCTACTTTCCAATTCTACTCTAAATTATGAGATGGAGTCCTCTACTATTAAGGGTAAATTGTCATTTAGTTAATTAAAAACCGTAATAATTACACATTTCTAAAATCCTATCCCTTTTGCATTGTGGGTTTATTTTGGGGCAGAGGGAGCAGTAGCCAATATGATCAGATATATTAACGTTGCTTACTTGTCGTAAGCCATTCGGCCTGTTAAGAGTTCTAACATCACCACCCCGAAACTGTATACATCACTCATAGAGGTATAGATTCCCGACTCAAATTCTGGGGCCCCATAAACGAAGGTTGATAGGAGGTGTCCTGATAACTGCATGGGGACAAAACATATTTTTTTGAAGTAAATAATATTTATATATAGGCAAATACTTACGTATACTCCTCATCTTTGGTGAGATTTAAACCCTTGACCTCCTGGGAGGCTGGGCTCTGCCGGTAACCCGAGTACCGTTGGGCCAATGACCCTTTGGTTAAAATACATGGGAGAATGGAAGTTTTGTACCAGCTTACCTGAGTTACTGAGCCTCTTGATATTAAAGGAGCCAAACCACAATCGGAAACACGCACAGAAAGATCTTCATCTAGAAGAACGTTGGCAGACTTGAAGTTTCTGTGAATAACAGGCGGCTCACAGAGCTCGTGTAGATATCTAAACCACGAGTAAAAACAAGAGAAGAAACATTAATACGCCAAAGGGAATTCTTGAAGAATCAAAATTTAAATCAGGCAAATTGTTAACTACAAACAAAGGATGCTACCAACGTCGATAAAAGAGTTCATATTTGACTTTTGAATGGGAAAAAAATGTAACTGTAACTCAAAACACTTTGCAAAAATGGAAATGTTGCAATTTTCATTGGAACCCAGAACGAAAATCGTTGCAATTTCCACGGAAAAGAAGGAAAATATTTTTGGAGACAGAAAACTGAGGGAGTAATAAACATCACCCCAAGTTCCTATCCTCCAGATTAGTATTCACTTACTCCAAGGCTCTTGCAGCTCCAAGTGCCATTCGGATGCGTGCATTCCATGGAAGTTTCTTTTTATCATCATCATCGGAGTGTAGTGCATCCTGAAGAGTCCCACTACTACAGTACTCATAAATTAATAGCCTCTGACCATGCTCTGAGCAGTAACCCATGAGTTCAACAACATTAGCATGGCGAATTCTATCAAGATTATTAACAAGCTCAATGAAATCTTCCTCCTTTTGTTGACTGATAACCCTTTTCTCCAACTTCTTGACAGCAAGCAACTAAAGAAACATTTAAAGGATAGTATAAGTAAGATATCGAGCTATTAGAAAATATGCACAATAAGTCATAATGTGACCTAGATATATACCCCCTTTGTCCCATGAAAGGGTTCCCGAATAATATGTCAAATACCTAAAAAGTTGACCTTGTAGTTGTTTATGCCTGTTTTATATTAGTTTCATAGTACAGGGACTAGTGTTGTCATTTACTCTTTCTTAGCTTGGCTAATTGGGTTTAAATACTTGGTTTACTCCGCTTCATAATGTTAAGTTTTCCCAGAATCCTTTGGCTCCAAGCTATGATCCCTTACGTCTCAATCTTCATCAATGAATTGATTATTCAATCTGATTTCAATCCGAACATTGGTATTAGAGCCGGGGTCCACATCTAAGGACAAAAAACACACTTTTCGCCTCCGTTGTAGGGGGCACCGTTTAGCCTATGTTTGAGGGGCCGTGTTGGAGTCCAACATTGGCTAGACATGGACCATAAAACCTGTATATGTAGGAGTAGGAAGATTCAAAGGGGTTCCACATAACCTAATAAAAATGCCCTTCAACATTTGACAAAATAAGGTAATATTAAGGATCTCCTAAATTTTTCTGTAATGACAAATAGGTAATACCACTTGAAAACTTTTTTGAAAAAAGTAGAGTTGCAGATTCAATGGGAAGTCCGAATATGGAAGCATTGCAATTTACATGGGATGGCGTGAGTTTATGTATAATTCATACCTTTCCATCTGGAAGTTGTGCCCTATAAACACTCCCCAGCATTCCCACACCAATAAGATTATCCTGAGAAAAGCTGTTTGTGTACTGTTGAAGAGATGCAATTGTGTAAGATCTGACAGATGTACGAGGCACAAGAGGTTTGGTGGAAGGTCTTGCTACTGCAACAGGTACAATGGGCTCTACAATAACCTTATCAAAAGGTAGATGAAGTGGTTGTGATGACGGAAGTGGCGGTGGGGGTGGCGGTGATGGTGGTGGTGGAGGTGGCCGCATTGAATCTATATCAAATCTGCTAAAGTCTATCTCCTGACTCTCCTGCTTCGGAATGGCGGCAAGTCTTTGCACATTCATATCCTGATCATTTTGTGGTTTCAGACTCAGACCTGTTCTTCTTGGTGGTGGTGGTGGTGGCGGTGAAAACGTTTGTCGTTGCTCCTCTTTTGGCATTACAGCTGCCACCTTTGGAGCTGATCAAAGAATAAGAGATTCAGTGGTTTAGGACAGGTTCCATTCTATAGAAGCCCTCATTCCATGAAAATAACATTAATAATTGAGTCCATATGAATCAGAAGTTGGAAACTCTCAAAAGAAGTGTACAAATTCTTTATAAATGTGGAGGGAGTTAATAATAGAAAACAAACAGATTGGAATACCTTTATCAACTTGATTGGTTGGTTGAGCAAAGGCTCCATTCTCTATATGATTATCTCTGTTACCTGCGTACGGAGCTATCTCGTGCCTCTTCGGTATCAAACCTGGGAGTCGTTTTCTTTGGAAGCATTTTGGCATAAATAGCAGACACACTAATGCCAGAACTATAAAACCAAATATTGATCCAATTGACACCCAAACTTTCTTTTTGGGAGTCCAAAACTTCTTTGTGGTGCTAGAGTTAGAATCTTGTGACGACGATGGGCCATCGGCCTGTTGTGGTACTTGTTTACCAGGTGGTTGTTTTCCAGGTGTTTGTCGAGGTGACGGAAAAAAAGGCGTTCCAGAACCTGTGGGTGTGGGTGTGGTAGGGGTTGGGGATCCAGGTGGCGCTAATGGAGCTGTACTAGTATTGAATAGATTCCCACTGTTTCTGAAAATCCAAAAAGATCAAGTTAGCAAGTAGAAGTTAGTTGGTAGCAACTAAGTAGGGGTGTCTAACCCTTTACGGAAACAATCTCTCTACCCCTTGAGGTAGAGTCAAGGTCTGGTATCCCATGTCATTGGCTTTTTTAGAATTTTTTTAATCCGAATATCCACATATCTTATCACACACTAGTATCCCACCCCATATCAAATTATCCCCCAATTAAAGAAGTCAATGTTCAAAACTAGTATATTCAGGTGGGACCGAATTTTTATGAATGCAAGAACCATGCACCTGAAATTGGGAATGGCAAGTAACTTTTCAGGTATAGGTCCATTGAACAAGTTATTTTCTACATTCCTGTAAAGAGGAAAAAAGAACAAGTCAGTAAAGGATACAAAGTAAATATTAAAAATACCCCATCAACAATTCTGGAACATATCATAAGGGTATCAAACAATTCTAATGTGAAATATTCCCACTGTCCCAAAAGAAATGGTGTTTGACTGAGAACTTGGTTCATGAGAAGTGTTTGACTATGGTTACATGCCTTAAATACCCTTTGATAATAACAAAGTAGGGGAACTCTTGTGGATAGAAATCAATATCATCGTTACTTATAATGACTACAACGGGTAAACTGGTAATGTTTTCTTGAAATTTCGCCAAAAGAATGAAATGCGGCGTTGTTATGTAGCATCACAAATAGAAATCATTAATAATTTTTGGACAGGGGAGTAAAGGAACATCTGAAATTCATATGCAATGTGATTAAGAAGCTTACAGATCCTGCAATGGAAGATCTTGTAGAACATCCAGAGTACCAGAGAGTTGATTGTTCTGCAAATGACTGCCAATGGACATGTCAGCTTCACTAAGAACCAAACCAAACAAACTCATATATCCCGCCCGGAGGTCCCAAATACAGACGGCAGACCTGACCTCTAACTCAAAGAGTAGAGCGGTCGTTTCCGTGAAGACCCACAGCTTGTGCAAAGTGTGCAAAAAGAAAATATCAGCTTACGATTACTCACAAGGTAGTTAGAGAAGACACACTTCCTAAGGAGGAAGGTAGTTCTCCACTCAAATTGTTACTGGATAAATCTCTGCAAAAGGAAAAGTAAAAAGGATGAGCCAAATTATCAACTAAAATAAGAGAAAAATAACGGAGAGATTCTCTCAAGATAACGGATCCTACAGATTGACCAAAGCAGTAAGGCCTTCAAAGGAATCGGGTATTTCTCCAGACAACTTGTTATCATTTAGAGACCTGTATTGCAAAAAAAAACATAACATATTAATAACTGACAACCATCTGAGTGAACAAATAAAACTCCCTCCGTCCCAAAATATATGTCCACAATAAAAAACGCACATAATTTGAAAAAATCTGTAGTGATTGTACTTTTCAACTAACTAAATAAAAAATTTATCCTTAACAATAAAGGGAGTAATGAATTTCTCCATCTCATAATTAAGGGTAGAATCAGAAAGTAGATGCTTACTTTCGAAAGTAGGCACTTATTTTGGGACAGATGGAGTAGATAAAACTTACATGGCCGTTAACTGTGTTAGAGAGGATAATGTATCTGGTATGGGTCCAGTGAAGTTGTTATCTGCAAGAAAACTGCCAAAGGTAAAGACCATCATATGTTTAGTGTACATAGCCATCAGAAAAAAGGTTAAAATACCAAGCTATTTGACAACATGAGTTACTATAATCTTTAACACTTTAAGGCATTGGAAAAAGCTAAAAGCTTGTCGTTATTTTCTATTAATGAACATTTTGGAGCAACCCATGATGAGGAGGGGGTAAGAAAGACGATCAAAGCATATTGAAATTGTGTAATCAGATTAAGGGGCTGTTTGGTTGGTTTTCCATTAAGTTCTGTATGAATAAAGTTGTCTGTGTGGATTAATCTGTCTGTATAGATTTAGAAAGTTTTTATTTGAGAGAGTTTTTTCATAAATGGAAGGAACGTGTTTTTTAATGGGAGGGACGGGTTTGGAAAAAACTTGGCTTTCTGCATAAAGCCCCCCTAGAAATCTTACTGAATAAGCCACTTTCTATATCATTAAGCCACTACCAAACAGTCATATATAGCTGACTGAATAAGCTGTGAGTCTCATTAAGCTGCTAACAAACAGGCCCTAAATCTTGCTCCTGAAGAATAATAGGAAAACTTACAGATTCGTAATGGTAACAGGAAGAGCGGTTGGAATGCTACCCCCGATCAAGTTATTGCTCAAATCTCTACAACCAAAGAAGCGGAGTTATTAGTCAAACATTTGGAAATTCTGAACACCCAAAAACATGATCGAGGCATGACCAACAGAATGCTCCAAAAAAATCAGTTATTTATGCATAAGTCAAATACCACACATTGTCTGGTAAAAAAAACTTTAGAAAATTGAACAGATTGAGAATCAACCACAACTGGGTACTCAATTCAAAAACATAAGGGAACACATTATCATTTAACAAATAACTCGCTAACCAAAGAATAATCAATTTTTGTGATGTAGGAACAGCCACATAGGCACCAAAAAAACACCCACACACAATGGAGTTTCGGTATGGTAATTTCCTATATCATAGACAATTACACACATTCAAATATTTATGAGTTTACAAAAACAAACAATCTTATTGATTTCGCTTTCAAACTTCACACCAACCCTTATCAAGAGAACTGAAAAAAGGCTTCAGAGTTCAGCATCTCTTAGAAAAAAAAAAACACCAACAAGAATGACACTTACATGCTTTGGATTGAAGTTAATGATCCTAGGGTATCCCCCAGTTCTCCTCCCAAATTGGCATCATGAACAGTTCTGTAAAAATTAATAACATCATCTAACAATCGATGCATAAAAACTTCCATAAATTAGGTAGAGAAGGATTTCCATACATCGATAAGATGTTTGTATTAGTAATGTCACATACAACACCTTGCCAAGACTCAATACATGGGTCTCCACCACTAGCCGTCCATCCTGGAAGAGCAGGAGATCCCAGTGCGGCATATAGTTTATTCATCGAAGTAACTGGCCAAAATAAGCATCAGCCACTTAATTTATAATACCAACTTATGACAACAACCAAAGGGTAAACCCAAAAGAAAAAAGAATCATAAAAGTATCATGCTTCCTTCATAGCTTTATATCAACCATAAATGAGAATTTTTTACAAAGAAAAAAGAAACAAAAAGTTACAAAATTTTCAAGATTTTGCACAACCACTGGAAAGTGTTGCTTTCACAAACAAGAGACAAAGGGGTCAATGACTATGAAATACTCCCCCTGTTCCAAAATGTTAGTTCCATAAGGTTTCACACCTTAACTACAAACTATAATTAATGGTAATAAATCTTATTAATTACCCTTTTAAGTTATCCAATCTCAAAGTTCGTTTATATCATGATAAAGGTGTCATCTAAATGAAACATTTTGGAACAAGTACTCAGAATCTAAACATAAGGTTTTCATCATTTTGTATCAAAACAAATTCCATTGCATAATTAATCAAAAGAGTTGGTGACTGAGAGAACTCATGCTCATCGGAAATAGTGTTTTTCAGGCAGATCTAGTTCAATCTCTTTCACACGAAAACACACACATACACGTCTTTTTCTAAATATAAACAATTAATAAAAAATAAAAATAAAAAAGACCCCAATTTAGTTTACAAGAAGACTTACCATCTGCAGGATTGGTAGCAAGAGAAATTGGACCCACACATATCAATACAAACCCTAAGAACACCAACGAGTAAATTACAGATCTCTTAACACCCATTGATCTAAAAAACTGCTACTTCTTCCAATAATATAACCTCTGCATATCAAACAGACTGAATACCCAATTCAACCTGCAACAAAGATTTAATTAACCCATCAAGAATCAGTTGATTTAAAAGCAAAAAGAGGATGATTCGAACCAAATGCTAAGCAGAATCTGAAGAAATAATGGCATTGGATAAGGAAATAACCGAACATGCTCATGTGGGTGTTACCTAGATTTGAGTGTTGATTAATGACGTACATAAAACACTGAGAATTAAGCTAAAGATTCTGTGGCGCATTTAATCGAACACCTAGCAGAAGTTACTGAGAATTAAGCTTATGAAATCTAGATGGAATAAAAAACTTTGATCACCTTGAAGAAGAACCGAAGAATATGGGGAAAAGGTAAGAGAAATGTTGGAAAGTTGCAGAGATGACAGCCGGAAAAAAAGATTAAATCTTTACTTTCTCTCTCTAGAAAGGAGATGAATGGGTGCTCGGTGATTGTGTGTGTGGAAGTCATACATATCTGCTTATACACATGTTTACTTCAAGGAAAAAGTGAAAATGGTGTGCCCACGCGCAGTACCATCGCGCGTGGGTTTCTTCTTATCTACACTTGTGTTGGTACATCATTTAATTTAATTTAATATTATGTTTTTAAATCAAAAGTAATTTATTTATTCATTGGATATCAAAATTATTTTTAATAAAAACAAATAAAATATTTTCTTCATGTTTTAACTCTAAAAATTAAGTGTAAGACTGTTAAAAAAAAAAACTTAGATTATAAGTTAGTTTTTTTTATAAATGATTAGATGATCATAAGATAATTTATTGAAAAACTACTCATAGTAACGTTTTGAAAAGCTAGCTTATCAGCTATCAGCTAACTTATAGTTTGTCAAACAAAGTGTAATTTTTTTAATATACTTTTGGGGATGATGTTAATGTTTACCCGGTAAATGTTTATTGGTATTTTATATCATCATTATTTTCTTTATTGGTTAATATTTTTGTTATTAAAATGGAGTGTCGGTAAGTGTTTTTTACTCGGTAAATGCTAGCCTGATAAAAGTTTTCCCCTTCACTTACGTGGTAAGGTTTTGATCTTTGATGTGACTCTTATCGACTCGTATCTTGTCATGTTTACTTGCTAAGAGCATTTTTAACAAATTCTCCAAGGTGAAGAATTAAAAGTCGAATATTCATATCCAATGGCTTTTTTATTTTGAAGATTATAATATGAATTATATTATTAAAATATTCAATACAAATTCATAAAATATTATTTCTCTCTGTTAAACATTTAATTTCAATGATTCTCATTCCTACAAAAAAAAATTAAAAATATCATTTCTCTTTTCCTAAGCAAGCATTTTTTGAAAGTTCTACAAATTTAAAGAATTTCACAATATTTCTCCAACTTTCTCCATTTTGGAGAAAGTTTTGGAGAATCTTTTGACGCAAAAATCTTCAAAATCTCCATTTTAGATAATATGTTGGAGATGGAAATCTCAAAAAGTCTATAGAAGAGGGAGGAATGCTATTTTAATCAATTCCAACCAATAAAAGAAATTGAAATTAAATGTGTATGAGAGAAAAATAATAGCTTATTAAATATATTGAATATTTTATTAATATAGATAATGTCTAAAATAGAATAATTGTTAGAATTGGATGCAATTTATGGGTGATTCGAAACGCACACCCCTCTCTCTAGTTGTTAAGGGCATCTCTAACAACTTCTCTAAAATGGAGAAGATATGGATTTTGAGCTATAATTTTGCTTCAACAGCTTCCCCAAAACTATTCTCAAAATAGAGAAAGTAGGAGATAAATTTTTTTTCTCCAAATATGAAAATAACCCCAAAAATGATTACTAAATGGGAGCACCAATAGAAAACTTTAAAAGTAGATATTTAGATAGACAAATAATATTTTAATAGATGAATGTATTATTTTAATATTATAATTAATGTTGGATGATCGAAGATGAATGTATTTATTTATTTTTTTTTGAAGATTTTGACTTTTAGTTCTCCATTTAAAATGTTTTTTAAAAATATGTTGAAGATGCTCTAAATAAATATCTCTCTATTAATAATCATTATGTAATTTGTTATTTTTCCTTCACACACATTAAATAATCATTATAAAATATCAAATCTAACTTTTCACATTTTTAATATTATGAAATAATCATTATATAATTATAGTTGTATTATTATTGGTTTATAGTATTCTAATAGTTATTATTATGGGAATTTAATTAAAATGCCCTCCATTGAAAAATCAGTACCCAATATGCCCCAAATCTTGTTATTTTTGCCAAAATACCCCGTAGGTCCGCGTTTTTCACTGTTACACGCGGACCTGGTCCGCGTTTTGTCCGCGTTCTACTATTACACGTGGACTTGGTCCGCGTTTTTGCCGCATTCTACTATTACACGCGGACTTGGACCGCGTTTGGCTTCATTGACTTGGTCCGCGTTTTGACCCCGCGTTTTTTACTGTTACACGCGGGTTGGGGCCGCATTTTTTGTTAAAAAAACGAGGGTTAGGTCCGCGTTTAATAGTGTAAAGCGTATTAGGGTTTGGAAAATTAGGGTTTCAGGCCTATGATTTCATGTGTGGTCAACTGTTTCTGACGTATTTTTTGAATGATTTTACTGTTTTTTTCCACATTTTAGTCTGATTCTCATACAATAAGTGTATCATTGTCATTGAATATGTGGTTCACATTCATTTTCTCCATTCAATTTTTCCTATAAAGATTAGTATGATTAGATGCAAAATCGTTCATCACATCCACTTGAATTGCTTCATTTTTCATACTACTGAAAAAATGAGTTCATCTGTTCAAAAAACTAGAGTCTTATTATGTTTCGATGGTCAATGGGTGCAAAACAACAATGGGTGGGATTATATTGGCTACACAAAGCGTGGTGTACATATTCCAATAATGGTTTCGTATAAGACGTTTATCGATTACGTCGTGGGAAAGTGTGGAATCGGAGATTCTGCTGCTTGCAAGTTGGTGTTCAGACGTGCATATGGCTCACTGATGGAGATAACCAACGATGACGAAATCCTTGGTTTTATGCTACTTGCAGCCGATTCAGAAATACCTCCACAACTTTTTGTGTATGTCGTACCATTGATGGGCGATGACGAAGATGATGACGAAGGTGATGACGAAGATGATGACGAAATCCATGTCGGCGGTAGTCAACTGGAGCCTGACTCTCAATTTCAGGCATCCTACGACACCACACTTTATTCTGATCATGCATATCGTCCTAACGAATCTTATCCCGAAGTTGTTCCGAAGACGCAACTAGAAGAAGAAGAAGAAGCAGCAGCAGAAGACCCAAAAAGACGGTTTGTTGGAGTTGCTGATGACGAAACACATGTTTTCACAACTGGTATATCTGATCTGGACAGATCAGATACCGATAATGACGAGGACGAAGAAACATATACCCCTAGCAATAAATCATTTGGTGCGTTAAACGATTATTTTGATATGCCCCCTTCCCTTCCTAACCCGGAGACCCATATACCAGCCTACCAACCCGCACCTTACAATCGTAGTACAACTATACATGAAAGTCAAATATTTCATACGAAGGAGGAAATGACCGTATAGTTGGGAATGAAGTTCTTGCGAGAGGGTTTCGTGTTTAGAGCGAAGAAATCCGACAAACGCAGATACAAGGTTGTCTGTGACCAACAAAATTGTGAATGGAGTATGTCCGCGAAATCCGTGGGCCCTAAAGGAGGGTTGTTTGTCGTTAGAAAGTTGAACGACGTACACACATGTTCGAGGACACAACTAAATGCCAGCCACCGGCAGGCCAACAAAAGGACTTTGGGCCACATACTGAAAAACAAGTTTCTTGACGCTAGCAGGTCATTTCGGCCGAAGGACATCGTCAACGATATAAATCAGCAGTACGGGATCAACATTGGTTACCACCAAGGATGGCGTACGCGATGCAAGGCACTACTAATGGTGAGAGGCACTCCCGAGGAGTCGTACGAACGACTCCCTGCGTATTTATATAACTTGGAGCTGAAGAATCCGGGTACACGCACCAGAATAAGGACGGATTCAAACGGACGTTTCGAATTGTGTTTCGCTGCACTTGGATGTGCGGTAAGTATATCAAATCGTTGTAGCTTTACATATTATGAATTTTAACATTTACAAATAATAACCACGTACGTTTATTGCAGATCCGGACGTTTTTGACAAATCTGCGTCCTGTCCTTGTAATAGACGTTGGCCATTTAAAGGGGCATTACCTGGGTATGATGTTCTTGGCGGTTGCCATAGACGGAAATAACAACATTGTGCCCTTGGCTTTCGGAGTAGGCAAGTCCGAGACGGGGGAGGAGTGGGGTTGGTTTCTGTAACATCCTCAAAATTAGAAATAGCAACTAATAAAAAATCTATAAATACATCAATAATTGATTCATCTGCAATCACAATCTAAGATTTAACCTCATTACACACATGCATTCTATACATAGAGTCTACAATACGGACGGGTGCTACTAAAACCCAAAAGAAGTCACTATCTCTAAACTACGGAAGACTTCACCAAAACTTACACTCGCGAAAGACTAAGCACATCTCTTCATAGAACTGCTAGGACCAACCCCCACCTGGAACCTGATGCACATGCCGACAAATAAAAGGTTAGGCTAACGCCTAGTGAGTTCAAGAGTTTTAACATGAATGGGTATATCTTTAAAAGAAAGGAAAACAGTTCAAATCAAGATCTTTCAAACTAATTTACTTTAGAAATAGAGACAACCCGTTTTCCACAGTTTACACCATTAAAGACAACGTTCCAAAACAACCATTCTTTATAAAACGATGTGATCCAAAACTCACTCAAAACGTGAATATAAATCGACTCCCAATTACGATACCGTGAATAACACTTCACATCCCAAAACATCCACATCACGAGTGGGGCATAACACTCAACCCATAAATCATGGTTAATAAATCTCATATGCAATATGTCACCGAAAACATGGGCACAAGACTCAGTACCCAAAACAACACCTTTCGGTGATGGGGAAGACCCGATTCCATTGAATGTGGCAGGTACACAAGTTAAACCACAGATGTATGTTATAAGTGTATCTTCAAGGATAAACAACCATTGACATCAACCCTATCCAGGTCTTTAGTCACGGTAGACATCAACCCTATCCAGGTCTTTAGTCAGGATAGACATCAACCCTCTCCAGGTCTTTAGTCATAATAGACCTCAACCCACTCCAGGTCTTTAGTCATAATAGACATCAACCCTATCCAGGTCTTTAGTCAGGATAGACATCAACCCTCTCTGGGTCTTTAGTCATAATAGACATCAACCCTCTCCAGGTCTTTAGTCATAATAGGCATCAACCCTGTCCAGGTCTTTAGCCGTCTGAACATCAACTCTATCCAAGTCTTTAGTCCAACACAATCGTGGGTTCAACTCTATCCAAGTCTTTAGCCCCAAAGAATCACCAAGTTCAACCCTATCCAGGTCTTTACCTTGGGATCTCACCATCCTTGACACGCTTGATTATTTAGGACTTACATCGTATCACCAATGCCTAATTCCAAATTATAACTCGAGGACCTCGTCCCACATTAACATGATAATCCGACCTCTATGCCTATGGATCCAATGCATTAAGGTCAAAATGCTACATGACTCAAAAGAATGACAACGCACTCAAAACATGTAATTCCCAAAAATATTTGATTCTCAAATTATCATTGGCCTTCGGCCCAAAACCCAAAAGGTTTTCCATTTCTAAAGCGTTTCCCCAAAGCCGGGAATGACTCGAAACCAAAGGACTCATGCATGTGTGATTTTCCAAATATTCCATTCATGCAATAAACCACCAAAACATGTTCCTATGTGACACATTTATCAACATATCCCGAAAATCCCAAAATGTGGTGTTTTACAAGATTTAATAAGCTATACACTTCAATTAATCAAAAGTTACCAAATACCCAACAATTGATAATTTCATGTAAAACACATAAATGCTTTAAAATGGACATTTTGGCATGTACAACGTTTTCACAAATCAACTTGAACTCACCTTGCTAGATTTAGGCTAAATCTAGATTTTACCCAACGAGCTCTTTTGAAGGCCGCTTGAATCCTCAAGCCGGAAACTTCCAAAACCTAGATCCAAACATTTCAAACCATAACTATCCATACTCAATCATTTAGAAGCATTTCCCCCAAACAATATACCAAAACCCCAAACGAGATCAAAACCCTAGTTTTCTCCAAAACTTACCAAATCCGAGATTTGAGAAACCAAATCACTAAGAAACTATCAATGGAGCATTTTATAACGTATTACAAGAAAACTTAGCCTTGAAGACAAAGAGACTTCCGAGAACACCCAATCCAACATTTCAACCCGAGCTCCCAACCGAAGAACTTGATGAGGAAGATGAAGGTGGAGCTTCTAATCTTTGTTAGGTGGAGGAGAACACTTGGAACATCATGGATTTGGTGACTTGAAGGTATAAAACCGATTTTTAGGGTTTGGGTTCGGTTTCTAGAGAGAAAAGGGTGAAATAGGTTGAGAAATAATGAGGTGGGCTGCTCAAAAATCGATTTTAAAACAACCAGAGGCCGCAGGCGATTGTGCCCAAGGCACTCTCGCCAGGGCACTATCGCCCAAACTGTACCGCGGGCACCACTCTGTTGGCGATTGTGCCCGGCGATTGTGCCCAGGGCACTATCGCCAGGGCACTATCGCCAGGGCACTATCGCCCCGAGTGTCCCGAGCCCCGATTTCTTCTATTTTCATCCGGAGCACCCACGATGCGATAAGGCTTAAAAGGTAAGGCGTAAGGGATGAAATTCCATGATCAGAATCAAGGATTTCTCAAAGGATTGGCTTTCATAGACAGGAATTTACGGGTGTTACAGTTTCTGAACATATTGCGGGAATGTATCGGAGCCCCGGAAGGGTTGGTGTTTATGTCCGACAGGGCTCCTTCCATAAGCGCGGCAATTTCTGTCGTGTACCCCTCACGCCCTATGTTGTCGACATTTGGAGATGAACGTGAAAAGCGCGGACAAACGTATCACAACAAACAAGACCACCTACTGGAAGGCGTGCAAAGCATATACTATTAGGGAGTTCGAGACCTACATGAATGCACTACGATATGAAGTACCTCGTGGAGCACAAGTTATGGACGAGGCTGGTAAAGAGAGGTGGTCAAGGGCCCATTTCCCTGCACAACGGTATAACATAATGACCTCTAATAGTGTAGAGTCGGTGAATGCACTGTCCCGTTTTGCACGCAGGTTACCCATTGTCGGCCTTATAGAGTACTTCCGAGATTTTCAACAAGAGTGGTACCAACTTCGACGACGAAAGGGAGGTTGATAAACTCTAAAATCTTTAACTTATATGTTTGTTGCTTTTTTCGTCTTCCGTATAAATCGTAACACAATTAACACATATTTGTAGATGAAATGCGTAATCATCTCACACCAATGGCGGAGTAGATAATTAGCAGAAGGTCGGGAAAGTCTGCGACATGGAGGGTAAGTCAGATTGGACATGGTAAGTTCAACGTTCGGGATATCCATTATCACGCGACTGTCGATATGGCCAACGGTGTTTGTGAATGTAACCAATGGCAATATTCTGGTTTACCGTGCGGTCATGCCATCGTTGCTGCAAGGTCAATAAATCGTAGAGATTGCAGCGATCTGGCTATATCTTACTACACGTCCAGTACTTACCGGTCAACATATCATGAGCTGATCTATCCTGTTGGACCCCCTCAATCATGGGTTTTGCCACACGTCCCCCTTCCGCCATGCTATCCACTGTTAATAACCAAGAGACGTGCGGGGAGACCAAGAAAGAACGATCGGCGTCCATCTCGTGGTGAGGATCCGATACAGAGAACGTGTACTAGGTGTGGAGCAGTAGGACATACTCGTGGTGAATGTCCAACTCATACCTTCAACCGTGCCCAGGAGAGCTTCTACTAGCCAAAGATTTCACTCTCAAGGGTCATCGAACCTAGAACCACATGGAACTTTAAGGCATGATAGCATTGACCTTAACATTGACTTCCCTTGGTTGTAACCACCTCATCTTCTATGCTAAGTGATATTGTTATTATGTTAATTATTGATTTTATCTACCTTATCGTGGTTGTGAAATTATATTATGTGTAAATAAAAGTTAAAACATGAAAGCATCGTTTTATTGAAATTAAAGAAAACGAAATGGTGCATCCATACAGCATTCAAGCATCGATAAAGTAAAAATTAATGCATAAAATAAAACTTAGGTTAAACGTTAAAGTGCATCCATACAACAACCACCCTTTGAGAAACCTACTACGGGTAGATTTCCCGATACTTCGTAACCCAGCCAGCCTTTGCCTTCATATGCTCCTCCATGACGGTGTAGTTTTCTTTTATGTCTACCAGTTCATCTTCTAACTTTCTAATCTCCTTTTGTTTCTCCCTGACATCGCGCTTCATATTCTCCAGGAGCTCCTTCTGCTCCGCAATAGTTGCTTCTTTCTCCTTCTGAAGTTCCATGTTTTGTAGCCACGTCCTGCCTGTATTTCGTATCTCTTCATTTGCCTCATCACATGACCTTTTCAACCTGGTAGGCAGTACCTGAGACATTGGTATACATGGCCCCTGGTTGGATTGATACGTAGGTGGGGGCATTCCTCCATGAGCAGCGTAGTATGCGGCTTGGGCATTGTTAAACTGCTCCCATTCCTGAGGCGTTATCGGTTCATCGTAAGCAGTTAACCCAAACTGCGCCCAATCCTCCGTTGTATCTGGTGCATTCCAGTCAATCCTTGAAGCTCCATCATTTAATTGGTCGATGTCCACGGAGCATGAAGTGCCAGCCCCATTCGCTGACCTTTTCCCCCTACCGCGTGAACCTCCAACCATCAACTAATGAAAATGTAGATAATGTATAGAATGTAGATAATATTTGTAAATGAAAGTGAGGGTAGAAATGATAGATATGAAGTTGTGAAATACTACTTCACCGGAGCATCTACTTATAGTTCATGCGAAGATCGGTTCATGATAGTTTCGAAGGCATGGTCAAACGATTCCTCTGCAAAGCCTGAAATGATTTGTTTTTTGTGCCATGGTTAAACGATTCCCCTGCAAAGCCTGAAACGCGGACTAACCCCGCGTTACACCACTAAAACGCGGATTAACCCCGCGTTACACCACTAAAACGCGGACTAACCCCGCGTTTTGTTACCATATGCGGAGATAGGTTTGTGCACATGGTCAAACGATTCTTCTGCAAAGACTGAAATGATTCTTCTGCAAAGCCTGAAATGATTCCTCTGCAAATACTGAAATGATTCTTCTGGAAAGCCTGAAATGATTCCTCTGCAAATACTGAAACGATTCATTTTTTTTAACAATTGTTCCTTGTGGCTATAAATACCCGTGTTATAGTAACTGTGAAAGTCACAACACTCAAGAGTGGACGGAAATGATGGCGAAGAAGGATGGACACTTGAAAAGGATCGACGCGGACAAGGAAGAGGTAAAAAGGTTGAAGAGGGAGATCAAGGATAAAGAAGACCGTATTCGCTACGACAATGAACAAGTTTGTACCCGCAATCTTATCGAACAGGACGATCACCATTTAAAAAAAATGGAAGAATGCATAAATCTAATACGTCAATTACCTCTGCACGAACCAGTCCCTAAAACCGAAGTCCCAAATTCAAAACTAGTCATAGGTCAAGTCCTTCGACACTTCAACCTCCGAGGACTCCTTTAGTCCTTAAACACGACCTCTACCACAAGAGGATTTGCACCTATAGCTCTAATGAGTTCAAGGTTTTTCAAACTACAATGCCAATTTGGATTTTTCATAACACTCCTAAATGTAAAAGCTTTATAATGATTAATCATACGAATAAAATCCACTACCTTTTTCTCGGTAGGTGTACAAAGTGGTCACAACCGCCACACATATAAAACCATTTCGGAAAAATATTTGGTCAATAGTCAAACTAATACTGACACCAACGAAAGATATTGCAACAATCTTTTTCAAAGGAACCGCTATGTTCCCAACATGTATAAATTTGCGCCACGTATGAGAAATAGTTTTATGTACTGAAACAGTGTGTAACAATGCGTTTGTACAAAACTACAGAAGAGAATATTTACTAAATCAAATCCCAAGAGTTCACATTTAACCATGTAATGTCATGAAATAAAATTCCCCAAAACTTAGTAACGACATATACATGCAATTTGTTCAAACGTAAGAGTAATCTAGTTTGATTCCAAACTTTAGGCCGTACAAATAAAATGTTTGCAAAACCCAAAACAACATTTTCATGATATCAAACTCTTAAAGATTCCGCAACAAAACTTGCATGCGGCAATTATTCCGCAAAACGAGTAATGTGACATGTGCATGCACTTTGGTAAAAATAAAATAATTTATGTCGGTTTCAAGTTCAAAGCCAAATAATAATATGCTCTCATCGTTTTAAAATGTTAGTTAAAACACTATGACAGAAGTTCCCAAATAGACATTTATGCATGCTATATGTAACTCACTCAAAGCTCAAGGAAAACGATACCACTTGACGCCTTTAAAGCCACCCCATTAAATCCACGAAATCGCAAGAGTTAAAATTCTCAATAAAACTCAAACACCAAGATAATGGGAGATAACTTCTCGTCCAAAAACCTTAACATACGTGGAGGAGATCCAATGTTAAAGTCGTAAATCGCAGTTACTTATCCAAGTCCCCAAACAACAACAAAATACGCAAATCGCAAAACTCGAAATAACGTTGGACCACAATATGAATAAAGAAAATCTTCAACAACGTTTTGAAACCTCATGTCATAAAACAATTTTGTACATGCACGAAATCATGGTTCAAAACCTTGTGTGTGCTAAAACATTGCTAAAACATTGCCTCAAGATTTGCAATTTAACCCACATGACGATTTAGAAACATGAGAAATAATTAATGTAATTTATTCCAGAAATACATTTCATGCATGCATTTGATCGGCACTCAACACTTTGAAACCACGTTCCTCGATTTCTCAGTCACACTATCGTCATCCAGATGCTCAACATCTTAAAGCGAAGGTAAAAGAATTCATAGGTTCACCTCATAATTTCTCCTCGAATATCATTGGTTCCAAAAGTCTATGGTTCTAATTCAACCAATCAATTCGGCTCAGAACTGTCCACTTAATGCAATCACTATGCTTACCGTTACTCCAAGTGATGAATAATAAAATCATCGGCATCCTTCTAATGGCTACCCATAAAGAAACTGCTCCACTACCCCAACGGTTATCATACCAAGGCAGTTCAAGCATACACATGTGACTCGCAGGTTCACCATAACACTGGCCAGGTGCTATTATGAACGTACGGTACATGATCATCCTTGCCATTTTCGGCGTGATTCTCGTTCCTAGTGACTCCACTCACTTCGAATCATCAAATCTTAAAGTGCCTAAATGTGCAATCTCACACTCAATCACTTAAAATTACGCTAGTTTGAGTCTAGGCATCCAAAAATCAACACCTAATTCTTTCAAACTTAAGCTCTGATACCAACTTGTAACACCCTCAAATTTTGGAAAGAGCGACTAAATAAAAACTTTCAAAAATACCTTCAAGGGTAATAAAATCTCATACTAATATTCCAAAATTGAAATACAATTTCTAAATTGAATCATCAACAAAATTTAAAGTCTTACAAAAAGACTAACTAAAGTCGAGTGTTACTATAACCCCATAACAATCGTTGTCTCCAAATATAAATGCGGAAGACTTCATCAAACTAAACACCTCTTCGAGCACACAACTAGCACTCATCGCTTCACCGAGTCACTAGCACTATGCCCAACCTTAACCTGTTGCACATGCCGACAAATAAAAAGGGTTAGGCTAACGCCTAGTGAGTTCAAGAGTTTTCATCATGATTATAAAAACCATTAAACGGAAATAATGCAACTTAAATCATGATCATTTAAAATGACTTACTTTAAATATGAGAACGACCCGTTTCCAATATTATGCAATTTATAAATGGACGCCTCAACGCCAACGTTATTTCACGAAATAATGCAATCCAACACTTACTCAAAACACGAATAGAAATTGAACTCTCCATTTATGAAAAATACGGTTAAAACTTTGTATCCCAAAACACCCAAAACACGGGTGGGGCATAATACTCAACCCATAAATCAAGGATAAAATCCATTTACACAAGACGCCACCGAAAACTTGGATAATAAACTCAATACCCAAAAACAACACCTTTCGGTGACGGGGGATACCCGAATTCCATCGAATGTGGCGGGCACACAAAGTTAGGCCACTTATCAATGTTCTCGAGCTTCACATAGAGTTATGGATCCCCGTATGCGGCTCCCAAACCGATCTACCACCGCAAGATACCCAAATGACCCTAGTGTCTACTCGACCTCTAATGAGTGTCACAACCAAAGCCACAAGTCCCCGTATCCGGCTCACACTGGGCACCACCGCAAGACTTAGCTCCGTATACGGCTTTGCAAAGCACCACCAAAAGCTTCCAAAAACAAACATGACTTGGGGACCACTCACTAGATATCAAACGCGGACACTAAATTCCACGCTGAGTAACCAGACTGGATTACAAACGGGCATCGAGTTCAACCACCCACGATATCTACCTCGAGCCCTTCAACAAAGGTTACACGGTTATTGTAACATCCGAAATTTCAAGAAATTTAAGGCCTTGTTAATCTTGCAAATATGGGATTATCGAAATAGGAAACTTATTGTTTAATTTCTATTCCCAATTATTTTAGTTTCATGATGTCGAATTGGAAGTTTTAGATCAAATCCTCGTTGGGGCAGTAAGCTGCGCGACTTACGCCGCGAGTGGAAGTCGCGGCATAAGCCGCGTAATCCACTGGAGTGCATGCATTTGGGAAGCTGCGCGACTTACGCAGCGGGTGGAAGTCGCGGCATAAGCCGCGTAATTCACTGGAGTCTACGTATTGGAGCACACGGGCGACTTATGCCGCGGGTGCAAGTCGCGGCACAAGTTGCGGGACGACCTGCCAGCCCTAAAACCCCCATTTTGGCCGATTCTTCCCATTTTCTATCACAAGTATCAGATCCTTAACGAGAGAAACTAGGGTTTGGGCGATTTTCCTCTTCCCCTGAACCTCTCATCATTTATTTCAAAGTTTGGTGGGTGAAATCATTTATTGAGCTCCATCTACCTCAAGTATTCAAGACTTCAAGTCCTCATCATCTCCATCCACTTCAAGGGTTCTTCCAAGTTTTCTAGGGTTTTGTGTAAAACCCTAGATAGTGAGTTTTCTCTTCATATTTTCAAATGAGATACATACCTTGTACATTTACTTGTTTAACATCTCTTGTTTACATAAAAGTTGACCACCTGATAAGTTTTGACCTAACTGTCACTATTGGGATTCTTGGAGATATAGCTTTGGTTAGCATCGTGGATGATAATGTTATGATTATTATTGGTATGCGGGCTTAACGATACGTGTTTTATGAGTCATGAGTAATATTGGGATATTTGCATGCTTTAGAGTTTTGTACCTAAATTATGCTTGGGATTGTAGAAGTCTTATACATGTATCTTATGGGTATAGAGTTATGTATAGAGACGGAGTTTGTACGTACATAGAACAAACCATGAGTAAGTGCTAGGAGGATGTAGTCTTAGGTGCCACCATAATGGTATGCACCTAGACCTCCGCCATTTGGAGTAATGCCTGGGAGGTAGTCTTCAAGTGTGTCGGACCTTCGGGATGTTGCTCCGAGGAGTGAACATCAAGGTACATTGACTTGAGGTAAAACTCATTGGTGCGATGGGTCTCCCCCATGATGGACCTTATAGACTTTGGTGATTGGAACAGTATAATTGTCATAACATGCTTTATATATATGTATGCCATGTTTTCATGTAACCCACTAGACCCGTTTTGTCTAACACTTGATTATTGGTATGTATCTCAGGTTCTAGTGGCGCGAGCGCCGAAGGGACTTAGATGTTTGTACTGGCGAGCTTGGGAGCATTTTTGGGATGCCAATACTGAAGACTATTCTCGTGGACTTAGTTGACAACCTTTTTGTAATCTTATGTCTAACTAGAATTAGATTAGAGAGTTGTCATCTATTGTCGCTTCTAATTACGAACTTGTAATTGACAGGCATTTATTGTTCCTTTTTATGAGCTCATTGCCTTGGCAATTTTATATACCATATTTCCACCTTCCGGAAATTTTTGTTAGTCCCATTTTTGGGGTGTTACAGTTATCGAGTTCAACCACCCACGATCTGTACCTCGAGCTCCCGCTAGCCATAAACAATATCCAGTCCCAAAACGGGGATAAGGGTCCCCAACTAATAAACTGACTGACTCATATGCCTATGGATCCAATGCATTACAGTCTAAAACGTTACATGACTCAAAAGAATGAACTAACGCATTCAAAACATGTAACTCTCAAAAGATGCAACCAAGTACACCGTACGTCCAAGGCTCCTTAACGAGCTACCAAAACCGAACAAATGTTCCCAAGACTCCATCGAGTACAAATCAAGCCCCAAGAGGCTTAATAGACGTTTGGCTAAAACACGAGAGCCAATATGGTTACATAAACCAAAATACACATTTTCCCAAAATCTTTGATTCTCAAATCACCATTGGCCTTCGGCCCAAAACCCAAAAGACTCACACATTCGTGCTTTTCCAAATATCCCATTTCATGAAAGATGCATAAAACCCGACAAACACTTAAAAGTGCGTTTTTGACCAAATATCTATTTATGCAATAAATCATTAAAACCCATCCATTTACGACACGTTTATCGAAATGCCCAAAATCCCAAAAGTGGTATTTTACAAGGTTTAATAAACTGGACACTTCAAATAATCAAAAGTTACCAAATAACTCAACAGTTGATAATTTCATGTAAAACACATAAATGCTTTAAAATAAACATTTTGGCATGTACAACGTTTTCACAAATCAACTTGAACTCACCTTGCTAGGCTAAGTTAAACCTAGGTTTCAATCCCCAACCATTGGCCTCCAAAAGCATAGATCCCACCCAAAGCTTTCCGAAGACATCCATTCCAACTCTTCAACTCAAGCTTCCACGACCTAGATCCACACATTTCCGACCATAAATAATCATATTCAACCCTTAGAATTGTTCCCCAAGTATTTACATGAACATTTCATCTTATACCCCAAAAACCCAAATTTTCCATACATGAAGAAGAAGAAGATTACCTCAACTACTAGCTTGAATCCACCAATCAAAACATATGTAGGTCACCAAAACGAACCATAATCTCCCAATCTTCAAATAATGAAAAGGTTAGATGAAAACCCCAAGAGCTTGGTGAGGAAGATGAAGATGAAGGTGGTTCACGATTTCCACTAGCTAGATGATGAAGAATCATGTGGTTTAAGAAGGAAAAACCCTCAAAATGGGTTAGGGTTTGATTTTGGGGTTTGGGGTTCGGTTTGGGAGAGAAAAGGGGAGAAGATTTAGGGTTTGGGTTGTGAGGAATGAGGCTTGAGGGCTGAAAGTCGAGTTTTATCTCGACAGTGCATGTCGTGGGTTATGCCGTGACTTTAAGTCACGGCTTAAGTCGACCGCTTTCCCATAAGTCACGCGGTTGACTCTAAGCCGCGGCACAAGTCGCGTAATGCACTGTCTGCTCGGTTTTCCACCCGTTCACTGACTTGGTCGTAACTTCTTCGTTATAGCTCCGATTTTGTTCCGGAAAGAACCGTTGGACTCGAAATTGGATCCTTCATCCATCAAAACCATACAATATAGGATTCAAGTCCAAAATCTTATATCTTACTTTTCCCTTAACATTACCGATTTCTGTATTAACTTGAAATAATATCTTTTGAAATCGGGGGTGTTACAGCATGGGATATTTTGAAATACAAATAATATGATTTCACTTCGAAAAATGAATTGTCTCAACCAATGATGGGTTTTGAGTTAATAATGTATTTAGCATATGTAATTGCATAAACATTTGTTAAATGCATTTTATTAATTTGATGACTTTTATGTGATAGTCAAATTGAGTTGTTGAGTTTTTTGCTCGGTTTTGACTTAGATTAGTATTGGGGGCATTTGTCCGGTTTGCTTTATGTCGAGCTTTTGGAATTATATGCATATTTGACATATTTTTGTAAACTACATGTTTTGATTTCATTGGTCGTTCATTTGGAGTCATGTAATTTAGACTGTGATGCATTTGATCCATATGCATAAGAGTTAGTCGTGTTGGGTAAGTGACGAGTCTTGATATTTTCACTTTGTGATCCATGCTTGAGAAATCATTGTGGTCGTCTCGGTAGTTCGGAGATGAACCCTTATGAGTCGGACTCCGAAACCACGAGTATTGTGGGTTTGATACTTATACCCTTATGCATGATGTTTAGATGCTTTGTGTTATCAAGTAGGAAGTTTTGGTTCCTACATTGAATGTTAGTGAGTAGACACTAAAGGTCGAATGGGAGAACTTTACTAGAGAGCGAATGGGCACTAAGATTGGGTATCCTTGAGGTGAAGCCCTATGAAGCGTATGCACTAAAGGTACTGTGTCCTTGAGGTGATGCCTGATGAGTGGTGCACACTAAAGGTAATGGGGACTTGAGGTGATGCTTAATAAAGTGTTCTATAAAGTCAATGATCTAAGGTGTAGTTCGATAATATAGATACATGGCACTTTTGTGTTCCCGCCACGTTCAATAGAAACAGGTCTCCCCCGTCACCGAAAGGGTAATTTGAACCCAACCAACCCGATGTCTTTCTATACTATGGATTTAATATGATTGTTAAATTATTGAATAATATATACACACACACATTAGACGTTAGACCAACCCATATTTAGTTATATTCAAAATTATATTACAATTTCAACCGTAATTTTATTTTCTTATTCACATGAATCTTCTGCTTTTTTGAGTTTGTTAGCCTTTTTGGTATGTTCTCATTTTTATTTTATCTCGTTCGAACACAAATTATTAGCTAGATTGTTAAATAACATACTTAAGTTTCAACCCGATCAACCTAACCCAACCCGCACGGTTTGGGTTGGGTTAGGTTGTAGTTCTGATTGGGTTGGGTTGGGTTGGGTTTGGTTGAGATTTTTCAGACAACAAATATTGGGTTGGGTAGTTCAAATGCCTTCAACCTTACCAACCTAACCCATGTGCAGCCCTAGACAAAAGGACATTGGACAATTTTACCCTTGCTCTAACTAAAATTTCTAATGGAGTTAATGATGAGAGACCACTTTCAGAGCAAAAAGAGAACCAGAAGAACGATTTCTAGGCTTATCAGATCTCATATCCCACTTTCAAAGATTTCATTAAACCTCACGGACCAAAATTAGAGTTTACTCGATTTTAATGATTGGATAAATAAATGCTATTAATGATATCTATATAGGCTAGAGGTGTAAATGGATGTGCATATAACAACATCCGTGGTTTATTTATAGAGATTTTGACTTTCATACTCTATTATAGAAAAATTATAGCATAGTTGTTGGAAATGCTCTAAGCATCTATTAAGAGCATTTCCAACAGATTCCCCAAAATTTTTAAAAAATGATGAATCAAAGTCCAAAATTGTAACACCTTAAAAATAGAGGTAAAGTTTAGCCTGAATAATGATGGTAATATGACATCTATATAATCGGAGTCACTTAAAATGAGGAAATAGTAATAGCGTTTACAATATTTTATGAATGGATATTAAAATTGACAACACTCTAATATAAACCATTTACATCTAGATTATACGGTTGTCAACTAAATCTCCCAAAAGTATCTATTCTTTTCTGTACGCCAACTTTTCAAAAGACTATCTCCAAAAGTTGCCACGATCGGCCATCGCTCGTCCCTTAAATCTTGGAAGTCCCACCGCTAACGGAACCTGATATACATGCCATTTAAGAAAAAAGTGTTAGGCTTTACGCCTAGTGAGAATAAACATTTTATACATAAACGGAGAATGCATAAAATGTTCGTAAATGATTTTCAATGACATGTGATAGTTCAACGTTTTAAGTAACCACATAAGAACCTTACAGTCCAAAAAGCATCATACAATGACGGAGGGGGGACCCGATTTCCAAGGATCGTAGCGGAAAACAAAAGTAAGCTCCTTGCCGAGTTGTGAGCTCAATACTAGGACCCATGGCCACGAGTAATATCGACTCGTACATAGATGTGGGGAGGGCACCCGAAGATCCTAGTCATACTCATTCACTAGGAATACATTTACGGCCCATGGCTAGTATCTGGTCTCATATAACCATACCAAGTTGCCTCCAAGGACCCAATGTCTCAACTAGTTACGAAGGGGAACATTATCCCAAAATAAGCCGACTCCTATTCCTATGGATCCAATAATAATAGTCTAAGGATTGTCACGATTACATTTGTGACAAAACTATAATAACACATATAGTCATCATATTAGAATCTCCATAACACAATTTCCATACATAAACAACTTTCTTGCATTTAAAACCATGTATGGATCAATAAATGGTCATTTCCATTTCCAACATAAAATGTCTGTAAATAAGGGTTTCGAAACATTTAATAACCTTTAGAACAATCTTTGACCAACAATCAGTAACCATCTATTCCTAAGTAAAACCTCCAATTTAGAGAAAACCCTAAATAACATAAATATAATTTCAACCATACATTTATTCATAAATATGTAAATAAAACGTATTTTATATCTCAAACCATGATTCCCAACAACATATTCCAAAATATAGATAGAACCTAAAATCTACAAAATCAATGATACGTCAAAATCTTGCAAATAATGAAAATGTAAACAAGGAGATGATAATAGGTTCAAAAGTGGAGTTTTGACATGTATAAAGTTTAAGATAAGAATGAGCTCACAAATTAGGTTTTTGGCTAAAACCAAATAATCTCTATAACCCTAGAAATGGATGAACACTTGCAATTTGGATCAAGACTTGAGATTCTTCGCTCCTAGATGATAGCAAAAACCCTAGGAGATGACACTTAATGCTCTTGATGGTCTTCAATGTTGCAAAAAATGAAGAGCGATGGAAAGAGGTGGAAAATCGCATACCAAGCAGAGAAAAATGCACTAGACTGAAATGTGTGATAAATGCACCAGAAAAATTGGTCTATGGCATTTATATCTGGAATTCACCCGAAAACGACTGTGACATGCGCTTATGCCCTAGGCATAGTTGCAGGGAATTATCGCGCAAATTGTACTGAGGGCAGTCCATCCTCGGTGAGAGTGATAGACGACAGTGTCTTGTCATTCTCGCAGGACACTCTCGCGGGTAAGGTACCTAGAACCCCTCCATCTCCACGACTTTGCCTGGAGATTATGCTCAAAGGCATTCTCGCTGCGCATTGTCGTCTCAGGTGTCCCGAACCCAAAAAACTCTAAATTTTCTTCTAGTGACGCAAGGCTCTAGATTTGAGGTATGATTAAATATTATATGAATCTAAGTACACCTATATGTACGATAGGGATAGGACTTCTACCTACAGAATTTCGGGTGTTACAAAAATCTCTAAAAAAAATTCAACTCCAACAGATTCTCCATTTTGGAGGTTATATCATTAATTATATTATTAAAATATTGCATATATTTAATAAAATATTATCTCGCTTCTCTAAATATTCCATTTCAAGGTTTTTATCGATAGAATACAATAAAAAAAAACTCATTTCTCTCTCATGATAATCATTTTTGGAGTAGGGGCATTCCAAAAAACAGTAGGACCATTCAAACCGGACCGTTTTTGACGGTTTGAGCAGTCTGATAGTCCAAACTAGTCTGAAAAATAGTCAAATCGCTCGGTCCGGTCTACGGCTTGAATATTTTTTTGAGCGATTTGAACCGAACCAACTGTCAAAATACAAATGTATTAATTATATTTAATTTTCATGCTGTAAACACAACTTTTATGGTCCAATTAAAAAAATATACATCAAAGACATTAAGTTTTTGGTTTTCATTTTTTTTTTCAATTATCCATTATCTAAATTGATAAAAATCCGAAATCCATCAAAAATTAATATCCAAAGTTTCAAATTGTCCATCGAGTTGCCCAGTGTTTGTCCAAAATTCAACTATTATTGGTGAACTTGTATAACTCTTTTCAACTTGCACGAAAAAGATAATGAATTATAAATTGTAGGGATGAAATCGTAATTTCAAAACCATAAGAAATCTTCAACATACACAAGAACTAAAAACACAATTTACTCTTTTTATTATTAAGGATAAAATCATCCTTTATTTAATTAAAGAAATATAATAATTACATATTTTTTGAATTATGTGTTTTTTTTGTAGACGTTTATTTTGAGTAATTTATTCGTTATTTTTTCCATAAACATAAATTAATATTTTTAAAATTTGGTTATCCTAAAAAATTGAGTGAATTACACTAGTGGTCCTGTGGTTTGCCCAAATTTTGAATTTAGTCCCTAAAATAACCTATCTACGGTAGTGGTCAATAATTTTTTAATTTCGTTTCTCTCATAATCCTTCTTACTTAACGTCGTTTGTTTTATCCATCACATTGTTTAAATTAATAGGCAAATCAGACTTTTAATAAAAAAAAATCAATTCCCTATTTTAATTTAACACAATTAAACGTGACTTTAGGATATCCGCTTCATCTTCAAGTTAGCGGCTTCATCTTCAACGTCTACTTTCACCGATCATCCCTGTCGTTTTCCCAATCACGAACGACTCAAACACGAACTTGAGAGATTGTTCCTTGTCGTTTTCCCAATCGATTTCTTTTACCTTCGTTTTCCCAACCAATCGCCCACACCTTTGATGGGGATATCTAAGAAATACATTATGTTTCGGAAGCATCAGCATCGGATATATATGTTAGAATAATAAGCATCGACTTTAATCATACATAAGCTATGCATCAATTTGGTATTTGTTAGAAGGGGGGCAAGATGATAAAATTACAGATGCAAATATGCACAAACAACATGACTGCTGGCTTTTTCTTTATTTGAGGATGATGGCATCTGATCATTCCTCTTCACTACCGAGTAATGCAAATGAGAAGGGAGTGAATGTTGGTCGTTTATGATCATTGCTTTCTAACATATTTGTCTGATGTTGATGCTTCCGAAACATAATGTGTTTATTAGATATCCCCGTCAAAGGTGTAGACAATCGATTAGGAAAACGAAGGTTTTCGTTAGTGATTAGTCTTGTGACATTAGATGGTCATGATATAAGGACATTTCAAGTGAAATGGCTAAGAAGCCAGATGAGCATGGTGGGTCAAGAACCTGTTCTTTTTCCAAACACAATTCTTGAAAACATTATGAGGGGCAAAGAGAATGCCATCAAGAAAGAAGCCATTGTAGCTTGTGTTGCTGCAAATGCCCACAAATTCATATGTAGTTTACCAGGAGGTTACGAAACACAGGTGGGTGATCGAGGAACCCAGCTTTCGAGGGGTGGTAAAAATAGTGCATTGTTGTAACACCCCGATTTTCGAAAGGTATCAATTCAAGTTAATACAGAAACCGATATATTAAGGAAAAATAAGATATTTGATTTTGGACTTGAATCTTAGATTTTATAGTCTTGATGGATAAAGGATTCAATTACGAGTCTAACGGTTCTTTCCGGAGCAAAAACAGAGCTATAACGAAGAAGTTATGACCAAAACGGTGTTTGGCCAAATTCTTCGCGGGCTGAAGGGCGCACGGGTCGTGCGCCATCCTTTAGAAAATACGCACGGGTCGTACGCTACATCAGAGACAACAGCTCGGGTTAAAAACCTGATTCAGCCATATTTCACCCCAAAACTTCATTTCTTCATATCTTTTGATCCACAACTCCGATTTGGGTGATTCAAGTTGCTACGGTTTCGTTTTTGAGAGCTCTTCACGGATCTTACAAGAGATTGGAAGTCTACTGGAGTATACAAGAGTATTTTGTGGTGGTAAGCTCCTCATCTCTCCCACTTCATCTTCTTCACCAAAGTTTTCTAGGGTTTCATCCACCCTTTGTTCTCCCTTTCGTAGATTGGAGGTTTGTAACCATTTTGGTGAATTAGAGGTGTTTTGATTGGTAGAGTCAAGCTTGGGTTAAGGTAATCTTCTATTCTCTTCATTTATGGAAGTTAGGGTTTCGGTATTGGTTGAGGTATTCATGTATAAGGTTGGGAAACGATTCTTTGTGGTTGATTATGTATATTTATGGTTGAATATGTATGGATTTAGGTTTTGGAAGTTTGACTTGAGAATCCAACTGTTCTTCAAATGAGCTTTAGTTGGGGGAAAATCTAGATTTAGCCTAAATCTAGCAAGGTGAGTTCAAGTTGATTTGTGAAAACGGTGTGCATGCCAAAATGTCTATTTTTAAGTGTTTATGTGTCTTACATGAAATTATCAAATGTTGGGTTATTTGTTAATCTTTGATTAATTGAAGTATTTAACTTTACAAACTTTGTATAACACCACATTGGATATTTTGGGCGTTTGATATATGTGTCACAAATGAATGTGTTTTGAAGTCTTATTGCATGAATGGATCTTTGGTCAAAGAAATAGACTTTTAAATGTTTGTCGGGTTTTATGCATCATTCATGAAATGGAATGTTTTATAAAGTATTACTTTCACTTTTATGCGAGGTACTTGAAAGAAGGTTTATAGTCTCATTTTATGATTTTCATTCTTATCAGCAGTTAAATTTGGAAAAATGGGTTGCCCCAACTAATGTTGAGTTTTGAACTAATCTTACTTTTGGTCGTGGTGTTTGCATATCCGTTGGGTGAGTGCGTTTTATCGTGTTTTTATTTCATTTATCAATGAGTCGATGGGTTGCTAAGTCTGCAGCTTGGCATTGTTATTTTGATGAGGTTTTTGTACAATAGTCCAGTTTTGGTAGCTCGACTTCAAGCCTTGTTAGGCCTTATGCGGATTATTTGGCTTATTTGATGCATTTGGGAGTCGTGACCCTGTATTTGGTTTATTATTGTTCCGGCGTTGGGACGATTAGTTTTCCACGTCGAGGCACGTTAAGGTATCGGATTGAGATGTAAGTCCTTCGTGCTGCACGTTAAGGTATCGGATGTAGGTATAAGTCCTTCATGCTCAAGTATTACGATATTGGATGAGGGGCTCGACATAGGAACCCGACGGGGTTGAACTCGAGTTTCCGTGGGTGTACATTTAAAGCTACTGAGCCTGACATCCCTTGCGTGTACTTTTGTTTATATGACTAGTCATAACAACATAAAATGGGCTTACTTTGTGGTCCGTCACATTTTATGGAATCGGGAATCCCCCGTCACCGAAATGTGTTGTTTTTGGGTATTGAGTTTTATTATCCAAGTTTTCGTTGACGTTTTGTATATTTGGGTTTTACCCTTGATTTATAGGTTGAGTATTATGCCACACTCGTGTTTTGGGTGTTTTGAGATATAAGGTTTAACCGTACCTTCTTAAATGGAGAGTTCAATTTATATTTACGCTTTGAGTGAGTTTTGGGTTAAAGCTAATTTATGAAGGGGCGGTTTACATTGGTATCATCATTTTGTAGTAGTTTGATTTGGAAAACGTTTAAATTGGCGTTCTTTGCCTAAATTGCATATTATTGAAAAATGAGTCGTTTCCGTATGTAAGACATAACGAATTGAAAGATTATGATTTTAACCACATTCCTTTTTTTAAACGGTTAATTTTTATATGTTAAAAACTCTTTAGCTCACTAGGCGTTAAGCCTAACCTTTTTATTTTATCGGCATGTGCATCATGTTCTGTTGGGGTTTGGTTCTAGCAGCTATGAAGAGTTGAGCCTTAGCTTTGTGCAAATGTAAGTAGTTGGTGAAGTCTTCCACAATTTTGGAGATAATGACTATTATGGGGTTTTTAGTAGCACCCGTTCTTATCGTAGACTTTTGTATAGAATGAAGGTTTGTATTGAGGTTAAATCTTAATTTGTGGTTGTAGATAATTCCTTTATCGGTGTATTTAGAAAATTTTAAATTAGTTGCTATTTCCGGATTTAAGGGTGTTACAATTGCGCTGGCTCGAGCCATGATCCAAGAACCTAAGATACTTCTACTAGACGAACCCACAAGTGTACTGGACCCCGAGTCCGAGACCCTGCTCCAGCAAGACATTGATAAAATCTCGAAGAATGGAACCACCATGGTGATTGCTCATAGGTTGGCAACGGTCAGGAACACCGATAGGATCGTTGTTCTAGAACAAGGATCCGTTATCGAAAGCGGGAACCATCAACAATTCATCGAAATAAAAGGACCCTACTTCGCGCTCATCATGCTTGCATCTAAAGTTGTATCATCACAGCCCGCATTAGAAAACCACGAAAAAATAGAGAGTTTGGTGTTGTTCGTGATTGGGAAAACACAAGGACGATCGGTGAAAACACGTGGACGATCGTAGAAACACAGGGACCAATCTCTCAAGTTCAAGAGATTGGTGACGTTCGTGATTGAGAGAACACAGGGACGATCGGTGAAAGTGCAGAGATGATGTCGATCTTCAAGTCACGTTCAACTCACATTTGATTTTGATAAAATTGGAAATTGATTTAACCCAATGTGATGGATGAAGCAAACAGTGTTAAGTAAGAGGGACTATGAGTGAAAGTAAATTATAAAGTTAGAGACCCCCAATGTAGATAGTTTACTTTAGGGGCCAAATCCAAATTTGGGCAAACCAGAGGGACCACCAGTGTAATTCACTTTAAAAAAGTTTTTTCAATTCTTTTTTTCATTTTGTCGTTTATGGGTCTTTTTAACAAATTTAATTATCAATCAAATATAATTACATTACTAAAATAAAATTTGCATGTTTTTTAAACCATTAGAACGTTTTATATATAAAATATATATATAGGGCGCGTTTATTTTGCAAACCAAACAATTTGTACAAACTATGCAAACCACTATATTAGGAAACAATAGATATATTTATGGATAATGATTATGATTTATTAATAATGATTGTGATATATTTGGAAAATGTAAAGTTTATTCATTATAATCATGATTTTAAATTAGGAAATGTTAAGTTTATTCATTATAATCATGATTTTAAATTAGGAAACATAATAAAATCATATATTCATTAGACTTGATGAACGACTAAGATTGGTTTGTATAGTTTGTACAAATTGTTTGGTTTGCAAAAGAAACGCACCATATATATATATATATATATATATATATATATATATATAGTGGAAGGATATTTTGCAACCCTGAAAAAGGTTGCAACCCACATCTTAACCGTTGGATTCATGATCGACGGTTATTTTATTTTTATTTTTCTATTTTTTTAATTAAAAATATTGGGCCCCATATCTATTGTAACCGCCGATCATGAATTCGACGGTTCAGATGTGGGTTGCAAGGGTTGCAACATTTTACTAGGGTTGTAAAATATCCAACCCCTATATATATATAGGGGAGCGATCAATTGGAAACCAGTTTTACATTAGAAACTTTGGAAACCGAAATCGACCAATCAATGAATTTCTTTTTTTTTAATTTTATTTTTAATTGAAAAGGTTATTTTTGTCTTTTACATTATCTATACTATATTATAAAGATGACATAAAAAAACTCTTAAAAACAAGTTTTAAAACTTAATGTACAACTATTTTATGCTAATTACTTAAAAAACAACCATTAAAGCTGTATGTACTACACTTAATGCTATTTATTAATTTTCAATCATTATCTCTAACCATTTTAATTCTCCTAAAATCATTTCCCACTTTAACTCCCCTAAAATAACTCTCAGCATAATTAAATATAGAATAAAAATCAAATTTTAAATATAAAAATATAAAATATAATTAAAAAAATCTAACAGAATATTTTATAAAAAAATTATATTATTAAACCAAAATAAATTACATTATATTATTAAGTTTAAATTAAATAAATTTATACAAAAAAATCATTATCAATCTCTCACAACCAACCAAAATCGTAATGTAAATCGACAAAAAATAGAAAATAAAATGAAACGTTAAAATCATGATGTATCTAGCGGCATTGCGCGAGTACACTTCTAGTTTCATAATAGATATGGTAAGTGTTATTATTATTATATTAATAATTAGTCAATTTTAAATTAGCTTATTTATGGTAATAATATTTAATCATATTTTCATGAAATTAGAATACTCAATTTTTAAAATATTTGAACAGTGTCCACGATGTAATTAACTTGATAAAATATTTTCTTTTTCCTATTTTCAGTTTGTTTTGCTTTAATTAAGGTAATGATTTTTTTTAATGTTGGAGAGTGTTTTTTTATTTATTCTCATATTATACGCAGGGTTTTAATTTTATTAAAAATCAAAAATTTGTTCATTGAATTCACATATTTCTTAAATCTACAGAATCATCTTTAATTGTACAAATTCATCTATTGTTTCATCCCCATGGACTAACTCTTTCATCATACATTATATTAACATCAATAGGTTTCATCTACTGTTTCATCATGAACTAACTGTTTCATCATACATTATATTAACATCACAAAGAATCACCTTTCATTGATTTCATCATACATCACCATAGACTATCTGTTTCATCCCTATTTACTATCTGTTTCATCATACATTATATTAACATTAATAGGTTTCATCTACTGTTTGATCATACAGAATCATATTTAATTGTACAAAATTCATCTACTATTTAAACACAAAATAAATTAATTAATGTATTACTATATATATCTCAAATCAATCTTAATCATCTACTGTTTGTTTTTTAGGAAATAAAAGCTTTTTATATATTTCTGCGTATTTCACCACTATTTCCATATTTCAAACACAAAATAAAAAGACATCTGTACCCTTTTCAACAATTATTATTATTATTTATTAATAAATTAATTAATGTATTACCATATATATCTCAAATCAATCTTAACCATAGATTAAAAAGATCAATGGCTGAAATTTGGTTTCCAAAGTTTTCAATGAAACTTGGTTTCCAATAGATACCACCCCTATATATATATATATATATATATATATATATATATATATATATATATATATATATATATAGAGAGAGAGAGAGAGAGAGAGAGAGAGAGGAGGGATCATGCGAGGAGAGGAGCAAAATAAGAAAACAAAGGGAGTAATCTCAACCACACATCTTCGGTTACGGTGGACGCAATCACGGAGGATTGATGCAATTCATGGGAGGGTTGAGATTATTAAAGAGGGGGGACCGGTCAAAGCCGCCACTATTGACCGGATGAGTGGCTGAGATTCATCCTCGCATTCTCTTAAATAGTTATTATTCTCGTTTGATCATTTCTCTCTCTCTCTCTCTCTCTCTATATATATATATATATATAAGAAAGTTCAAATGAAAACTCATTTTTCATTGTGCACGTGAGGACAAATCTCAGCCACTCGTTCTCTTTTGATCCAACAATTCATATTAAATAGAGTTTTTAATTTTAAAATGCTTAGGGGTAAAAATGAAAGAAAATTTAAACATCCGCCTACCATATTTGACTTTTTATTTTCTTTTTTAATAAAAATCTTTTTACCCAATAAAAGTTTAAAATAAATTATCTTAAAAATTACTAATAATTTATTCAAACAAATTACATCAAAAAAACGAGAATTTTGTGCTCTTCGATATGACATCCATCTCGATATAGTTTTTTTTTTGTTATTTTAACCGTTTTTTACGTGAAATGCTATATATGTGTTATATTCATTATAAATATTTATGTATGTTCAAGTTTGTACAACGCCTCGACACCATAAGTATGTAACTCGACATCACCTTCTTCAACACTTTCTTCAACGTCATAAGGCATCACGTTTCTTTCAGCACCGTAACCCAACACCATCAAGACGAATCGAGAACCTATCGAGTAATTCTGTTGTGAATGGAGGAACAAAAGAGAGCGCGTCACGTCTCCACATATTCACAGGTCATTTATGTGTTATTCATTATGAATAATGTATCATTCAGGATGAATAATACAACATCCATGGTGAATAATTCACGATTCATGAATTCGTGTATTATTCATCATGTTGTATAATTCATCCTGAATATTATATTATTCATCATGAATAATGAATGAACGTTCACATTTGTTATTCATACTGAATGTTGCGCATACATATTCATAATGAATTAAACCAAATTTCGGTTATGAATTGGGAAACAAAAGAGAGTGCCCCATGTGTCTACACATTCACGGGTCATTCATATATTATTCATCATGAATAATGTATCATTCAGGACAAATAATAAAACATTCAGGGTGAATAATACACGATTTATGATAAATAATACATGAATCATGGATTCGTGTATTATTCATCATGAATATTGTATTATTCATCCTGAATATTGTATTATTCATCATGAATAGTGAATGAAGGTTCACCTTTGTTATTCATACTAAATGTGGACACACGAGGACGTACATGCATATTCATAATGAATATAACACATATATATATAATTTCATGTAAAAAACGGTTAAAACGAAAAAATTCTGAATATTGTATTATTCATCCTGCATACGGTATTATTCATCATGAATAGTGAATGAACGTTCACCTTTGTTATTCATACTGAATGTGGACACCCGGAGACGTTCATGCATATTCATAAGGAATATAACATTGTTAGGTCTGAAAGTCCTAATGCGTTGAAAGTTGTATAACACATTTATAAGGGGTCGAATTGTATTTATTTGATAGTTGGTTTGTAAATGGGCCTCAAGCCCATTAGACCTACACGCCTTATATATATATATGTTTTGTTAACCTAGTGTTAGTTTAGAAGGTTTAGACGTCATTATTCTAGTCGTAAGATTTACATTTGCTTATCAGAAATTCTCTCTGTAAACCTAAATTTTTACTAATTATCAATCATATGACTAGCAGTTGTGTTTTATTAATTGTTCTTCATTGATTATTATTGTTGTTGATTGCACTACAAACACGTATATAGAATTTCACGTAAAAAAACGGTTAAAACGAAGAAAAACTATATCGTGATGGATGTCATATCGAAGAGAACGAAATTCTCGTTTTTTTTTATGTAATTTGTTTGATTCAAATATTAGTCATTTTTAAGATACATTATTTTAAAGTTCAAGGGGTAAGTTTTTTTAATTAAAAATAAAAATAAAAAGTCAAAGAATGTAGACGTTGATTCAAAATTATAATTTTGTCCTTAATCACTTCCCAATTAACCTTATTATGTATTAACCATTGATTAGTTTCTAAGTTTTGATCAATGGTTAAAATTTGTCCTCATGTACACAATAAAAAAAGAATTTTCATTTGAACTCACCCCTATATATATATATGGATGCTTTCATTTGCAAACCAAGTCATTTATACAAACTGTACAAACATCTGCGGTCGTCAATTTCATAGATCAAGGGTTGTGATGAAAGGAGCCTATTTATGTCAACAACAAAAAAGTTAATACGCTTCATTAAATAAAGTAGCACGGAAAGGGTAAAAATTGGAAAAAAAAAATATGATCCTTATTCATAGCAACTATTGAACGTGATCAACTATTAATCCGCAACTAATGAAATCATGCCAACTATTGATCCTTATTCACGGCAATTATTGAAAACGTGACAATTTTCATTGGAGGTAAGGTTTTTAGGGTTTCATGGCATCTTTTATCCCAAAAAGTTGATGAAATTATTGTACTAGTTAAATCACTCATTTGATAGAATTGTTTATTTGATGAAACTGATTCCGATGAAGCTGCTTTGATTTGATGAAACTACTTTAATCTAATGAAACCATTCATTTAGAGCATCTCCAACCGTTTCTTCAAAATGGAGAAGTAAAAAATGAAAATCTCCAAAAAAAACCACCTTCATCTCTAACAGATTCTCCATTTTGAAGATTACACAATTAATTATAATATTAAAATATTCAATACAATTCATAAAATATTATTTCTCTCTCCTAAACATTTGTTTTAAACCAATCTCATTGGTAGAATGAATAAAAAATAATTTCTCTCTCATGTGTAATCATTTTTTGAGATATCTCCAAGTTTGAAGATTTTCATCTTCTCTTTCATGTTTTCTCCATTTTGAAGAAGGTTTTGGGGAAGTTGTTGGAACAAAAAAAACCCAAAATTTCCATTTTGGAGAAGCTGTTGAAGTTGCTCTTAATGAACCAAATTCGGTAGCAAAACCTTAACCATTTTTTTTAAACTATGAAACAAATTCGGTAGCAGACTATTTTTGATTTGTTTTGTTTGTAAAAATAATAATAACAATTTTTTTTCCAAATATAATTGAATCCTTATCGATTGCATTAGTTTTGGGGAAAAAAATACTTCCAAATATGTTAAACAGACTCGGTAGATAAAGATGAGGTTTATTTTGTTTATTAATAACTAGAAATTTACCCTTGCAATGCAGTCGGTTCTTGAAATCTAGAACTCGAACTCTCCGATCATTATTCATACTTTTTGTTAGTTTTTTTTAATTTTATTTTACGATTTTGAGAAACCTAGATTTAAAACAAAAATATATTTTAGTTTAGTTTAATTATGGTTTTTTATAAAAACTAATAATAAATTTTTTTGTTACGGATCAAAAAATGTTTAATTTAAATGATCACTATATTTAAGATATTTTATATTTAAAATTAAAAAGATAACATACTTCAATAAAAAAATAAAAATAAGATGATTTATCTCGAATTTTCTTATATTTATCGGTTAGTTATATCAATAGTTAAAAAATTTAGATATTTTAGAAAATAAAAATAAGTGTTTATTTACAGTTAGTTACACGAATTCAAACATTGAGCTTTTATAAGTTGTACTTATGTTTAATCAATTTGTACTTTTGGATTTTAAGTAATATGCATTAATAAGTGGTACCTAATGCATAAAAAATAGTTTTTAAGAGTTAAGCTTAAATGTTTTATAATATAGTATAGATATATTAGTTAAAATTCAAAATTACAAGTTAATGAAACATAATTATAACTTATTAAAGTCCCATGTTTTTATTTGTATAACTAACTGCAAATAAACATATTAAATACATGATAAACACTATGAGATAAACTACCTGTTTTATTTTTTTTTTAAATATATGTATTAGATCAATGCATGTTTTTATAATATAGTATAGATATATTAGTTATGAGATTATAACTAATATAGATATAGCTATATTAAGAGCAAATCATAAAATAAAAAATAAATATTGATAATAGCAATATTGATCAAATCGTCCAATAAATATAAAAAATAAATATTGATAATAGTAGATAATATTGATCAAATCGTCCATTAAATATAAAAAACAAATATTTATATTAATAAATGAGTATCCATTCCACAAATAGATGATGATATGAGATATTGTGCTTGGATAAATTGTACCAATGTATTATGAATTTGTAAATTAAGTAATTGACTTTAATTAGTTGTATTATGTGCTTAAAATGTTGTAATTAAGAGTAGTTATGAGATTATAAGTAATATAGATATAGATATATTAAGAGCAAATCATAAAATAAAAAATAAATATTGATAATAGTAATATTGATCAAATTGTCCAATAAATATAAAAAATAAATATTAATAATAGTAGATAATATTGATCAAATCGTCCAATAAATATAAAAAATTAGTTGTATTTTGTGCTTAAAATGTTGTAATTAAGAGTTTTTTATGTCTCTTTTATAATATACTAGAAGCGTACTCGCGCAATACAGCGAGATACATCACGATTTTAATGTTTCATTTTTTTTGTCGATTTACAGTACGATTTTGGATGGTTTTGAGAAAAATGATAATGTTTTTTTATAAATTTATTTAATTTAGGATTAAAAATATAATGTTGTTTATATAAAAAAAAATGAAGTATTTTGTTAGAATTCAATGATTATCTTATATATTTTAATGACATCTAAAAAAAATACCAATTACATATTTAATAATATAATTAAAACAAATTTATAGTAATATAATATATTAATTAATAGTGATAATGGAAAGGTCTGCATAAAAGGAAGACCCTGCACATATCAAATTGGTCGGTGTTAGAAGTCTGCAGTAGTAATATGTATTTTGTGTTTTGATACTTGTAAATTAAGAGATTTTAAAATCTTGCATAAAATGATGGTACCTTGTGCGTAATAAATTGTATTTAAGAGTTTTTTTATCCGTGCTCTATAATATGGTATAGATAATATAGATAATAATAATAATAATAAAACAATTTCATTCAAAAATAGATTGAACATTATCTCTTTGTTTGGATTATTTAAAAAAATAATAATTCCTTTCAAATATAAATATAAACGGTTGATTAATGAAATTCCAAATAATGGTAGCGTTACGGGATTTCCTTGGAACTGTGATGCTCTCTGGTCAACGGGATAGATGGTGTTGGTGTATTGACGGCTCGAGTGAATTCTCGGTCGCTTCCACTCGGAAGTACATAGACTCTAAAATTTTGGTGATTGATCAGGTTCCTAGTAGATGGAACAAACTTGTTCCTATAAAGGTCAATGTCCTTGAATGGCTTTTGGGTCTGAATAAGATCCCAACTAGGGATAATCTTGTTAAAAGAGGTATTGATGTGCATTCCATCCTATGTCCGATTTGTGACGTGGATATCGAATCTGTAGAACATTTGTTTTTCGAATGTCATATGGCACGAGATATTTGGATGAAAATTGGCAGTGGTGGAGTTTAGATATTCCGACTCTCAAGTCTAATTCGGATTGGACGAACTGGTTGAGCTCGTTGAGGTTGAAGAAGGTGGAGTCAATTTGTCTAGAGGCAGTCTTACTTACAGCTCTTTGGTGTATTTGGTCTCACAGGAATGGGACGTTGTTTAGAAATCCTAAGCCCAAGAAGGCGGAGCTGTGGGATAATATTGTCACTCATTCGTACTTTTGGGCTACTAGTAGGAGTAGGAAGATCAAGATTAACTGGGTGGGGTGGTCACAAAACCCACTACTCGCCATCTCTGATATGTAATTTCTTTCCCTAGCGTCTTGCTAGTTTTATAAATTCTCTGTTGTTCAAAAAAAAATAAAAATAGGAAGTTCTAAACTTCCATTTATAATTGTGAGACAGTAAATGATGAATAAGCCCCTATCTATACTATATTATAAAGCACGGATAAAAAAAACTCTTAAATACAAATTATTAGGCACGAGGTACCATCATTTCATGCAAGATTTTAAAAATCTCTTAATTTACAAGTTTCAAAGCACAAGATACATATTACTACTGCATGCTTCTAACACCCATCAATTTGGTATGTGCAGAACATTCCTTTTATGCAAACATTTCAATGTATCACTATTAATTAATATATTATATTACGATAAATTTGTTTTAATTATATTATTAAATATGTAATTGGTTATTTTTTCTAGATGTCATTAAAATATATAAGATAATCATTGAATTGTAACAAAATACTTATTTTTTATATAAAAAACATTATATTATTAAGTCTGAATTAAACAAATTTATAAAAAACATTATCACTTTCTCAAAACCATCCAAGATCGTACTGTAAATCAACAAAAAACAAAAATAAAATGAAACATTAAAATCGTGATGTATCTCGCTGAATTTCGTGCGAGAAATTGAGTTAATGGTGAGAAACGTGAGAATTAGATCTGAACAGTTGATCTCTTTTAATCTCAAGTCCCACCCATGAATTGTGGCTTAGAAGGGGGTGATCTGGTGCATCTCGATGCATCTCATCTCGGTGCATCTCATTCTAATATGCATCCATTTCTCTTCCAACGGTTGATAACCATTTCTCACGCTTCTCACCGTTAACTCAAATTTTCACTGGAACCCAACCCCATATATGTGTGTGTGTGTGTGCGCGCGCGCATCCCCCAAGATGGTGAATTATTGTATGAGAAGTTGAGGTTAACGTGAGAAACGTGGGAAGTGGATCTGAACCGCTGATCACTTTTAATCAAACGCCCTCACATGAATTACAACTTAGAAGGAAATTGATCTGGTGCATCTCATCATAATGTGCATCCATTTCTCATTCAACGGTTGATAATCACTTCTAACGTTTCTCACGTTAACCTCAAATTCTCACCGAAAACCTCCCCTCCCCAAGATATTGTTTAAATTAAACAAAGTAATTTCAGTAGTTCTCAACCTTTTTAGGTAAACCATAAAAATATTATTTTCCTCGTCCCAAGACAAGTGTCTATATGGCTGTTTGGTTCATGGAATTAGAATGAATTTGAAGGAATTGGAATGACCAATTTCATTGACCAAATTCCAAGCCCATGTTTGGTTCATGGAATGAAAGTGGTGGAATCCTTTCAATTCCACTTAATTCCACAACTTAAAGAATTCATCATTTATTGGCTTAAGTGAAGGAATTGAATTCCTACCAACCAAACGTGTGGTCAAATTTCATTCTAATTCCTTCAAAGTAAAATCCTTCCATGAATTCCAATTCCATCAAATTCCATTCTGTAAACCAAATGCCCCATTAGTTTATTTTAAGATGAGTGTCAATTTTTAAAAATAAATGTTTATTTTCTCATTCTGCTCTTAATTATGAGATTGGATAATATTTCTACTTCTATAAGGTAAAATTTATCGTTTTGTTAATTAAAAAGTATAATAGCTATATATTTCTAAAAATGTATGCCTTTTTTATTATAGACATTTATTTTAGGACGAATGGAGTATATAAAAAAGTTACAAAGTTTAATACTTTTTATAAATATTTTAATTTTTTTTTTCTTTTTTATAACATTAATGAGTATACTTTAGAATACAAACCACATGACCTAAGCACGCTTAGCACCAACGGTAAAGTCTCACGATCGTCATCAATGACGTGTAATGTGATTATCTCGAATAGATATTTAATTAATAATTTTTTTTATTATACATCAAATAAAAAATAAAATCTTTTAAATAACATCTAACAAAATCTGCATGTAATTCTTTTATACCAAAACTTACCCTAAGCGTTACTATTTAGGTATGTTTGGCAAACTAACTATTTTTTTTTTAATAAATTTGTTTAATTTAGTTTTAATAATATAATGTTTAAAAATTAAGTATTTTGTTAGAATTCAATGATTATCTTATATATTTTAATAACATATAAAAAAAATAACCAATTACATATTTAATAATATAATTAAAAAAATTTATAGTAATATAATATATTAATTAATAGTGATACATGTAAATGTCTGCATAAAAGGTAGGTCCTGCACATACCAAATTGGTGGGTGTTAGAAGCATCCAGTAATAATATGTATATTGTGATTTGATACTTGTAAATTAAGAGATTTTTAAAATCTTGCATAAATTGATGATACCTTGTGCCTAATAATTTGTATTTAAGAGTTTTTTATCCGTACTTTATAATATAGTATAGATATAGATTAAGAGGTGGATAAAATTTATTTCTTTATAGTTAAAGAGAAATTGTCTTTTTATTAATTAAAAAGAGAAATAATTACACTTTGTTAAAACTTTCTTTTTCATTGTGACATTTATTTTGGATGGAGGGAGTATAAGAATATTTGTATAAGATTATGCAAAATAAGGAAAATAGAGATTATGGGTGTTTTTAACAATTTTTTCGCTCTAATAAATTCTTTAAAATAGAGAAAATAACATAGGGTGTGATATTTGGAGAATTCCCCAAAACCATGAGAGAAAGTAACCACCAATAAAAAACCTTGGGAGAGAAAAAAAATATTTTTTATAAAATATATGAAATATTTTAATAACACAATTAATATTGTGATCTCTAAAATAAGAAAGTTGGAGTTGGTTGTAATTTTTTTAAAGAGTTTTGCATTATAGTTCTTCATTTTGAAGAAATTTTAGAAAATTTATTGGAGATCTCTAAACAAATTTTCTAAAATGGTGAAAATTAAGGTTTTGTTCTCTTTTTGTGCTCCAAAAATAAAATAGAGAAGACAAGAAAAATCCAATTTAAATAATTATCGTATTCTTGAATTTGGAAATGAAAGAAAGAAAAAAGAGAAGGAAAAGAAAAGAAGAAGAAAGAAGAAGGGATAAAATTGTATTCTTGAAAGCGAAAGGAAAGGAAAGGAATGAAGCGGAAGAATAGAAAATAAAATTTCATTTCTTTTAGGGATTAGAAAGGAAAGAAAATATGTCATTTTTATAAATATCTCCTTACTTATTTGTAGTGCATCTAATTTTTGGATAGATGTGTAATTTTATAAATATATTTACACTACAAGATTATTGCTTATTACCGACCAAGATCACCGACGGAAATGTAAACTTTGCGACGGACACACTATCCGTCGGAAAATTTAATAATTTACCGACGGATATTAATTAATTTTATTTTATTTTATTTTTATTTTTAAATCCGTCGGTAATCCATCGGTAATTTATATAATTTAATAAATATTTATTTTTTTCTGACGTCCGTCGGTAATCCGTCGATAAATTTAATAATTTAATAAATATTTATTTTTTCTTTGATCATGTATGTGTGTATATGTATGTATATATGTATGTATGTACATGTACATATGTGTTCATGTATGTATATACACATTTACGTATGTGATCATGAATTAATGTATATGTACACCATGTATAGTACGTATGTATCATGTACATGTATAGTACGTGTATGTGATCATGTATGTATATACAAGTACGTATGTGATCATGTATAGTATGTATGTGATCATGTATGTGTGTATATATATGTATATATGTATGTATGCATGTACATGTACATATGTGTTCATGTATCATGTATATACACATATACGTGTGTGATCATGTATGTATGTATATGTACACCATGTATAGTATGTATGTACATCATGTACATGTATAGTACGTGTATGTGATCATGTATGTATATACAAGTACGTATGTGATCATGTATGTATATACAAGTACGCATGTGAGCATGTATAGTATGTATGTGATCATGAATGTATGTACATATGTGTTCATGTATGTATATACAAATGTATGTATGTGATCATGAATGTATGTACAACATGTATAGTATGTATGTACATCATGTACATGTATAGTACATATGTGATCATGTATGTATGTACATGTACATATGTGTTCATGTATGTATAAACACATGTATGTATGTACACCATGTATAGTATGTATGTGATCATGTATGTAATATGTATGTGTGTACATATGTGATCATCCGGATTCGTTTAAAGCCCAACTAAATCCATTAAAACCCAACCGGATTCGTTTAAAGGCCAACTGAGTACGTTAAAGCCTAACTGGATTCATTAAAGCCCAACTGTGTACGTTGAAGCCCAATTAGATAAGTTAAAGCCCAACTGGGAACGTTAAAGCCCCACTGAATCCATTAAAGCCCAACTGGTAACGTTAAAGCCCAACTAAATCCATTAAAGCCCAACCAGATCCATTAACGCCCAACCGGATTCGTTTACAGCCCAACCGGGTACGTTAAAACCTAACTGATCACATTTGGTCCCTGATCTAACCGGATTCGTTTAAAGCCCAGTTACTTCAGGGGTATTTTAGTCAATTTATATACAATTTGATAAATTAATTAATAATTTTAAATATAATTTGATAAACTAATTAATTAATAATTTATTTATTAATTTTAATATTAAATAATATATTAATTAATAATTTATTTAATAATTATAGTTTTAAATATAATTTTAATTTAAAAATAATTTATTTAATAAAAAACAATTATCCGTCGGAAATCCGTCGGTGAATGTCCGAAAATTCTTTAAAAAAAATAGCGGGCTGAAAGCCCTAATTTCATTAGTTTCGATCCCTCTCTCGTCTCTCACTCTGTCTCCCTCTCGTCTCTCGTCTCTCACTCTCGTCTTCCTCTCACTCTCGTCTCCCTCTCAATCTCGATCCCACACCGGCGACCTCACCTCCACCGGCGACCTCCATCCCCTCAAGCGACGACCATCCCCTTCAGCGACCTCCTGATTTGGGTATGAATCTGTGTGTGTGTGTGTGTGTGTGTTTGTTTGTGTATGAATATATGTGTTTCAACAACTTATATATCAATTTCTATTTAAACCCATATCTTTATATCTTTATTTATGTGTGTGTATGTATGAATCTGTGTGTGTGTATGTAATGAATATGTTGTGTTTTTTGTTAATGAATCTGTGTTTTTGTGTGTGTAGATTGAAATTGAGTGAAATTTGGTGCCGCTTCAGAGACATACACATACACACGATCTACTCCTGTCTTCTTGACGTGATTTAAGGTACCAAAATAATTTTAGACGTTATTCCTTAATTAATTTATGTTGTCATTTAATAGGAAAATTTGAGTATAGTAGTAATGGAATTATTTGATATTTGTTATGCTTGTAAACCCAAACCTTTTCATTACGTTTGTTTCTCGTTATGTCTGTTTTTGGGATATATGACAACTATGGATAATTATAATTATGAGAGTTTATTGTAGATTGAGATTGATATGAGTATATTGTAGATTGAAATTGATATGGGTATATATTGTAGATTGAAGTTGATATGAGTTCTTTTAAGCTTATGAAAACCATTGTTATGAGCACGAATATATCAAATGTCTTGGTATGATTTGGTTTGATAAACTTGTGATATTAATTAGTTGGGTTGTCATTTATTGGACAAACATTAGGTTGATAAATAGAGACATTTGGTATGATTTAGGATTTGATTATACTTGATTTTATTTATTTATTTTAGTTGGGTTGCCAATTGTTGGACAAACATTAGGTTGATATATGGAAATATTTATTTTATAGCCGTTATGCTGCCAAAATTTTAAAAAGCATATGTTTGACTTTCCAATAGTCAAACATGCACTTAGAGTTTTAGAGTCATCCAAAACTCCTCTAAACCAATGGTTTGACTTTCAAGAAGGCAAACCATTATACATGTAGTGTTCAATAGACTTCTAACTTCATTGACACCTACGGTTTGACTTTTAAATAGTCAAACCATTACACGTAGGGTTTTTAAACTTTCCAAAACACCTTTCTTTGATTGTAACCTACGTTTTGACTTTCCAATAGTCAAACCATTACACTTAGAGTTTTAGAGTCATCCAAAGCTCCTCTAAACCTACGGTGTGACTTTTCAATAGTCAAACCATTACACCACCTCTATCTTGATTATGTCGATTAACTACTTCTTTCTTTGTTGTAGTGGTTGAATATGTCGACAAATAGATGATGGATGTATAGAAAGAACGACAGTCGGGGGTGTCTTAGCGTCGACTATATTGTTGCAATGGACAGTTTTTTGGACTATGCATATGCCGATGAAAGGACTGTTGAAAGGAAACCTACACGTGATGGGATAGTCCTTCATATTAGATGCCCTTGTAAGAAGTGTCAAAACTTACGCTATAAAGAAAGAACTGATGTGAGGCTGCATTTGATGAAACACGGTTTCATGCCTGATTATACCACATGGTGGGCACATGGTGAAACTTATTACCATAATGAAGGGCATCAAGACGTGGGTCAATCTTCCATTGCAAACAAGTATCGTTCAAACAATTTGTAAGTTGGAAAAAGTCTTCCCGCCCGGATTCTTTGATTCTATGGAACACTTAGTGATACATTTGACACGAGAAGCCATAAATGGTGGGCCGGTCCAATATAGGTGGATGTATCTCTATGAGAGGTAAATGAACTTTGCCATTCAAATACTTTTCATTCAAATACTTACCCATTTATTTTCTAACACGTATTTCAATCGTTGTTTAGGAAACTTGGGTCGTTGAAGAGGACAGTTAGAAACAAAGCAAGGGTGGAGGGGTCTATCGTTGAGGCATATCTAGTAAATGAACTCTCCACCTATTGCTCCCTGTATTTTGATCCACAGATAGAAACTCGACATAATCGCGAGTCAAGAAACTTTGCCCCAGATATTCCTAGTTCTTCAGGAATAGACGATCGCTTGAGCATATTCAAGGTTCCATCTCGTAGATTATTCGAGAAGGGGGAAAAAGACCATCTTGACTCAAGCCGAAATTCACAAGATCCACACATATGTGTTGTTGAATTGTGAAGAAGTTCGACCTTTTCAATGGACCTTCGATGAGTGGATACAACAAAGAGAACCTCATCTTGATGCAGTTGCACGAGATAAAGCTCGGGATGAAAGGTTTTCTACTTGGTTCGAACAACACGTGAGTACAAACATATGAAATTTACGTAAGTAATGTTACACATATGTAATTTATTTCTTATTTGCGGTTTTATAGGTCATGCTCGGATCAGGCGATTTCTCCGACCATTTGAAATCCCTAGCACGTGGACCATGTCGATATGCTTGGTCACATAAGGGATATTTTGTCAATGGTTACAAGTTTCACACGGTAACACATGTTGTTGGGCGTGTCACACATAATAGTGACGTATGTATGAGAGGATCTTGTTATGACGACTCCGAGTTTGACTATTACGGATTGCTGGACGACGTGTTAGAGGTGGAGTACTACGGTGTGGGCTATTGTGCTGTAGTTTTGTTCAAGTGTACATGGTTTGATAGTCCAGATGGAGTTAGAGTCGACCCTAAACATGGGTTGGTTGATATCAAATACAAGTATAGACTCATAGGTGAGGACTATTACGTCCTAGCATCACAAGCGGAACAAGTGTATTACACACCCTATCCTTCAGGAAGTAAAGATTTAAAGGACTGGTGGGCAGTTGTGAAGACCAAAGCCCGTGGAATATATGAAGTTGCAGAAAGGGAGATCGATGTGTTGGATGATGATAACGTTAATGGAGAACCGTTCTTTCAAACCAACGAACGGGTAACTCATCACACAAGCAACTGTGTAAATGAGGACCTTGATCCCGTCCCTCTTGTCACTGGGGAGCTCAACTTAGTCACCACAAATGACGAAGCTAGCGAGGAAGATGCATCAGATAACGAAGCTAGCGACGAGGAAGAAGAATTTGAAGATATGGATGATGATGAAGATAGCGAATACGAACTTATGTTATCTGATCACTCGTCTGATAACTAGTGTGTCTTTCATATGTAGACATTTTCGTGTTAAACATTCTCTATTTTCGTGTTAAACATTCTCTTTTTTTGGGTCTTATGATTTATGTACACTTATATCATTTTGTGTTAACCATTCTCTATTTTTAGATGTCTGGACACCCTTTTAGGGGTAGTAGGAGTGGTAGGGGTAGGGGCAGTAGCAGCTCCGCTGGGTGTGGTGACCCCCAGGCTGATGAGTTCACCGGCGACGGCCTAGATCAGATCCAGTCTGATGACAGAGCAGCGGGCTCGAGGGTTAGAGGCCCGAATGTGGCATCACAGACGCCCCAGCCTAGTCAGCGACCGCCACTTTTGTTGTCTGATGCGGGCGGGTAAGTAGATGTGATCTATTATTTATTCTAGTACATAATAAACCGATCCTAATGTTTTTTATGTTGTATATTTTACAATTGTGAAGGTTTAAGGACAAGTCGGCAGTCCGGAGGGCCATTGCCGTCTTTAAGTCCATGTTTGATGGTCCTTGGGCTCATTTTAAGGATGTCCCTAATGAGCACTATCCACGGTTGCTGGATCGATTTCGGGTAGGTATTTTACTCTATTTAACTTATTAAGTGGATTTATGTTTACTTAATCCAAACAATGTGTTTGCAGTTGTATTATAGTTGGCCTCCTGAGATGGACGCCGATGTATTAGCTGCATATCGGCGTCACCTACATAATAGGTACTCCGACATGATGAGAGATGCACATGTCTTTGCCGAGGAAAGGTCTTTAGCCATTGATGGTGTCCAGTTCGACGGACAAGACTACAGGATTCTTGCGCCACACCCTCCAGAGTGGATCCGAAGTGAGTTTTGGGTCCAGATGATTGAGCAGGTTTGTTTTGTTTTGAATACTTGTATCTGGTTGTATTAGGATTTATATTGATTTATGTCTTCTTTTTAACAGGTATGGAACACCGACGCGTTCTGGCGTGTAGTTTCGGCCAATACAGCCAATCGGGCCACCAAGTATGAGGGGATGACATCTAGACACTGTACTGGATCTATTAGTATCCCTATGCATCGGGACCGCTTGGTAATTTATCATACACTAGACTAAATGTATATAATTGATGAATATATGTACTATATACATGATTTTATTACCTACTAACAATTTAAGTTGTGTATTGTAGAGAGATGCATGGGGCCGTGAGCCTACCAGCGACGAGGTTTGGGAGGCTACACACTGCACCAACAGGAAGCTTGTTCCGGGTGCGACTGGTTCGACCACGGATCCTCCAATCTACGTTTATCCAAAGGCGGCTCATATGATGGTAAGTTCAATTATGCATGACTAGATATTTGTTTGTTTTATAAGATAGATAGAAATTACAGCAAACTTAGTTTGGGCTGCCAATTGTTGGGCAGACGATATGATTGTTTTCATAAAAGCAGGTCATGGATATATGTTCAAATCATTGTTGAAATGCTGCCGAATTTTCTATAGGTTAGTTGACTTGACAATGTCTAATTTGGTAAACTGTAGGATGCCTACCATCGGAATAGGGATGAGGAGTACCCGGACTTACCTTTCGGCACTGTACCTCCCAATGACGCCGAGTTGTGGGAGCGTAGTGTCGGAGGACGGCGTAAGGGCCGTCTTTTTGGATGGGGGACCAGTCAGGATCCCTATTATGCTATGACCGGTGATTCAGGTGCCAGTTCGAGCGGGAGCACGCGCGGGCGTCGCGATGAGGAGGTATGCTTGTCAAATGTTGTTTAACATTGTTAATCATATGTTTGTTAAATGTTGTCTGACATTGTTCTATATATGTTTGTCAAATGTTGAATTTCAGTTGGAGGAGTTGAGGCAGAGGTTAGAGAGAGAGGAAACACATAGGATCCAGTTGCAGGAGCGACTACAGAGAGAGGAAGCAGAGATGATTCGGATGCAGGAGCGATTGGATAGAGATGAAGCAAAGAAGAGACATATGCAGGAACGAATGGCACAGTTTGACGCGTTCATGATCAAGTTTAACAATCAACACCCATTTCCCCCTCCGTAGGATTATGTTTATGTATTTATAGATATTTTGTACACTTTAAGAATTAGTAATATTTAAAAATTGGCAGGTTTTGTATGAGATAAAAAACTGGAAAATTTTAATTCTTAATTATTTAAAAAAAAAATTAAATTACCGACGGATTATCCGTCGGAAAGTAATTTTTAATTTAATTTTTATTTAATAAATATCCGTCGGAAATCCGTCGGAAAGAATCCGTCGGTAATCCGTCGCTAAAGGAAATCCGTCGGTGATCCGTCGGAAATAACCTCGCCGTCGGTAACCGTCGGTGATCCGTCGGTAATATCCGTCGGTAATTTGAACGCCGACCACCTCTTTACCGACGGCTATGTACCGACGGATCACCGACGGATTCATCCGTCGGTGATAAGCCTCTGTTTTGTAGTGTTATTTGTTATAAATCATTTAATTTTCTTTCCTTCTCTTTCCGGCCTCCCATATTTAGGAGGAAAGTTTATTATTTTCCTTTCTTTTTTGTAATAATCGTGTTCAAATTATCAAAGATGGGAGTTTGGGGTGAAAGTTTGCTCAAGGTCTTTTGTGTAAGGGGGGGCTAGTTGTAAATGGGAATAAAATGGTTAAACCCTACTATCTTTCCCTATTTCTTTTGTGTGGTGGCTTATGTGTGTTTTGGTTCATTGTCCTTTTGGAATCGCCTTCCATCGGGTAAGAATCAGTATCGCGATATCCCCATATTGCCGTCGTCAGTTCGAATCAGGAGTTGGGGGAACCGGGAGTGGAAATCCGCCTTGTGACAGTGTAGTGGCAATACCATAAAGGACAAGAGGCAACTTGGGAGTTGGAAACAAACATGAAGTCCCAGTACCCGAATTTGTTCGCTGACGAAATTCCGGGACGAAATTCTTTTGAGGGGGAAATATTGTAATAACCGTGTTCAAATTTTCAAAGATGGGAGTTTAGGGTGAAAGTTTGCTCAAGGTCTTTTGTGTAAGGGGCTAGTTGTAAATGGGAATAAAGGGGTTAAACCCTACTACCTTTCCCTAACTTCTTTTGTGTGGTGGCGGCTATAGAACGAGAGGCCTTAGGAGAGCATTTTGATTTGGAAGAAAGGGAAGAAAGAAGGGGACAACAAGAAGATTCTTGTCAATTGTTCTTGAAGGTAAGTTCTATTCCTTCTCTTGTTAATCTTGGTATTAGGGAATGTTAGGTTGTGATTGATTTAAGAGAGTGAAAGTCTTGTAGTAGTGTTCTTGAAGGGAAGGATAGAAATCATTTCTTGTCTTAATGAGAAGTCTAATCAAACCTTGATGTGGATTAATCTATGTATAGGGGGGGTAAGGTTTGGCTTATGCGTGTTTTGGTTCATTGTCCTTTTGGAATCGCCTTCCATCGGGTAAGAATAAGTATCGCGATATCCCCATATCGCCGCCGTTAGTTCGAATCGGCAGTTGGGGGAACTGGGTGCAACCAGGAGTTTTCCTACCCGGAAGCAACCGGGAGTCGCCGCATGATGGGAGTCCCTCCATCGAGAGCGACCTAAAAACCAAAAGCCCCGGGAGTTCTCTCAACCGGTAGACCCAGAAGTAACCGGGAGTTCCCACCCGGGAGCAACCGGAACCGGGAGCGGGAGCGGGAGCTGAGCCTCACCCGAGAATATTTAGCAAGGCCGAGAGCCAAACCGGGGACCCTTAACTCGGGAGTCCATGTGAGTTCAGAGGCGGGCTAAGCCCCGTAGGCCCACGGAGGGCTTTCAGTTTGCCTGCCTTGGCCCGAAGAGAGTTTTCAGTCGTTTTTCAAGAGAGTTTATTTAACGCGTTTTGCCACTTAATTATAAATGATAGGTAGTCGTTCGGTAGGAAGCACTCCATAGGGAAATTAATCAAAGGGGAGACAGGTGAGTTTTCTAACTAAAAACTTTAATGATGTTATTGTTATATTTATGGCATGCGAGAAATGTTTTATTATTATTGATTTGGTGTAAATGTATGCTTACATTGTTGCTAGTGTGTTATGGTCTAAGTTGGAGGGTGTGTCCCTCCTGTGCTCATACCGGGGGGGGGGGGGGGTGTCTCGTTCATGCCATTAGGGGGTGTGTCCCTAATAAGGCAGTGTGAGCCAGACACGCTGTCGCCTTCAGGTGGCGGTAGTGTGAACCAGAACGTATGTTGAAAGTGTGAACGTGTTTACAAAACTGAATTGGGTTATTTTATTATAAATCTTTTCTATGTTGCTTTAGCTTGAACTGTTGTTAGAGGGGACTCACTAGACCTTCGGTATAACTCTCGCTATTTTTAAAACTAAAAACCTTTTCAAGCAGACGTGAAGTAGGAAGGGCGGATAATTTTTTTTTGAGAACACTAGATTTTTTCTTTTCCCTTACTTTCCTTCCCCTTTTTTTTTCGTAAAAAGAAGTCTCGAAAACACAACGTAAAACTTGATTATAGAAGAGATAAATGATTTTTACTATTCATTCATACCAATGAGATTGAATTATTATTATTTTATATAATTTTTTTAAAAGCATTAGGATGATAGATTTACATAATATTTTAATAATTAACTAATATTGAAATCTTTATAATAGAGAATCTATTGGAGTTGAATGTAATAACTTTTTTTAGATATTTTTGATTCTTGGTTCTATATGATAGAAATTTTTTAGAGAATTAGTTGGAGATGCTCTTAGCTATTTGTTATCTGATAAGTTGTTTACTTGTAAAAAAGTAGTTGATGACTAATAAATCAGTCATATTTAATAAAAATTACATGATCTTGATCTAAAAACATTCGAAGATGCCCAAAATAAAAAGAAAAAACAAATTTTAATTTTTAAGGTATGAAGCAATGTTGAATATGATGTTAGATCATCTCCAATAATTTGCACATGATGTGAAATTTGTTGTAAAGAGTAATTCATTTCAACTCATTACACTAGGTTTAGCACAAAAGAAAAACATTTCAAATATATTTTTTTATTCCAAAATACTCTTATATTTATTAGTTTTTACAAATTCATCCTATAATTTTTTTTGTTATAACTACTTTATAAATTATGATATTATACAATTGTAATAAAAATAAATTATTTGTATATACAATTAATTTCTAATTGGCTATCATTTTATTAAAAAATGTTATATTATACTCCCTCCGTCCCAAAATAAGTGTCCACAATTGACTTCACACATAGTTTTAGACATGCATAATTATTACATCTTTTTGTTACCAAATTGCATCTTTACCCTTATTTAATTTTTCTCTCTTTTCACTACTCTTATATATTTGTGCATTAATTAAGGGTAAATATGAGAATTTAGTTATCTACTTTTTGAAAATGAACACTTATTTTGGGACAAGTATAAATAGAAATGTGGACACTTATTTCAGGACGGAGGGAATAATACACATTTAAAAAAAATACACATGCATTTAAATTTCTACTATCTGTTATTAGATTATATGTCAAGGGTTAGTGTTTCATTATACATCATATATTAATATAATATCTATGTTAGTCCCAAAGAAGTAAACAAGTATTGTAGAAAGGGGGGGGGGGGTTGAATACAATAACACAAAATTACTTAATTTTGATTCTTTTATTGATAATGAATATTAAGAATTACACAAAGAGAAAATAAAGATTGATGCGGAATAAGAATAGTTAAGAACTACTCTAAACAATCTAACAATTAGAAAATATTAAGAACACAAAGACTTAAACTTTAAGAAAATGAAAGACAACTATCAACCTGCTTGAAATCTTGTGAATGCCAAAACTTGAGCTGAAAGCGTGAGTAGCAATGTGCTACTTCCATCCTTTATATACTATCCAATGTAATGAGTGCAAAGGACAAGTAGGAGTAAAGGCATGGGTGGTTGAGATATTATCAATAAATTATAAGATATTTGATGTGACTTATCACAATACAAAAGGTAACTTTTGTACTATGAAAGTACAATATCTCTATAAAATATTTATGGGAAAATCTTTTTGAGATCAAATAGAAAATATACGTCTCAATCAAGTTAAGACTAATTGTATATCTTCTCAAGGAAGAAAGAAGCTTTCATTCCCATTGTCAGAAGATCATTGGGAAAGAGGAAGTATGTCAAATCATGAGGATTTAACATAAATGTTCTTACAAGATAAAGAAGCAATCTTTAAGAGGAGGACTACCGAAATAGGAATTCGGTAACTGAGATGTGTGCCGAAAGAGGAGTTCGGCACAAGGGGAATGAATGCCGAACAACAAATCGGCAAGGATAAGAATTGCCAATTTAGAAATCGGCAAGGGTATGATCTGCCGAATTGAAATCTGCAGACTATGCTTAGTTCACTTTTGAAGTTCATCTCAATCCGCATTGTAGACTTCCTTCATGTTGGATTCGGTTTATCTTCGACTCACCGATCAGTTAAATTAACTAAGCTATTACAAAGAACCATAAATCAAAATATAAGGTTCAATCATCAATAAAGACTAAGGAGAGGTTATCTTTAAATCTTAGATGACCCAACAATCTATATCTATACTATATTATAAAAACGGTATAAAAAACTCTTAATTACAATATTTTAAGCACAAGTTACAACTAATTAAAGCCAATTACTTAATTTACAACTTTTTAATGCTTTGGTACAACCTTTCCAAGCACAGTATCTCACATAATCATCTATTTGTGGAATGGATACTCATTTATTAATATAACTATTTGTTTTTTTGGTGGAGAATTTTATAAAATAGATTTTATATTAGCATAATCTATTTTAAATGTAGATTTTACATTTAAATCTATATTAATGAGATGTAATATAAAATCTTTTTTCTTCCGTATTTTTTTATATTACATCTCATAATAATTTTTTCATATTTTATTTTATAAAATCTTTTTTCATATTTTATTTTATAAAATCTTTTTACATAATGTGATGTAATATAAACTCTTTTTCTTCCGTATTTCTTTTGCTAATATAAAATCTATTTTATTTTATAAAATCTACACATATTTTATATTAGCATAATATAAAATCTACACGTATTTTTTTTGATAATATAAAATATACACGTATTTTTTTTCACGAGCATTAAAAGAAGAAAAAAGAAGGTGATATGAATTAAAAATAAAAAATAACGAGATACACTAATAAATTATCGTATTGTTTAAAATAAAAATATTCCGCAATACTTTCCAAATTAACCAAATGTAAAGAAAATAAAATAGAAACGATGTAGATATAAAAATATTCTTCCATATTTTTAATATATTTACATTTAAATGTAAAATCGAATATTAAATAATAGATTTTAAAATATTCTCTACATTCACTATAAATATATATAGTTTATCTATGTATCATCCGAGTACAAGAGGAAGACGAACGGTCGGGTGTCAATACTGAACAAAAGGTATTCCACTATATTTTTGTTTCTTTGAAAAACTATTTTTTTATTTTTTATTTTATTTACTGAGAATTTGTTTATATTTTTCAAAACCCACAATCATAGCACAAACTCATAACAATAAACGATTAAGAATATATGCAAGTTAACCACTTATGAAAATACATTCGTTTTTCACATTGTATTTCATTAACTGTTAACAGAGAAATTACGTTTCATTTTAACTCGGTTCAATATCCCAACAAAAAATTTATCCTCCCGTGCAATGCACGGGCCCAACACTAGTTATATTATAAAGATGACATAAAAAACTTTTAAAAACAAGTCTTAAAGTTTAATGTACTGCTATTTAATGCTAATTACTTAAAAAACAGTCATAAAAGCTGTATGTACTACATTTAATGTTATTCATTAATTTTCAATCATTATTTTTAACCACTTTAACTCCCCTAAAATAACTTTTAGCATACTTTAGATATAAAAAATCTAAAATATAATTAAAATTTAACTCCCTTAAAATCATTTCCCACTTTAACTCCCCTAAAATAACTCTCAACATATTTTAGATATAAAAAATCTAAAATACAATTAAAAAATCTTACAGAATATTTTATAAAAAAATTATATTATTAAATCAAAATAAATTATATTATATTATCAAGTCTAAATCAAACAAATTTATATAAAAAAATCATTATCACTCTCTCACAACCATCCAAAATCGTAATGTAAATCGACAAAAAACAGAAAATACAATGAAACATTAAAATCGTGATGTATCTAGCTGCATTGCGCGAGTACACTTTTAGTTATTTATAATATTAACAAATATTATAACTGAAATATTATTCACAATCAAATAAATTAAAATTATATAAATATCAAATTTGATGGACCATTTTGTAATAAAAATAGTTCGACACCAAATTTGTGTACAGGAATTGTAGAAGACCAAATCTCCTGTGATACTATTCACTAACATCCACAATCGTGTAAGAATTGGTGTTTGATTGGAATAAAATGATATAGAGATTGATGTAAAAATAGATTTGGGGTTGGGTTCGAGATGTCCGCCACAACAAATGCACACCTAGGTGTCGTTTGTTTTTTAAGAGGTCTAAAGTCTTAATTTAGTTATGATTAATAAGAGGTGGTGTGTAAGAAGGTCTGAACGATTTAGCCTTAAGAGAGATTAAGGGGTTGTTTGATTTTTTTTAAAAACCTCTTAATGACTCTTAAGTCTGAATCGTCCAGACCTTTTTACACACCACCTCTTATTAATCATAACTAAAATAAGACTTTAGACCTCTTAAAAAACAAACGGTACCTAAGAGATTTTTTTTTAAAAACAAACAACCACCTAGTGTGTAATTAGGATAGCATAAAGAAAAGTTATTGTTATCTTGCATAAACATGTTTTACGAAATCATGCACAGGGTAAAATTATTAAGTTTTTAAGTATTATCATAAGGTTTTTAACATTAAAACACAAAGTATTAATTGTTGGATGTGATAAATTCTATTCCAAATAAATGTGTTGACAAGAAAACGAGACAAAAACAACTAGTTTTTAAGATCAATTGAGGAAAAAAAAAACGAAAATGATAATCAGGAAGAAAGGTAATAAAAGCAAAATGGGGACATAAAATAACCAAAAATAACTTTTCCTTAGTTTATTAGTAAAAGTTTGTTGATTAACATTTTAGGTATTGAATATGAATGTTCTTACAACAACTTTTCATTTGTTTATAATAAGTAGTTCATGGGCTTAGTTGCAGGGGTGACAATTTTGTATCAATCTAAACCAGTTAATATATCAATTTAGTTGATATGAATTACAGTTGTTAATAATGTTATACCAAATATGCAAACTTGATTGATATACGGTATTGAAAGTTGTGTACCATGGTAGTAGTATGGTACCAACTTATTTAATTATATACTAATTAAATTCATTAATTATAAAGCATGGCTATTGATTTATAAGGTTTGTATTGTCGACTTTTTGTTTGGTTATTTAAATGTTTGTAAGTTCTATTCATTGCAATTAAAAACTTTTAAGCATGATATATATTACTTGCAAACTTAAAATGTCACTCAAAGTTTGAACAAAATGACAAGTTTTAATATATGTAACTTGAAGTTGGTACAAAATCAGTGCCAACATGTACCAACCGAAAAAAGTCTGTACCAATTAAGTTGGTACCAAGTACAATTAGTTGGTACACGATATAAAATTTTACGTATCAATTATAATTGGTTAGTATACGGTATTAAAGAAAAAAAACACTTGATACCTTACCAAGTCTATCCCTACTTAGTTGATGCCCCTTGTCTTGGGATGCCTTGGACCGATCGGTTAGATCCGCTTATAACTAGATAAAAATATAATAATACATATTTTGAACAGTTATGTAGAATATCAAAATATAATTAGAAAAATATCTTAGGATTTATTGGAACACTACATGAAGTACACTTTAAGAAGCAAACATATACTCAAAATATAATATAGTATATAATAAATAATTAGATCGAATTAAATTATAATAAACTCGTATTATTGGAAAGTTAAATTATAACAAACTCATATTGCGAGGAGGGTCTTGCAATGGCAGTCTGTGTTGGATAAGTTTTCTAATCGATTGGCAACTTGGAAAGTTAAAAAGCTATCTTTCGGTGGTCGGCTAACTCTTGTTAAATCGATCCTCGGGAGTCTGCCTTTGTATTTTTTTTTCTCATTGTTCGTGCGCCTTGTGAGTATTTTTAACACGCTCGAGAGAGTGAGAAGAGAGTTCTTCTTGTTGGTGATTAAAGCAAAACACACATATAAAACATATATATAAACACAACGGAAATTAATCACCAATAGGAATCAACGTATTGCCAATATGATTAAACGAAAAATACAAATAACGATATACCTTTGTAGCGTGATTTTGTAGGAAAAATGGATCCGCTTGTGTGTTCCTTGAAACCAAGTATTCAATGGTGAATACCTCTAAAGTAATCCACACTACACTTCTTTGATCACCATCGGATGCTAGTCCTACTTAGTAACGAACTTAGAGCCTCGATTAACCAAGAACCTAGCTAGAAGATCAAAGGGAAAAACCTTAGAGAGGGCTAAGGGGGGCGCCGATTTTGAGAGAGAGAAGAGTGATTAGGGTTAGCTCTCATTGGGTTATTTAATATCCTTATATATAAATAAACCCTAAAGCTTCCTTGGGCTTTTAATTGTTCTCCCTTCTAAATCTTTATGGGCCCAGTATTTAATTAAGTATAATAGGTTGGCTATTAACTTAAATCTAATACAAACCCAATAAGCCAAATTAAATGTTAGTGCCCATTTAATTACCCCACGTTACTTAGGTTATATAATGTAAATACAATAATTACATTATATTAAATGGTATCTCAGTGTATATGTGTGTGACCCTATAGGCCCCACGTGTGTCTAGCCATATAATTATCTATTATGACACGAGCATATTCCAACACTTCTGGGGTGACTCGGGTAGGGCGAAGATGTCTAGGGTTAGGTGGAAGACAACTTTGGCTCCTTTTGAATTGGGGGGGGTGTGGGGATTGGGAGTTTAAAAGCTATGAACTTGGCCTTATTGGGGAAATGGTGGTGGCGTTTCTTGACTGAAAAGTCATCCTTATGGGGTTCTTTAATAGCTAGTTTGTATGGTGCTGAGGGAGGGTTGAGTCGGGATGGGAGGGTAGTTCTCATCATAGAGGAGGTGTGTGGGGAAGTATCATTTCGGTGGGTCAAGAGATAGATGCTTTTGGATTGAATATCACCTCTTCTTTTGTTAAAAAACTTGGTGACGGGCCGAGTGTTTCCTTTTGGATTGATCACTAGATAGGTGAAAATCGCCTTTGCAAAAGTTACCCAAGACTTTTTCGTTTGGAATCGGATCGAGAAGTATATGTTAAAAATAGGGGTCGGTGGTCTGACAACGGTTGGGAGTGGTCTTGGGATTGGATTAGAAATCCGAGAGGTCGTTCTTTAGGTGAGCTTGCTAACTTGCTTGTCTTATTGTAGTCTCAAAATCCTACCCAGGACCGTAAAGATAAATGGTGGTGGAGTCTAGAGGACAATGGGGAATTTTCCGTCAAGTCGTTGAAGACCCAAATTGAGGATAAATGGCTCCAAGTTGGTCACAACACCCCCGTTTCGCATTGGAAAAACTTCGTGCCGAGGAAAATTAATGTTTTTGTGTGGCGAGCATCCCTCGGTCGAATTCCGGTTCGTGTAGCTTTGGATGACCGAGGCATAGACTACACTATGTCTTGTGTCCAATTTGCGAGGAAGTAATCGAGTATGTTGATCACTGCCTCATTGAGTGTTCTTTTGCGGCCAAAATCTGGAATTTAGTTCGAGATTGGTGGGGACTGGATAGAGAGCTATAGATTACTACAGTGACTCGTCTTCTCCATCATAAACCAACTCATTTCTCTCCATGGGTGCAAAGAGTTTGGCAAGCTACCGTTTGGGTTTCGTGCTACATGGTTTGGAAGCATCGTAACGAGGTTGTTTTCAGAAAGAAGTCGATCACGATGGATCTTTTGTTTGTGGACATTCAAGTTCGCTCCGTCTCGTGGGTTTCTAGTAGACACCGTAAGGGTTATATTTCTTGGGATATGTGGTCTACTTCACCCCAACTTCTGTCTAATCACGGTTAATCGTATCTTGATCCGTCGTGTGCCCCCTGCTGGTTGGGGGAGGGGGCTGGTTTCTTTCTTTCTTTTTTTGTTTTTGTTTCTCTTGTTTCTTTACTGCTCCTTGCAATTATGTTCGTGTTGGGCCTTCGCCTTTTGGCTTTGTAATTACTGTTTAAGCGTTTTTTTAATAAATTGTTGTCTTTAAAAAAAACTCATATTACTAAATAAGTTAAATAATGCAATAAATTAAAATTATTAGATTATATATAAATCTAATAGAAAATCAAAGCCCTCAGCAAATAACTTGGTTAATAAAAAGATGAGACGACATTACTTAAATGCAAAACAGATCTAAGGTTTGATCATGACCCCTCGCTAGACTTAGCCACTGCGAACAAAATGTCCTTTTAAATTAATTTCCTTAAAAACAGGTTTCATATGGAGTCGAGTGGGGTTACTAGTAATTAAATTTTTGTCCAAATATTTTAAATCAAAATATTTATGTTTTTAATATTCATAAAAGTTATTTAATATTAATCAAGAGCATGGTTAATGGTTTGGTGGCAAGTGGTAACCCGGCGCGTGGAAAGAGCTCGGAAACCCCCGGCAAATAAAATGGAATTTCTTTTTAGATAATTTAATTAATAAAAAACATATTTCTTTTCGGGGGGCGATGCTTACTTTTCCGTGATTGAATCATTGAATACCATTCCTTGCACTTTCCTTTAAAATTTATTTCACTTTCCCTCAAATTCTATAATATTTATACGTACTAGAAGCATATCCGCCCAATGCAGCGAGATACATCACGATTTTAATGTTTTATTTTATTTTTTGTCGATTTACAGTACGATTTTGGATGATTTTGAGAAAGTGATAATGTTTTTTTTTATATATTTGTGTAATTTATACTTAATAATATAATTTTTTTATATAAAAAAATTAAGTTTTTTTTATTAGAATTCAATGATTATCTTATATATTTTAAAATAATATGTATCTTGTGCTTTGATACTTGTAAATTAAGAGATTTTTAAAATCTTGCATAAAATGATGGTACTTTATGCTTAATAATTTGTATTTAAGAGTTTTTATCCGTACTTTATAATATACTAGAAGCGTACTCGCGCAATGCAGCGAGATACATCACAATTTTAATGTTTATTTTTTGTTTTTTTATTGATTTACAGTACGATTTTGGATGGTTTTATTGAGTGATAATGGTTTTTTTATATATAAATTTGTTTAATTTAGGCTTAACAATATAATGTTTTTTATATAAAAAAAATAAGTAGTTTGTTAAAATTCATTAATTAATTTATATATTTTAAATTTTTTATATTTAAATTGAGATGTTTATCCTGTTTTGATTATGTTTATCAGAATTCAAATTTCATAATTTTAGGATTTGGGGATTAGAGATAAGGATTTTGGGGGATAAGGATGAAATTTATTAATTAGGGTTAAAATCATTTAAAAGTAGTACATATTGCTTCATTAATTATTTTTTAAGAGATTTTAAGTAGATTAACATTAAATAATAGTACATAATGCTTAATACATCACGATTTTAATGTTTATTTTTATTTTTTGTTTTTTATTGATTTACAGTACGATTTTGGATGATTTTTATTGAGTGATAATGGTTTTTTTATATATAAATTTGTTTAATTTAGGCTTAACAATATAATGTTTTTTATATAAAAAAAAGTAGTTGGTTAAAATTCATTAATTATCTTATATATTTTAAATTTTTTGTACAAAAAATTAAGTAGTTTGTTAAAATTCATTAATTATCTTATATATTTTAAATTTTTTATATTTAAATTGAGATGTTTATCTTGTTTTGATTATGTTTATCAGAATTCAAATTTCATAATTTTAGGGTTTGGGGATTAGAGATAAGAATTTTGGGGGATAAGGATGAAATATATTAATTAGGGTTAAAAGCTTTACAGGTAGTACATTAAGCTTTAGTAGTTATTTTTAAAAGATTTTAAGTAGATAGCTTTAAATGATAGTACATAAAGCTTAATGAGTTGTAATTAAGAGTTTTTTATGTCATCTTTATAATATAGTATAGATAGATATAGATTACAGATCATAGGTTATTGTAATTAATTAATATCCTATTTTAAAATATAAAAATAAAAATCATTAAAATTGTTGTATTTTGTCTTATATAAATTTAATTAGAGATGTTAAATAAATAGGTTGGATAACGGATATGGGTCTATTTATTTACAATTTGTTGAGGTTGATGGTTTGAGTGGTTTTTTATGGTTTAATTGTTAAGTCATTAAGCCAAAATGACTATATGAGATAAGTCATGACCCTCATTTGTCCCTATTAAGCCGTCTCAAACAAATTAATATTAGAAATGCCTCATAAATAATCAAACTCTCTCCTTGCCTCCCTCAAACCCATCGGTATCTAACCTCTCGGGTTCTGGAGCACTGGTAAAGCCTTTGGGGGATGTAGTGGAAGATCTCATCTACCCAGGGTTCAAATCCAGGTGCTGTCAAAACTCTTGTGGACATGAAGGTTCACCTGCGATGACTCCAGGCCATTCGTGGTTGTCCGGGGATTAGTCGATGCGCGTAAAGCTGACTCAGAAACCCATGGTTACCAAAAAAAAAAAAAAACATCGGTATCCCATATTCCCATCCTCTAGAAAGACATTTATCCGAATAGGTGACTTAACCCATACAAGACTTAAAAAAATAGACGCTAAGTTTTATCAAACCCTTGACGATATATTATAATATAAAATATAAACACTATAACTTTAATTATTTAATTATAATTACTTGTATGAAGAACCATATTATATTTGTTGTGTTGATGATTTGATCAACATTTTATAACTTTGAGTGCAAGTCTAATATAATACTCAATGTTTAAAATTGAATCCATGACCTCATACATTTCATCATTGACCATAAGTCTCGTCATGCTTAGTCATTCATAATTATCAAAATGTTGTTTAAACCAGATAAATTAAATAATAGTTCAAATTGGTTGGATCAAAACGGATTGGGTCATAAACCATTTTTATCGATTTTTTTTTTATAATTAATAATAAAGGTATTAAAAATATTTTTTCATATAAATCAGACAAATGTTATTTTATTTTATAAAATCAACATACTGTTTTATTAACCACAAGGGTTGTGGCGTGGTGGTAAAGGCTTGAGGAGTTCATAGCGCTCAACCCGGGTTCGAGCCCCATTAGCAACACTTGTAGCCACTGAGGATAATCTCAGGGTTACACGCTTTAACAGCTGGACCAAAGACCCTAATTGCTAGAGATTAATCTGGGTCATAGGCCCAGGATACCCTTTTCAAAAAAAATATACTGTTTTATTTATCATTTCAAAGAATGAAAGAAAGTGGTGCGTGCTTCTCACTACTTGAATCCGATGCCTTCACACTTTCCTTGAAATTTATGTCGTTTTCAATATCCATTTATTAATTCTTTTTTAAGAATATTTGTTAAAGTTATATCATGTAAAACTTCTATAGGTAAGTTATATCGTTTTTTCATGTAAAAAAAATACTAATTTTTGATTAAGTAAAAATAATATTATTGTAGTAAAAACTAACAGTAGATTGTCAATGGTTATCAGACGTACAACTATAACAGTAGTAAATAAGTTTTAACTTTTAAACTAACTAAATTTTCAATGGTTCATTCTATTGTTACATATACTTAATAGATAAATTAATTAAAATAGTCATTTCAGAAAATACACTTACCCCTCCTAGCCATTCCCTTCCTTATTTTTGTGAAATAGCCCGTAAGTTCGTGAAAATGGTTCGTATATATGAACTCCTCCAAAAACTCAAAAGAATTTCATAATTTTGTAAAGGTTCGTAAAAAGGCTTCGTATACACGAACATAGCTCAAAAAAATTTAAAAACCTAGGTTCGTGAAGTGGGTTCGTGAAATGTTTGAAAGTATTAAAAAAATTTACATATTTGGACTCTGTTCATGATCTAGTTCGAATATAAACCAAGCTAAAAAAATTAGTTTTTTTTACAAACTAGGGCAAAAAATGTAAGTTTTTTTTTACTAACTTGGGCCAAAAATGTAAGTTTTTTTTACTAACTAGGACAAAAAATGTAAGTTTTTTTACTAACTAGGGTAAAAAATGTAAGTTTTTTTATATAAAAAACAAGTAAGTTCGTATATACGAAGAAAGCTAAAAAAAATTAGTTTTTTTTACTAACTAGGGCCAAATGTGTAACTTTTTAAAATGACTCTTAACTTTCCATAAACTATTTTTACGAATCTGATTTTTTAAGCTATGTTCGTATATACAAACACATATTACGAACGTGGATCAAATTTTTGACTTCAAAGGAGGTGTTCGTATATATGAACTTCTTTCACGAACCTAATGGCTATTTTACTAATTTTTGGGAGACTTTGGCTAGAAGATAAACCCAATTTTCTGAAATGATTACTTTAATTAATTTTCTTAATTAATATGATAAAACTCATTTATGGAAGCTTGACGTAACCTACAACACCATTTAATGAAACTTTATGAAAATGTAAATAAGACATTTCGCTTCATTAAATGATAAAATAATCAAATGATTTTATTGCTAAATTGACCCATTTTAAATTTATTTTTGTTTAAGATGACAATAAAGCAAAGAAATTGAAATAAACAAGAACAATTAAACTACATGATAATAACTTATAAAATTAGTCGTATTTTTTAAAAGATAAGAGGAATATTGTAAATAAAGGTCTTTATCTTTGTTTTTATAGTTGACCTTATCAAGAAATTAAATTCAAGTTCATCAAATTGCCTTTTTTCACTTTTTAAAAATATTGTTTAGCCCTTCATGTTCTTCCTTATTACAAATTCACCCTCACTTTTCTCAATTTGAAAGATTCCATCTGTTACATTTGTCTTGTAACATTGAAGTTCATAGATCTCATGAACATGAAATCTCACATGTAATGCTAGAAAGGTTTGTAGTGCAGGTATGGAGATCGTAGTTAATGATGACTTTATTTCTGGTGTATTGGTCGTAAGTCCTTCAAGTTTGTCTTGTAAAACAATAAATGTGAAGTGTGGTTTTGTTCAATTTGACTTTGATGTGAGTTTGTCACTGATGAAAGATAATAAAACTCATAAGACATTTCTTGAGGGAAATAGTATGTGTCAGAAGAGTTATGTGTTGGTTTCGGTGTCCACGAATGGATTGAAGACTAAATGGCAAGTTGCTACCTCAAACATTAAAGTGAACCACCTTTTAACTCTTGAAAACGTGTGTTTTCTAATGAATATGTAAGTTTGACAAGTAATACACCATATATTAAGTTTAAGTGGAAAGTCAAATGCAAAATACAACTTCATATTTAATGAGATCTACGCTTGGTGTGATAGTTCAAGTCTTTACGATTGAATCTTTGCCAGGTTATCTACTTGGGCATTTCTAGAATGTTGATTGTGGGCATGACTGGACCTGTTGGACCATCTTAGATATTCTTACCTTAAAAAAGGCAAACCATTGGACAATTCCCACCGATGACTTCAGATTTGAATTTCTTCTTAAATGTTTGTTTAGGAATTTCTTCTTAGATTGTAACACCCGCTATTTTGGGGTTGGGTGAAAAGTTGACTATTACCCAAAGTTCAGGGGATAAAATGTAACTTGGGTTATATAAATATAATTCAGATTTTAGATATTTTAGAAAATATCACAATATCAGATTTCTTGAGAAATCAGAGAGAGAAAGAGAAGGAAGCAGGAGAAAGAGTCGTTCGGGTTTTCTCCAAATCGAGGTACGAATCTAGCTTAATGCTTCGATCTGAATGCTTTTAGCCGCGTAGAATCTCGTTGTGAAGGTTTTAAACCGTTCCATTTCGAGATCTGAGTATTTCTCATTTTGGATCTGGGTTCTGCATCGATCTGTTCTTGATGAACAAGACGATGGTCCTTCGACCGAATAGTTGTTCGACCGAGGTGTCCTTCGACCGGTTGGTCGATTCGACCGATGTGTCCTTTGACCGGACATCGGGTTCGACCGGACATCGGTTCGACCGGATTTCGGTTCGACCGGTGTGACCTTCGACCGGGGTGGGACGTTCGACCGGATGGATTGTTCGACCGGTACTGTGTTCTACCGGTGTGGGTTCGACCGTATTGGGTACTCGGCCGGATCAGTGTTCTGGCAGTGTGTTGTGTTCTTATTCCTAAGTTTTAAGTCATTAAGTTGTCTTTATTTTTGGCTTACCGAGTATCGGTGTTGTCATATGTAGCAATCGTCGGAAGCAGGCTATAATCAAGAAGAAATCTGAGGTGAGTCCTTTAAGCTAAATCGGTTTGCAATACGAATGCTATGTGATAAATGTATTATTTGAAATGTGGAAAACCTGGTTTCAAAGTGACTTATTGTCGTTGGGAAATACCTTCTAAAGATCTCACATTTTCAAGAATCACGATTTATAGAATTGAACTGTTGTTCATATGAATTGCCTGTATAGCTGATTTAATGTGACTATGCTCTAAAATGACATGCTTTGGCTTTGAGTCTTAGTGCAATGGATCCATAGGCACTGTGTTCCTATGTCCCCTGTTTTGGGCATTTGGTTCACGTTTTAGCACGGGATAGGCATCGGGTTGCCATGATAAGTAAGGTGTGGGCCTATACGGTCGGGCAGCGTTTCATGGTGCAGTAAGGTGTAATCCCATTATGTGCTTGAGTTCCCCCTGTTTTGGGAACTCTCAAGGATAGATCCAGAGGGGTTGACTTGAATGTTTTGAGCAACAGATCTAGAGGGGTTGAGCTCGCTATGTGATTTGTGGGTATTACTTATACCATGTTTAATCACTAATGGTTTATTGGATTTCTTGACTTAGCTCATGGCTATACTACCGCGTGGAACCAATTTGGGTTTAGTACTCTCTTTTATTTAGCTTGTTCTCACTAGGCGTTAGCCTAACGCTTGCTCTTGGTTGTCATGTTGGCAGGTTATCTTAGCAGTGGGGCTCGTCGGGACTGAGGGAGCGACCTTGGGGTCGTGAGAGATTCTTTTGAAGATTCATTTTGGAAGTATAGCGACACCCGTCCCTAATCTAGATATTTTGTAGATTAATAGGATGTCGTTTTATACTTCACTTATCTACCTCAATATTGGCTACTCTATACCCGTTGGGTTGTTTGTGTAATGAAATTGTCACACCTTATTCCGCAAGTTAGTCTATTGCCGAATTGTTTCTTCGAAATTTAATTTCCGCAATTTATAGGGTGTTACATAAATGTTGGCCACGAGAGTTTGGCCAACACTTCGAGGGTAAGAGACGAGAAGCAAACTTGACCTTCTGCCATTCATCACATTCACTTGCCTCAAACGCCATCTCTATCTCCTGGATCCAATAGATGCAACTGATGGGATTCTTAGCACCTGAAAATTCGGGTGGCCAACACCCCAGAAAAGCTTTATAAGTGCACCCTGCTTCCTTTCGCTTCTCTCGAACGGTAGCATGCTCCTCCGTTCCCACGACGGTCGGTCCACCGCCCGACCCCATTATGGCATTTTCCGCCACCGTCTCGTGCCGTCGGTGATTGGTGTCACGATCCTCCAAAAGTTTCATGAAGAATTCTTGTTGTTGTGCCAAGGCAGAATTCATGGCTAGCATCATACTGTCCCTGATTCTCGTTTCCATAGTCACTTCCTCTATGATCGGGTTGTTATCGACAAGGTTCACGCGTGGGAGATGTTCGGGTCCCCCGCCCAAGATGGTGGGTATGGAAGGTTCCACCGAGGTCCCGACCAAATGAGGTTGGTCGACAGTAGACTCTACTTCCACACGACCCTCTTGCGGGTTTGGTAGCCTGCTCCGAGTGTTTACCATGGTTATCTGTCATACATGCACGAGAAGGGGGTTGAGAAAAGACTAAGTGAGTTGAACTCATGGTACGTACTAATACATTTATCAATTATCATAACAATAGCAATTCAAGCATGCTCACGTAAAGCACATTCATAATAGCTTTAGCTACGTGATATTATGATTGTGTTATACACGAGGATCCGTCGTTACCGTCATCACAATTCTTAATTAATGTAATTCCGTAGATCTAACGCTCTCCCTACCTAAGACTTTTACCCCAAGGTGGACAACTTAATGTGTAACAACCTAAGAACTGCGGAAATAAAATTTTGAAGAAACAATTCGGCAATAGACTAACTTGCGGAATAAGGTGTGACAATTTCATTACACAATCAACCCAACGGGTATAGAGTAGCCAATATTGCGGTAGATAACTGAAGTATAAAACGACATCCTATTAATCTACAAAATATCTAGATTAGGGACGTGTGTCGCTATACTTCCAAAATGAATCTTCAAAAGAATCTCTCACGACCCCAAGGTCGCTCCCTCAGTCCCGACGAGCCCCACTGCTAAGATAACCTGCCAACATGACAACCGAGAGCAAGCGTTAGGCTAACGCCTTAGTGAGAACAAGCTAAATAAAAGAGAGTACTAAACCCAATTGGTGCCACGCGGTAGTATAGCCATGAGCTAAGTCAAGAAATCTAATAAACCATTAGTGATTAAACATGGTATAAGTAATACCCACAAATCACATAACGAGCTCAACCCCTCTAGATCTGTTGCTCAAAACATTCAAGTCAACCCCTCTGGATCTATCCTTGAGAGTTCCCAAAACAGGGGGAACCCAAGCACCAAATGGGATTACACCTTACTGCACCATGAGACACTGCCCGACCGTATAGGCCCACAGCCTACTTATCATGGCAACCCAATGCCTATCCCGTGCTGAAACGTGAACCAAATGCCCAAAACAGGGGGCATAGGGACACCGTGCCTATGGATCCATTGCACTAAGACTCAAAGCCAAAGCATGTCATTTCAGAGCATACTCATATTAAATCAGATATACAGGTAATTCATATGAACAACAGTTCAATTCTATAAATCGTGATTCTTGAAAATGTGAGATCTTTAGAAGGCAATTTCCAACGATAATACGTCACTTTGAAACCAGGTTTTCCACATTTCAAATAATACATTTATCACATAGAATTCGTAATACAGACCGATTTAGTTTAAAGGACTCACCTCAGATTTCTTCCTGATTATAGCCTGCTTCTGACGTTTGCTACCTATGACAACACCGATAATCGGTAAGCCAAAATAAAGACAACTTAATGACTTAAGACTCAGGAATTAGAACACAACACACTGCCAAAGCACTGATCCGGTCGAGTACCCCATACGGTCGAACCCCACACCGGTCGAACACAGTATCGGTCGAACAGCCAACCCCGGTCGAAGGTCACACCGGTCGAACCGAGGTCCGGTCGAACCTATGTCCGGTCGAACCTATGTCCGGTCGAACCTATGTCCGGTCGAACCCGATGTCCGGTCAAAGGACACATCGGTCGAAGGGACTTCCCGATCGAACGACCCCCGGTCGAACGACCCCACCGGTCGAACAACCACCCGGTCGAACAACCACCCGGTCGAATCAGGACTTCGGTCGAAAGACCATCGTCTTGTTCAATCAAGAACATCAAGAACAGATCGATGCAGAACCCAGATCCAAAATGAGAAATACTCGGATCTCACAATGGAACGGTTTAAAACCTTCACAACGAGATTATACGCGGCTAAAAGCATTCAGATCAAAGCATTAAGCTAGATTCGTACCTTGATTTGGAGAAAACCCGAAGACCTCAACCTGCTCCTTCTTTCTCTCTGACTTCTCAAAACCAAAATGGTATATTGTGATATTTCCAAAATATCTAAAATATGATTTATATTTATATAACCCAAGTTACATTTTACCCCCTTGAACTTTGGGTAATAGTCAACTTTTCACCCAACCCCAAAATAGCGGGTGTTACAATCCTCCCCAACTTGGAGAAGATTTCGTCCTCGAAATCTCGGCTATGGGAAGAGGTGAGGGTATCTCCGCCTCAAATCCTCTTCCGCTTCCCAAGTTACATTAGCACCTCGATGGTGCTTCCACTGAACTTTGACCATTGTGACTTCCCGGTGACGAAGCTTCTTCGTCTTCCTTTCCAAAATCGCCTCAGGTTCTTCAACGCAACGATTCCCTTCATCCACTCTGATCTCAGAGAGTGGAATAACACTCTCCTCCATTGCTAGACACTTCCGTAGATAACACACGTGAAACGTGTTATGAATTCCCTTCATTTCCGGAGGAAGTTCTAGCTGATAAGCTTGGAGTCCTACCCGCTTAGTCACAATGAACGGTCCAAGGAAACGGGGGCTCAACTTCCCACGCTTCCCAAATCTAATAATTCCCTTCCAAGGGGACACCTTTAACATAACTCGATCTCCCACTTGGAATTCCATTGGCCGTCTTTTCTTATCGGCGTAGCTTTTCTGTCGATCTTGGGCCGCCTTCAAACGTTCGCGGATGCCCTTGACCTTGTCCGCCGTTTCTTGCACAACTTCCGGTCCGGCGAACTGCTTTTCCCCCGCCTCGAGCCAACATACGGGAGTTCGACACTTGCGACCGTATAACGCTTCAAACGGTGCCATCCCTATACTTGAGTGGTAGCTATTATTGTACGCGAACTCTACCAAAGGTAGGTGCGTATCCCAACTACCCCCAAAGTCGATTACGCACTATCTTAACATATCTTCTAGCGTCTGGATTGTCCTCTCGCTTTGTCCGTCGGTTTGAGGATGGTAGGTCGTGCTCAACTTCACACGTGTACCCAATTCCTTTTGTAAGCCATCCCAAAAATGCGACGTGAACCGACTATCCCGATCAGAGACTATAGATAGCGGCACGCCGTGTCGGGAAATTACTTCATCGATGTACAACTTCGCCAATTTATCCATTGGTAAAGTCTCCCGCATGGCCAAGAAGTGAGCGCTTTTGGTCAAGCAATCAACTATAACCCAAATGGCGTCGTGACCTTTCAAGGTCTTTGGTAGCTTTGTCACGAAATCCATCGTGATGTGTTCCCATTTCCATTCCGGAATTTCCAAGGATTGCAAACTTCCGTAGGGTCTTTGGTGCTCAGCCTTCACTTGCAAACAAGTCACACACTGCTCCACATAGCGCGCCACATCGAGCTTCATGACTGGCCACCAATAAAGCAATTTCAAATCTCTATACATTTTCGTGCTTCCCGGGTGAATGGAGTATTTTGACTTGTGGGCATCTTCGAGAAGAAGTTCTCTATTACCCCCAATCTTGGGCACCCAGACTCGCCCATTGAAAAGTTTCACCCCTCGACTATCTTCAGTCAACAAAAGATGTTGTTTCACCATGACTTCTCCCTTAAGGTTTTCCTCTAGCAGGGCTTCGGCTTGCGATTCCTTGATTCTATCAATAAGCGTTGAAGTTACTTCAATCCGTGCAAAGTTAGCACGAGAATTTCCTCCGCAGACTTTTCGACTCAAGGCGTCGGCAACCACGTTTGCCTTACCCGGATGGTAGAGCAACTCGCAGTCATAATCCTTCAACAACTCCAACCATCTTCGCTGCCTCATGTTTAGCTCTTTCTGATTAAAGATATGCTTCAGACTCTTGTGATCCGTATAAAGAGTGCACTTCGTACCGTAAAGGTAGTGCCGCCACAACTTCAGTGCAAACACCACAGCTGCCAATTCCAAGTCATGAGTAGGGTAGTTGACTTCATGCACTTTAAGTTGCCTTGATGCGTAAGCGATCACCTTCCCTCTTTGCATCAGGACGCAACCCAAACCCATCTTCGACGCATCGCTGTACACCACAAAATCTTCCATCCCGTCTGGTAAGGATAGGATAGGAGCTTCACAAAGCTTCTTCTGTAATGTGCGGAACGCCTCTTCCTGCTTCTCGGTCCACATAAATTTCACGTTCTTCCGGGTCAAGATAGTCAACGACGAGGCTATCTTCGAGAAATCTTGAATGAATCTCCGGTAGTATCCTGCCAAACCTAGGAAGCTTCGGATTTCAGACGGATTCTTGGGAGGTTCCCAATTCGTCATTGCCTCAATCTTTGCGGGATCCACTTTTACTCCTTCCTTTGAAACTATATGCCCCAAAAATTGAACTTCTGGAAGCCAAAAGTCGCACTTTGAAAACTTTGCGTAGAGTCTTTCTCGCCTTAACACCTCTAACACTTCACGGAGATGTTGCTCGTGCTCTTCTTCGTTCTTGGAGTAAACTAAGATGTCGTCGATGAACACGATTACTGATCTGTCGAGGAACGGTCGACACACTCGATTCATCAAGTCCATAAATATCGCCGGTGCGTTGGTTAGGCCGAATGGCATTACCAGAAACTCGTAGTGTCCATAGCGAGTTCTAAATGCCGTCTTTGGGATGTCGCTCTTTGCTACCTTCACTTGGTGATACCCCAATCGAAGATCAATCTTTGAGAAGCAACCCGCTCCTTGAAGCTGATCGAACAGGTCGTCGATTCTTGGAAGTGGATACTTGTTCTTCACTGTCACTTTGTTCAGTTCCCTGTAGTCGATACACATTCTCAATGCACCGTCCTTTTTCTTGACAAATAGAACCGGAGCTCCCCACGGGGACGAGCTCGGTCTGATGAAACCTTTCTCGAGAAGGTCTCGAAGTTGAACCACCATCTCTTGCATTTCGGTAGGAGCCAAACGATAAGGAGCTCGAGCAATCGGCGCCACTCCAGGAATGAGGTCAATACGAAAGTCCACGACACGATCGGGCGGCAACCCGGGCAAGTCCTCCGGAAACACATCGGGAAACTCGCGCACCACCCTAACATCTTCCAACTTTCGTTGGTCGAGTTTGGTATCGATGGCATACGCCAAGAAAGATACGCATCCTTTCGCCAAACACTTCTTAGCTTTGATTACTGAAATAATCGCCACATCGCTTTTCCTTCCTTCGCCGTAGATTATAGTCGCTTCTCCGTTTGCCACAGGTAAACGGATCATTTTCTTGGAACATACAATTTCAGCATGGTTCTTAGATAACCAGTCCATACCTACCACCACGTCGAATCCGCCAATTTGCATTGGTAATAGGTTAATGGGAAATTTCTTCCCCTTAAGCTCTAAGATGCAATCCTTAAGGATATTATGAATTAGAACTTGACCTCCATTTGCTATTTCTACCACAACAACAATCTCTAGCATACTCTTAGACATAACAAGCCTTTGACAGAACAAATCAGATATGAACGAGTAGCTAGCACCAGAATCAAATAACACACGTGTAGGTACGGAATTGAGAAGAAACGTACCCGACACCACATCGGTCGATGCTTTAGCTTCCTCTGACGACATCTGGAAAGCCCTTCCAGTCGACCGTGGCGGTTCCATCTTTCTCCCGCTAACTCCTCCGGTCTTCAGCTTCGGGCATTCCGCCCTAACGTGCCCCGGCTCCTTACACTCGAAACATAATTGCCCCTTTTGAGGGCAATCTCTGTACGTGTGACCCGCCTTCCCGCACTTGTAGCACACTCCGGGAACAAAGTTGCACGGACCGAAATGTTTGTTTCTACACTTGGAGCACCACTTGGCATCACGTCTAGGATCAGCTCCTCGCTGAGCGCTGTTGTTGGCATAAAAGGGTTTCTTTGAGGGCATTGAACTTCCCTCCCACTTCCTCTTCTCGACTTGGCGACCACCTTGATCCCTACCGAGACTGTAAGCATCCTCCATGAGTTGAGCTTCTTCCATTGCCTCCCGAAGGGTAGAGGTCTTTGTCACACGAACCATCGACATCATGTCCGATGGGAGACCCTTGATGTAAGCCTTGATTTTATCCTTCTCTGTCGGGACCAGATGTCCCACAAAACCCAGCTTATCCATGAAGAGACGGCTGTACTCCCTCACAGACATACCTCCCTTCTTCAAGTTCTGGAATTCATCCTTGATTCGGTCCAACGACCTCTCGTTACAGTACTCCTCTAGCAGTTTCTCCTTGAAGGTAGACCAAGACAATTGGTCCAGAACGGTCGATTCCAGCGAAGCAGAGTACACATCCCACCATGTAAGAGCTATTCCCCGCAGCATTCGGGAACCAAATATCACCCTCTGTTCTTCCCCACATTCGCTTGAGCGAAAAGCTTGCTCCATCTCTCGAACCCAGGCCATACAATCTAAGGGATTGTCCGAGCCTTTAAATTCTGGTGGTCGGCACCCCAGAAAAGCTTTGAACGTGCAAGTCCGTGTCGTTCGATTGACGCCTAGGGTTGCAGTTACCACAGGGGAAATTACAGGTCCAGTACCCCCGGATCCAGCAACAATCACATTCTCGCCAACCGTTTCGGGCCTACGGTTGTTTGTGTCTCGGTCCTCGAGGAGTTTCAAGAACACTTCCTGTTGTTGCGCCATGGCCCTATTCATGGCCAACATCATACGATCCATCATTCTCGTTTCGGCCGTCACTTCTTCTATAATAGGCTCATTAGCCTCCAAATTCCGTCGAGGAATATGCTCGGGTCCTCCACCCAGCACATTACTCACGCGTACAGTTTCCCCCACTACGGTCGCCAGCGGATGGTCGGCCGTAGGTATGTCGGCCTCCTGGCCTTCCGGATGACTCCTGGTATTAACCATGGTTCTGCTGAACGCAATCATGCAAAAGAACGGGATAAGAATTACGGAAAACACAGAGAACGTACTTCTACACTTATCAATCGTTATAACAACAGTAATCTAAGTATGCTCACGTAAGACATTTTCATAATAACGTTAGCTAAGTGAAATTATGAACGTATAATACGCAAGAGTGCTTATTACCATCGTTACAACTTTCAACTTGTGCAATTTTCCGTTGACCCTAAGACCATCCTATCTTACAAGATCTACCCCATCTCACGAGTCGTAACTTAATAGTCTCAGCTTAAGTCTAGGCATCTTACAGTCATACCTAGTTCACTTAAGCCAAGGCTCTGATACCAACTTGTAACAACCTAAGAACTGCGGAAATAAAATTTTGAAGAAACAATTCGGCAATAGACTAACTTGCGGAATAAGGTGTGACAATTTCATTACACAATCAACCCAACGGGTATAGAGTAGCCAATATTGCGGTAGATAACTGAAGTATAAAACGACATCCTATTAATCTACAAAATATCTAGATTAGGGACGTGTGTCGCTATACTTCCAAAATGAATCTTCAAAAGAATCTCTCACGACCCCAAGGCCGCTCCCTCAGTCCCGACGAGCCCCACTGCTAAGATAACCTGCCAACATGACAACCGAGAGCAAGCGTTAGGCTAACGCCTTGGTGAGAACAAGCTAAATAAAAGAGAGTACTAAACCCAATTGGTGCCACGCGGTAGTATAGCCATGAGCTAAGTCAAGAAATCTAATAAACCATTAGTGATTAAACATGGTATAAGTAATACCCACAAATCACATAACGAGCTCAACCCCTCTAGATCTGTTGCTCAAAACATTCAAGTCAACCCCTCTGGATCTATCCTTGAGAGTTCCCAAAACAGGGGGAACCCAAGCACCAAATGGGATTACACCTTACTGCACCATGAGACACTGCCCGACCGTATAGGCCCACAGCCTACTTATCATGGCAACCCAATGCCTATCCCGTGCTGAAACGTGAACCAAATGCCCAAAACAGGGGGCATAGGGACACCGTGCCTATGGATCCATTGCACTAAGACTCAAAGCCAAAGCATGTCATTTCAGAGCATACTCATATTAAATCAGATATACAGGTAATTCATATGAACAACAGTTCAATTCTATAAATCGTGATTCTTGAAAATGTGAGATCTTTAGAAGGCAATTTCCAACGATAATACGTCACTTTGAAACCAGGTTTTCCACATTTCAAATAATACATTTATCACATAGAATTCGTAATACAGACCGATTTAGTTTAAAGGACTCACCTCAGATTTCTTCCTGATTATAGCCTGCTTCTGACGTTTGCTACCTATGACAACACCGATAATCGGTAAGCCAAAATAAAGACAACTTAATGACTTAAGACTCAGGAATTAGAACACAACACACTGCCAAAGCACTGATCCGGTCGAGTACCCCATACGGTCGAACCCCACACCGGTCGAACACAGTATCGGTCGAACAGCCAACCCCGGTCGAAGGTCACACCGGTCGAACCGAGGTCCGGTCGAACCTATGTCCGGTCGAACCTATGTCCGGTCGAACCCGATGTCCGGTCAAAGGACACATCGGTCGAAGGGACTACCCGATCGAACGACCCCCGGTCGAACGACCCCACCGGTCGAACAACCACCCGGTCGAATCAGGACTTCGGTCGAAAGACCATCGTCTTGTTCAATCAAGAACATCAAGAACAGATCGATGCAGAACCCAGATCCAAAATGAGAAATACTCGGATCTCACAATGGAACGGTTTAAAACCTTCACAACGAGATTATACGTGGCTAAAAGCATTCAGATCAAAGCATTAAGCTAGATTCGTACCTTGATTTGGAGAAAACCTGAAGACCTCAACCTGCTCCTTCTTTCTCTCTGACTTCTCAAAACCAAAATGGTATATTGTGATATTTCCAAAATATCTAAAATATGATTTATATTTATATAACCCAAGTTACATTTTACCCCCTTGAACTTTGGGTAATAGTCAACTTTTCACCCAACCCCAAAATAGCGGGTGTTACATAATGCTACGCTTAAAGCTTAAGTCTAGGTATACAAAGGTCAATACGTAGTTCGCTTAAACTAAAACTCTGATACCAACTTGTAACACCCTAAAAACAGGGATAACAAAAACTTTCCCGGAAATGGAAATGTGGTATATAATTTGCCAAAGCAATTAAGCCTCCCAAAAATGGGGAAAGAATTTACACCTGTTTAGTAAAAGTTACAATTCTAAATAAAGGGAAAATAACAACCTATTAATCTAATTTCATTTGAAATAAGATTACATTTCGGGTGTTATCTGAATTCCCCCAAAATGACGTCTTCTAAAGAAAAGGGTGTCCCAAAAGTCTTCCCCAAGCTCACTCTAGTACGGCTAAGCCTTCTTATCACCGACACCGCTAGAACCTGAGATACACATCGACACCAAACAAGTGTTAAGCTAAAAAGCCTAGTGAGTTTGAACAGATAATAGCATATTTAAACAAAGCACAATTCTTATCAGCAGTTAACCAATTTCATCAAATGTGGAGTCAATGGGGGAGACCCATAGCACCAATCAAGTTCCACCCAAAGAGTCGATATACCTTGATGCCAACTACCATGAGTGATATCCAAAAGGCCCGACACATCCGAGGACTACAACCATGGCATTACCCCGAATGGCGAGGTCTAGGTACATACCATTACGGTGGCACCCAATACTACATCCTCCTAGTGTCTACCGACTTGGTTCGTCCAACATTATTATTAGCAGGTCTCAAGGCGCATAATGCCCGTGAATAATTTCAATACCAACCATGGGTACAATATTAAACCATACTATCCACACTTTACACATTATCCATAGCAATACTAGTATGACAACAATATCACCATATGGTTATAATTCCACCTCATGGTGTCTCAAGTAATAAATCATCCCAATATCGAGATATGTGTTCCATCAAGTCATACAAGCCACATATTAACATGTAAACATCAAATAACACGTCTAAAAATTAGGTCAACCACCCTAATAGACCCTTGTCCAAGGCAACCCATCCAAACATATTTTTCGTCTATTCAAGGCTAAGGAGCCCCAATATTATCTTAATGAAGTTCCTCCACATAGATAAGGAGGACTTGGACTTACACATGAAGAAACCCCAAGAAATCAAGTATTAAGAATGAATATCTCAAATAAAGATGTATGACAATAGAAGTAGTATATTGTGATGTGTATTTAGTTTTAACAAGGTTTAGGAACTCACCAACTAGGTTTATAAAGAAAACCTAGAAAATGGAAACCCTAGATGATGGTAGTTGTAGCCTTGGTTAGAGAAGAGGAGATATTGATGAAAATACTTCAATAAATGATATTGGAAGTGCCTTGAATGCTTAATAAATGCAATCACCAACCAAACCCTAGAAGTAAAGGAGGAGGGTGTTTGTTTGCCTAAAAATTGCCCCCAAAGAGATCTCTTCCATTTTCAAATGATAAGTGTGTGAAATGAGACATCAGATTAGGTTTTAAAACAAGAGACTGGTCCACACGGGCGACTATGCCCGGCGACTTTGCCCATGGCATTGTCGTCGGGGCAATGTCGCGACTTCACCCCACCCTTCGGTACAAAGATTGCGATTGTGATAGGCTAGAGTGCCCATGTCACAATCGCAGGGGCACTATCATCGGGGTTGTATCGTAGGTACTCCCCCCCCATAGCAACTTTGCCAGGGCGACTTTGACGTGTGTCATTGTCGCCGGCATTGTCGTCGGCCTCCACTGGCCTGCTGTTTCGACTGTTTTTTTGCATGAACAAGTTCCCGATTAATTACAAATAAAAGGCCTTAGATAGTATAGCAATTAACAGACACAATGAACTTCATTTAGCACATAAAATGAAAGGTTAAAGAAGTCTCAGTACTTACCTGAAATTCCGGGTGTTACACAATGCCAAGGTTAAAGTTTCGTAATTACTTGCCCAATTCCCCAAATAACATTAAAACACGGATGTTACACTATCCGAAGATAGCGTTAGACACGAAACGGGGGTGAAGGGATTTCCAATAAAAATTTGCAACCACGTGCCATAGAATAATTTCATGCATGCTTAAACTCACATTTACAATCCGATACGTGCTAAACATTTTTTTTTCATAATTTCATAATATATTTCACCTTACGATTCGGGAAACATGAGAAAATAATTGATGCAAAATCATTTCATAAATAAATTTCGTGCATGAATTTTGGTTGGCACTCAACATCATAGAACCATGCTTCTCAATTTCTTAGTTACACTATCGTCATCCGAATGCTCAAACATCTTAAAGCAATAATCACACTAATTTGGTTAACTTACAATTTCTTCTTGAAATCTAGTCAATCCAATAAGCATATGGTTCTGATTTCAACCAACAACCCCGACCCAAGATGGTCAACTTAATGTATTCGTCGTGCTTAACCATCACTCCAAAGTGACAATACCAACAACATCAACTATTCTATCGGCTACTTGCTTAGAAACTTTCTCACTACCCCAAATGGTCATCATACAAAGGCAGTTCAAGTATACACATATAGCATGTAGGTTCACCATAACACTGGCCATGTGCCATTATGAACGTACCGTACATGATCATCCTTGCTATCCTCGACAGGTTTCCCGCTTTTAGCGACTCAATCCACCTCAAAATATCATATTTTGGAGTGTCTAGTAGTGCAATCTCACTTTCACATACTTAGGAGAACGCTAGTTTGAGTCTAGGTATCCGAAATCAACACCTAATTCTCTCAAACTTATGCTCTGATACCAACTTGTAACACCCTCAAAATTGGAATGAGCAACTAATTTAAAACTTTTAAATATGCCTTATGATGGATAAAACTTCATACAACAAGTCCATACTTTAAATACGATTCCAGAATTATCCCTCAACCAAAACAAATAAAACCTTACATAGAGACTAATTCAAGGTCGGGTGTTACTAAAACCCAATAGCAGTTGCTCTTCATAAAGACTATTGTGGAAGACTTCACCAAGCCACTCACTCTTGCACAGGCATCTAGCACTCATCACTTCACAAAATCGCTAGAACCATTTCCCCTATCCGGAACCTGATGCACATGCCGACAAATAAAAAAGTTAGGCTAACACCTAGTGAGTTCAAGAGTTTTCAACATGAATGATTACATAATGTTAACAGTAAAGAGTGTCATTTAAATCATGATATTCCAGAATAATTTTACTTTAATATGAGACGACTCGTTTTCCAAATTTGCGTGTTTTAAAGATGAATACCCCAACATAAAGTATTCCTTCATAAAAGTAGATTCTAACCCAAAACTCACTCAAAACATTAAATAGGAATTGAACTCCCAATTTATAAAAACATAGATAAAACTTTATTTCCCAAAACACCCAAACACGGGTGGGACACAATACTCAACTCATAAATCATGGGTAAACCCCATACATACAAAACACAACCGATAACATGGACACTAGGCCCAATACTCACGCAACCATAAAATGGAAGGAAACCAAATACCAAAACATGGGAATGACGTATTTCATTCAAGCCTTAATATACGCGGGGAAACCCAATATTAAGGTCATCATTTACCGTCGACCACCCAAATCCCACGATAGTAAGATAAGACGTTACATTTAAAATACTGTTGGCCGACGACGGGGGAGACCTGTATCCGTTGAGAGTGGAGGAACACCAAAGTAGGTCATCCATACAACGTTAATCGCATGACACCTTAGGACATCACATCCCAAGTGCCCCTACGACTTCTTAACAAGTTTCGCCTCACGAGACAGTTGACCTTGATGAACATTAAAATGAACTCCACCATAAAAGGCTTGACACACTTAAAGTCTTACCATCAAGGCATTACTTCAAGCGACGGAAGTCCTAATGGCTACCTCCTCGGTAGTACTACCAGACTCAACCCTCTTTGACGCTTACTTGAAAAGTTTCCGATCGTAAAACATGAGTACCAGAGTTTAACCCCACAATACCCAATTGACCATCAAAACAGACTGGCTTACGTGCCTATGGATCTAATGCATTACAGTCTAAAACTTTACATGACTCAAATGAATGTCAATCGCACTCAAAACATTTAATTCACAAATAAATATGCCACAAATGCATATAACTCCAAAAGCTCAACATTGAGCAATTTAAATTGGACTAATGTCCTTAATACCCCTTTTAGACAAAACTATGTCCAAACCCAATAATTCAACTGACTGATTAATAAAAGTCATCAAGACAATAAAATACATTTAACCGGTGTTCATGCAAATGCATGCTCCAAAATACACGAATAAATCTAATACAGTTTTGGATTAGGACAAATCATTTTTCTAAATGAGTCTATACCATTTATTCTTTCAAAACATCCCATGACACAAAATCAATCATTTCTCTGAAACACGCGCTAAATGCACATTTATACTCAAAAGATTTACTTGCACCAAATAAATCATTAAAACACAAATGCTCTAGATTTATTTATCAAAATGCCCAAAATCTCAAATGTGGGTGTTTTACAAAGTTTATAAAGTTAAACACTTCAAATAATCAAAACTCATCAAATGCCTCAACAGTAGATATTTTCATTTACTCAAAAGATTTACTTCCACCAAATAAATCATTAAAACACAAATGCTCTAGATTTATTTATCAAAATGCCCAAAATCCCAAATGTGGGTGTTTTACAAAGTTTATAAAGTTAAACACTTCAAATAATCAAAACTCATCAAATGACTCAACAGTAGATATTTTCATTTAAAACACATCAACATTTAAAAATGAATATTTTGGCATGTACATCGTTTTCACAAATCAACTTGAATTCACCTCGCTAGATTTAGGTTAAATCTAGATTTTATCCCGACTTGAGCTTTCTTGAAGAAATCCGAATCCACAAGCAAAATCCTTCCAAAACCTAGATCTATAGATTTCCAACCATAAGTATACATATTCAACCACATTTAATCGTTCCCCAAACATTTAACATGAAGATCTCATCTTATCTCAAAACCCTAATTTCCATAGATGAATAAAAGAGAAGGTTACCTTATCCACAACTTGAATCCATCAACAATGCACTTCTAGGTCACCAAAATGAGCCATAAACTCCCAACTTCGAAACGATGAAAAGGGTTAGGTGAAAACCCTAGAAAATTGATGGAGATGATGAAAAAGGTGAAGATATATTAGCTCTAGCTTCCAACCATGCTAGATTTAGGAGAAACACTTGGTTTATAAAAGGAAGAGCTCCAAAATAGGTTAGGGTTTATGAGAGGATGAGAGGGGTCGGTTTTGGGAGAGAAGAAGAAGGAGTAGAAATGAGAAATGGGGAAAAATGGCTGAAAAGCGCGACCTTAACAACACTGCCCTTGGCATAGTCACGGGGCATAGTCGCCCGCTTCCCCAAGCTCGCGGTACCATTCCAGCGATATTGACACGACTTGTCACTGTCGCGGGCACTATCGTCCCACCCCCCCCCCCCCCTCCGAGTCTCGGAATTTGACTTTTTTTTCCAACCGTAACGCTCTCGACACTGATAGGGATCAAAGGTAGTATATTCCAAGGCACAAATTCATAAATTGGAAACCTCAAGAGACCACAGGGTGACTTTATTTACCGAAAATTACGGGTGTTACATAGCACTTCTCATTTGAACATCTCCATATATATATATATATATATATATATATATATAGAGAGAGAGAGAGAGAGAGAGAGAGAGAGTTCAAATGAAAACCAATTTTTCATTGTAAACCAAGGGACAAATATTGGTCATTGATCAAAATTAAGAAAACTAATCAATGGTTAAAACATAAATTGTTTAATTAAGAAGTGATTAGGGGCAAAAATGAAAGTTTGAATCACATGCCTACCTTATTTGACTTTTTATTTTTAATTAAAAAAAATTTACCCAATTAATTTTAAATTAAATTATCTTAAAAATAACTAATATTTTAATCAAATAAATTACATCAAAAAAACAAGCATTTCATGTGTATATAACAACTTTTAGGTATTCATACGTAAGTATGATATCGTTATGAACATACATTTTCTCTATAATATTCATTATTAATATATATTTTCACTATAATATTCATCATGAATATAATACTATTTATCATGAATATTTATGTATGATCACGTGCGTATAACAACTCTCTAGTATTCATATTAGGTTGATATTTATCATAACTATTAATTTTCACCATAATATTCATCATGAATATACAACAGTTTCAACTCTACACATTGTAGTTTTTTTATTGGGTTCTCGATTGATCTCGATGAGTTCCGGATTCATCTTGATAGGTTTCTGATCCATCTCAATAAATCTAAAAGTGATAGGTTATGATTTTACACAAACCCACACATAATGAATCAATTGATAGGTTATCAATCGGTCTCGATAAAAAAAATGAAGGTGGTAGTTATAAATTTACACTCACAACCACACACAAGGTCAATGAAAGAGTTCTTGATTAGTCTCAATCGGTGTCGATGGGTTCTCGATTAGTCTTGATTGGTCTCGATGGGTTCTCGATCGGTCTTGATGGGTTCTTGATTGGTCTCGATGAGTTCTAGATTTGTCTTGATAAAAATTGAAAGTACGTGGTAGGTTATGGTTTTACACACACAAACATATAATAAATCAATCGATAGGTTCCCGATGAAAAATGAAGGTGGTTGGTTATGGTTTTACACACATAAATGCACACCAAGTCAATGAATGGATTCTCGATAGGTTCTCGTTTGGTTTCGATGGATTCTTGATCGGTCTCGATGGTGTAGGATTACGGTGATAAAGAACATGGTGTCAAGTTATGTACTTATGATGAATCTAATGTTGAAGAAGTTGATGTCGAGTTATAAACTTACAGTGTCAACCTATTGTACACACCTAAACGTACATGAATATTCATAATGAATATTACACATATATAAAATTTCATATAAAAGATGGTTAAATACAAAAAAACTATATCGAGATGGATGTCATAACAAGGAGAATGAAATTCTCAAATAATAGTAATATTTAAGATAATTTAATTCACAAATTAAGGGGTTTCTTAATTAAAAAAATAAAAGAAATATATATATATATATATAGGTGGTTTCATTTGCAAACCACCCTTATGTAGCAAACTATGAAACCCATCTTTTTACCATAGATTGAATTCATCAACGATTAAAATGCAATTGTTGTAAATATGGTAATAATTAAATTATTTTGATTTTTTTAATGGAAAAAGAATTAATGAAAGGGCAAACTTTTCAATTGACATTCCATCTCAATTTAGAAATTCGGATGAAAGACTATTTTTATATGGAAGCATTTTTATTTAAGGTAATTTTTTATTTCAAATTCAAGATAATACTAAATCATAACCCTTTTACATGGAAATATATTTTTTGTTTTTTTTTCAATAATAAACGCATATATTATTGTTTATTATGGTAATTTTTTTTGAATATATAATCTTAACCGTTTTTATATGTAGGATCAATTTTCAATTTTTTTTTCAAAATTAAAGGACGCTTTCATTGTTTTCGATCAAGTAAAATCCATACCGATTGATATTTGACACAAAACAGGTCGTAAAGTGTGAAAGACCGATGAAAACGGAGATGAAACCAAGATGAACGACGATGAATGGAGATGAACGAAGATGAAATAAAGTTGAACGACGATGAATGGAGATGAAAACGGATATGAAACTGAGATGAAACGAAGATGAACGGAGATGAAACCGAGATGACACGGAAATGAACGGAGATGAAACTGAGATGACACGGAGAACGACGATGAACGGAGATGAAACCGAGAACAGAGATGAAACCGAGATCATAAAATTTTTATAATTAATAGGAAAAATAAATTTCATTTATCATAAAATTAATCGAAAAATGATTTTTCCAGAATTTGGTTTCCAAAATAATTAATAGGAAAAATAAATTTCATTTATCATAAAATTGTAATACCATGTTTATAAAAGAAGTAAAATCTTACATAAAAAAAAAAAACGGTGACTATAAACCAAATTTTTCCAGAATTTGGTTTCCAAAAATTCTTAATAGAACAAATATATTTCATAATACAAGATAATTATCTTGCATTAAATGCTTCATTGAAAACGGTTTATATTTAATGTAAATATAAATTCCATAAATAACTTTGTGATATTAAAATGTCAAAAATACCCTTTCTGATAATTAAAAATAAAAAAGGTACGAAATTTTCTGATTGGTTGATATTAGTTTGTATAGTTTGCAATACATGGAGGGTTTTCATACGATCTCTCCCCTATATATATATATATATATATATATATATATATATATATATATATATATATATATATATAGTGTTTGGTTCATTTGAGAAATGGTAAATATATGAGAAATAGAGAAGTGATTTTAGCCATTCATATGGTCAAGATTGGATTTAATTGGTCAAAAGTTACGGCTTTGACTGGTCAAAAATTGCGGCTTTGACTGGTCAAAAATTACGGCTCTTCCAAAAATATAAGGGTATTTACGTAACTTTGACAAAAACACGCGCGTGTTCATATATATGAAGGCATGCAGTCATATATGAATGCATGCGTTCATATATGAATGCGCGTGTTCATATATATGAAAGCATGCAGTCATATATGAATGCATGCGTTCATATATGAATGTTCATAATTTTAAATAAACACTGACTGCATGCCTTCATATATAAATGCATGCGTTCATATATGAATGCATGCAAAAAAAAAAAGAGTGACATTCATATATGAACGTCTGTTTTTTGCACGCCTTCATATATGAATGCATGCTTTCATATATGAATGTTCATAATTTTTACATAAACACTGACTGCATGCCTTCATATATGAATGCATGCAAAAAAAAAGAGTGACATTCATATATGAACGCCTGTTTTTTGCATGCGTTCATATATGAATACGTACAAAAAAAATAGTGACATTCTACTAACATTCATATATGAACGTCTACTAACATTCATATATGAACTTCTGTTTTTTGCATGCATTCATATATGAACACACACGGCTAAAAAAAAAGAAAAAAAAAGTGATATTCATATCTGAACGCATGCGTTCATATATGAATGCGTTTGGATAATTTACAAAAATACCCTTCGAATAATAAACAATGTGAGGAACACGGGAGTGGACCATGAGAGCAATTATCCCCTAATTCTCGGTCAAAGCCGCCGATCTTGACCGAATTAATGGTTTAGACTTAAGTTCGCATGAGACCAAACAGTTTCCGTGAGAACGGTGAGACCAAACTTTAAAGTATGAAACTTTACACCAAAAAACTGTGAATGTAAAAAAAATCGAACTTTTTATAGGGAAAACACCGTAAATGTTACGTTCACGGTGTTTTTCGCTGTGAATGTTCGTTTTTTTTTACTTTCACAGCGTCTTCACTGTGAAGGTTTAGATATACCTTCACAGTCTTTTAGCTGTGAAGGTTTGATTTTTTTTTAACTTGGTTTAGGTTTTTTTACCTTCATAGTGTGATTACATTATGAAGGTTCGAATGTTTTTTACCTTCACAGTGTTTCGGTGTGAAGTTTCATGTTTTAAGGCTTGGTCTCACGCGGTCTCACGGAAACAACTTGGTCTCACGTGAACCTGACCCTATATATATATATATAGGGGTGGTATCAATTGGAAACCAAGTTTCATTGGAAACTTTGGAAACTAAATTTCAGCCATTGATCTTTATAACCAATGGTTAAGATTCATTTGAATTATATATGGTAGTAAATTAATTTATTAATAATAAATAAAAATAATAGATGAAAAGGGTAAATATGTCTTTTGATTTTGTGTCTCAAATATGGCAAGAAAAGTTTATTTTATTTAGATTATTTGAAACCAAAAATAAAATTTCCCATGCAATATAAATTTTGTTATTTTTTTTTACTATGAAAACAAGGAGCATATGTCTTTTCATCAAAAAAATTATTTTTCTTTTAAAATGTAAGAAAATATTTTTTTTTAATTTCATTTTATTATAAAATTTCCCACGCAATCTAATATTGTGATGAAACAGAATGAATTTGTGGATTACATATTTCATTGGATTACAGATTTCATTGGATGATAGATTTCATCAGGTTCATCGTGTTAGCATTATTGTTTCATAATGAAAAAAGTTTCATCAGGTTCATCGTTTTAGCATTATTGTTTCATAATGAAACATGATGAATTTGTGCCATTTTTGTTAACTTCTCATTTTTGTTTCATTACCTGTTCAGTTGCATATCCGTATATGAAAATAGATTCATCAGGTTCATCGTGTTAGCATTATTGTTTCATAATAAAAATAAATTCATCAGGTTTATCGTGTTAACATTATTGTTTCATTATTACCATATATAAGCTAAATTAAATATCTCATTTTTAAATTAATCAATGATTATTATTACCATATATAAGCTAAATTAAAATTAAATAATTATTAATATAATAATAATAACAGTTACCATATATATTATGAAATAATGTAAAAGACAAAAATAACTTTTTCAATTAAAAATAAAAATAAAAAAAGAAATTCACTGATTGGTTGATTTCGGTTTCCAAAGTTTCCAATGTAATACTGATTTCCAATTGATCGCTCATATATATATATATATATATATATATATATATATAGTATGATTTCTTCGAGATTAGAGAAAAAGACTGTTGAATTTGAAATTGTATGATTTAATCGAAATTAGAAAAGAAAAAAAAAACTGTTGAATTGAAATTTAATTGATGATTTATTTTTTAGATAATATTCCCTTTATTTAATTATTATTGGTGAATGCGAATTGCAAAGTGCAAAATAAGACCTGGAGTACTTGAATTATTTCGTATTTGGGTCAACATTTTTGAAAATGAAATGGAAACGGAGAGAAAGTTTATCATTAGATTTTATAACTAATTTCTTTGGTCAAATAAAAGATGAAAACAACATAAATACACGATAGCTCTTTTTTTTTAACATCGATTTATTTTTATTATTTAGTTTATATCTTTTATTTTTTTTCAATTATTATATATATACTTATAGGGTTGGGTTATGGTAAGAAATTGAGTTAACGGTGAGAAGTGTAGAAGTGGTCATCAACCGTTGGATGAGACATAGACGCATACTATGATGAGACCAACTATATTCATTTTGTTCAATATCGTAATTGTGTATGCCTTCGTTTTGACATATTGTGTGCAAAATACAAGATTTGGCACACAACAATAACCGTCGGTTGTTGCAAGTTCTGTTGTTTTCGACATCTTGTATATGTAGGGGAGAATTCAAACAAGAATGGTATCATTTTACAAGAATACGAAAAAACCTGAAATATGAACCCATCATATATGATAAATTGAATCACAAGGGTTGTGGCGTACTCGTTAAGGCCATGGGGGATGTGGTGGAATATCCCATCTGTCCAGGGTTCAAATCCAGACGCACACAACAATTGTGGTCACTGAGGTTTAATCAGGACTGATGTCTTACGGTCATAAATTGCCAAATGATTAGTTTAAGACATCCTTCCCCAAAAAAATTATATATATATATGATAAATTGATGATACACACATGATGGACATGAACAATCTAGGTCGTAGATCAAGTCCCGACCACACTATTTCATCCCCGTACAATATAACATGATGTGATGGTTGCATTTTTCAGGTATTTTTATGTTTTCTTGTAAAAATGGTATCGTTCTTGTTTGAATCTCCACCCATACAAACCATATTTTTGTTACAAATTATACAAACCAATCTCAAGTTCTCAACTGTCTGTGTAGACAACTGTGTAAATTAAATCAGTTCCTTAATTTGCTCTCAACCTCATTTTTAACTGATAACTGCCTTTCAATTTCAAAATAAACACAAGCAAGGGGCTAAATTTAGTTTGTATGGTTTGTACAATTACATAGTTTGTATTTGAAACACCTCTCTCTCTCTCTCTCTCTCTATATATATATATATATATATAGAGAGAGAGAGAGAGAGAGAGAAAAGGTGATCAAATGAAAATGCTAATTATTTAAGAGACTAAGAAAACATTCAAATAACGTGCAAAATCACATGTGATTTTATATTAACGGTAAAAAAAGGTGTGTGTGCGACTTTGGGCGCGTTTTCAGGTCGCTGGACAAAGTGGCGTGAATCACATGTGATTCGACCGATTTCTTATTCTCTTAAATATGTACCGTTCTCGTTTGAACCTGACTATATATATATATATATATATATATATATATATTATATAGTGGAAGGATATTTTGCAACCCTGAAAAAGATTGCAACCCTTGCAACCCACATCTTAACCGTTGGATTCATGATCGACGGTTATTTTATTTTTATTTTTCTATTTTTTCAGTTAAAAATATTGGGCTCCATATCTATTGTAACCGCCGATCATGAATCCGACGGTTAAGATGTGGGTTGCAAGGGTTGCAACCTTTTACTAGGGTTGCAAAATATCCGACCCCTATATATATATAGGGTTTAGGAGCATAATCAAACGAATGTTTCACAAACGCATAAAAATGTCCACATTGTGAAACAAATATATGTTAATTAATATATTAAATGCAAGCCGTAGACGAAAAAAAATCTATCTATACTATAAAGTACGGATAAAAAACTCTTAAATACAAATTATTAGGCACAAGTTACCATCATTTTATGCAAGATTTAAAAAATCTCTTAATTTACAAGTATCAAAGCACAAGATACATATTACTACTGCAGGCTTCTAACACCCATCAATTTGGTATGTACAGGGTCTTCCTTTTATGCAAACATTTTCCATGTATCACTATTAATTAATATATTATATTGATATAATTCTATTTTGATTATATTATTAAATATGTAATTGGTTATTTTTTCTATATGTCATTAAAATATATAAGATAATAATTGAATTCTAACAAAATACTTAATTTTTTTTATATAAAAAACATTATATTATTAAGCCTAAATTAAAAAAACTATAAAAAAACATTATCATCTTTTTAAAACCATCCAAAATCGTACTGTAAATCAACAAAAAAAACAAAAAATAAAATGAAACATTAAAATCGTGATGTATCTCGCTGCATTGCGCGATTATGTTTCTAGTATGAAATAATACATAATACATCAATTCTCAAGATTATCAATTTTATACATTCTCACATGAGGGCTCCTATATATTAATAGGGTTGAATTTCGGTGAGAAGTGTCAAATTTGGTGTGAAGCGTGAGAAGCGGTTATCAACCGTTGGATGAGAAATAGACGAATATTAAGATGAGATGCACCGAGATAAGATGCACCGGATCAATTCTCTTTTAAGTCGCAATTCATATGAAGGTATTTGATTAAAAGTGATCAATGGTTATAAAGTACTTCTCACACTTCTCATCAAAAATAACACTTCTCACATGATCCGATACCTATATTTATATATACTATTTTTAATAAACAAATTATAAAAAAATGTTGGTTTAAAAAAAAAAAGAAAGACTTCGTCTTCAAAACCTTTTTGAGTCGTAAGTTTTGGTCAAAAGGAGTCTGGAATTGGTCTTAAAAGTGTTCTTACCGATGACAGGAGAAATCTCATGCAACCCACCATAAACTTAAAATACTTTTTTTTTTTCCAAAATATATAATATTTAAATTGATACTTTAATTTAACAATTTTTTTTTATTAAACTAACAAAACAGGTCATTACCGAGATCGACCAGGCTCGTTCCCAACCCCCTGTTGAATTATTTAATTTTTAATATTTCTTGATCAATTTTATAAATTTATACCGTTTGAATCAGGGTTGGATCTCGGTGAGAAGTTGAGGATAACGTGAGAAGCGTGAGAAGTAGTTATTAACCGTTGGATGAGAAATTGATGCATATTAGGATGAGATGCATCGATATAAGATGCAAGACCATGCGTCGCATCAACTCCCTTCTAAGACGCAATTTATGGGATAACATTTAATTAAAAGTGATCAATGGTTCAGATCGATTTATCACGCTTCTCGTGTTAACCTCAACTTCTCACATTATCTTGATTGTGTGAGAAGTTGAGTTAACGTAAAAAGCGTGAGAATTGAACCCTTAAATCATTTTTAATCTCAAGTCCACCCATGAATCGAACTTAATATGGGGATTAATCTGATGCATCTTATCTCGGTGCATCCAACGGTTCATAACCACTTCTCACGCTTCTCATGTTAACTCAACTTCTCACCGGAACCAAACCCTATATATATGGATTGGGTTCCGGTGAGAAGTTGAGGTTGCCGTGAGAAGCGTGGGAAGTGAATATCAAATGTTAGATGAGAAATGAATGCACATTAGCATGAAATGTACCAGGATAAGATGCAGCGCGATGCACCAGTTTAATTCCCTTCTAAGCCTCAATTAATTGGAGGGCATTTGTTTAAAAGTGATGAACGGTTCAGATCCATTTCTCACGTTTATCACGTTAACCTCAAGTTCTCATACTATCCTTCGCCATGTTATATATATATATATATATAGAGAGAGAGAGAGAGAGAGATGTGGGTTCATACGAAAACAATATCTATTTTAGAAAACATGAACACAGTCGAGTACATACAAAATCATATATGATTCACGTACAAAATCATATATGATTAACAACTTTGCTCGAGACCTAAGTCGCGGGCAAAGTCGTCTACGTCCATTTTTTGGCCGTTAATGGCGAATCATAAATGATTTTGTACATGATTTGTTGTTTTCTTAAATAGTTAGCGTTCTCGTTTGAACCTTTCTTTTTTTTCTCTCTTTCTCTATATATGTGTATATATATATATATATATATATATATATAGAGAGAGAGAGAGAGAGAGGAGAGAGAGTCTGATTCAAATACAAACCAAAAAAAAGTTATAAACTATGTAACCACATCTACACCACATGATTAAACAATCAACGGTTAGGATGGAAACAGTTACATTTTAAAAAAATTAAAAAGGAAAATACTCTGTAACACTCGGATTTTTGGGTAAGAAGAATTCCATATTTATCTTATTTCGTTCCCATTAATGCTTTTAAATTTTAGCCTAATGTGTTAAAGTTTGGTCTATAATAGAACGTCGTAGGAGGCATAAAAACCCAAAATTTATGAACGAAAAGTTTGGCCACGATACACTTGGGGCTACAGTGCCCTCTACAGTGACATATGACACAGTAGCATGTCACAGTCGCACCAATTGGCGCGACAGTGACATCTGACACTGTAGCATGTCACAATAGCACCAAATAGTGAAGCCTCGACACATTTGGCGCGATAGTACCCACGACAGTGACATTTGGCACTTGTAGCATGTCATTGTCGCGATCGGGGTCCAGACTTGCATAAAATCCGATTTTCAGTCTTTGTTTCCTTTATTCCTCATCTACTTTATTCCCCTTCCATTTTCTCTCATCCTCTATTCACCAAACCCTCTCTCAACCCTTTTCTCTCCTCTTAGTAAGATTTGGGAAGCTTGGGTCTGAATATTTTGCCCTAGAGGTGCAATCTTGGTTGATTCAAGAGAAGTGGTTAAGGTAATATTCTCACCTCTTCCCCCAAAAAGCTAGGGTTTCATTGTTCTCTTATTTCCTTCTATCTCTTAAGAACTTGGTGTAATTTTTGGAGATTTTTTTGGTCAAAGGAAACTTAGAAGAAATCTTGGAGCTAAGATCTAGATGGCTCACTAGAAGGTTTCAAGTTTTCATCCAAGAAAACTCAAATTTTAGGGATAAAACCTAGATTTAATCTAAATCTAGCAAGGTGAGTTCTAGTTGATTTGCAAAACTATGTACATGTCAAAATATCTTTCTTTTGGGTTTTGAACATATTCCCATAAGTTTACTTCATATTTGATAGATTTTGTGAATATTTATATATTTGAGTATATTTGGGTTATCAAATCTTTGTAGATGATTTATGATGTTTATTGGGTGTTTGAGTTATCAAAAGATATCCAATCAATTTAATGTGATTTCTTGGGTATTTAGAGAATTTAGGCAAAATAATGTTTTAACTCTTAACAAGAGTAACTTCAGTTAAAAATGTTTTCAATCGATTTGTTGAATGAGTTAAGGTGTCTATTGACCGTATTTAGGGTCAAGAGTTGTTTTGGGTCTTTACCCAACTTATGAGTTTTGATATTAGCACTTCAACCTTTTTTTGACATTGAACGTATAAATTCTCCCTTGGTTTTATAAAGATTTGGAAATGCAAACCATGTGGTTTGGGCCTTTTGGCCATTGCACTTTGATGAAGTGTCAGTTAGGGACCTATTCATGTTATAAGTGTCATGTAATTGTTAAATATTGGAAAAATATGTCTTTTCGGTTTATGTAGTCATATTAACTTTATGGTAATAGTCAAACGTTTATGATGCCTTTTGGCTTGATTTATACTCAAACGAGTTTTGGGACTTTGTCCGGTTTTAATGACTCAATGTGGAGCTTGATAGGAAAATGCCATTATTGCATAAGTGTGAGTAATTACATGTTTGGGTGCGTTAGTCATTCAATTGAGTCATGTAATGTTTTATACTGTAATGCATTGGATCCATAGGCATAAGAGTCTGTTTATTCAACGTGGAGTTTTGATGTCCATGATTGAGTCTAGTGAGTGGTCCCCAAGCCGTGATTTATTTGAAGCTTGCGGTGGTTCTCATGAGAGCCGTATACGGAGCTAAGTCTTGCGGTAGTGCCCATGGTGATCCGGATACGGGGACTTGTGAATTTTGTGGCGACACTCATCTAGAGGTCGAGTAGACACTAGGGTCATTTGGGTATCTTGCGGTGGTTGCTCAATGGAGCCGTATACGGGAATCCGTGACCCAAAGTGAATCTCGTGAACGTTGATAAATGGCTTAACTTTGTGTTCCCGCCACATTCGATGGAATCAGGCCTCCCCCGTTACCGAAAGGTGTTATCTTTGGGTATTCTCTTATCCATACTTTCGGTGTTGAAACATACCACTTTATTTATACAAGTAGTATTTTGATGAAATACCTCGTGTGTACGTTTTTGGGGAAATTTGATGGTGAATATTTATTTGAAAAGGGGTGCTTGGTATTGGTAGTAACATGGTTTGTAAATAAATCCTTTTAATAACTTGTATTTCAGGGACGGTTGTGTTTAGCCTAACACTTTTTCTTTTCGACATGTATATCAGGTCTTAGATGGATCTGAGTGACGAGTGGAACTTGGTAGAAGTTCCGGTAGGATGGCTTTAGAGACGTCATCCGGTTTTGAGAAGATAACTGATTTGGTGGTTTAGTAGCACCCGATGGACTTTGTCCCCGTTTGTTGGACTAGATAGTTTCGTTAGAACTTTGATGCATGTTGTAGTGTTTCTTCCTTTGTAAGCTTTAGATATCTATCATTTCGAACTACGCATTTAAGGGATTTTTAGAAGTTTTAAAATGTCTGTTATTTTCAAATTTTAGAGGTGTTACATACTCCTTAAAAGGGGGGATGATCTACGGTTAGGATCCAATTTCATTGGTTTACAAGATTTACAACCTTTTTTGGTTTACTAAAGAATATCCCTCTATATATATTGAGGTTTACTTCTTAATAACTCTTAATTTTCAAGAATACAATTGTTAAAGCATTATATGTCTAAATTAATAATGCATATAAAGGTATTTTAATTTTTATAATATCCTTATTTTACACATTTCTAAATAATAAGAATAGAAGCTTGAAAGTCTTTTATAAACTCATACCATTTTCATATGAACAGAACAAGTTTTGAAAGCTTATAAATTTGTCTTAATTGTGAATTAAACAGCTTACTTAAACAAACAAGTATTTTTATTTTATTTAAATTGATGCTTGTATAAATCCTTCCATTTGTTTAACATGATTTTCAAAATTACAATCACGAGTATATTTAAAGGCGAGAATATTTAACAATATTTATATAATATTATAAAAAATTACAACTTATTAATACGTTTGAACTTAAACACTAACTCATAAACAATTAATAAACATGTTCAAATATAAAAATAATTCAATAAAACTAATATCCAACAGAGGGTTCTATTGTTTTTTCAAAACTACATATATTCATAAAATAAAATCGTGAGAGATGAAATAAAGATATATTACGTTATATTGTAAGCGTATATTTTGTATACATTAAAATAGATAAAACTCTCTCATATAGAAAAGGAAAATGTCTAGAAAACCCCACGAATATTCTCATTTTGAATGATTAAATCATTAAACTTTTTTTTGAATGAATAAACAATTGAACTTTCTAATTTTGAATGTATAGGTCCCTGAACATTTGTTTTTTGTTTTCTTTTATGAATAAATAAAACATCAAACTTTTATAAATTAGCTACATCATGTTAACCTAAAAATCTTCATGTAACAAGCTATGAAGGTTTTAAAGTTAAAAATTAATAAATAAATAAATGAGTTTTACTATTCTAAAAACTCTATGTCATTCAAACCCCCACACCTAAATACCTAATGCCATCACTCCCCCTCGTCATCCCTTGATGCCCCGTTGTCATCCACTCTTTGACCATCCATCACATCTGTTGGCTCATGTCATCTGTCTCTGTCATTTTTTATCGTTTCTTTTTGTGTTTTTTGATTTTTTTTATGTCTATATGTATTCCATTGAATTAATGTAAAAAATGGAGAATCAAAAGACCCAAAAAAAAAAAAAATCAAAGATGGAGACCGATGGCAAAAGCCAACGGTGACGATTGACGGTATGGGGAATGAAAAACAATGGAGTTGCGAGGGGAGCGATGTCTTTGGTGCGATGGGTTTGAATGATATAGGGTTTGGAAACAGTAAAATCGTTATAGGTTCTTTTACATTAAAAAAAAACTTTTAGCTAGTTACATGTAGTTTTTTTGGGTTACAAGAATATAAGTAAACAATTTATAAGATTTCAATAGTTTATTTATTCAAAAAAATGTTTAAAAACTTGATCATTTAAAAAAAATCAATAATTTATTCATTAAAAAAATTCACATACTTAATCATTTAAATAAAACCATTCATTTGATTTTTCTGCAAAATTTCCATATAAAAACCTAATATAGTTTGTAACAAACAACACCACAAATTTGAACTGAAATCTTTATATATATAGTCAGATTCAAACGAGAACAATACATATTTAAAAGTATACGAGAATTAACAAAATCATTAGTGATTTTACATTAACACATGAAAAAGGGACTTTGGTCGCGGCTGGTCCGCATGGCTTTTTTGCGCATTAACATAAAACCACTAATGATTTTGTTAGTTCTCGTGTTCTTTTAAATTATTATTGTTCTCGTTTGATCATTCTACTATGTATATATATGTATTTTTTTTCTTGTTTAGAAAATAGAGATTTGCTGACAAAGTTAATTTCTTTGAATAGATTTACTGAAAAAGGAGTAATAAAACGGTAGCGTTTACGTGGAACCCACCCACGTTTCCTATATTTGCTGTTTCTAGTGCGTAATGTCGGAGATATACATGGGGACAGAGTTTGAGTTTTTGGTATTATTGTTATTTTTGTCATAATGGATTGGGATTAAAAATAATAATAATAATAATAATAATAATCTATATTATATTATAAAGATGGTATAAAAAACTCTTAAAAACAAGTCTTAAAGTTTAATGTACAGTTATTTAATGCTAATTACTTAAAAAACAACCATTAAAGTTGTATGTACTACATTTAATGCTATTTATTAATTTTCAATCATTATCTCTAACCATTTTAACTCTCCTAAAATCATTTCCCACTTTAACTCCCCTAAAATAACTCTCAACATAATTAAATATAAAATAAAAATCAAATTTTAAATATAAAAATATATTTTATTACTAACAGACTATCTATACTATATTATAAAGATGACATAAAAAACTCTTAAAAATAAGTCTTAAAGCTTAATGTACCGTTATTTAATGTTAATTACTTAAAAAACAGTTATAAAAGTTGTATGTACTACATTTAATGCTATTCATTAATTTTCAATCATTATCTCTAACCATTTTAACTCCCCTACAATCATTTTCCACTTTAACTCCCCTAAAATAACTCTCAGCATATTTTAGATATAAAAAATCTAAAATATATCTATACTATATTTTATAAAAATATATCTAAAATATCTATACTATATATCTAAAATATATCTATACTATATTTTAAATCTTACAGAATATTTTATAAAAATAAAATATATTATTAAACCATAATAAATTACATTATATTATTAAGTCTAAATTAAACAAATTTATATAAAAAATCATTATCACTCTCTCACAACCATCCAAAATCGTAATGTAAATCGACAAAAAACAGAAAATAAAATGAAACATTAAAATCGCGATGTATCTAGCTGCATTGAGCGAGTACACTTCTAGTAATAATAATAACAATAATAACTATAACTATATGTCGGTCTGGTTTGTATGCACCTAAACTAATTTCAGAAAACAATCAAGAAAATTTCTGGTGACATTACAGGACCTGAATCAGTGACTTCTGAGGAGGATCTCCAAAAAGATTGGGTTAAATTTGTAAAGTTTATGGTGGGTAATGGGTTAAAAGTTTCAAGTGGTGTACCGTGACATAGTGAAAAAAATGGTGAGACTTTGAAGAGCCATAAAAAAAAGTTTATAGTGCTACGTTGGGATAATTATATGATTGTTGAGATTTGATCATTAGAGATGTTTTACAAATCTTGAAGCAAAAGGTACAAGTTGACGAAGCACGATGGTCACACGACCTGGTGTGCGGCATATGGGGCTGCGACGCAAATGGCGTCGTTAAACATCCCAATAAAGACATTTGGGGTGCGCCTGACATGGGTCATGGGCTTGGTAGCGGCACAAGCCACGACACTACCGGGCTCGGCACTCACACTTGGACACAGGCAACTTGGCGTGCGACTTGAGGTCACGCAACTCTTCTAACCCCCTTTTTAAGGGTTTTGTCCTTGGAGTTAGGGGTGTTTAGAAAAACCGTTGGACCGTTCAAACCGGTCAAACCAAGTCAGACCAGACCGTTTTTGGCGATTTAAATAGTCTAGCGGTGCGATCCAGTTTGAAAAATAGTCAAACCGTAAGGTCTGGTCTAGTCTGTGGTTTGAATGTTTTTTTTGAACGGTCTAGACCAAACCGACTGCCAAAAATACATATGTATTAATTATATTTAGTTTTCATACAAGACATTATGTTTTTAGTTTTCGTTTCTCAATTGACCGCTTTCTCTAAATTGACTACATTATAAAATCCGTCAAAAATCAAATCTAAATTGTATTTTCGACTTGTTCAAAAGTCCAACTATTGTTGGTGGACGTTTTTAACATTTTTTCAACTTGTTTGATATTCTTTTTTTTTTTAATTTTAGAGATAAACATTTCTTTTATAATTCGGTATATTGTTTTTTTAATAATATTATATAGGTAGAAATTCCATTTTTTATATAGATATATTTTTTGGTTTAAAGCCCATAAGAGGCTTAAACCGCCTTTGGTTCAAACCGTTTTTTTGTGGTCCGGTTTGACTGGTTTGGTTATTTGCTTGCAAACCACTGGGTTTGGAAAATTCCCTAGACCGCCATTATGGTTTGGTTTGGGGTTTGGGGTTTAAGCCGCTCAAACCGGACCGTGAATACCCCTTCTTGAAGTTATTTTAAATAAGGTTTCATATTAGGTTTCGTATCCGTGTTTCCTTTCCAGATGTAGGAACTTCAAAAGAACTTGTATTTTGGTTGATTTGTAGATCAAAGGATCATTGTTAGCACGTTGTAATCCTTCAAGTTAGTAATAAATTAGTTTCTCTCCCTGTGTACGTATACAATCATGTTGGGTCATGTGAAAATTTGAAGATGACCTACCGATCTTCCGTTTTATATCATCATACTTAGAATATTTTGAGGTTCTTTTAGCAGCTTGGTTTCTATACAAATGTTCGGTGAAGTCGAAGATCAGCCGAAGAAGACAAAGAAGGAGAATATCTCTCAAAGCGGATTAAAGATAGAATCCTCAGCCTAAAGCCAAGTATGCCTACTTGATCAACACCATTGGCCAGGATGGTGCCGATCTCAAGTCTTCAGGAGCCGAAGACCTCTCAGTCTTCAGGAGCCGAAGACCTCTCAATCTTCAGGAGCCGAAGACCTCTTCGGAAGCTGAAGATTTCTCAGTCTTCAGGAGCCGAATACCTCTCAGTCTTCATCAGGAGCCGAAGACCTCTTCGGAAGCCGAAGACCTATTCGGAGGAAGCCGAAGATTTCTCAATCTTCAGGAGCCGAAGATTCTTAATCTTCAAAGCACGAAGATCTCTCTTACACATTGTACTTTTTCTGACGAAGTATATTTGTGATATCTTGCATTGATTGAGACCTTCTCCAGTTCTACAACCTTCAAGTTCTCTAAGTGACTAGTTTTCTCCTCTCTACGAAGTTCTTATTGTTTTCTAAGTGTTTTACAATTGTTCTTCATTTCTCTTAGTGTTAGATTGTTTGAGCAGATTCATCTGTTCTTTTCCGCAACAATCAGAAGTTTTCTATGTGTAATTCTTGATTTCAAATAAATAAGAATTAAATTAAGTGAAAAACTGTGTGTATTGTATTCAACCCCCCTTCTACAATACTTTTCTTATTTACTTACTGCTATTTGGGACCAACAAGTGGTATCAGAGCGGTTTAGTTTAACTTAATAAACTAAGATCCGCAATGGCAGCCTCTTTTTCTTCTTCTTTAAACAATATTTCTTCTCAAAACACCACTGCTGTTTCATACGACAATGGCTCTATAGCCAAACCACCAAAGTTTAACCCCAATAACTTCTTCTTATGGAAAAGTCGTATGATACTCTTCTTAGAAGGAGTTGACAACAAATATACTATCTTACATGAAGGTCCTTTTATTCCTAGGGTTTGGGACCGGTACAATGCCAAAAAGGCAGATAAGGAAAATGCTGATGAGGACTCTTCTGAGAAAGAAAGAACTCCAACAAATGGGAGATACATTGTAAAGGATCCCTGTAAATATAATGATGAAGACAGACGTCTTATAGATCTTGATACTAAAGTCAGAGCCATCATTGCCCTTTCTCTGCCTGATGAGGTCTACCACTCCCTTGTCAACTTTTCAACTTCTAAAGAAATGTGGTCCACTCTGTGTGTTCTCTATGAAGGTACGTCTGAGGTGAAAAAGAGCAAAAAGATTGCTCTTGTAAAAAGGTATGAACTCTTTTTTCATGAAAAAGGGTGAATCTCTCTCAGACTACTACAATCGTTTTAACAGTTTTCTCAATGATCTTAAACTTGTGGGTCGCATCTATGATATTGAGGAAGTTTTGTGCAAGTTTATGGACTGTCTTCCTGAGTTTTGGGAAAACATCTGTACTTGTATCAAATCTACCAAGGATCTTGACTCCATTCCTTGTATGGCATTCTATTTAACTATGAGCAGACTAAACTGCTTAGGAAGTCTATCACAAAAGACAACAAAGGCTCTTCTCTAGCTCTTGTCAGTGATTCTTCCAAAAATACTGTGTGTGTTCCTAGGATCACCTATCCCTCTGTTTCTGACAACAATAGTCAAGAGGACCCCAATGACCCTTCAGAAGCCTATCTTAGTGAGGCTGATGATGAAGGAGAGGAGACCTCAGTAGCTCAGCTGTCAGATGGTGTTGCCATGCTGACAGGTTTTTCAAAAGGCAAACCTCGTTTCTCTTCTGGAAAGTCCAGGTTTTCTAGAAAATCATCTTCTACTCTTTCCAAAAACACTCCCACTGACAAATCTAATGAGGAATGCTACAGGTGTGGGAGGAAGGAACACTTTGCTTCTGAATGCAGAAGCAGGTCCTCTGATAAATCTAGACTGCCCTCCTCTAACCGTACCTCCTCTAGGTATGTCAGAACCAGGTCTGATTCCTACCAACCTTCTTTTCAAAAGTCAAACTCGCCTGTTTCTTCAAACTCTGACCGTGCTGAAAAGTACAAGGCTAAATACAAAAGAGAGAAGGAAAGAAATGCTTTTCTAGCCAACAAAGGAAAAGGTCTTCTTGCTGAATCTCATGATTGGGCAGATGAACCAACTTTCGAAAGTGACAAGGAAATGGCCAACCTTTTTTTAATGGCTAAACTAGATGATGTTGATGAATGTGAAACTTATTCCACCTCTATGGCTCTTTTTACTGCTGAGAGCTCCACCTCTTCTACTCAGGTACATCCATTCTTTTCTCTATCTGATGCTGAGAAAATTGAAGCTTTTGACTCTTTGACCATTGACTTCTATGAAGCCAAAGACGCAAAGAAAAAGGCAAATGCTCAGATAAAGTCTCTTTCTTCTCAACTGCAAATTTGTCTTTCTCAGTTAAAACATTTTGACAAAATCAAGGTTGAGCTTGAAGATTTGAAAACCATAAATTTCACTCTTGCCAAAGAGAAAAATTAACTTCTTAAAAGGTTTAAAAAGGAGCAAGAAATAGTGAAAAGGTGGACAAGTTCCTCCAAAAATTTAGAAAGGAATTTTCAAGATCAAATACCTTGTGACGACAAGTCTGGAATAGGCTTCGGAAAATCTGACCTTGAAGCTACGTCTGACACCCATGCTCCTTTCTCTCTTCCCTCATTCTATGAATCTTCTGAAGAGAACTCTGACAACTCTGAACCTTTGGACTCTTCTGATCTCTCAAAAGATCTGAAGTTTGGAATGTTCATCAAAGCTAAGAGCATTGATTCTCCTCATGAAAATGAGGAAGCCCAAGACTCAAAAGACTCTCCTAAACCCATTCTTGAGTCTATGTCCTCCTTAAAAATAAATGAGCCTTCCTCTTCTAAACCCAAACCTTCCAAAGTTCCTCAGCCTTCTTCAAATAAATTCTCTTCCTCCGAAAAAGGAAAATTGGTTGCCGATCTTCCTCCCAAAAAGAAATTTCCCAAGAAAAACTCAAAGCAATCTTCTTCTCTTCCTATCCCAAGACCAGTGATGTTGAAAAAGCTGAATTCCAAGACACCATCTTCTATTCCTTCAGCTAACTCTGATAAAAGTATCTTAGGTCCTAAGCCTATTGACACTTCTCTATCCTCAAAGGCCATGAAAGTCAATGTGATCAGTCATCACAAGAAAGCTGATCAAAGTTCCAAAAAGGTTTTTATCTATAGGAAATGTTATAACTGTGGTAATACCTTTCACCTTGCTAAAGATTGTCCTATGGAAAGAATTGATAAAAATGCTTCCAAGGATTTTTCCTCTTCTTCTAACTCAAAAGGACCCATTTCCAAATGGGTACCAAAGAACTGATTTCCTTGTGATTGCAGGGTCTAGGGCACCAACAAATCTGGTATCTCGACAGCGGGTGTTCAAGACATATGACCGATAACAAATCCCTTCTTGTTGACTTCATGCCTGCCAAAGGTCCTTTTGTCACCTTTGGTGATAACTCTAGAGGAAGTACTAAAGGTTATGGAACACTCTCAAATGGTTCCATCACCTTTAATACAATAGCTTATGTTAAAGGCTTGATGCACAATCTCCTAAGCATAAGCCAGTTGTGTGATCTTGGGTTCAAAGTGATGTTTGAATTATCTTCATGCATCATTTTAAACAAAAAGATGGAAACCGTATTCTCTGGCTACCGCAAAGAAAATGTCTATGTCATAGACATGGGACATAGTTCATCCTTCGGAACAAACATCTGTTTTGTCTCTGAAAATTCTGCAAAAAGATGTTGGCTATGGCATATGCATCTCTCTCACCTCAACTTCAAGACTTTGAATGTCCTTTCAAACCAAGAGCTTGTTACGGGCATGCCAAAGTTATCCTTCGTGAAAGAAAAGCTGTGTGTTGCATGTGAGAAAGGGAAACTCACAAAATCTTCCTTCAAGTCTAAGCAATGCTTCTCCATCTCTCAGCCTCTTCAGATGCTCCACATGGATCTGTGTGGACCAGTCAATACCCCAAGCCTTGGTGGTAGAAGGTACATTCTTGTTATTATTGATGAATTCACTCGTTACACTTGGGTATTTTTTCTCAGGTATAAGAGTGACACCACTGAAGAAATTATAAAGTTCATAAAAAAGTCTGAAGTGTTGAATGGGCAGCTGGTAAGATCTGTAAGAAGTGACAACGGAACAGAATTCAAGAATAGTATGTTGGGTGACTTTTTCAATGAAAAGGGCATCTCTCAAAACTTCTATGTCGTCAAAACTCCACAACAGAACGGTGTAGTGGAGAGAAAGAACAGAACGCTATGTGAAGCCGCCCGATCCATGCTGAGTGAATCTCACCTTCCTACCTATTTTTGGGCCGAAGCAATCAATACTGCATGTTTTACCCAAAATAGGTCCATCATTATGAAAAGACACAATAAGAATCCTTATAAAGTCTTTTATGGTAGAAAACCCAACATTGGTTTTCTTCATGTCTTTGGGTGTGTCTGCTACATTCTCAATGATAGAGAAAATTTGGGAAAATTTGATCCCAACGCTGACGAAGGAATCTTCGTGGGATATTCTCTCACTTCTAAAGCCTTTAGAGTCTAAAACCTCAGAAGGAAGTGTATTGATGAATCCATCCATGTCAAGTTTGATGACCTCAAGACTTCGTCACTCTCTTGTGATGATGAAGAATTGAATCGTTGGATATCTTCTTGTGTTGGTGATGGTCCTCTTCCAACATCATCAGACATTCCCTATACAGTTCCCACTTCTCTCTACCAAAACAATGATCCTTCTACATCTCACAACCCCTCCTCTCAGCAAGAGGATGATCCTCAGCCTACCCAACCTCAAAATACACTTCAAATCATCCCAGTCTCTCAATATGACATTCATTTCTCACCTATACCTGTCGATCTTCCATCCATCTCTCCTGAAAATATCCCTTCCAACTCTCCTCTACAAATTTCTTACCCTCCTCCTTTACCTCCAGCCTTAAAGTGGACAAAAGATCAGCCCATTGATCAAATCATCGGTGATCAGAAAGCTGGTGTTCAGACCAGAAGAGGTATTGGAAACATCTGTCTCTATGTGAACTTCCTTTCCCTCATTGAACCAAAGAAAGTTGACGAAGCTCTAGCTGATCCGTGCTGGATCACTTCCATGCAAGACGAACTTTCTCAGTTCGAAAGGAACAAAGTCTGGAGATTGGTTCCCCGTCCTTCCAGAAAAACCATCATAGGAACCAAGTGGGTCTTTCGGAACAAAATGGATGAAGAAGGCACGGTGATCAGAAACAAGGCCCCTCTGGTTGCACAAGGCTATAGGCAAGAGTAGACCTGACAAACGTGTCGGGTCGGGTTCGTGTCGAGTTCAAAGTTAAACGGGTTGAAAGTGTCTAACCCTAACCCGACCCGTTTAATAAACGGGTCAGGAAATCCCAACCCTAACCCGACCCGCCTAACCCGTTTAACCCGTTTAACATTTATAAAAATAAAATTAAAAATCGAAAATTCACAAAAAAATACAAATACAAAATTCAAATGAAAAGCATTAGAAATCCAAAATTTATAGTTCAAAATTATAATCAAATATAAAACACTAAAAATCCAAAACATCAAAAGGAAAACTTATATATATATATATATATATATATATATATATATATATATATAAACGGGTTATTCGGGTCATTTTCGAGTTGAAATTTTTGACCCTGACCTTACCCGTTTAATTTTCGTGTCATGTCGTGTCAACCCGTTTACTTAAACGGGTTGAAATGTATTACCCAAACCCGTTTATTTCGTGTCGGGTTAGCGTGTCGTGTCAGTTTTTGCCAGGTCTAGGCAAGAGGAAGGAATTGACTATGATGAAACATTTGCTCCAGTTGCAAGACTTGAAGCCATCAGAATCTTCCTTGCTCATGCTGCCTACAAGAACTTCAGAGTCTTACAGATAGATGTCAAGAGTGCCTTTCTGAATGGGGAGCTAGCTGAATAAATCTATGAGAAACAGCCCCCTGGCTTTGAAGATCTAGTCCATCCTGACTATGTGTACAGGTTAGACAAAGCTCTCTATGGTCTAAAGCAGGCTCCTCGTGCCTGGTATGACACTCTGACTGACTTTCTCCTGAAGAACAACTATCCAAGAGGTAAAATTGACATGTAACACCCTCAAATTTGGAAAGAGCGACTAATTAAAAACTTTCAACAATACCTTAAAGGATAATAAATCTCCTACTGCTAGTCCATAATTGAAATACATTTCTAGGTTGAACCATCAACAAATAATTAAAGTCTTGCATAAAGACTAACTAAAGTCTAGTGTTACTATAACCCAATACCAAATCGCTATCTCCAATAATAATGCGGAAGACTTCATCAAGCTAATCACTTCTTCGAGCACACAACTAGCACTCATCACTTCACGGTGTCGCTAGAACTAATTCCCGAGATGGAACCTGATGCACATGCCGACAAATAAAAAGATTAGGCTAACGCCTACTGAGTTCAAGAGTTTATAGCATGATTATAAAGAAAACATAAAAAGAAATATTGTAGCTTATAATCATCATCCTTGAAAATGATTTACTTTAAGATAATGGAACAAATCATTTACCAACAATATGAATTTTATAGATGGACGCCTAAACGTCAAAACATTCTTTCATGAAATAATGCAATCCAATCACTTACTCAAAACGAGAATAATGGTAATGCTCAAATAATGACATTTGAATAAACTCTATAAAAACAAACAACCAAAATATGAGTAAACTTAAGTCTCCAAGATTATAGCATAAGGAGATAACCCAAATCTCAAGCATCACTGAAAACGAGGATAAAACTAAATACCTCAAAACAACACCTCACGGTGACGGGGGAATCCCGAATTCCGAAGCTAGTGGCGGAACACAAAAGTAGGCCACATTCCAAGTTACTGAACTCACCATACTAGGACCCATGGCCATGAGCATGCCGACTCGTACTAAGATGTGGGGGTGGGCCTCCGAGGATCCTAATCATGGTCATTCGCTAGGATTACATTTACAGTCCATGACTAGTAACCGGTCCACATAACCGTACCAAGTTGCCCCTGAGGACCCAATCTAACGGAAGCACACCAAGGCACACCAACAATCATTGTCCTCAAAATCAAGCGCCAACACCTAACCTCGAGATGGTCATTCTGCAACCGCGGGTATACTGCCAAATATTTCGCTCCCGAGTTGCAATGTCGATTCGAGGTTGACACCTACTCTTGGAAATGATCACCCAAATCCAACATCCTTACTAGTCAACATAACATCATCAATATTCACAGATACCCATTAAGGTGATACACCATAGATACATAGCATGTCGTCGTACCATTAATCCACAAATTCAAAACCAACCATATCCAATCAACCGTACACGGTTTTAACCCGCGGGTTTAACGAAGCATAAAGATCATTACTTAACTAACGGGGAGAAAGCACAGGTCTAACGCCTCAAACTCCAAGGACTCTTTTAGTCTTTAATCTCGACCTCTAACACGAGGGGCTTACACCTATAGCTCTAATGAGTTCAAGGTTTTTCACACCACTATGTCAATTTGAACTTTTATAAAATCTCTAAACGTAAAGGCTTTATAAAGATTAATCGTACGAATAAAATCTACTACCTTATCTCGGTAGGTGTATAGAGTGGTCACAACCGCCACACATATAAAACCATTTCAGAAAATAATTGATCAATATTCAAGGTAATACTGACACCAACGAAAGATATTTCAACAATCTTTTTCAAAGGAACTACTATGTTCTCAACACGTATAAATTGGTGTCACTAATGAGAAGTAATTTTACGTACTAAAACAGTGCATAACGAAGCGTTTGTACAAAACTTCAGAAGGGAAAATATTCACGAAATCTAATCCCAAAATTTTGCATTTAACCATGAAATGTCATGAAATAAAACTTCCCGACGTGAATTGCATATATCGTTTTATTCACCAAAATGTAGTAAAGCATACGCATTCGGTTTGAGCAATTGTAAGAGTAATTTAGTTTGGTTCCAAACTTTAGGTTGTACAAATAAAATGTTTGTAAAACCCAAAACATAATTTTACATGATGTCAAACTCTCAAAGTTCTCTCTTTCTTTTAACCACAACAAGGCACAGGATAAGATCCCACAACCAAAACTTGCATGAAACAGTTTATTTCACAAAACTAGTAAGCTGATATGTGCATGCACTTTGTTTAAAACATAAAATAGTTTATGTCGGTTTCACGTTCAAAGACAAATAATAATATGCTCCCATCGTCTTAAAATGTTTGTTAAAACTCATTGACGGGAGTTTAAAAAAGACATGTATGCATACTATATGCAACTCCCACAAAACTCAAGGAAAATGATACTACTTGACGCCATTAAAGTCACCCCCATTAACTCCACAAAATCGCATGGATTAAAATTCTCAATAAAACTCAAACATCAAAATAATGAAAGGTAACTCTTCGTCCAAAACCTTAACATACGTGGAGGAGATCCAATATTAAGATCATAACTCGTAGTTACTTGTCCAAGACTCTAAGCAACGTCAAAATACGAACATTACCATATTCAAAAATAACGTTAGGCAGCAGTGAGAATGAACAAAATCTCGACAAATCCTGCAACCATATGTAATAAAATAATTCTATGCATGTTTAAGATCAGGGTTTAAAACTTGTGTGTGCTAACCATTTCAAGATTTCGTAGTATGATCCACATGGTATTTTTTGGAACATGAGAAATAATCGATGCAATTTATTTCAGAAATATATTCCGTGCATGAATTTGGTCGGCACTCAAAACCTCGAAACCACGTTCCTCGATTTCTTAGTCAAACTATCGTCAATCGGATGTTCAACATCTTAAGGCAAAGGTCAAAGATTTCATAGGTTCACTTCATAATTTCTCCTCGAAATACATCGATCAAGAAGTCTATGATTCTATCACCATGCTTACCGTCACTCCAAGTGTCGAATACTAACATCATCAACTTCTTCTAATGGCTACCCATATAGAAACTGTTTCACTACTTCAACGGTTATCATACCAAGGCAGTTCAAGCATACACATGTAACTTGTAGGTTCACCACAACACTGGCCAGGTGCTATTATGAACGTACTGTACATGGTCATCCTTGCCATTTTTGGCGCGATTCCCGTTCCTAGTGACTCCATTCACCTCGAATCATCAAATCTTAAAGTGCCTAATTGGGCAATCTCACCTTCAATCACTTAAAATCACGCTAGTTTGAGTCTAGGTATTCAAAATCAAAACCTAAATCTCTCAAACTTAAGCTCTGATACCAACTTGTAACACCCTCAAATTTGGAAAGAGCGACTAATTAAAAACTTTCAACAATACCTTAAAGAATAATAAATCTCCTACTGCCAGTCCATAATTGAAATACATTTCTAGGTTGAACCATCAACAAATAATTAAAGTTTTGCATAAAGACTAACTAAAGTCGAGTGTTACTATAACCCAATACCAAATCGCTATCTCCAATAATAATGCGGAAGACTTCATCAAGCTAATCACTTCTTCGAGCACATAACTAGCACTCATCACTTCGCGGTGTCGCTAGAACTAATTCCCGAGATGGAACCTGATGCACATGCCGACAAATAAAAAGATTAGGCTAACGCCTACTGAGTTCAAGAGTTTATATCATGATTATAAAGAAAACGTAAAAAGAAATATTGTAGCTTATAATCATGATCCTTGGAAATGATTTACTTTAAGATAATGGAACAAATCATTTACCAACAATATGCATTTTATAGATGGACGCCTAAACGTCAAAACATTCTTTCATGAAATAATGCAATCCAATCACTTAATCAAAACGAGAATAATGGTAATGCTCAAATAATGACATTTGAATAAACTCTATAAAAACAAACGACCAAAATATGAGTAAACTCAAGTCTCCAAGGTTATAGCATAAGGAGATAACCCAAATCTCAAGCGTCACTGAAAACGAGGATAAAACTAAATACCTCAAAACAACACATCACGGTGACGGGGGAATCCCGAATTCCAAGGCTAGTGGCGGAACACAAAAGTAGGCCACATTCCAAGTTACTGAGCTCACCATACTAGGACCCATGGCCACGAGCTCGCCGACTCGTACTAAGATGTGGGGGGGGGGGGACCCGAGGATACCTAGTCATGCTCATTCGCTAGGATTACATTTACGACCCATGGCTAGTAACCGGTCCCACATAACCGTACCAAAGGCACCTGAGGATCCAATATCTCAACTAGCTACAAATGGGAAGTGACTATCCTATAAAATACAAGCTCAGAAATTAACTCGTGGATGCAGGTCCGGGTATTGGACTCTACGAGCCCTCACCGTATTCTCCTCGAGATCCCAAGACTAATTCTGGCCAACATATAAATAATAGCCCATTTTCTTTTCAAATAATAAAGACCGACTCATATGCCTATGGATCCACTGCATTACAGTCTAAACAGTACATGACTCCAATTGAATGACCAACACACTCAAAACATGTAATTCTCAAATGAAGCGCATTAACCGCCATCATACTTGGTATTTCACAATCGGGCTATTAAACTGGACCGAAGTCCTAAAGACTCATTTATTTTCAAATATGTATTTCCATGTTTAACTGCTGATAAGAATGGAAATCATAAAATGAGACTATACACTTTCTTTCATGTACATCACATAATTGTGCAAGTAATACTTCATAAAACATTCCATTTCATGAATGATGCATAAAATCCGACAAACATTTAAAAGTGTATTTCTTAGACCAAAGATCTATTTATGCAAAGGAATCATCAAAACACATTTATTTATGACACCTTTATCAAAATGCCCAAAAATCCCAAATATGGGTGTTTTACAAAGTTTATAAAGTTAAATACTTCAAATAATCAAAGATTACCAACTAACCCAACATTTGATAATTTCATGTAAAACACATAAACACTTTAAAATGGACATTTTGGCATGTACACCGTTTTCACAACTCAACTTGAACTCAACTTACTAGATTTAGGGTAAATCTAGATTTTACCCAGTTAGAGCTTTCCTTGAAGAACTTGATTCTTCAAACCAAATCTTCCAAAACCTATATCCACAAGGTTCCAACCATAAATATACATATTCTACCATAAATAATTATAATCAACCACAAAGAATCGTTTCCCAACCTTATACATGAATACCTCAACTGATACCGAAACCTTAACTTCCATAAATGAAGAGAATAGAAGATTACCTTAACCCAAGCTTGAATCCACCAACCAAAACACCTCTAGCTCATTAAAATGGTTACAAACCTCCAATCTACGAAAGGGATTACAAAGGGTGGATGAAACTCTAGAAAACTTTGGTGAAGAAGATGAAGCGGGAGAGATGAGGAGCTTACCACCACAAAATCCCATTGGATCTTCCAATAGACCCCAAATCTCTTGCTAGATCCTTTAACAGTTCTCAAAAACGAAACCATAGCAATTTGAATCACTGAAATCAGAGTTGGGATGAAGAAGATATGAAGAAATGAAGTTTTGGATGAAATGAGGCTGAAATCAGGTTTTTAACCCGATGCTTCTGATGTTGCGCACGATCCGTGCGTCCTTTGTGAAGGAAAACGCACGACCCGTGCGCCCTACAGCCCGTGAAGAATATGCCCAAACACTGTTTTGGTCATAACTTATTCGTTATAGCTCCGTTTCTGCTCCGGAAAGAACCGTTGGACTCGTAATTGAATCTTTCATCTATCAAGACTATAAAATCAAGGATTCAAACCCAAAATCAAATATATTATTTTTCCTTAATATATCGGTTTCTGTATTAACTTGAAATGATACCTTTCGAAAATCAGGGTGTTACAATCCTCCCAACCTTAAAAGAGATTTCGTCCTCGAAATCTGGAACCACCAAGCACCCAACATCACACTTGGAAATATCGATTGATCTCCTATCCAAAAGGAATGATTTGATGAAACCTCACCTCATATACGGACCCGATTACATTCTGGTTGAGGTTGTCGCTGAGTTTCTCATAACGTGTCGTTAAAAACTCAATCTCAATGTTCGATATATTTCACCGACGTCAAGAGGAAAGTTGAGTCCTTGATTAATCAACTGAGAGACTACAATCAGTTGTTCTCCCACATCCCGATTTTGTGTGACAACTCAAGTGCCATCGCCAACAATCCGGTGTTGCATTCTCCTTCCAAGCACATCGACATCCGGTATCATTTCTTCCGGGATCACATCTCCAAAGGTGATGTCGAACTTCACTTCATCGGCCTAATTTACAAGCCGAACCCACCCACCGAATCTTTTTCTTTTCGGCTTCTTTCTCTCTCTTCGACCTCCCATATTTGGCCCCTTTCTCTCTCTTCGGTCCTTCCCTCTTCTTTCTTCGGCTTCTCCACCAAGCCGAAAACCCCCTAACCTCCTTTCTCTCTATCACCTAGTTTTTGGCTCTCCTCACCCCCACACCACCGAAACTCCAACCACCCTCATCCCATCCCTTCTTTTTTCCACCTACTTCCAAATCTTCCACACCTCTCTCCCTTCCCTCTCCTTACATACCCCCCTTCTCTCTTTCTTTTCTTTTAATTTCCTGTTAAAAAAAACAGAAAAGAGCCCCCTAAAAAAAGGGACACTGAATTTATGAGTTTCTTCGTGTCTTGCAATTTTTCTGAGTGTCAGTACCATTTTTTCTCTATGTGATGGTGTCATCATCAAATAGGGGGAGAAAAATTGTTTGGTCTCTAATTGATTTGGTGATGACTTTCCGACCAACACCTATAAAGTCATGAAGACCACTTTGAATAATGATCTCTCTACACTGATCGCCCTCTACTGTCAGGTATGTTCTCTTCATAAACTCCCGATGACCATACGACTGAAAGAACCTTCGGTTGTTACCCTGGTCACATATCTCTCTTCAAAGCAGAGACACTCACCTTCTTCCCCTCCCTCTCCTCTCAAGAGGCTGAAGAAGGTTTCAAGGGCCAAACCACCTACTCCATCCACCGGTTCTTCAAAATCGGCAGGTGTTGAAATTTTCCCATCTGGGCCCGGGGACTCTGCTAAACCCAAAGCCACCTCCTTTGTATCATCACAAAAGGATATAATTGTAAAATCGGGGAGCCCTATTATTCCCTCATCAACCTTTTCCTTGGTTGATAAGGATGACTTGGACACCTCCCCAATCCAAAGTGCTTCTTCTCCACCTCACAGCCTATCACCCGGGATTCTCAGTCCCGATGATTCTGCACGATCCAAGGATGAATATGCCTTTTTAGGAGCAGATTCGGAGGATCTCAAAAACTTTCTGACTTCTTACTTTCCGACACCGTGAATTAGTTGAGGGGGAGTTTGTGTTGAGGGGGAGAAACTTACCACTCATGCTTAAACTCTGCTGAAACCTATTTTGCGATGGACTGTGTGATCAAACCCATCAGACAATACCGGATATTGTCTTCTGTATCTTTGTATATATTTTTTTTTCTTACTCATTCTTTTATTCTTTTATAAATGTCAGATATACTTTATAAAAAAAAAAAAATTGGACTATGTGAAAAAGAACCCAAAAGAGTAAAAAGGGTCAAACCGTATTATTCATGTTTTTACTCAAATTTTCTAAGTATAGGATGTCATCCTCAAATAGGGGGAGATTGTTGGGTCATCTGAAGATTTGAAGATGACCTCCCGATCTTCCATTTTATATCATCATACTTAGAATATTTTGAGGTTCTTTTAGCAGCTTTATTTCTATACAAATGTCCGATGAAGTCGAAGATCAACCGAAGAAGAAAAAGAAGGAGAATATCTCTCAAAGCGGATTGAAGATAGAATCCTCAGCCTAAAGCCAAGTATGCCTACTTGATCAACACCATTGGTCAGGATGGTGCCGATCTCAAGTCTTCAGGAGCCGAAGACCTCTCAGTCTTCAGGAGCCGAAGACCTCTTCGGAAGCTGAAGATTTCTCAGTCTTCAGGAGTCGAAGACCTCTCAGTCTTCATCAGGAGCCGAAGACATCTTCGGAAGCCGAAGACCTCTCAGTCTTCATCAGGAGCCGAAGACATCTTCGGAAGCCGAAGACCTCTTCGGAATCCGAAAACCTATTTGGAGGAAGCCGAAGATTTCTCAATCTTCAGGAGCCGAAGATTCTTAATCTTCAAAGCACGAAGATCTCTCTTACACATTGTACTTTTTCTGACAAAGTATATTTGTGATATCTTGCATTGATGGAGACCTTCTCCAAAATATCAGAAAAAAGATATGTAGTTTACTTTGCTTTATGATAGGTCACATCAAGATCTTATTGCTTTTGCAAGAAGATATTTGGTATCCAATACCAAGATGACAAGTGTCCTTTGCATTTAATGCATGAGGCACTATAAATATGGAGGATGGTTCAACATGCAAGATCACCAGTTCTACAACCTTCAAGTTCTCTAAGTGTCTGGCTTTATCCTCTCTACGAAGTTCTTATTGTTTTCTAAGTGTTTTACAATTGTTCTTCATTTCTCTTAGTGTTAGATTGTTTGAGCAGATTCATCTGTTCTCTTCCGCATCAATCAAAAGTTTTCTATGTGTAATTCTTGATTTCAAATCAATGAGAATTAAATTAAGTGAAAAACTGTGTGTATTGTATTCAACCCCTCCTTCTACAATACTTTTCTTATTTACTTACTACTATTTGGGACCAACAAATCACCCTAATAGTGGAACCATGTTCAATCTCGTTGTCTCGATTACGTATTCTAATTATTACTACTTTATATACATTTGTGAATCGATATTTGTAAGATCTCACATTGGTTGGGGAGGGGAACGAAAATTGTCTTATAAGGGACTTTATACCTCCTCTACCAGATACATTTTAAAACCGTGAGTATAAGTTTGTGGACAAAGCGGACAATATTTGGTACGGTTAATCTGGGATGTTACAATATTCTTGTGTGGATTGTAATATACAATATATAGATCTCGTTTATCCGCATTTACTGTATTGTTTTAGTTTGCATTGTCATTTTTTGATAATATTTGAGACAGTGAAATCATTTATTTGTTACGGGATTTGAAACTACACCCCTACAATTAGGGTTTTTTTTTTTAACATCTTAATGGCTCTTAAGTCTGAATTGTTCAGACCTTTTTACACATCACCTCTTATTAATCATAACTAAAATAAGACTTCAGACTTTAGACCTCTTAAAAAACAAACGACACCTTAATGTTGACATGCGACACTAGTGAGGGCTTATTAAATCCACCCCTAGCCGAACCAAGTCGGGTTAAATAGAAACATTAACAATTTCTATTAATTTTAAAAAAAATTATAAATTATAATTAATGTATTAAATATAAATAGAATAACGAATACTCCTATGGAAAACGATCGAAAAACATTTACACTACATCCATTCCTCCTTGTATACCACTAGAACTTGATTACAACCATTTTATAATCTTATTCATCCTTCCTTTACTAAACGTAAGTCATCACCATCTTGATTGTAATCACGTTATAAAATACTATTATTTTGTTTAACATACGTTATTGATATGATCTCGAAGGATACAGAAGGAAGAATGCACCAACTACTTGTTTGTCAGCTGTTTTTCCATGAATAAGAAAGACGATAAATAAGATTGAAGCTAAATCGATGTAACATTTTGTTAGATTTCAAGCAATCTTGTGTCAAGTATGCAGGGTCGGTCCTGAGATTTCGGATGCCCATGGCGGAAAGTCAAAAAATGCCCCTCTCCTTTCTTTGAGGATGGGTAAGGTTGGAGATGGGGTAAGAGTCGAAAAAAGGGGAGTAGTTTAATTTAGGTATTTTTGCTTTATAAACTTACAGCATGACCTCACATTAAGGGTAACTAAATGAAAGGTTAACAGAGTTGGAACAAGGGACTTTGGTTGTTACAAAAATCAAGCCTATACCCACACGGGATAAGTAAACCGAAAACGAAATATATGAATATGAAACAATACTATTTCTATATAAACTGACGATAGATAGAACTAAAAAAACACAAGTACAAGTCAATTACATGCTTCAAAAGAGCATAAAGATGTAATAAATAGAAATTGCAATTTCCTTGCAAGTGTTTTCAAGTGTCATCCATATAGCTTCTATGGCCATCATCACTTAGTACAAGAATCCCACAACCATCTCAATAGATTTTGTAAGGGTAACATTATATTGTCTGTTTCAAACTAATAAAAAAATAATAAATCAAACTAACCAAAAGAATATTTCTAACTCTGTATCATTTAAGCAAGAATAAGAAAGAAATCAAGAATCAGAGAATGCAAGATATTTATCAAGCAAGAAAAAAAAATATCAAAGAATGAAAGTATTCATCTATCTAAGTAGTAAGCAGAGAATACCCGATCGATTTTGGGTTTTAGAAGCAAGAAATCGATTTTAGGGCAGCAAATCTAAAATCGATTTTAGGTTTTAGAAGAAATCAAGTTGAGCAGCGATCTAGGATAGTTCTTCGACTTAGGGCAGCAGAACGAGCGATTTAAGGCAAGATGATTTAGGGCAACGACTAGAGAATTGAGAGCGATGAGTATGAGATGTCGAGCGATTTAGGCAAGGGGAGGGCATCCAACGGCGAGAATCGTTGAGAATGACCGTCTGATTAGAGCGTGTCCCTATTACGATTAGACGATGACAAAACTAGGCTAGAGGAGCGATTCATCGAGAACGTGAACTTGAGAGCGATGAGAAGAAGCTTGTGATTACTGGGTCTACCTAAATGTAAGAAGGTATGGGTTGGTGATGCCCTTTGGGCTGGTGATGCCCATGGCCATGGCCCCCTTGGCCTATAGCCAGGGCCGACCCTGTAGGTATGTTACTATTATGTCCCAATGTCTCATACTCTCATTCTATGTGTTCATTTAAGCTCATGAACTTAAGTTGTTTTTACGTGAGTTTTATCTTGAAGTAAAGGATTGACAGACTCACTGACCATATAGAAAGATTGAGAGGGTCAGGCATGACGAAGACGTTCATTATTATTGAAAGTCGGTCAAAGGGTAAACCTTTTCTTGACCAAATCACTACAACAAAACTAACATATTAAGATGTTCATAATTGTCCTAATAAGATATTTAATCGTACTTCTAACCAACACTTGTGCGTATTTTATAGAAGGCATTACAGTAAGTTGTTCTGGAAAAATGTGTGACCTAACAAGTTATATCCTTGTGAAACAATACGTTCTTAAAACGAAGTTGGATGGTTTAATACGACTTAAAAAGCAAATTGTCCTTTTAGTTTTTTTATACGACACATTTTGAAAACTTTCATATGAATGCGTTATAAGAATTAGCCTATTTATGCAATATGTTAGTGAAAGAAGCATACATTTACGAATTCTGAAGCTCTATAAAATATGATTTTGATGAATTCAAGTGAATCTTTGTGACACATTGTTAGATCATATTTAATGAGTCCACATATATATAGATAGGTTCATACGAGAATGGTAACGATTTAAAGGAATAAAGGGACAATTCTGGACCAATCATAATTATTAAACAAATAATTAATTTTTTAAATAAATAAATAAATAAAAGGGTATTTTGGTCTTTTTTACTCCTGATTATTTTAGGATAATCTTCAACTACTAAATATAATTGATTTCCTAATTATTAGCTCTCTCTCTCTCTCTCTCTATCTCTCTCTATCTCTCGATTTAAACCTAATCCTTCTTCTGATGATCACGTATCCATAAGGCCGATTTGAGAGGGTCGGTTCCAGAGATGAAGAGGATCGATTTGAGAGGGTGTTTCAGGGATGGATCGATCGGGGGCAACAAGTTTTTCTTCTCTCGATTATCACCGGCAGCACCCTATTTTCTCAGCCTACTCTACTTTCCTCAGCCTATGTTGTCGTCATCATCACCACCACCGGCACCGCTATCATTGATTTATTTCATCACCGCTGCAGATGTATCACAACATCACCGGATTCAGTAATAATCGGTCGATGAGCACCAGCGCGGAGTCGGTGGTGGAGCCGCCAGAATTGTCCTGTAGGAACGCTTACGACCTCCTAGGGGTTTCTGAGTCTTGTACTTTTGCAGAAATCAAAGCTTCTTTCCGGAAATTGGCGAAGGAAACTCAACCCGATATTTCTCAATCGGTCGATGGATTTTATAATTCCAACCGATTCGTGCAAATTCACGCGACTTATGAGGTGTGAAAATGTTTTGAGTGATAATTCTCGTTACGTGCTTGTTTCGACGTTTGCACCAATGGCAATGGGTAGCATATATATTGTTTGTGTTATGAATTAATAAAATTTACGAGTTTTATATGGATGAAATTTTCAGGAAATTTCAAGAAATTAATCATGGTCATTTGTTTTTTAGTTTTGATTATTTGTGATCTTATTTGGATGAGCACATATGATTTAAAGTTGCAAACCTAATAGAAACATTTTGTCTAAGTTATTTAGAAAGTATTATAGTCAAGTTATTTAGTACAAAATCATATATGATTTGGTGTTAAGTATTTAGAACAAAATCACATGTGATTTTGGTGTCAAGTATTATTGTCGGTCCAACAATACTAATATCAAGTTCTTAGAAACAACACAATAACGATTACCAACCTGTATTGATATATAGAAAAGGTTACAAGGTTGTTCAGATTTATGTTCTAGATTGTGTTCTCTGTTTTCTCTCTTTTACACCTTCAAGTGTGTTTTTGTGTGTTTTTAATTGTTGTAACACCCTAAAAATAGGGATAACAAAAAACTGAAAAACGGACATGCGGTATATAAAATTGCCAAAGCAAGAGCCTCCCAACAATGGGGAAAATACACAAACCTGTTTAAATACAGTCGTAAATAAACGGACAATAAATAACCACCAACTAATCTAATTTCTATAACTAGTAAAGAGATTACAAATAAGGATGTCATTTATAAACCCAAAGGGGTTCTCCTACCAAAAGTAAGTCCAAATGCAATATTCCCAAATCTCTCACCCAAGCACCAAGCCAGCTTAGAATCGAAGCCGCTAGAACCTGAGATACACATCGACACCAAACAAGTGTTAGGCCAAAAAGCCTAGTGAGTTGAACAAGTAAAAGCATACCAGAAACAGTTACAGTCCTTATCAGCAGTTAACCAATTAATCACGTAGATGTGGAGTCAACGGGAGCGACCCATATCTCCAATCCGGTTCACCCAAAGAGGCAATGCACCTTGAAGCCACTTTCTCTGGCAACCCAAAGGTCCGACACGCACCGGGGACTACCGCCTGCGGAATTCCCCGACGGCGGAGGTCTAGGTACATAGGAGACTACCGCCTGCGGAAATTCTCCAAATGTCACCCACCTACATTCCTATAGTGAATCACAGACTTGGTTCGTCCACATAATGCATTTAGGAGGTCTCAAGATGTGTTTCAGCCCGTTAGTCATTCGGGTATCAACCAAGAACACAATATTACCATCCTAAGCATGTAAATCCATCATATGACATGAATATCCACATAGCCACGCTGTAGATACTATAACACCAATAGTGTATTCCGAATGGAAATCATCATGTTATACCAAACATATATTCCTTAATCATGTCAAATACCCATTGTGGGCACACATAATATAAATCCCCAAATAATTACACAACATAGAGTAACTCATGGGATGATACTTCATATACATATATCTCACATAATCTCATGGAAATACCATCAAATACTTAAACCCGTAAAGATGACCATTTTGAGCAAATATGCGATAATAACAACAATTAAACAAATATGATGTGTATCCAGTTTTAACAAAAGTTTAGTAAACTCACCTTGCTAGATTTAAGCTAAATCTAGTATTTACCCACTTAGAGATTTCCTTGAAGAAACTTGGTTCTTCAAACCGAATCTTCCAAAACCTAGATCCACAAGGTTCCAACCATGAATATACATAATCAACCACAAAGAATCGTTTCCCAACCTTCTACATGAATACCTCAACTAATACCGAAACCCTAATTCCATAACCGAAGGGGATAGAAGATTACCTTAACCCAAACTTTAATTCACCAACCAAAATACTTCTAGTTCACCAAAATGGTTACAAACCTTGAATCTATGAAAGGGAGAAAAAAGGGTGGATGAAACCCTAGAAAAACTTGGGGAAGAAGATGAATAGGGAGGGATGAGAAGCTTACCAACACAAAATACTCTAGTATACTTCAATAGACTTCCAATCTCTTGTCATATCCTTGAAAAGCTCTAAAAAACGAAACCATAGCAACTTGAATCACCCAAATCGGAGCTCTGGATCAAAAGATATGAAGAAATGAAGTTTGGGGCTGAAAATCGGGTTTTAAGATCGACAGGGGGGTTTCGCGACTTATGCCGCGGGTGCAAGTCGCGACTAACTCGCGAAATGCACTGTTTCCCCCGGTTTTCTTCTCGTTCACTGTTTTGGCCATAACTTCTTCGTTATAGCTCCGTTTTCGCTCCGGAAAGAACCGTTGGACTCGTAATTGAATCCTTCATCCATCTAGACTATAAAATCAAGGATTCAAGTCCAAAATCAAATATCTTATTTTTTCTTAATATATCGGTTTCGGTATAAACTTGAAATGATACCTTTCAAAAATCAGGGTGTTACAATTGTGATTTGATTTGAGAGTTTTTGATACACTTAATCTAACCAAGTGTGTTGAACACACAATCTAACATAATATCTAGATATTAAATCTTGATATTATATCTAATATAAACTAAGTTACTAGAAACTAACTAAATTAACTTTATCTGACTATTACAATATTATAACTTAGATATTAAATCTAATATAAACTAATATAATTACATTGACATTTATTACAAATAGACATAGACTTTTATATCGAGAGTCGACGTTCCGGCTTTAGCTTCAGATTGGATCTTCAAATTGGAAGATCTTGAATCCAATGAGATTGTGTCTTAACAATCTCCCCCTTTGGAGCAAGATCATTATGAAAATGATTTTAGCAATTCAGTCTTCTTGTTCAGCTCAGAAGATGCAATCTCTTTCTCTAGCTCTGAAATCAACATGTCTTTTTCTAACAATCTCCTCCTTTTGAAGAGTGGACGTGATTCTTGAAACATGTGATCTTTGCCATTTCTTTTGTAGTCATTCTCCCCCTTTTTGATGTTAAGTGCAACGACTTCATCAAAATTAGTGGTAAGAAATGTCAATCTTGCGGTTAGAGCCCCTGATCCGTCAATTCAAAAGATATTCATCCAGATCTTTTCAAATCCAGACAAAATAGTCGTGTAACACCTTAATCAACTAATGAATCAGTTAACATGCCTGTCAGTAACACTAAGTCACTGTGTGTAACTAATACACATTGGAAAGGAGCTGTTTGATGTTGACTCCCCCATGGCTTCCATTTAATCATCGAAACACCACAAAGGTAAATTTCTATAAACGTTATGACAAAGAAACTAATTCCTTGTGAGTTCGTGCTTGTGTTAGAAAGAATTAAGCACTTGATGATTGCTTATAGGCTCAAAATTGTGTAAACCACTGAGACAACAGTAAGTTAAACACAGACTCAATGTGCATGATTGAAGTGCGAAGGTGGGGCAGACTTCCTTCTTTTTAATATCCAGATTTTCCAAATGAAAATCAGATAGCAAATGTGCTGCATCCCCTTTGAAAATGTGAAACACTTTCTTGTTGAGAAGAAAATGAATATATGGTGAGGTTTGATCAAGAGTTGGCATGGGTTAGTTGTCTGTTTCAATAATGTTCACCAAAGAATTGTGAATCACTAGAATGGTGGCTACCCGGCTCAGAAAAAGTTGGTGCAGAGTTGTAATATTCTTTTAACTCTGTTCTCACACGCTCTTTCTTTTAAACATTTTGCTTTCTCTAATCACACTCATTTCTTTTCTATTTGCACACTCAAACAATGGGGATTAACTTCTTGGGTAGAAATCATTGGTTAAGGTGATTCCATAGAAGTTGTGTTAATTCCTAGCACAATGATTCTTGTTTTCCTATGATGCATGTGAAGCTCAGATTGGTTTAACTATTTCAGTTAAAGCACAATTTAGATCATGAAAACATTTAAAATACACTCCCAAAATATAAAATCGGTTGAAAAATCGGGAAGTGGTTTGAACATTAAAAACAATGTTTTCCAATGATTGAAAGTTGTCCTTCTTTCAACCATATATGAGATGAAGATATAGAATTATACCTTTTACGTACGATCTTTCATCTCATGAAGCTAAGCTTTAAGTCATAAACATATGATCTTGTAAGCGTTTCTCAAAAATCTGCAAAAGTCTTAAGTCAAGTCAAAGTAACATTATTCACTTAAATTGAAAAGACAAAAAGCAGTAAAACTTTGTAAAGTACGAGTTCTGATCAGAAATAATCAGAAGTCATATCCGTACTCCCCTTTTGTCTTGAAGAGCTCCCCCTAAAATCTTGCATTACAAAAAAAATTGACATTAAAAGGTACATGCACAAACTTTATGAGCTCCCCTCGAAATAATATTGACCAGATGTCAATTTCTTCTCATTCTCCCCCTTGGATCATGAACATTCGATAGAAGTGCAGATATCAATCAGAGTTAAGAATGAAGAAATGATGAAAAAGTATACAATTTAGAAAACTTTTATAGGTAACTACTGATTAGATTTTAAGATTTAACATACCAAGCTTAGATATAAGAAAGTTGAACCTCTTTTCGTCTAAGAGTTTGGTGAACAAATCGGCAAGTTGATAATCAGTTTTTACAAAGAAAAGTTCAATTGTTCCTTTTTCAACATGATCTTTAATAAAGTGATACCTGACGTCTATGTGCTTTGTCTTGGTGTGTTGAACAGGATTCGCTGTAATTGCGATGGCGCTCTTGGATTCACAGTATATCGGGATCTTATTGAAGTGGAAACCGTAGTCGCGCAATTGAGTTCTCATCCATAAGACCTGAGAACAGCAGCTAGCAGCAGCTACATATTCTGCCTCGGCCGTGGAGGTTGAAACACAAAGTTGCTTCTTCGATGCCAAACTGACTAGTTTGTCACCGAGGAACTGTACATGTCCTGACATGCTCTTCCTGTCTAACATACAACCTGCATGATCTGCATCTGTGTAGGCTGTTAGTTCAAAACTAGTATCTTTAGGATACCACAGACCAAGATCTACAGTGCCCTTTAGATACCTAAATATGCGCTTCACAGCAGACATATGGATTTCTTTAGGATTGGCCTGATATCTTGCACATAAGCATGTTGAAAACATTATATCTGGCCTACTAGAAGTAAGATACATTAAAGAACCTATCATCCCTCGATAAGTCCTAACATCAACAACCTTTCCCGAAGGATCGGTGCCAATCTTAGTACCTGGTGCCATTGGGGTACCAATCGGTTTTGAATTTTCCATTTGGAACTTCCGAAGAATATCCCTAATGTATTTTGATTGATTGATAAAAATACCCGATGAAAATTGTTTTACTTGTAAACCGAGAAAGAAATTCATCTCTCCCATCAAATTCATCTGAAATCTAGACACCATAAGGTTTGCAAAATTCTTACAGTACTTAGTATTTGTAGAACCAAAGATAATATCATCTACATAGATTTAAATTAAAATGATATCGCCTTTTTCCTTTTTGATAAACAAAGTGGTATCCACCGTACGTTTTGAAAAACCAGATTTGACTAGAAAAGTGGAAAGGACATCATACCAGGCTCGAGGTGCTTGTTTCAGACCGTAGAGTGCTTTGTCGAGAATGTAAACATGATTTGGCTTCTCTTGGTTGACAAAACCCTCTGGCTGTGAGACGTAGACTTCCTCCTTCAGAATTCCATTGAGGAATGCTGTCTTCACGTCCATTTGAAAGACCGTGAAGTTCTTGTGGGATGCGTAGGCTAGAAACATTCTGATTGCCTCTAATCGCGCCATAGGAGCATATGTCTCGTCATAGTCAATTCCTTCCTCTTGTCTGTATTCTTTGGCTACTAGTCTTGCCTTGTTTCGGATAACGGTACCATCTTCGTCTTTCTTTATCTTGAAAATCCACTTCCTACCTATAATGGTTTTACCTTTAGGCTTTGGTACGAGTCTCCAGACTTGAAGTGCGTCGAACTAATTTAGCTCTTCTTGCATTGAGATCACCCATTCTGGATCAGCAAGTGCTTCTGAAACTCGAGTTGGCTCGAACTTGCTCAGAAAGGAGTCATGCATGCACATGTTCAATGATGCTGACCTAGTTTGCACCGGTTTTGATGGATCGCCAATGATCTGGCTTATCGGGTGCTCTTTGGTCCATTTATGTTCATGAGGCAGTGGATTAGATGTTTGTATGTCGGTTGTATCATCTACAAATCCACTTGTACCTTCTTCTGATTGTTCAGGAGGAATTATGATCTCAGTTGAAGTGGTAGGTTCAGAAGGCTCAACAGGTACAACTTGTTCTGGCTGTAGATTGATCTGTACAGAATCTTCTACTGTTTCAGCTACTTCTGTCTCTTTATCAGTTGTCACTTTTTCAACTGTTGGAGTCGGCATTTGAATTGTAATCTCTTATTGAATTGGGGCATTTGATTCAATAGGAATATCTGAACTGGTTGGATGAGTAGTCGTTAAGTCTTCCATCCTGTCAACCACAACAGATTTCTTTACATTAGATCCAAGAAATTCATCATAAAACAATTCAAATAATAAATCTAAATCAGATAAATGGTTAGTAGAAGTTGATGCATCATCTGATTTATTTTGTTGAGACGTAGGTCCTGGACTGAGTTGCCCAGAAGCTAGTACTCCGGTTATAACGGGTTCTGAACGTTGTTGTTCGGAAGCCATTTCTTCATCAAAGGTGACGTTGATGCTTTCAATCACCGTTCTTGACTTCTTCAGATAAACACGGAATGCAGTTGATGTCGAGGAATAGCCAATGAAGATTCCTTCATCCGCTTTAGCACTGAACTTATTAAGACTCTCCCTATCGTTTAGCACAAAACACTTACATCCAAATATATGGAAATATTTGATTGTCGGTGTTCAGTTGTTGATTAACGCATAAGGAGTCTTTTTGAACCTTCGATGTACCATGGATCGATTCTGTGTGTAGCACGCGGTCGATACAGCTTCAGCCCACAAAAATAGAGGTAAGTCTGAGTGACTTAGCATAGTACGAGCATCCTCGACTAGCGTTCGGTTTCTTCTTTCAACCACTCCATTTTGTTGAGGCATTCGAGCAGCAGAGTATTGATGTGAAATCCCGACAGATTCGAGATATTCTTCAACTTTGTTGTTCTTGAACTCTGTGTCGTTATCTGTTCGTAGAAACTTGATCGGTTTCTGCAGATTCACCTGGGTCGTCTTTAGGAATGTAATGATGACATCTGGTGTCTCATCCTTTGAACGTAGAAACTTGACCCATGTGTATCGTGAATAATCGTCCACGATAACAAGTATGTACTTCTTTCCGCCTAGACTCTAGTTCGCATCGGACCGCATAGATCCATATGCAACAACTCTAAAGGAGCGCTTGTACTTGGCTCAGGCTTAGGTTTATGAGTTGACCTCTTCATCTTTCCCTTTTCACAAGCTTCACGTAGATGTTCTCTTTCATATTTCAGCTTTGGAAGTCCTTTGACGAGCTTTCCACTGACCAGATTGTTGATGTACCTGAAGTTGAGGTGAGAGAGCCTTCGATGCCATAACCAACTTTGTTGCATCGATGCTTTCGTCAGTAGACAAACTTGCTTGTCAGTCTGGACATTTGATAAGTTTATTGTGTAGAGGTCTGTTTCTCGAGTACCGACCAAGAGTTCTTCGCCTTCTTCATTGCGAACTGAACATCTCTTGGCTTTGAAGTTGACCTAGTCTTTGTCACAGAACTGGCCTATACTGAACAAGTTGTGTCCTACGCCTTCTACATAGCTCACCTTCTTGATAGTGATATTGTCATGTTGCACATCACCGTATCCCATGATTGGAGAAAACTGGTTGTTGCCGAATCTGACTGTTCCGCAATATTTTTCTTTAAAATTGGACAGTATCTCTTTTTGCCCTGTCATGTGCTTGGAACATCCGCTGTCCAAGAACCATGTATGACTAGTCTGCATAAGAGAAATTACAAATTTAGATATTTATACGACAACTTTGGAATATTCACTTTGATTATCGAAGTGCGGGTCTTGAACTGATTTGTTCAAAAGCCTATTTTGACTTTGATGTTCGGGTTTTGAACTGCATTATCCAAAAACCTAATTTTGACATTGAAGAACGAGTCCTGATCTGTACATAATCAGAAGTCGCTTTCTCTTTAAGATTTGTGTGCCTGCAACACAGATTTAGCCTTAGGTACCCACTGGAATTTGGGTCCTTCTGTGTTAGCACAAGATTTTGGTACCCATTTCAAATTGGGTCCTCTTTTCTTTTGAAAAGCATTTGAAGAATTAGTATGAGATGAATGCACATGATAATTGCCAAACCAATCTCCAGAATCTTGACAAGGAATAGAAACATGTTTATCATACATAGAAGACTTTCTAGCAGATATAGATAACTGAAATAACTGCTTCATTGTATATTGTTTACGGGAAACAACAAGTTTTGAGTTCAAAAGAGCAACATCAGCAATTAAGACATCTTTACTAAGCGAAGTCTTGCTACAATTAACACTACTAAACGATAAAACGGTCTTGTCAAGCTTCTGTTTTGGTTGCCATTGAGAATTAACTTCTGGCCTTTGCTTGCTTAGATCTGAAACATGTGAAACTGGTGAGTTAGACTTCCGAGCAACAAGCGATTGCTTCTTCTTAGAATGACCAATAGTGTTCGGTTTCTGTGAATGCTGAGATAAATTCTTACCTTTAGCACTCTTAGCGTTCACAGAGACTGATTTATCAACGAAAGCTTTCGTTGATTTTGCACTGTTCACAGGCTTACTAGATTTTCTTAAAGTTTTCTTTACAAAAGATGAATGGTTGGGAAGTTTTGCATTAAAGTCAAAGAGATTTGAACCATTATCTAAACCACCATCAGAGTTCAAAAATTCAAATCCTTTATTTGTAGTACCAAACATATCCTCAGAGTTTGAAGCTTTTGAAAGAACATAATTTGAAAACACGGTTGAAAAAACGTTTTGCTCAATATTTATCAAAAGTCTTGCATCTGATAAAGAATTCTCGAGTTCAGAAATTTTGCGTTCTAAAACGAGAGGAGGGACATATAGTTTACCCTTAATAGGCTTCGCCTCCATTTCCTTTTCAGAATAACTTGGAAATAAATCACTTGAAAGATTTTCCTTCTTTTTATATATTGGGTTTTCATCATAACTATTATTCAACTTCGCATAATAAAATGGAAGATGAACTTTAGCTGATTTCATCCGTTTTTCCGTTTCATTGGCTTCATCCTCTTTTGACAGTTTAGTCCAAAAAGTTTTAAACGCGGGGAGTCTGCGAGCTAATTGCATATTAAGATGATCATAAAGTCCTGGCACTTTAGACATCCCCTTTTGTAGATAGTGAGGATTCTTATAACCAATTCCCCATCTCTCTATTTCCTCTTTGGGTTTGTTCAGAAAAATAGTCCGTTCAGTTTGACCCATTTTATACAACTTCTCTTACAAACTTTTTAATTTTCCGAGCAAAGAAAAGTTTTCTTTTGTACAAGAAGCATGCAACTTTTTAAGCTCATATTTTTCAATCTCACAATTTAGCAGTTGAGACTTAAGATCAGAATTCTCTTTTAGAATTATTGTCTTTTCCTTAGAATTGGTGTCATTATCTTTATGTAAAACCTCAATTAATACTTTCTTCTCAGCAATTTCATTGCTAAGTTTCTGTATCAATTGGTTTTTGTCTGTCATGACACCATTATCTTGCTTAAGATTAGATTCTAACTCTCTTTGTTTCATACTCATGGCATGCATTTTATTCATGAATTCTAAATCTGATAAATTACATACCTCCTCTTCTTCAGTGTCTGAATCAGCTTCAGCATCTGATTCTATCTTGCACATCAAGCACATGTTGACGGCTTCATCTCTCTCTTCCTCCTCTTCTTCTTCATCTGAGTGATCGAGCCAGTATTCGTCCTCAGCCATCAATACCTTGCCTGCCTCTTGTTGATTTGCAAGAAGCATCTTGTTCTTGTAGTAGTCTGAATTTCTGACTTTTGATCTGCGGCAATCCTTGGCAAAGTGACCTGGTTTGCCACAGTTGTAACACGTAGGCGGTTCTGGCTGACTTGATCCTTCAGCTTTGACTTTTCTTTCTTCCGGTCTCCTCTCCTCTAATCTTCTCCCTTCAAATCTTCTTCTTTCATACCTGCTTCCTTCAATCCTTTCTTTGTGGATGTAGTTGTTCGGACCAGATGAATATCTTTGATTATTTGATGTTGGCTTTGTATAGAACCTTTTCTGAAAAGCACTAGTCAGCATAAGCATTGCTTGCTTCAGCTGATCATTTTCATCTGATTCTGAGTTTGCACACCCTTCATCTTCTTCATCTGATTCATATACAGTCGCCTTGTTCTTTTTCTTTCTGACTACAAGTGCGACTGTGTCTTCAACTACCTTTCCTTTCTGTCTATTCTCAGCTAGAATTTCATCCATCTCTTCTTCATTCTGACGGAGGGTTTCATACACCTCGTGAAGTGGAATCTCATTCAGGTCTTTAATCTGCTTCATCTGCCGAGCAAATCTTTTCCATTCAGGTTGAAGAATACTAAGGAATTTGACGTTCAGCTCTATTTGAGATTTGTGAACTTTGTTCTTGCTAAGTTCATTCACCAACGTCACAAACCTGTCATAGGTTTCTTCTAAGGTTTCTCCCACCCTGCCTCTAAATTCTTCATAGTTATTTAGGCAATTTGAGATTTTCAGCTGATTTCCCACTTTTGAACCCAGCATCATCTTTTCGAGCTGATCCCACATTTCTTTACCTGAAGCCTTGTAGCTGTCAAGCTTTACGTATATTTCATTTGGGATTCCTTGTAAGATGTATGACTTGGATAATTTGTCGCCTTTGGCTCTCTTGAGGTTATCATCTTGTAGCTCGTGAAGTTTAAGTTCAACCTGAGTAGGTACATTATCAAGTACACGAGTGGTCATTGGTGGTTTCATAACCCCTTCTTCTATAGATGTTCTGATAAAATCACCCAGCTCGTGTCTATTAATGAAGTTCAGAAACCTATCCTTCCACTGTTCGTACTCTCCTTTGAAGAGAACTGGTGGCTTGGTGTCAGTTCCTATTGCGAGAGCTTCTCTGGATATCATTCTGAAGAAAATTCTAAGTATGGATTTTAAGTGAGGAGCACAAAGTTGATATATGCGGGTCTAGTGAGGAGCGCACTCTGAGGTATGCAGGTCTAGTGAGGAGCGCACACTGAGGTATGCGGGTCTAGTGAGAAGCACATACTGAGGTATGCGTTTGCTTGAGGACCCGAGAAGTATTGCTTTGCGTTTGATGTTGGAACCGCAAAGTAAGGTTTGCGTTTCCTTTGAGAAGCGCACAGTAGGACTTTGCGTTTCACTTGAGACGCGCAAAGTGGGACTTTGCGTGTGTTCTTCTTTTGTTGTGCGTGTGTTCGTCCTGAACTTCTAAAAATCGTCTGAAATCTGTTCTTGTAACGATTTAGCAATACCAAAACACTACCAATATGTCTAGAAATACTTCTAGAACTTAATGTAAGCACACGATCTCAATAAAACACACTTTTTCAAAGAAAAATTTGATCGTACAGTAACTTACCCACTCGACTGTTTTCTCACAAAATCCACAAATTGGAACTCGAATAAAGCTTAATACTGAAATTAATCACACACAACTCGATCTAGCATGTATTTCGATCACAACCTGATCGATTTTAACACCTAAAACAGTTTAAATCTCGAAATCGATTATCAATTAGAACACAGAGACGTTTTTCCAGAAAACTTGATTTTGATCTTAATCAGGCTCTGATACCAATTGTCGGTCCAACAATACTAATATCAAGTTCTTAGAAACAACACAATAACGATTACCAACCTGTATTGATATATAGAAATGGTTACAAGGTTGATCAGATTTATGCTCTAGATTGTGTTATCTGTTTTCTCTCTTTTACACCTTCAAGTGTGTGTTTGTGTGTTTTTAATTGTGATCTGATTTGAGAGTTTTTGATACACTTAATCTAACCAAGTGTGTTGAACACACAATCTAACATAATATCTAGATATTAAATCTAGATATTATATCTAATATAAACTAAGTTACTAGAAACTAACTAAATTAACTTTATCTAACTATTACAATATTATAACTTAGATATTAAATCTAATATAAACTAATACAATTACATTGACATTTATTACAAATAGACATAGACTTTTATATCGATAGTCGACGTTCCGACTTTAGCTTCAGATTGGATCTTCAGATTGGATGATCTTGAATCCAATGAGACTGTGTCTTAACAATTATAGCCAAGTTATTTAGTACAAAATCATATATGATTTTGGTGTTAAGTATGAAATTGGTGTTATGTATTTAGAACAAAATCACATGTGATTTTGGTGTCAAGTATTATAGCCAAGTTATTTAGTACAAAATCATATATGATTTTGGTGTTAAGTATTTAGAACAAAATCACATGTGATTTAGGGTTGTAAACTATTAGCATCATTTACTATAAGGTATAATCGCATGTGATGCATACTACACTTAAACAATCTGTCAATTTTTTTTACAATATAATCATAAATGATTTTGGATTGCATATTGTACACTATATAATCATCTGTGATTTGGGTTACATATTCGGGATTTGCTTGAAAAAACAAACAGACCAGGTAAACTACCAAAATGGATTAACCGGATTTGATTTAATAAAGGAAAAGGATAAATACGTTTTTGATTTGAATTAAATATTATAATCCATGTTTTTTGGAAGTTAATACTATCCTAAATTATCCATAACATAATATGACTTTATTGCCCTTTTACTCTTTGTTAGGTCTGATTTTATAGTAATAATTGTATTTATAAGTCTTGGTCAATACTGTGTTTAGAGCTTATCAGTATTGTATTTGACCAAGGGTATTTAAGTCCCTTTGGTCTTTGTGTCTTGTAACTTTGGACACGCACATTATTGAGATTTACTACTTTGCGCTCCATTGTTACTCTCTCTCTCTCTACTTTCTCTCTATAAGGATTTAGAGATTCTTGGGTTATCAATTGGTATCAGAGCAAGCTAGATCTTGAGAGAATTGAGAGATTGTTTTACTGAATTTGAATTAGTGATCGAAATCGAAAATTTGATCGATTTTCTTGAATTTTTCAAGAAAATCTCGTTTTCTTGATTTCTCACAAAATTTGGATCTGTTTCTGGTTAATTTTGTGAGATTTTGATTGTTTTAGATTCGTTTTGATTAGTTGATCAAGTTTGATTCATACTGTTTTGCATAAAATTCATGTTTTGATTCTTGATTTTGCGAATTTGTATTTTTCTAAAAAAAACGTGTTTAGATACTGTTACATTCCAGTTTTTGAGATTTAGTGTTGTTTAATCGAAATTGGTTATTATTTGTTGTTAGAATTGTGTTTTCGAAAATCAGTATGTGATTTTCTTGGTCAAATTTCTTGGTTTGATCTGATTTTGCGAAAATTTTCGAGTTTTTGATCTTTGCGTTTCATTCATATAGTTTGCGGGTCATTCATATTGCTTTGCGTCTCATTCATCATCTTGTTTTTCAGGTTTTCGCTTGAAGCCTCAAACGCAAAGTCTCAGTTTGCGTTTCTAGCCTAACCCGCAAAGCTCAACTTTGCGTTTCCCACTACACCCGCAAACCTCATCTTGCGTTTCCTATTGCAAACGCAAACCTCAGTTTACGTTTCCCTCAGCACTCGCAAACCTCAGTTTGCGTTTCCTTTTTCACCCGCAAAGCTCAACTTTGTGTTTCCTTCCACACCCGCAAAGCTCAACTTTGTGTTTCTTTCTAGACCCGCAAAGCTCTTGTTTCCTGACTTAATTTAAAAAAAAAAAAAGAGTCTGGAAATTTTTTTTAGTGTGTCTTCTAAATTTTTTTTTCTTTTTAATCTTTGTGTCATATCAAGTGTTTTTCAAATTGTCAATTTTTAATTTTTTTTCGAAATTTTTTAATTCAATCTGATTTTTGTTTTTCAGATACATCTGCAATGAATTCTGCAAAATTTGCTTTTCAAGCTCAGTTCAACACGAGTGACCTCATGATGTCATTGGGCACAGAAACTCGTCCACCAGTTCTGATCGATGAAAACGAATTTACACAGTGGCAAGATCGGTTCTTGAACTTTATTGAACGACAAAAGAATGGAAATGATATGATGACCATTTTATCTGAAGGACCATTCGACAAACCCAAATTGGCTTCTGGATTTTACAAGTCTACTAAATAGTACACTAATGAAGAGTTGACTGCTTATCAAGCTGATCGGGATATTAAAGCAAATCTAATGCTGGCATTGCCAAACTTCGTATACAACAAGGTTGACTGTTTCAAAACTCATCCTAACCTGATGTGGCAACAGCTTGAGAAGATTATGCTTGGTTCTTCAGTAGCTACTCAACTCAGGCATACTCGATACATGAATAATTTTGAGGAATTCAAAGCCAAGGACGGGGAGTCACTGAAAGTTGTGTTTGACCGTTTTTGTGCCGTCATCAATGATCTTCGGAAGATAAAAGTTGAAAAGTCTGAGCTTGAGACAAATATGAAGTAACTCAACATATTGCAACCAGAATGGAATAAATCATGCCACAAATTGAGGAACGATGTCAGAATCTCAACTATGCAGATCCAAGAACTGTATGAGATTTTGATGACTGATGAGAGTTTGGTACTGGAAAAGAAGGCCAAACTGGATAAAAAGAACAAGAAAACAGTTGATCTGGTTGCTCTTCTCACTAAGCAACTGAATGAACAAGCGTTGTCTGATAACGCTTACACCGGGTCAGCTGATGAGGATGGAGAGGCCTTACAAAAAGCTATGATCCTTCTCTCTCAACATTACCAGAAGAAGTTCCAACCTAGATCGGGTTCCAATTCTTCAAGCTTCACTTCTGGGTTTAAAGCCAAAGTACCCGAGCCCAAGACTGCTGCTTGTTACAACTGTGGAAAGCCGGGTCACATTTCAAAGGAGTGTAGAGCAAAGAAGATTAGGGACTCAGCTTATTACCGAAGGAAATTGGAGTTGGCTGAGAAAAGAGAGAATGGAACAGCTTTGCTGGCAGAAGAAGAATTATGGCTGGATTATTCCGATGATGAAGCATCGAACGTCGAGATCGCCCATTTGTGCTTAGTCGGAGATGACCAGTCAGACGATTCTGACACTGATGAGGATGAGGTATATTCTGAATTTGACTACAACTTTATTACCTCCCAGTTTAAAATCATGATTAATGCTTTATCTGATTTGTGCTCTAAACTCTTATCTGAAAAGAATTTAAATTCTGAAAAGTCAGATTTAATTGAAAAGCTGAAAATTTCTTTGAAGGATGAAAAATCTATTTTAGAAACTACTAAAAACATCTTTCAAAAGAAATTGGATGCTTTGGAAAATTCTAACAAGACTTATCTTGAATCTTTGACATCAATGACTACTTTAAAAGATGAGTTTTCTGATAAAATAATTAAGTTAGAAGAAAAGCTTTATCGAAGAGACCAATCTGAACAAACAATCTATATGAACAAGTCGAGGAGTGAAGAGGCTTTAAAACAGAGATGGGGACTTGGTTTTGATAATCCTCAATTTTTAAACAAAGTAATAGACGAAGTTCCCACCTTATATAAATACGATTATCTGACACTTGCTCATTATGCTCCTCAGTTCAAATTTCATTGGACTAGTGAAAAGGAAGTGTTAGATCTCGAAAATGAGAAAAGGATATATAAAAAGAAAAATGAAATTCCTTTTGTTTATACGTCCGAAAATGCCAAATATTTTCCGGAAAAATCAAGTAGAGGAAGAAGAGTTTTAAATGATATATCTTCTGTTAAATCTTCAGTATCTAATGATTTTATTCCTTCTTATGCCCCTGATTTTGATAAGGAAAATATTTCTCCAATCATTTATGATTCGAAGAAATATACTTCTCCGTTAATATTAGAAGGAAAAATCATAGATCTTGAAGATCAGATAGAAGATCAAAATATTTTGAAGAAAATTGAATTTGACATTATTCTTTCTTTTATGACTTCTAGTCTTGAAGAAAATTTATTTTCTCAAAAATCAGATTCTATTTCTAGCCTATCTTCTGATTCTAAGGAAAATAAAAAGGAAGTTTCAAATTTTAAAATCCTTTCTCAAAATAATTCAGACTCCGAGGTGAATTCAAGTTTATTAGTTGATCAGATTGGTTGCTTAGATAAATTTATTTCTTCTGATTTAAATATTAAGTCTAAAATTCTTGATGATTCTTTTACGCTAAATGATCAATATTATAAACCTAAGCGTAAAAGAAGACGGTCAAAGAAGTCGAAAAAACGAGATACAGTTCTTTCTGACTGTTCTAATTCTTCCGATACTATTATTTCAGATAGGACTGTGAGCCAGTCAAAGAAGCAGATCTGGAGAACTAGGCGGACATCAACTGATTCTATGTTTGATGGAGATCGATGTGTAGACAAATTTTATAATAATGATTCATTTGTTGTTTGTAATAAAGTTTCAAAATATTCTATAAAGCAAATGTTTCAAATTTCCAAAAATGTCTCATATTCGTCTTCTGATTTTAGTTCAGATGATCATGCTTTATCTTCTGATGGTTGTGATTATTTTTCTGATCCTATTCCTCGTGTTTTACCTGTTAAATCTGATTATTGTTTCCCCATAAGAACTGCAACTAACAAACATGGGCCCAAATTCAAGTGGGTACCCAAATCTTTATCTGATTCAAAGTTGCAGGCATCACATGTTAAGGGGGAGTAAAGGAAAGTTGGCTTCTGAGTAATTCAGCTTAGAATCCGCACTTCATAGACATCGACTTCTAAACACAAAAGTTTAGAACTCGTTCTTCAATGATTAAGCTTCTGACTTAATGAGATACTGTGAGTACATCAATTTTAATTCCGCTGCAATTATCTCTGATAATGATGGTATTCCAGTTTTTCTCAATGTTTCAAGAATCTGAGCTTGTTTATCTTTCTCATGAATTTGTATTACCCAAAATTTTCTTTTAATATGAGACACAAATTTATTTTCTTCTATGTAAAAAGATGAAATAGTTGAATTTTATTTTGTTCCAACTAAATATTAATTAAAAGTTTAAATAGTTACAAATTTTATTCTATAAAGTAAAGTTTTACATTTTTCTTTCCTTTGAATAAAATATGTGTCTAGGATAAATTTTTAAGTTTTTTTGTTTATATTAAAGTTTTTATATGGTCAAATTTCAAGTCTTACAAAAGTCGAAAAGTCAGCAACATGTTTGAAACTTTTATTTCTTGTTTTAAAGATATGTGAGTCGGAATTTTTATAGTTTACTTTGCTTAGACTACCTAAACGATCAAAATTTTAGATTGAAATGAAAATATGGGCTAAGCATTTAGACGTTGATCTGAGTGATTGAGATGATTATTAAATTCTTAAAATACAGAAATCTCTAAGTTTAAAAGTTTGTACCTGTGACCTTTCTGGTTTGGGAAGGTACGTTCCGTGGGATGCTTGTCATCTGGTCCCCTAAGGTCATTTTGTCTGGAAGTGATCGAACAGAAATCCTGCAATAGAACCAGATCGAAAGTCATGTTCTACTGGTATGAATGGGTTTAGGATCTGTCGATGTAGCCTTTTTGATCTGGGAGATTAAGTTCCAAGGGGTGCTTGACACCTAGTCCCCTAAGGCCAACTGGTCTGGGAGCGGCTGACCCAAATCCTGCAATAGGGTCAGATAGAAAGTTACGTTTACGACATGTTCTTTACTTAATAAACTTCTTGATTAAAAAGATGCCAAAGTGCACGAGCTTAAAAGATGCCAAAGAGCACACTCATGTGAAGATGTCAATGTGCACAATGCTAAAAGATGCCAATGAGCACACATCTCATGATACTTGGTGATATGTTTGAGTTGCGATAAATCTGTAAATTTGTGAATATCTTAATTCTTGATGGCTTAGTGTTAGTACATGCAAAGTTCTCTATAATATTTTTAGAAATGCATTTTCTTGAAGCTAATCGAAGATTCGCATGTGAGCACACTGAATAGATTGCTGGAAGTTTTTGAAATTGAACATGTTTTAACTTGATATGCAATGAAACTTGTTCTTGTATCCTACAACATATGTTTGATTTCAAATGATTAATAAAATTGTAATATTTTACTCTGTAGAATTTTATTTGTTTAGTGTTTAAAATTTTATATGTTTAGTTGTTTCAAAATTTACATTCAGTATATTTTTCTTTCTACATTAATATTTGCTCATTGTGTTCTCATAAATATTTTAATGGGTTTATGCATTATTGAAGGGGGAGTGAACAAAGAGATGTATTTCAAAGATTAAATCTGTTTTTGAGGGGGAGTGTCTGATTTTTTTTACATAAATGCTATCTCGAATTGTTTTATCTAATGCATTTGTGTAGGGGGAGTCAAAGAGCTTAACAAGGTAATTTTTTTTTCTAAGTCTACTTTGCGCTTCAGGCATGACACGCAAAGCTTGTTTTGTGTTTCCTTCATGAACCGCAAACCTTGCTTTGCACGTCATATGTGAACCGCAAACCTTGCTTTGCGTGTCACACATAGAACGCAAACCTTGATTTGCGCTTCCTGCATGGAACGCAAACCTTCTCTGTTTTCTCTGTTTCTTTGATTTTGCAGATCTTTCGCTGTCTCGTCTCCAACATTTGCATGACCAAGTTGATCAAGATCATCAAGGTCATGAGGGGGAGAAGTCAAGGAGAAGTTAAAGAGACAAAGAGTTCAAAAGATTATCTGCTGATCAAGATTCGCTCAAAGATTCCATTCACTCAACTATTTCAAATTCTTTTGTTGTTCTTGCTCTGAAAACAACAGTTCATTCAAGATCATTCAAAAGAGGTGTATCGTCTTGAGATTAAGCAGCAAATAAAATTTTCAATCTGCTAGATGCTGAGAAGAATTTTTTTCTTAAAAGTCAGAAAGCTTCTGAAAGTCGCTTTGTTGGTCCGTGCTATTATAGAAGATAATTTTTGAAGACCAAAGCGCCAATGATTACTAAGGGGGAGATTGTTAGGTCTGATTTTATAGTAATCATTGTATTTATAAGTCTTGGTCAATACTGTGTTTAGAGCTTATCAGTATTGTATTTGACCAAGGGTATTTAAGTCCCTTTGGTCTTTGTGTCTTGTAACTTTGGACACGCACATTATTGAGATTTACTACTTTACGCTCCATTGTTACTCTCTCTCTCTACTTTCTCTCTCTAAGGATTTAGAGATTCTTGGGTTATCACTCTTAATTTTAGAAACTATTATTTTCGGAATTAATTTAAAAAATGATTGGATGAGAATTGTCCCTTTATTCTTTTAAATACACTATGTTCTCGTTTGAACTCACCTCTCTCTCTCTCTCTCTCTCTCTCTCTCTATATATATATATATATATATATATATATATATTGGCAAGGTCGTTCCAATTGTTTTTGAGACCCTGTTATAAATGTACCAAACCTATACATCAACTGTACGAATAATACATAAAACAAGATATATAAGTTCATACTATATTATATTAAAAATATTACATTTAAAGCAATAACACATGAAATTCACTTAAATATTTTCATTCTTCTAACATTCTTCGAAAGTTGGAATTGAAAATCACCAAATCGACTAAAATAGTAAATGTCTAAAACATTATAATTGCGTTAAAAGGTTAAAACATATATAATTGAGCTAAAACATTATAATTTGTCCTAAAGCTTAAAACATATATAATTTAGTAAAGGCTAAAACATGTATAATTAGACGCTAAAATTTTTGGGGCTCTATTCCATACCTCATATTAGAACAACCTTAAACATGGCCCTAAGCAATGCTAAACATAAAAGAGATTGAAAGTCATCAAAAGTGAACTCAAATGCCGATGAAAGAAAATTGATGGTATGTTTGATGTATCAAGAAAGAGAAAGTATGATATGTTCTTTTGTGGACGAGTCGAGAAAACAAAAGTGATGATATTTCTCACGTATCAAGAAAGGAAAAAATAATAAACTACTTCACGGACATGTGGGAAAAAATAAACTCATGATACCCGATGTATCAGAAGAATGATGGTTGCTTCTTGGATGTATCGGAAAGAGGAAAGTGACGAACTGTTTGATGTATCGAGAAAGAGAACTCATGATGCTCTTCTTGGTGCGTATCAAGAAATCTTTTATTTGACATTTTTGTGGTTAATTTGCAAAGAAAAGTCAAGAATAATGGTTTAAAAAACAAATTACCGTATTATGTTGGCCGATGCACTTCTTCATGAAATTTAAACAACCTTTTAACTTAAAAACGGACCTAAAAAGTTAAAATAGTTTGATTTATGCATTGGTGGGTCGTATATACTATTTGTTTCAAATTCCGTTAATTTGACATTTATGCCCTTTTCAAGTAATTGTCTTTTTTAACCTTACTTTCCTTGTATTTAAATCTTTTTTGGGCATTTTTAATTTCTTATATCCATCATTCGATCTTTCAAACTATATAAGAGTGTTGTTTTGTAAAAAATGTAAAATTATAATGGTTAAAAAATCAAGTGCACGTGTCGATAGAATCATCTACAGACAATAACATAGATAAAAACGACTTTAAATTGCAAAATACGTGAAAATAAAAAAACATTCATCAAATGGTTACTGGTTCAATGGTGTCTGAGTTACCGATAGAGGTCGGCCTCCGGGATGTCAAACATTCAAATCTCACTAGAATTGAGGAGTATGCGTGAATATTTCATGTATATAAAAATTATATATTTAGAAAAACCATTTATTGGAATTACAGACTCATTACTTATAACCGATAAGTTCAAGAAAATTCATAGCTAAAGAACAATAACATAGTGAAAATACCTCTTTTCTTGATTTAATAAAGCAATGGCTTGCAAAAACATGTCAGTTTACTCAAACAGATTCATCAAACATCTGTCTTTTGTTTCAATTCTAATAAGTATGATTAAAAACATAGATCAGGTCTAATGTATTGATTTTTCAAATGAATTCAACAAACTTTAACCAACCCTAAAAATCAAACTAAAATATAATCTACAGAAGCAACTTATTTATCTCCAAATTAAATAATTTTTAAAAAACTAGTAAAATCAAAAATGTGTGAGTAGACATTTTATGGACTTTTTATCACATGGTCTATGATTCTATGCTATTTAGAGCATCTCCAATGATATAAGAACCTCTTTAATTCATCAAAATAATAACTCATATAAATGTCTATAATGATAGGTCTTAATAAATTAAAAAATAAGAAAAATGTCACATCTTACAAATTTCATGGTAAGAACCAATGTTCTTATTTAAGAACCTAGAGAGGTTTGGTTCTTATAAGAACTCTCCACAATGCTAGTTCCTACAAGTCATTATACTTTTTGCTTATAAAAACCTTACATTGAAGATGTTATATTCATGATGTTAGCCAAATTCTAATATGGCCCTTGCTCAAATTTTGGACTTTATTTTCTATTTAAATTTTTTAATAATAACTAAGTATTAACGTAAGTAATTAATTTGAAACATAATTTTTTTTTCAACGACCTTTTTTTTTAACGATGGATTTTATAAAACTAGCAAGAAGCTAGAAAAATAAACAATTACATAGAAGTAATGGTTAGGGAAGGATTAGTAAGTCAACCAACCCAATTAATAGACAAATTGCTACTTATATGATTAACCCAAAAGTAAGCACGAGTTATGATGTTTTCAAAAAGCATCGACTTCCTTGGCTTCGGGTTGCTAAAGAGAATACCATTTTGAAACACCCATATAGACCATAAAGTGGTAAACATGACGGCCTCAAAACACAAAAACACCTCCCTCTTCAACTGAATAGAGTCAATCCAAGAAATCCAATCCGAATAAGTATGGAGATTCGAAATATTTATACGCCACCAGCGACCAATAAGAGCCCATAGATCTTTAGCGACAGGACATGAAAAGAAAAGATGACTACAGTCTTTCACTCCTATATTACAATTAGGACATAAAAGAGACGAAACATCAATACCTCTTTTATCCAAATTTATCTGAGTTATGTTTTATTTATTATTAAGATCTATTTAAAATAAGATAGATGAATATAAATAATAGATATAATATAACTTATCTAGTTTAACTATCACTTAATAATTAAACAAAAAACAAACATGACATTCTCATATTCTCTTTTGGCTATGTTTGGCAAAAAAAACTAGTTTATCAGCTAACTTTTTTTCCTGATACACGTTTGAATGACCATAAGCTAGCTTATTGAAAAGCTTTTTGAAAAACTAGCTTATCAACTACCAGCTAGCTTATAAACTAGTTTGCCAAACAATGCCTATCTCTATTGTATTATAAAATATTTACCGTATAGTCTTAAAATCTTTTAGAATTCAAGTTTACAACTGTTTTGAATCTCTATATTTGAACTCAATAGAACACCAACTGATAAACAATAGCAGAGCCATGTTGGAGCCAGAGAAGGCATAGGTCCCTCCTAGCATTAATTTTTCTTAAAACTATATGATATAAGCACAATTATGTTTACTTATTTTCTGGGCTCCCTCTCTCACAAGCCTGCTCTTAGAAATTTGGACTGATAGTGGTTATTTTTAAAATGTATGTAATAATACTACTAGTCTATAAACTTATTTTTCTTATGCACTTTTGGTCCCTACAAAAATGAAATTTGTGCAACAATTTTTCTGGTTACTAGTTCTTGGCCCAAAGATAGTTATAATCTATAGGTTTTTCTATCTATTTACTATGACAACTTGATCTCAATTATATATGTGATTTCACATAATTCTGTTAATAATATCGTTAACAATCAGAAAAAAATACAACGGAATCTAAAAAAAGTTTTTACTTTATAATTTATTATAAGGTTTTAAACCTGATTTTAGTTGCATGAATTTAAGAGTCAATCTCACCTATTAGCGCTCAATCAAAATAGTATCATAGATAAGTTTTAGGTGACGTTTGTTTTTTAGGAGGTCTGTTCTGATTAATAAGAGGTGGTGTTGAACTATGAAATCTGAATAAATAAGACTGTTTGTTTTTGTAACGTCTGAAATCCATTTCTATTAAAACAATTGAATATAAAATGATTTCTTTTACTTCATTCTATTTATGTTATTAAAAAAATAATTTACTTAAATTTAGAAAGAAAAAAAAAACATTTGTGGTCTTATCTTGAAGAAACGCATTTGTCGGTATGCTTTAATTGTTTATTCACCTTCACCAAAAGCATTTGTCACGTCTTATCTGCAACTCCCCTTCCCTTCCATCCCCTTTCTCCGGTGGAACTACCATTCTCCTCATTTTCTCCGGCGAAATCAACCCTCCCCTCCCCTTTCTCTGGCAAAACTACCCTTCTCTCCGGCGAAACCAACCCTCCCCTACCCTTTCTCCGGCGAATCCACCCCACCCTTTTTCCAGTGAAACCACCTAACTCCCCTTCTCATGACTCTTCTGACCAGGTAGGCGACCCCAAGCGCGCTCTCTCTCTCTCTCTCTGTGTGTGTGTGTGTGTGGTGAAACCCTCCAATCAGTCGAGATTTGCTTTTCTGATTTGGGGCTTGAGAGATTGATCAGTCGAGAGGCAAAACTGGAGAGAGGAGTACTGTTTATGCAGATAAGATGTTATAAGAGCTCAAATTATCACTTGTTCTTTTAGAGGATTTTCAGAGCTTCTCAGCTCTTATTTTTTTTAAAAATCAAACAGTCTGAAATGTCAAATATCTGACCCAATCAGATTTCAGAGACATTCATATCTAATTTTTGAAAAACAAACAGACCCTTAGAAAATTGGTCTCATAGATATGTTTTAAAAAATGGAAACTTATCGAGATTGTTGTTGAATCTATTAAGATCAGTGTCTCATTCTTATAAAAGAGTCGGGTAGTTACATTTTTTGAATTTATCATTTTATCAATATAATATAAATCATTGTGCTTGCTATTTTAAAATTTTAATACCTATTTTTGTTTTTGTATACTCGATGCTCCCCCTTATTAGAAATCCTAGTTAATTCCGCCACTAATAAACATGTTCAAATAATAAACATTTAGGGGGTGTTTTTTTTTTTTTTTAAACTCTTAATGTCTCTTAAGTCTGAATCGATCAGACCTTTTTACATTTAGACTTTTTTTTTCATTTTTCAGAACCTCTTAACTCTTAAAATACATCTGAAATAAGAAGTGGTGACCTAACTTCTTAAAACCTTTTATCGTCACCTCAGTTCATATGTTCATCTTTCTCTCAAGACACCTTTAGACGATACAAAAACATACAGTCTTAATGATTCAGATTTCAGACTTCAGGACCACCTCTTATTAATCAGAAGTGAAATAAAACTCAGACTATAAACCTCTTAAAAAATAAGCACCACCTTAGTCTTATTAATTCTCTAAAATACTTTATATATTAAGGGGTTTTTTTTCTGAATTAAGGAATTGCATTAATTCCCTTGTATCACAAGATGGTTTATACAACTTCATATAGTTACGAAGACTAAACATACTTTTTATGTTACATAAACTATCTTATAAATTTCTCACTTATATGTCAAATTGTCCAATCAATTCTATTTTGTTATACTTACAAGAGCAAATTATATTTTTAGTTTTTGTGATTGTCAATTATTATCAAATCTAGTCTTTATTTTCAATTAATTACAGTTTGAGTCATTATGGTTCCAATCTGTTTCACTTTTGACCCTCCCTAACTAACTTTTGTTATTAAAAAAAAGTTCATGAGGTTAGGGACCTTTGTATTTTTATCATTTTTTTCTCGGTAAAACTAAATAAATATATTATTATTACATTAAATACATTTTATGAATATATTATAATATGTAATATATATATACACACAAATAACCTTATACGAATATAGGGGAAGGATCAATTAGAAACCAATATTACATTGAAAATTTTGGAAATCGAAATTAACCAATCATTGCATTTTCTTTTTTTCTTTTTATTTTTAATTGATAAGGTTATTTTAGACTTTTACATAATTTCATAATATATATGGTAACTGTTATTATTATTATAATATTAATTGTTTAATTTTAATGTATTTTATATATGGTAATATTGATTAATTTAAACATGAAACATTTAATTTAGGTAAAAACAAATTGATTCATACGCAAACTACAAATCATTTTTTTTATTTTTATGAATCAGTGATTGATTCATCCAATGAATGAAAGTTGATATTCATATGAAATCTTCAATATTACCTCCAGACATAAAATATTAATATAGTGAAACCTGATGAAACATAAAATATTAATATAGTGAAACCCGATGAAACAGATTTGATATAGTAAAACATAATGGAAAGGTAATGAAACAAAATATTAATATAGTAAAACCTGATATAGTGAAACAAAATATTAATATAGTGAAATTCGATGAAACATATTTGATATAGTGAAACATAATAGAAAGGTAATGAAACATTAATGGTAATGAAACTTAATGAAACTTATTTAGATTTTTACATACTGCATATTAATGAACATGTAATAAAAAGGTAGTCTTGATATGTTTTTTTTTTAAGAAATATACATTTTTCTATATTTAAGCATATATTTCATCTTTGTTGTCAAATTTGAAACACAAAAGAAAAAGACATATTTACTCTTTTGACATATTATTATTATCTTTTATTAATAAATTAATTAATTTATTACCATATATAATCCAAATGAATCTTGAACATTGATTAAATAGATCAATGGTTGAAATTTAGTTTCCAAAGTTTACAATGAAATTTGGTTTCCAATTGAAACCACCCCTACAAATATAATACATTATTATTATAGATACTTATATTTATAACACGAACTCACCTTCATAAAAAAAATATGGTTACATTTCTACTTTCTGTTGGTGGATATTATCATATAGCTTAAATCAAATTGAGTATTTGTCAAAATCTATAAAATGAAGGGGGAAAAAAGAGGGGAGGATGTGATATTGTCATCGGAGATGGTCAACGGAAATGATTTTGAGGGAATCATCAGATATGGTCATTGCCATGAGGAGTCAGAAGGGAAAAATACCCTAAACTAATCCACTTTTTAACAAAAGTTAGTTGGGGGGGAGCTAATCAAAAGTGAAAGAGATTGGCAACCTAAGTGACCAAAACTGCAGTTAATTCAAAATAGGGACTTGAATTGACAGTGAATTACAACCATAGGGACAAAATATCAAATTTACTCTATTTTCACAACATTAATTTGACATTAAGAGAGAGTATTTATTAAGTGCATCTCAAATTCTCAATCACTTGTCCTATAATTTTTCTAAAATTAAAATTTTCAAGAAAAATTATATTCAACTTCAACCTTCGTCTATTTTAGTAATTCTAATAACATTAATTATATTATTAAAATATTTTATAAAATCACCAACCCAATACGCTTTTATAAAGAATTACATCTAGGTCAACCTCATTGGCGGAAACAATTAAGGGGGTGTTTGGGATTGCTTATTTATTTGGAAAAGTGCTTATTTGGAAAAGTGTTTATCAGCTTATGTGATGCCAAATCGGAGTTTTTTAAAAAGTGTTTGGATTAGTTTATTGTAGTACCAAAACGTAATAAGCTAATAAGTTGTTATTTAAAGGTGTTTGGGATTGTTTATACATATAAAATAACCAAAAAAGACACAAACACTTTTGAAATAAGTCATAAGTTACAACAAAATGACTTATCAAAAATGGCTTTTTAGCGGTTTGGCACCACTATAAGCTGCTTTCTTTTTGTTCCATCCAAACACTCAAAATAGCTTATCTGCGGTGCCAAATTGCAATAAACTAAAAAACCCTTCAAATAAGCAATCACAAACACCCCCTAAATAATATCTCTCTACTCAATATTAAATTTTAGATATTTATCCATAGTTTTAGATTTCTAAATTCTCTCAGGACGCGTTTGGTTTACGAGATTGAAATGGAATGGATTGGATTTCAAGTAAGAATTTGGATTTGGGGGATTTGAAATTTCAGCCAATTGCAAAGGAATTCCAAATTTATCAGCTATAGATTTTAAAAAGGTCAAAGAATTTCAAATCCAGTTAACAAATTTCATTCCTGCAAACCAAACACAAGATTAGAATGGTCCAAATCCCTCCAAATCCATTCCAATCTCGCAATCTAAACGCACCCTCATTTTTTTTCTCTATTTTAACATACAATTTAACGTAACTATTAAAACAAAACAAAAAATTATAAATCTCCAAAATATCTACTTTAACTCATATATCTATAATTCATTTATGATTAATAGGAACAATCAAAACTTCACTTTTTGTTGGGATGGTTTAAAACTCAAAATATAATGGAGGCAAAAAGTGTGCAATTTGTAACATCATTATCATCATCATCATCTTGGCTCTTTTACCATTCAAGTATTGTCCTTTCTGCATCATGTGTCCCCTCTCCTCTTCCAATCACTACCACTAGTCATGGATTGCCAAAAGTATGTGTCTATATTGATAAAAGAAAATCTAAATAATCAGTTTTATGATGCCAAGTTAAATTATATATAAAAAAATATAAAATGTAAAATTTAATGTTGTTGTATATATAACAAGTTTAATCAGTGACGTAGCCACGTTAGAGCGAGAGGGAGCAAATTTATACTATATTATAAAGCACGGATAAAAAAACTCTCAAGTAAAAATTATTAGACATAAGGTACCATCATTTTATGTAAGATTTTAAAAATCTCTTGATTTACAAGTATCAAAACACAAGATATATATTACTACTGCAGATTTCTAACACCCACCAATTTGGTATGTGCAGAGTTTTCCTTTTATGCAAACATTTCTATGTATCACTATTAATTAATATATTATATTACTATAATTTTGTTTTAATTATATTATTAAATATGTAATTGGTTATTTTTTTCTAGATGTCATTAAAATATATAAGATAATTATTGAATTCTAACAAAATACTTAATTTTTTTGTATAAAAAAATTATATTATTAATCCTAAATTAAACAAATTTATAAAAAAAAAACATTATCACTTTCTCAAAACCATCCAAAATCGTACCGTAAATCGACAAAAAAATAAAATAAAACATTAAAATCATGTTGTATCTCGCTGCATTGCACGAGTACGCTTCTAGTATTTCATAAAAAATGGATACAATGACTTCAAACATAGGTATTTTGACAAACCATGTTGCAGTATTTGAAACGGTAGGATCAAAAAGGTGCTAGCCTAGTGGTAAGGCCCTGGGAGGATAGTGCATGGTATGCCTATTTACCAGGGTTCAAATCCTGGGGGATGCACTTCGACGATACCCAGACCTTGGGTCGGCCTTCGGGTCGGTTTGGGTCCAGGTTTACGGGCATACCAGTCTATGGGTATGCGGGTTCGGTCTTGACCGGGCTTAGTCGTACCTGGGCGGGTCCAGTCGATTTGGCTGGGCCGGGACGCCGCAAATTAGTCGGTGCTGCCCAATTGGATGCCCGGATACCGCGGGTAGTGTGTGTGGGCATAGCCCAAGTTACCGTAAAAAAAAAAGTATTTGAAACGGTGGGGGCTGTGGACTGTGGAGTCTTGAGACGGTGGTGGGGGAGTGGTAATCATGGGTTAAAAAAAATTGTATATAAGTCCTTCGAATTTTGATCAACTTTTATAATTAACCCTCAATTTTTTAGAACCATTATAAACTTACCTAAATTATATAATTAAATGTTTATTTTGTATACTCTGATTATATTTTGTTTGTTTCATGTTAATATCACAATTGATTATTGTTATATTAACATTGTTCATTATAGATTTAAAGTTTATAGTTGCTAATTTTAGAGCAAAAATTAGGAAAAAAATCAGGATCTAATCTTTATGACATATTGAAAGACTAGAAGTATTTATTCTATTTTATTCTTAAGTTGTTGGGTGTCTTTAGCCCATAATTTTAACTGATTCAATAATAATAATTCTGATTATTGTAAACACAAGTTGTATAAAATCAATTCACTGTTGAATTTTGTCGGTATTTCATTAATATCATATCGTTGGTTTTGCCACTTTCAAAAAATTAAAATTTATTTTTAATTATTTTATTTCTGCCCCCCCTCGTGTCAATTTCTGGCTCCGCCCCTGAGTTTAATTGAATCTGCTATTGAATGAGTAAAAGTAAATAAACCTTTTCTATGCATTAATTGAACCCTTTCAATTTTATACGGGCTTGTTAAAGTTATGTTTGGTAAAAAAATTATAATATTGACCTCACCTTAACTCTATCTACATTTTTACAACAACACAAAGATCCTCTTTTGCACTCAAACAATCCAATAATCTGATACTCATTTCCAAGTGCATTATTTGGACCTCTTGGAACCTTCCTTGTTCTTTAAGACCAGTAAGAACCTGAGTAGCTACACCTACACAAGGCAAAAACACATTTGCAATGATTTCCATATACCAAATATATGATTCACTAAACTCGTTGATATCACGAAGTCTCTTGATCAATATCTAATAAGTATCAGCTTTATGAAGTTATAGTGACACCAAATTAGTTCTGAGAAAATTAATGTTACTGCTTGTTTATAGTAACCATGAGGAAGTAGAAGAGATCCCATCATACCCCATTTTCTCAATTAAAAACTGAGTTAGAGACCCATAAAACATGTTGCTGGCCTAAGAAACAACTTTCAAGTCTAAAATTACATAACACAACACAAATATCATCAACAGAATATAGGGTTGGAGATGACTGATTCAAATAAAAACAAAGAAAGAGGTGAGATTCAAGAAACTATATATGCTTACACTAATGATTCACGACCATAATACTTAACAGATAAATGGAAGAACCCTAGCTTACCCAATAAATCGAAATCAATATTTGCATATTTAATTTGCATCTCTGGTCTCGGATTGAACTCAAGATTTGAATAAGAGCTTGGGACCTGAAGCGTGCATCTAACAATTGGGGAAAAGAAAAGCAACCTAGGGAGCTTCATGAACCCATGATTATCGAAAATAAATCAATACCCAAGTGAACCAAAAAAAAGAAGAAAATAATGAAGGAAATGGTGAGCTTACCTTCAAGAAAACAAACAAAGTCACGGCAAAAACTAAATAAGCCTAGGAAATTTCTGGTTGCTCTTCGACTTCAACCTACAGTTTCAATCATAAGCAGATAACAAAACAATCAATAGTCGCATGAAAAGAATAATCAAATGATTTGTTAAATTGTCGTTTACGGAGCCAAACAATTCCCGAAATGAAAATAAGATCAAATACGCACACAAATATCAAACTTATGTTCAGAAGAAATACAGAACCATCAAAAGAAAAAATCTACCTTCGGATTGAAACTAAGGCAGTGATACATCGTTTCTTCAGTTCCATCAATCGAAGGAGGCCACTCCACTGGAGATAGAGTGATGAGAATGGAATCCACAGAGCACAATCGAAGAAACCAAAATCAGTAATCAATAGAAGACCCAAACCTAAATCAGAGAAGAAACTTCAAACAAAAAACAAAATCGAAGAAACAAAAAAAACGTGTAGAATCGATCCTGAGAAGAAACTTCAAACAATTGAAGAAACAAAAAAAACCTTGGAAGGTATGAACTTATTTGAATCCATTTGCAGATATTAAAAAGCCTACATATTTCGTCTTGGAGGGGGAGCGTCGCGAAGCGTAGTCTTGATGGCAGAGCTTGAAGACTGATTTGAATTTTGAATTTTGAAGCGTCGTTTGGAGGCGAAGCTTCCCGGTTAAAAGAGATATAAGTGTGCTTTTTTGTATTTAATGATAGGTTGCATTGAAGGGTTGTACTTTATGCTGAAAATGTTGTCTTTAAGACTTTAAGACTTTTAGTAAATTTGATTTATAAGATAGTAAATATGCAGAACTTTCAAAAGTTTAGGTTTAAAAAACCAAAACAATTATCTGGTAATGTGGAAACAAAGATAGAAGAACAGAACACAAAACACAGAAAAACAAACACAAGGGGGAAACTGGCAACATACGAAACCATACCTTAGGAGCAAGACGAGCGGGAAACCGAGAGGAGTGAAAAACCACAGATAATGTAAAAGGCGGACTCTTTTGTTTTTTTGAGTGATGTAAAAGCCAACAGCTTCGATGATCATGAACATATAAACAATTAGTAAGGACACATCCTCATTTAGACTTAAGTTAGCAAAGTAGTAGGATATATCCTAATTTAGACTCAGGTAAAGTTCTTCATGGCTACAAAGATGTGACATATTTATTGACTAAATATAACATGTAGAGTATTAGAATCAATTGATCTTTAGTGAATAGTGTGCATGTTTCAAGAAGAAACTTTACAAGAGACTAATTAAAGTTATGCTTGGTAAAAAATTATAATATTGACCTCACCTTAACTCTATCTACATTTTTACAACAACACAAAGATCCTCTTTTGCACTCAAACAATCCAATAATCTGATACTCATTTCCGAGTGCATTATTTGGACCTCTTGGAACCTTCCTTGTTCTTTAAAACCAGTAAGAACCTGAGTAGCTACACCTACACAAGGCAAAAACACATTTGCAATGATTTCCATATACCAAATATATGATTCACTAAACTCGTTGATATCACGAAGTCTCTTGATCAATATCTAATAAGTATCAGCTTTATGAAGTTATAGTGACACCAAATTAGTTCTGAGAAAATTAATGTTACTGCTTGTTTATAGTAACCATGAGGAAGTAGAAGAGATCCCATCATACCCCATTTTCTCAATTAAAAACTGAGTTAGAGACCCATAAAACATGTTGCTGGCCTAAGAAACAACTTTCAAGTCTAAAATTACATAACACAACACAAATATCATCAACAAAGTATAGTGTTGGAGATGACTGATTCAAATAAAAACAAAGAAAGAGGTGAGATTCAAGAAACTATATATGCTTACACTAATGATTCACGACCATAATTCTTAACAGATAAATGGAAGAACCCTAGCTTACCCAATAAATCGAAATCAATATTTGCATATTTAATTTGCATCTCTGGTCTTGGATTGAACTCAAGATTTGAATAAGCGCTTGGGACCTGAAGCGTGCATCTAACAATTGGGGAAAATAAATGCAACCTAGGGAGCTTCATGAACCCATGATTATCGAAAATAAATCAATACCCAAGTGAACCAAAAAAAAGAAGAAAATAATGAAGGAAATGGTGAGCTTACCTTCAAGAAAACCAATGTTCTAAAAAACTCGCCGCACAGCCGCCATGGCGCGCCATGGCACCAAGGCTTGTGTGTCATGCCACGTTAAGCCCATGGCACGCCATGACCTAATGCGCGGTTATTGTAATGAGATGTTTGATTTTCTTTACGTTTTTAATGTCTTATTTGCAAGTTTTTTTTATATATACAACATAATTTAACTTCTCTATTACTATTGACTCACTGAGTAACATTACAAAACATACGTTTTTATATATAATATTATATATGAAATAGAAATTTGACGCCATAAGTCACGCCTTGAAAACGCCATGGCTTCGCCGTGGCTCCTAAGGCTTGAGGCATGGCCTCGTCGCCACGCCACGCCTCACGCCATTTAGAACCTTGAAGAAAACAAACAAAGTCACGGCAGAAACTGAATAAGCCTAGGAAATTTCTGGTTGCTCTTCGACTTCAACCTACAGTTTCGATCATAAGCAGATAACAAAACAATCAATAGTCGCATGAAAAGAATAATCAAACGATTTGTTAAATTGTCGTTTACGGAGCCAAAAAAATCCCGAAATGAAAATAAGATCAAATACACACACAAATATCAAACTTATGTTCAGAAGAAATACAGAACCATCAAAAGAAAAAATCTACCTTCAGATTGAAACTAAGGCGGTGATACATCGTTTCTTCAGTTCCATCAATCGAAGGAGGCCACTCCACTGGAGATAGAGTGATGAGAATGGAATCCACAGAGCACAATCGAAGAAACCAAAATCAGTAATCAATAGAAGACCCAAACCTAAATCAGAGAAGAAACTTCGAACAAAAAACAAAATCGAAGAAACAAAAAAACGTGTAGAAATCGATCCTGAGAAGAAACTTCAAACAATTGAAGAAACAAAAAAAACCTTGGAAGGTATGAACTTATTTGAATTCATTTGCAGATATTAAAAAGCCTACATATTTCGTCTTGGAGGGGGAGCGTCGCGAAGCGTAGTCTTGATGGCAGAGCTTGAAGACTGATTTGAATTTTGAATTTTGAAGCGTCGTTTGGAGGCGAAGCTTCCCGGTTAAAAGAGATATAAGTGTGCGTTTTTGTATTTAATGATAGGTTGCATTGAAGGGTTGTACTTTATGCTGAAAATGTTGTCTTTTAGACTTTTAGTAAATTTGGTTTATAAGATAGTATAGATATTTTCTTTCAAAAAAAAAAAAGATAGTATAGATATAGATTAATCTGGTGCATCTCGATACATCTCATCTTAATGTGAATCCAACGGTTGATAACCACTTTTCACGTTTTTCACATTAACTCAAATTCTCACTGGAACCCAAATCTTTCAATTAAATCATATCATTAAAAATGTTAGCGTGAAAATTCGATGTATAATAAGTTTTAGCAAATGATTTTTAGAAGTAAGAGGTTTTTTTTATAACAGTACTACTCCATTAAATGGGAGAAAGAAGCAACGAATTTCGTAAGTTGGTTTCTTGAAATAAAAAAATTTAAAAGTTGATTCCTGGAAATAATATTTTTCTTCGTTTTAAATTAAAGTCATATTTGTATTTAATGTATTTTAAAATAAGTGTTACTTTTAAAACTAAGGAGTTGTTTGGTTGATTTTTCATAGGAAGAAAAGCTAGCTTATAAACTAGCTTATAGTCATCCAAACACGTATCAGGAAGAAAAACTAGCTTATAAACTAGCTTTTTTTTGCCAAACATAGCCTAAGGCTTTGTTTGGCAAACTAGCTTATAAGCTAGCTTGTAGCTGATAAACTAGCTTTTCAAAACGCTACTTTGAGTAGCGTTTCAATAATCCAAACATGTACACTAGCTTATAAGTTAGATTTTTTTTGCCAAACATAGCCTAAGTACTATAAGAATAAAGTTGTCTGTGTAGATTAATTTATTTTTATCAATTGGAATTTTTTTTGTTTTGTAGAGTTTTTCCATATATGAAACGATTTTTTAATTGGAAATGACAAGTTTGGAAAAACTTGGTTTGATGCATAAAGCTCCCCTCCTATAAACTTATTAAATAAACCACTTTCTATATCATTAAACTACTACCAAACAGTTACATATAACTGACCGAATAAGTGAGTCTCATTAAACTCATTAAACTGCTAACAAACATGTTTACCAAACGCTTAACGGGTAAATGCTTTCCGACAAGAACTATCACCTTCACTTACCTTATCGAGTAACATTTTCGGCCATCAAAATGGATTGTTGATAATCGTCTTTTACTTAGGGGCCGTTTACCAAACGCTTACCCGAGTAAGCGCTTACCAAGTCATATTACCTTATGGATGAAGATGACAATGACCAAGAACTTTAGCGGTAAGAGCTAAGACAAGGAACAAGAGTTTTACCCTGGTAAGTGATGGCGAAGACTCTTACCACAGTTAGCGCTTACCTGGAAAATTGTTGCATACGATACCGTTTTGATGGACTAAAATCTTATCCGGCAAGTAAGTGATAGTGTTAAATTTTACCGGTAAGCTCTTATCGGGAAAATTGTTGCATACGATACCGTTTTGGTGAACTAAAATCTTACCCGCTAAGTAAGTGATAGTGTTAAATTTTATTGGTAAGCGCTTATCCGGGTAAGTGTTTGGTAAACGACCCCTTAGTAAAAACGCTTACTTACTTACCGGGTAAGATTATTGATCCATAAGACATGCTTACCCGGTAATAGTTTAGTAAACAGTCCCCTAAAATATTTTCTTTCTCATTTTACTCTTAATTATTAGATTTAGAAAATTTCTCTTCCTGCAACTACGGATATAATTACACCTTTTAGTTAACTAAAAAAACTACATACATTTTAAAACTATACTATTATTTTATTATAAATATTTATTTTAAAAACATAAAAATAATTTATTTAGGTGAAATTGATTATTTATATATATAAAAAAAGAAAAAGTAAGTGATTATGAGTATATTATAATTCACATGTTCCTGTAATGATTTCACTTTGCTGCATGAAGTCAGTCCCCCACCCCTCTATCACTCTCACACAAACACCAAAACAAATTTTCCCAAAATCCCTTTGATTCTCAATTTCAATTTCATGATCATAGCAATTTTAGTTGCACAAATTGTTCAATTCACTTCCACTTTCTGTCTGGTTTCCATGTAACATCACCCTCAAAAATAAATGGGTTGCTGTTTAACCACCACCGCCGCCGGAGACGATCATCCCCACCACAAACCACGTGGTGGTCCTCCGTCGCCGGAAGAAGAAAAAGTGAAAGAAGTCCTCTCAGAAACCCCCATCATCATCTCCAAAAAACCACCCCTCAACAACCAACACATTCTCCATCCTCTACAACAATTCAAGCCTAAAAACGACGTCGTTCTGCTCACCAACAACCCAATCCAAGAAAAAGCTTCCGAGGTCTCGTCGGAGATGTATACTTGCAGCGAAAGCTTTTCTGCTGCAACAACAACGACAACGACAACAACGACGTCGTTTGCTACAGATCTCAAGAGACGCGAAAACGGAACCGGAATCGGAATCGGAATAGATGAAGACGGTGAAGTTACTCAGAAAGTAAAGAAACGTCCGCCGGCCAAAAAAGTACCGAGAAAGCAACCGCCACCGCCGACATCTTCCGGCGAACGCGCCGGAAGGAGAGAACGACGCATCGGACCTCCGGCTAAAAGATCAGCAATTCCTTCTACGGTTGATAAAAAAATCCAGCTTCCTTCGAGAAATATAACAACAGCACAACATCGCCGGAATATCGTCCGACGAGAACCTCCTGCTCGAAGATCGAGGTCGCCGGCGATTAGGGGAGAGGAAGGACAGCTTCGGAAAGTTGAGGAGAGAAGTCCTGTTTCGAAGTCCGGCGACCGGGTACCGGTGAACGTGACGGAGAATAAAGGAAAGTTGAAGTTAAAGAAGACTACTGACGGCGGTGTAGTGCCGGAGCCGGAGCCGGAGATATGTGAATCGCTGGAGAATCCTCTCGTTTCTCTGGAGTGCTTCATATTCCTATAGTACAGCATCAACCAATGTTTAAGGACTACGACGTCGTTTAGAAGTCCCGATGATTGATTCCCATTGCCTTGGAGGATTTTTGTAGACAATTTTTTTAATGTGGAAATATATTTATTTTGAGAATTTAGGTTTTTGTATGAAGTAAATTTTAACAAAATTTGATCTAGTTTTATTTTGTACAGCCAAGTTTTTTAAGCATTTTGACCGTCAAAGGGAAGATCATTCGAGAACCTAAACATTTTGCTTGAAGATGAGAAGTATGATATCATAATTACACGGCTTGTGGGTGTGATATATATATATATATATATATATATATATATATATATATATATATATATATATATGATTAAACGTCTACGTACTGTTAATGTAAAATATGTTTAACCATATATGATTAAATTTGTGTATCATATATGATATCATACCTCTTGTCTTCTCCCAAAATGTTTAGCTTCTCGTTTAAACCTGTCACTTGACCGATAACCTACTAATATTATAACATATTCGTTTACCGGATGTTCATAAAAATTTTATAAAAAGCTTAGAGAAAGAAGATAATAAACTTGGCATCTACGTCATTAGATGTTACAAGATCAACATGTTATCAAATACATACACAATAAAAATTTTAAAATGTTATTACATTAATTGAGAAAGAAATTATTTATTACACTGAATAAAATTAAGACAAATGACGTTACAGTTTGTCCTTTTATTTTCAACATTTTGCATACAAGTAATGTATAAAAAACCCGATATCATGATGTCTCTGCCCACAACAATATTTACGTCTATATAATGGTCGTCAAACTCATACCGTTGACATGCCTCTAGAGGATAACACAAACCCTTTTTCCACAACTATGATCATCCGATCCAACCGAGACCTCATATACATAATTACATATATATGGTTGAGTTTCCGTGAGAAGTTGAGTTAACGGCGAGAAGCGTGAGGAGTGGTTATCAACCTTTGGATGAGAAATGGACGCACGCACCAGAACAATTCCCTTCTAAGCCGCAATTCATAGAAGGGCTTGAGATTAAAAGAGATTAACAGTTCAGATTAACTTCTCACAAGATCCTTCCCCTACATATACAACTATATATATATAACGTTATATGTCACTTTAGCTGATACATGTCTCCAGTATCCATTAAAGCTTTATCTCTGTGAATATATCCGCAGCATTTAAATCCATATGACATCAAGGGTAAGTTGGTCATTTCCTGAACCGTGTCCTGTAAAAAACACGAACAACCCGACACATCAAGAAGAAAAGAAAGCAAGCAACAACAGAATTGTGCACGCTAAGGAAAACAATGGGTGGCTGGCTAATCTGCACAAGTAACGTCTTAGATTCGACATCAAGGGTATATTAGTCATTTCGCATGGAAAAAACACGTATGACTTGACACATGGAGGACAGATTGGATCCAGCAGGGGCATAAAAAACTTTTAAGTCACAAGAAAGAAAAACAAGAAGACCAGCTAATCTGTCTTTAACAGTTACTACTAAGGGGCAAATTAGTCAATTCACACCATCTGTTGCCACATAGAAGGGAAAGCATAAAATATAAAAGCACAAGTCAAATTAAAACGGATGCATCTTAAAGACCCGACTTCTTTCCATTGAGTCTTACAAGGGAGCGGGGGCACAAGCACGAGCACCCTCCTAGGCCATGACTAAATCCGCCCCTTCCAACAATCCCCTAGAGAACCCAACGCCCCCAATGTCAACCGTGTTTCCCGTGCCACAAATACAACACATACACATTCACCTGCCCTACACCAAACTGAACAAACCCAATGAATACCACACTAAAAAACGTGTGGAGAGGGCAAAGATATCATGGTCCGTTTGTGAGCAGCTTAATGTGACATACAACTTAGGGCATGTTTGTTAGCAGCTTAATGAGCTTAATGAGACTCACAGCTTATTCAGTCAGCTATATACGACTGTTTGGTAGTGGCTTAATGATATAGAAAGTGGCTTATTCAGTAAGTTTTTAAGGGGGAGCTTTATGCAGAAAGCCAATTTTTTTTCCAAACCAGTCCCTTCCATTAAAAAACACGTTTCTTCCATCTATGAAAAAACTCTCTCAAATAAAAACCTTCTAAATCTATACAGACAGATTAATCCACACAGACAACTTTATCCATACATAACTTAATGGAAAACCAACCAAACAGCCCCTTATTCGAGCAGCTATATATGATTGTTTGTTAGTGGCTTAATGATATAGAAAGTGGCTTATTCAGTAAGCTTAAGCCAAGTTTTTTTCCAAACATGTCCCTCCCAATTAAAAAACACACTCGTTCCATTTATGGAAAAAACCTCCCAGACAAAAACCTTCTCGATCTACACGGACAGATTAATCCACACAACCAACTTTATCCATACAAGACTTACAAAGCAGTTGGTTTGGTTTGGTTTAGTTGATACCAGGATTTGGAGATTCTAAAATTTGAGGATAAGAGTGCTTTTATACATGTGTGTATATATATTATATACATACACATCAAACTAATATATGATATTTCATGATTCATGTACATAAGATAAATAGACACCAAAACCTAGTTGAACAAAAGCAGTTTAGAAGTAAGAGTTAGAGAACTTACCGAGTCAACTAACTCGGCCAACCAGCACCAACTCGGTCTGCAGCATTACAACTCGGTCCAGCGATCGGGACTCACTTGTCAACGAGCACTTTAAACTTCACTCGCCTCTTAATCGTACCCATCCTATCATACCCGATCCCGATCTTACTATGCATCAACTTCATCGCCATTTCTGCATTTCCCGATTTCCTCAACGCATTAATCAAAATCGTACGAACCCTCCCGGGTATCTCTCGGCCCCTTTCAACAATCCCATCGGCCAATTTACACGCTTGGTCAACACGACCGGATTTGACCAAAACGTTGATCATATCTTCACAAGCCGTTTCTATAACCACACCCATCGGTGCTAACTCGTCCAAGATCTTACACGCTCGTGAAACTTTCCCAGAAAGACAAAGCCCGGTTGCAAGAACCCTAACCGAAGCAGCTGTCGGAGTTATACCTTTATCGATCATCAAATCCCAGATCTTTAGCGCTTCTTCATTTCGATGTTTGTTAAACAATCCGTTCATTATGATTGTGTACGAATAAACAGTCTGATCACAACCTTCGTTTTCCATCCGTTTAAAAAGAACCAACGCTTCATCAATCTTTCCGTTCTTCACAAATGCATCAAGAAGCGCATTGTAGCAATAAGAATCACGACTACAACCATCGTTAACCATCTCTTCGAAAAGCTTCTCGGCTTCATCTAATCTCCCGGATTTCCCAAACCCGTCAATAAGACTCGAATAAAACATCGTGTTAACCGCCACTTTATTCTTTCGACATAACTCAAAATACGTCATCGCCTCCTCTAATCTCCCGGTTTTACATAAAACGTTCACAATAACACCATAAGTAACCTCATCCGGCTCAAAACCGTCACTATTCATCCGCTCAAAAAGCCTAATCACCTCTTCCGTATGCCCGGTTTTCGCATAAGCGTCCATTAAAGCGGTATACATAGCAACATTCGCTTTACGTCCCTTTTGAATCATATTTTCGAACAAAATGTAAGCTTCCATCGGCTTCCCATCTCTACAAAGACCTCCGATTACTAAACTATAAGCATGTGGCGGGATTTCGAGTTCTTTTTCCTCCATTTCGTTATAAAGTTTCAAACAAGAATCATAATCCGAATCCGAATAATAAGCCTGCAACAAAGTTAAATACGTAATCTTATCGCGTTCTACGTTCTTCTCCTCCATTTTCCTAAATTTCTCAACTGCTTTCTTTGTTCTACCACATTTACAATACCCTTTGATCATTGTGTTATACGTTACGGTATCGGGTTTAATAACCCCGGTTTCCATAACTTCGAAAACCTGTTCCGCAGACTCGATGAACATCGAATTAACCAAACCATTTATCAAGAAATTGAACGTAAACAAACTCGGTTCGATACCGTTTTCTTTCATTTCTCTCCAAACCCACAACAATTCTTCAACCATCCCCAAATTCCCAAATGATTTGATCAACAAATTAGCAGAGATTATGTTCATCAAGAAACCCTTTTGTTTAAGCTCAATGAACACAAACTTAACCCTATCAATATCTTTACAAACAGATAAAACATCAATCAAGAAAGCATAGCATTCAAGATTATGAGAATAAGTGTATCCACCACCACCCTTTTGCTTACCTGCCCATTTGAAGAACCGGAAGGCTAAATCGGGTCGGGCTTTGACCCGATCCGATTTAAGAATGTGGGAAACGAAACTGGGTGGTAATCTGATGAAACATTTGCGACAAAAGGCATCCAATTTGGGTTCCATTTGGGATGAATCGTCGTTTAAAAGATTGAGGATTTGGTGAACCCATGGCGAGGGTTTGGGGTGTGATGTGATGAGGTTGGAGGTGTCGTTGATGGGTTGAACCCATTCGGGTGGTGGGGGTGAGGTTGCGGTGAAAACCCATCTGGGGTTTGAGATGGGAAGTGGATACGGGTCGGGTTTTGGTGAGGGGTGAAGTGGGTAATGGATCTTTGTTCCGCCATTGATGGAGGAAGAGTGAGGTGTGTAGATTGTGATTGGGTAGAGGGATTTGAGTAAGGTTTTTCTCATCGTGGAGAAATCGATTGTGATTGTGGTGAAAATTTCATATGGATTTTGGTCTGGATTCCTGGAAATTGGAGTTTTGAAACCTGTGAAATTAGGGTTTATGAGGGTTTTGGAAAGCTTGATTTTATCGTTTAAGGATGTTTAATTGAATGAAGGCATCAACAATTGGTCCTATGGTCTAGTGGTTAGGACATTGGACTCTGAATCCAGTAACCCGAGTTCAAATCTCGGTAGGACCTTACAATCTTTTTATTTTTTATTTTATTAAAAAATATATGTTTTTTTATTTGTTTACTTTTTTAATTTTCAGTAAGAACTTTTTTTTTATACCTAATTAATAACAAACAATAATTAATTGGGACAAAATTGAAAATATTTCTAATTTGGTGTTTAACAGTTTATATCTATTGGATTTAGATAGAACTAATCCAATCATCCAATGAATGTTGAGTTTTGATAACTGGAATAATTAATTCAGTAAACGTTATTATTAGTTACAATTTAAATCAAGTTTTTGAAGAGACATAACAAGAAAACAAATTTGTTTCTTTATAAATGTTAAGGGTTCTAATCTCACTAAAGATGGAGATATGTGTGACTTTTATTTATCGTATATCAATATTATATACTTAAAAAGAACAAATTGTTTCACAGTTTAACCGGTAAAAAGATGGATATTATTTTGCAAAAATACATTGAAAATGTGAGTTTGGACTATAGACACCATCAACTTGTCATTTAGGTAGCGTTTGGTACGCATACATGAATGGACAAAACTGGACAGGACAGGACTGAAAAGAATTGGACAGGACAAGAGGGTTGAATAGGACGGAACTGTACAAGACAAATGTATGTCTTGTGTTTGATACAACTAGGACTTGGTAGGACATGACTAGACAAGTTGACCCTAAGGTGGCCTTTGGTTCACAAATTCTGAAGGAATCTGATGAAACTGGAATGTTGAATTCCATTGACCAAATTCTATTCATTTGTTTAGTTCGTTCTTTTTCACGAAAGGAATATCTAAATTCCATCAAATTCCACAAATAAGGGAATTTAACATTCCTTAGGGTGCGTTTGGTATGCAGAACAGAGTGAAACATGACAGAACAGAACAACCTTGTCCTATGTTTGGCATGACCATATGTGGGACACGCTAGAACTAAGTGGAACAACCATGGGACACACTTGTTCCACTCCAGCCCCCTGGAACTAAGTAGAACAACAATATTTTGACTAATATACCTTTTGTTAAAAAACACAAACATAAAACATGTCTTCTCATCATCCACACCTCCAAGCTAGGAATGTGCAAAACCCGAATCGTCCGAAATCCGAATCTGCATCTGAACCGAAAATAAGGTATTTTTATAAAACTCGAATACCCCGAAACCCGACATTTGGGAGGATATATGGGTTCGGATTGGGTTTGATCGTTGGTCACCCAACCCGTCCGAAAACCCGAAATAACATAAATATATATTTTAAATACTATATATATATATATATATATTTATTTATTTATCTAATTATTTTTTGAAAATCGTAAATTATAGTATGTTGAAATATTTTCTAAATTTTAAACTTGCTATCGATTTCATCAATCTTTTAATCGATTGTATTCATCCTAAAAAAACGATTGAATTTATATATAATTTTTGCATTATATAATACCCGAATCCGACCGACATCAATCCGAAACCCGACCAACCCAAATCCGAACAACCTAAAATCCGAAACTTAAAATTTGAGTTTTGATTTCCATATCCAAAATTCAATCGTGATAAATTAGTTTTATGTTTTTGATAATCCATTGCACTATGTATTAGTGATGTAAATTAGTTTTATGTGATGTAATATATGATTTTTCATTAGGGTAAATTCGTCATTCAACTATTCTAGTCCTGTTCTGTCCAGTTATGTCATGCCTTGCCAAAAGCTGGACAACTGTCCTGTTCTGTTCTGTCCTGTTCCATCTTGTCTTGTCCTGTCCTGTATGCATACCAAACGCACCCTTAACAACTGCAAGGTATTTTGATGGAATGAATTTTTTTTTCATAATACCACAATATAGGTAATCACATAAACTTATCTGATTAAATCATGCCTCCATCGGTTCCTTCTTTAAACCATCGTCGATCTGAGCCACCGCCAACCACTGACCACCGCCGATATGAACCACCATCGACCACCGACCACCGACGTTCTGAACCACCACCGATATGAACCACCACCAACCACATCCAATCTGAACCACCGTTCTAAACTACCGTTACGAATAAAGTATTTTTAAGGGCTATTTTATTAAAGCATTTTTTGTTTAAAAAAATTAAAATTATTAAAAAGGATGTTTTGGTCCTTTATCAACATTTCATTCCAATTCTAAAACTACTTTCTGTGAACCAAGTAGACAAATTCCAATTCCTTTAAGGGCGCGTTTGGTTTGCGGGATTGAAATGGAATTGATTGGATTTCAAGGAAGGATTTGGATTTGGGGGGATTTGAAATCCCTTCATGTGCTTGGTTTGTAGGATTTGGAATGGATTTCAAATCCATTGCTTTACAAGTGTTGTTTGGTTTCTAGGATTTGGATTGAGTTTTTTTTATTATTATTATTTGTTCGTTTTATAAAGAATTTATTTTTGTTGGTAAATTAATTTTTTTTATCGATTTTTCTAAAATTATATATTTAATCATCAATTAATTGTTGCTTTAGCAATGTTTTAAAAACCGGGTCGACCCGACCGGTCGAACCGGTGAAGAGACCGGGTCAATTGCGATCGGGTTGATGCCATTTTATGACCCGGATTTGAACCGGCCGGTTCTATTAAAAAACCGGTTGAACCGGTCATAACGAACGAGTATCGAACCGGTTGACCCAGTAACAAAAGTTAAAAACCAATAGTCCAATAGGCAATACGTATTAGCATTAAAAACCAACACTCCAATGTCTCAAGATCCATGATTTGGTTTGATCGTTATGTTTCGTTTTGATGTTTTTGGATTGATGTAAAACCAGTTTTATGTGTTTTTTAATGATGTAAAACTTGTTGTTATATGTATTTTTAATGTTTTAACTTGTGAACATCAATTTTTTTGTTTTATATTTATATATATATATATATATATGTAGGAAAATGAAAATTACAAAAAAATTCTTGAAACCGGGTTGACCCGGTGGTTGAACCGTGACCCGGTCACCACACCGGGTCAACCAAAAAAAACGGTTTTTAAAACATTGCGCTTTAGAATCCATATGATTTGGATTTCAAATCCATGTCCAATGCCAAGGATTTAAAAACCGTTTATGAGGGATTTTAAAATGGTCAACGGATTTGAAGTCCGGTCAACGAAATCCTTCCCTGTAAACCAAACGCAGGATTGGAATGAATTTGAAATCCAAATCCTTCCAAATCCATTCCAATCCCGCAAACCAAACGCGCAAGATTTTATTCTAATTCTCTCAACCAAACAGTTGGTCAAACCTGACAACATTTCATTCCAATTCATTTAAAGTCAATTTTCTTCGACAGATTCTATTCCATCCAAAAACATTCTACGTAAAAGTTGTTTTGATTTTTATCTCGTCCTATCCTGTCACATGTACCAAACATACCGATTTACCTAAGGGTTGTGGATGAAACCTACATTCACAATTTACCATAGATTAATCTAGGAAAAGCCTTGAATCACCCCTATTAAAAAAATCTGTCCTTGCCTATAATGATTGTTTGCATATAACAAGAAGATAGATGGATTTTAAAAATATTTGTATGAAATATTTAAGAGAAAGAAATCCAAATCCAACATAAAACAAGATGAATCCTAAAGAGAGATCTTACATTTCTGGATAACACAATATAATACCAATACCCAATTCATCAACTATAAAGAACAAAAAAAGAAAAAGAAAAAAAAACAAATTACGTTCGCGGTTGCTCCTCCGAAAATCTCGGAAGTTGAACCAGCGAGTTGACTCGAGTAACGCCTTCCAACCCCGACCAGTTCTGATCTTCGGTTACCGCCATGGTCGTTTCCTCCTTCCCTTCCACGCCTACATCGTTTTGTTCTCTTTTACGAGCATCGTTGGTCTCTTCCGATGATCTGACCGTAAAATTCCGCTGCAAAAATGGCTCCGGATTCTGGCCATCGTCTGATTCGCCTGCATTACTCTGGAGGGTAGCAGAAGAGAACCCATGATCTTCGTTATCGGATTCTGCTTCCATCTTACCGTCCAAAAACAAGCAAACGACTGCACAGTCGTCCATTTTGGACGTCGGGTATTTCGTTTTCCATTCGCGAGCAGCCGAGTCAACGACCATCCTTGCGGCCGACGACCGAGTTGGAACCGATGATACGATTTCGATCACTTGTTCATTGCTCAAAACGTCCCAAATCTACAATACATGTAATTGGGCGTCAATGTAATCATCAAATGTTGTTTAACACGAGGCAGATATTTGAAAACTCATTTTGGTTTTTCATTTAGTCCTGTATGGATAAAGTTGTCTGTATAGATTAATCCGTATGTATAAATTGGACACGTTTTGTTTCGGAGTGTTTTTCCATAAATGGAAGTAGTAGCATGTTTTTTAACTGGAAGGGTAAGTATGGAAAAAACTTGGCTTTCTGCATAATGCTCCCCCTTAGAAGTTTTCTAAATAAGGGCCTGTTTGTTAACAGCTTAATGAGCTTAATGAGCCTCACAGCTTATTCAGTCAGCTATATATGACTGTTTGGTAGTGGCTTAATGATATAGAAAGTGTCTTATTCAGTAAGATTTCAAGGGGGAGCTTTATGCAGAAAGCTAATTTTTTTCCAAACCAGTCTCTCTCATTAAAAAAACACTATCCTTCTATATATGAAAAAATTCTCTCAAATAAAAACCTTCTAAATCTATACAGACAGATTAATCCACACAGACAACTTTATCCATACAGAACTTAATGGAAAACCCACCAAACAACCCCCAAGTCACTTATAGCTAATCGAATAAGCTATGAGTCACATTAAGCTAATAAACAGGCGCTTAAGGTCATTTAAGGTCGCGGATCATAAAGAAATAAATAAATTAGATATAACGAAGAACGTTTACGTACCCCGTCTGAGGCAAGAACGATGAACTTATCATTCTCGGTGAGAATCCGATGAGAGACTTCAGGAATAGAGATCACTCCATATTCCTTCAAACAAAAGTCTCCAAAAGCTCGTGCCATTGCTAGCCCGGGTGCATCATCAAACGGTAACCAAACTCTCGGCACCTCAGGTTCATCTTGCAATGCAAAAACTCGACCTTTGCAGCGTTTAATCCTTTCGGCTTCCCCTATAACACACAAAACAAGTTCGCACAGTTGAGAAAGAGTCAACAAAACCAAACCAAACGAACCCGGTATATCCCAACTGAGGTGGGGTCCGGGATCCGGGGGTAAGACGTACACAAACCTGATCTCTAACCTAAAGAGTAGAGCAGTTGTTTCCGTAAAAACCCCCGACAACAGGTAAAGCTAAAAAAAACTAGTTGTTAGTCATACTTGGTAGATCGGGCTTCAGGTCAACGGTCAACTGAATTGCTACGAGTGAATCGTTGATATCCTTAGATGCCATGATGGCACGCGAATCTCCTATACTTCCCATGAAAAGATTTGATCCCTTGAATTCAAGTGTTTCATATGTCAAAAATCATTAGATTTGGTTTAAAATCGCGAATAAAAAAGAAAGTGAACATCGAAACAATTCCTCTTCCGGAAAGATTTGAAGTTCAAATTACCTATTTACCCATCATCACGATTCCTTTATTCGTCTTTTTCAAATGGTTTTGTAGAAAAAAAACGATACCTGTTTAACAATGGTGACGGCAGTGCTTCCGCTACAAAAACAATCCAAGTTGGGATGCGATTTTAGTTCTTTATCCATCGCTTTATATGATTTTAGAAACGCTTCTCTCCATAATAACTCGGGTTTTTCCTCCTCACAATCAGCCTCCTCTAATCCAGGATCCCCGTTGCAACAAATAGAACTACTAGAACGGTTTTTCTTCGACTCGTAAGAATCAAGAAACGAAAACAACTTCAATGGTAATGTATCACGAACTTTACGAGCAACAAGATGTCCGTGGGGTCCATGGCCATCAAAGACTCCACAAAACGTCACGTCTTCGGCCATGAAATCCTGGAAAGATTTCATTTCCGAATCATAAACTAGATTTCAAGAAACGCAATCACACAACATTAATAATCAAGAAAAGAAACAAAAACTTACTTCCCACACGATCATTGCATCTTGGTTTATTCCCTTTCGACCCTGCTGAGTAAAAATACAAGAACTTCGGCTCTTCCCATTTGCAAAAATCCTGTTGGGTATCGAGGACGTGTGCTGAAACGCACTCACGTGGTCAGAAAACGTTCTCCTCGTTCTCTTTTTCCCGCCACAACTCCGACTACCCGTGGAGGCACAACACCCCATTTTTCACACCCTCAAAACCGACCAAATTATAAGCGAAAAAGTGGTTGTGAATCAAGATAAAGATTCTGAAAACTACGAACAAGGGTCGGGTTTTATCTTGGTCAAAAGTCAAAAGCTTGGGGAAAGACAATCAACCTAGCTAACAAATCAAGAAAAACAGCAACCATGGTCAATTGTTTACTCCAAATCAAAGATATAATAAGTGACTGCTTTTTGACTGCTTTATAACAAAAAAACACATATGAACATACCATAGTTTAATGAATATTACATGTGAATAAGACATAAATAATGCAGATTTCAGAACATGGTATGTGTCTATAGAAGAGAATCTTTATATAATATAACAACTGGGAAATGTTTATTCGTATGTGAAGACGACAAAGAAAGCAAGGAAATAAGGAAATCGCGATCAAGAATCCTGGGAAAATAGTCAATTGACCGACGTATAGGTAAACAAAGTAGCATTCTTGGTATCTTCTTTTTGTTTAAAAAAAAGAAGGAAACTTATCCAATAATTGTGCTTGATCCAAACACATCAAGACAAGTGAAAGAACTACCATGTATCGATTCAAGATTTTTCGTTACATTTTAGCACATTTTGATTAATCTTGAAAACACACATGTATGATCCGATGATTTCAGTCTATCTTGGATGGTCTTCAAGAAAATATACGTTTTTTATTCGTGTGGAAAATGAGTGATTAACATTTTGAACCATTTCATTCGGCAATTCATTTTAAAACAACTAACATACATACCAAATATGGCAAATAAGAGAAACAGTTCGTTTAACCGAAAACATCGGGCACAACTTCTGACCAAATGTGGCGGTTCTTCCATATTTTCTGCCAACCCGAGTGTTTCCTCTTTCGTTTTTGTTTTTAAACAACCAACGAAAGCCGAAAACGCAAAGAAGATAACACTTTGGTTAGCAGAAAGTAGCAAAAACAACAATCTGCTTTCCAACTAAAATGTTCTTTATGTTATTTTTCAATCTAACCCCAGTTTATTTTTCCTTCAATTTTTGTAACTAATTATCAAGTCCAGCAATTCGAACTACGAATCGCGAGTTGGGAAAAGCCTCAAATGCAAAAAAAGGGGCCAAAAACAAAGTCATGTACACCCCAAAAAAAGAATTGCACACATAAAAATAGGCAAGAAATCCATCAATGACCCCATTTTAGGAACTTCAAGATTTCAAGATCATATGAAATCCAATAAGATGAATACCACTATTCAATCTTTTCAAGTTTCTCCCCTCCATTTTAAAACAAAATCAAGTTTTTTTGGGGGAAAAGAAGAGAATAAATCCAAACAATCAGCAAACCTTGTACTAAACATATAAAAAAAATAGCACAAATTAAACTGAAATTAAAGCAAAAACCATGTCAAGTAAAAAGAAGCCATCAACTTTCCCATTTTGTAACCATCCAACACACTGAATGAAGCTCAAATTCAAAAGGGTAAACGAAAACCCACTAAAACTAAAAAACCCAGATCATATAAATCGATTAAACCACAAAAAACGATACGAATTCAGCGAAATAACAAGTTATAAACCCTACTTTTCATAAACCCCTTTTCACAAACAAGAAAAAGGGACTTCAAATTAAACAAAACTTACACAAAACAAGAAGGAAAAAGATCGAAATTTAGGGAAGAAAGAGGTACCTTGTGAACGATTTTGGGGTCGAGAAAGTGTAGGTGTGATTAACGAAAGAAGTAGAAGAGGGGAAAGAAAGCATTGTTGGTGATGGACGGTTGCATTAATTGCAAAAGCGAGACGAGATGAGATGAGATGAGATGAGATGAGAGAGAGGTGTAGTGTTGTTTGCAGTTCAATAAAAGCTATGGCATGGATGGGACGATTGAATGTCAAATCCAAGTTTTAAACCACGCTTCATAGTGATTCTTGTTGATTTCGAGGCCACCATGTTCTTTTTACAATTGTTTAATAGAATGTTTTTTTAATAATAATGTTGTCCATTCTTTAATCCCCTAAAAGGATTTTGGTTTTTACCCAAAAAAAATTGGATTGTTCATTATCGACTTCTAATGTTAAAAGATTGTGTTTGGTACGTAGACATGATTGGATTGAACATGATAGAATTTGAGAGGATAAGATAAGACTAAACAAGACAATTTGGTACGACTAGGGTTGGATAAGACATGACCCTAAAAAGTGTTATATGATTTTATACATCATATAATAGTCATAAATGATATAAAACAAGTAAATATTTAAATAATTCAAATTATAAACATTGTTACACAATTTTAACTGACTGTGGTTGTGGAGGTGGTGAAGGAGATTGTAGTAGTGAAGGTGCTCGACGTTGGTTGATGATGGTCGTCGGTGGTGGTGCTGGTGACGACGATGATGAGCGGTGATAACCATTAAAACAAATATCATATTAGAGTTATATCAAATGAGGGCAAATTGGTAATTTTTAGTTTTTGTCTCATACTTGTCCCATCTTTTTTGTCCCACCTTGTCTCATCCAGTCTCAGTCCTTATCCCTCTCCCATGTTGTATCAAACGTGGGGCAATGAATTTTTGTTTTGTCTCATGTCATGCCAAACGTGAGACAATGAGTTTTGTCATGCCATGTCTCATGTACTAACACAACCTAATCTTTTTAAGTATATGTAATATGTTTATATGTTGAAATAACCAAAATGTATCTGATTCATATGATTAAATGTTTTAAAACTGATAATGAAGTTAAAGATGTCAAATACCATTATAACCTAAGAAAAAAGGTTAAGATTGTATGTTTTTCCCATCTTTGAAGATTATGGTACCTCTTTTATGATTCCCACTAAGTTTCGTATAATTTGTTATATTTATATTGTTGTTATATAAGTTCGTGTTGTTTTTTAGAGAAAATAAATATAAACGAAGAAAACTATCAAATTTGGGAAATACAAATTTCTTTAAAAGGGTTTTTTATTGAATTCAAGTGCTTGTGAATGAACTTGAGTCTTGAAACATAGTCAACTACTTACTAGGTACCACACTTACCAAAAAGATAACAAAGCAAAATATATGTATCTTCTATTTGTTGGAATATACTCGTGTCATAATAGATAATTATATGACTAGACATACGTGGGGCCTATAGGGTCACACACATATACACTGAGATACCATTTAATATAATGTAATTATTGTATTTACATTATATAACCTAAGACCATCTCCAACCTATAACACCAAAAGGGTGTTGTTATCCCTACCCCCTCCTCACTCACAAAAACTTCCATACCCCATATCTCCCTCACATACACCCCCTCCTACTTCACTCACATACCCCCTATAGGAAGGGGTATGGATATAATTCACCCACCAAAAATAACACCAAAAACACTATAATTGGTGGGACCCTTGACACTAAAAAAAATTCAACTCCAACCATACTTCAAAAAAAACACCAAATCTTCTAAAGCCATATAAAAAAACAATTTTCATTATTATTAAATAATTTTCATTATTATTAATAATATTATTAAAAATAATATAATGATATTATAAAAAAATTAAAAAAAATGGATTAGTGATGGGTCATCCTCTTTTTGAAGGGTGAATAGTATGTGTAACACCCTAAAAATAGAGATAACAAATACAAAAAACGAACATGAGGTATACAGAAATTGCTAAAGCAAGAGCCTCCAAAAAATGGGGAATATAACTAACATGTTTAATTACAGTTGTAATTTAACGGACAATAAATAACAACCAACTAATCTAATTTATACAACTAGAAAGGAGATTACAAAAGGGTTGTCATCTATAAACCCAACGGTTCATTCCAAGGTATAACATGTCCATGTGCAAAATCCCCAAGCTCTCACCCCAAAGCAACTAAGCCTGCTTAGGACCGACGCCGCCAGAACCTGAGATACACATCGACACCAACAAGTGTTAGGCCAAAAAGCCTAGTGAGTTGAACAAATATGAACATACATGAGCAGTTACAATTCTTATCAACAGTTAACCAGAGTTCAACCATATGTAGAGTCAACAGGGGATACCCGTAGCACCAATCGGTTCCACCTAAGAGACAATGTACCTTAGTGCCACTACCAAGAGTGACACCCAAAGGCCCGACCCATCTGACAACTACAACCATGGCAATACCCCGAATGACGGAGGTCTAGGCACATACCCACATGGTGGTGCCCAAGACTACATCCTCCTAGTGTCTACCGACTTGGTTCGTCCAACATAATACATATAGGAGGTCTTGAGGTATATATCTATCAATGCATTTCGATACCAACCATGGGTACTATGCTACCATCCTATCACATAAGTCTATCATGAGACCCAAATATCAACATAATCAATGTTTAGATATTACATTGCCAAAAAGGCATTCCAAGTAGAATTTATCATTTACTATACCACATATAATCCATATCATACCAAAATGCCATCAATGTATATTCATGGAGCAAATCCCAAATATTCAACTCATAGAGTAAAGCATGGCAAATACTCATAGAAGATAATCCAACATATTGTACATAATGTTATCATCAAGTATTTGAACACATAAAGGTAACCAACATGAGAAATGTTACAATAATACAAATAGAAGATTATGATGTGTATCTAGTTTTAACAAAGGGTTTAGTAAACTCACAATCTAAGTTTTGACCCCAAAACCTAGAAAAGATGAAACCCTAGAAGAAGATGAGACTTGAAGATGGGAGGTAGCACTTGAGAACCCTAGAAAGCTTCCTTTAGGATAATAAATGTAAGAAGCCAAGATCCAACCACCAATGGATGAAGTATTTATGAGGGTTAGGGTTTTGGTGAGGGAGGAAACTGATTTCTTGGGAGCAAAATCGCCAAAATGAAAGAGAGATATGAAAGTTATGAGAGAAAATCGGATAAAAAGGGGGTTTTGGGGAGTGCAGGTCGCCCCGCGACATGCATGTTGGGTCATCTGAAGATTTGAAGATGACCTCCTGATCTTCCATCTTATATCATCCTACTTAGAATATGTTTGAGGTTCTTTTAGCAGCTTGGTTTCTATACAAATGTTCGGTGAAGTCGAAGATCAGCCGAAGAAGACAAAGAAGGAGTACATCTCTCAAAGCGGATTGAAGATAGTCTCCTCAGCCTAAAGCCAAGTATGCCCACTTGATCAACACCATTGGCCAGGATGGTGCCGATCTCAGTCTTCAGGAGCCGAAGACCTCTTCGGCTGAAGACCTCTTCGGCCGAAGACGTCTTCGGCCGAAGACATCTTCAGAATCCGAAGACTTCTTAGTCTTAGGAGCCGAAGACTTCTCAGTCTTAGGAGCCGAAGACCTCTCAGTCTTAGGAGCCGAAGACCTCTCAGTCTTCAGGAGCCGAAGAACTCTTCGGCAACCGAAGACTCCTTAATCTTCAAGGCCTGAAGATTTCTTCAACACATTGTACTTTTCACAAAGTATATTGTGATATCTTGCATATCGACATGGACCTCATCTGGAGATCAGATAAAGCAAGTTTTGTCTACTACACCATTTTAAGGAAAGGTCTCTACCATCCTTCTGCAGGTCAACACTTGAAGCCAAAACACCTGAAGACAAAAGGTACATCCTGTACCTTGTACCTTGCTGAAGACCTGTGTCCTTCCTTGCTGAAGACCTGTGTCCTTCCTTGCTGAAGACCTGTGTCCATCCTTTGCTCAACAGGTGTCCCATGCATTTAATGCATGAGACACTATAAATATGGAGGATGGTTCAACATGCAAGATATCCAGCAGAACAAGCTCTCTACCTTCAAGTTCTCTAAGTGCCTGGCAACTTTCTCTCTACGAAGTTCAATTGTTTTCTAAGTGTTTTACAATTGTTCTTTATTCTCTATGTGTAAGATTGTTTGAACATATCTCATATGTTCTCTTCCGCAACAATCAAAGTTTTCTATGTGTAATTCTTGATTTCAAATCAATAAGAATTAAATTAAGTGAAAAACTGTGTGTATTGTATTTAACCCCCCCTTCTACAATACTTTGCTTATTTACTCACTGCTATTTGGGACCAACAATGCACCTGCGGCATAAGTCGCCCGCTTGCTCAACCAAGTGAACTCCAGTGGGTTACGCGACTTGTGCCGCGACTTCCACCCGCGACTAAGTCGCGTAACACACTGCCCAACAAATGCTTAGTCCACAATTTCCAATCCGACACCAAGCAACTAACATTGACGGAAATGGCAATTAAGCATATAATTTCTACTTTGATAAACACATATACATAAGGTTAACAAGGCCTCATACTTACCTGAAATTCCGGATGTTACAGTATGACACCAAATTTGGTGTTTTTTTCTTGAAAAAAAATTGACACTGCAAAATGTTTTGGTGTTTGGAGTATGGTTGGATTTCACCATACTGCAAATCACCATATTTGCAGTATGGTTGGAGATGCTCTAAGTAACGTGGAAAAATTAAAAGGGAATTAACATTAAATTAGACTTATTGGGTTTGTTTTAAATTTAAGTTAATAACAAGCTTATTAACTTAATTTAATATTGGACCCATAAAAGATTTAGAAGGGAAAATTGTTAAAAGCCCAAGAGAGCTCTAGGGTTTATTTATATAAGGATATCAAATAAACCCATTAGGTTTAACCTAATCTCTCCTCCTCTCTCTCTCAAATCAGCGCCCCCTCCTTGCTCTTTCTAAGTTTTTCCCGTTTGATCTTCTACCTTGGTTCTTGGTTAATCGAGGCTCTAAGATCGTTACTAAGGAGGACTAGCATCCGGTGGTGATCAAGGAAGTGTAGTGTGGACTACTTTAGAGGTATTCACCATTGAATACTTGGTCTCAAAGGAACACACAAGCGGATCCATCTCGTCTACGAATCTCGCTAAAAAGGTATATCCTTATTTGTATTTTTCGCTTAATCATATTGGCAATACGTTGATTCCTATTGGTGATTTTTTTCTGCTGCGTGTATATATAAATGTTATATTTGTGTTTTTACTTTAATCACCAACAGTGGTATCAGAGCCACCGTATGTGCCATATGATTAGCGCGTATATGTAAAAGTGGCTAAAAACGTTTTCTTTTCCTTATCCTTGTGGATCGAATTTTTTTTTTGCCACAAATTGCATATACTAATCGTAGATTAATTATTGTAGTTTTTCTTCGATTCGTTGGCTTGCTTTCCTTTTGTTTTATTGTAAGTGTTTAAGATCCATGGTAAAAACATTCATTTTTTTTCTATGGACCAAGCCAACACTTTTATGTTTTGTGTTGATGTGCAAAACCGATGAAAACCGTGACCGTTTGTGTGCTTTGTTTCTTTGTTTATCGAGGTTTTGGATTGTAATAGTTTAGATTATTATTTCATTTGTTTTCACTTAGTTTAGTGTTAGAATAAATGTATTTAGTCAAATAATTGTAACCGTTGCTTGGAATGGAATGGCGGCAAAGTTAAAGACGAAAAGCAAATTTCGTAGTTGTTGGACAGCCGGTACGAAAAATGGATTTATCGGAGTTTCGCACCTTGGAATGAGCTGATTCTTGATGCTGGAGTTGCGTATCGCATAGGAGAACAACTTTACAGAAGGATGTTTCGGTTGGGGAAGACTCCTTGCATGTCGTTTCGGGCCCCGAAACTGCTGCGTTTTTCCGGACAGTTTTGATGTTCGGATTTTAATGTGGGTTCTACTTGCTCTTGATGGTCTTGGAACAAGTGGGAGCCCATTAAGGGTTTATGTTGTCCCGTCCTTAGTTGCCCTCCTGGTCCGTTGTGATGACTCACGAGATCAAGCATAAGTTTTCTCATTGGTTGAGGTTTTACGCATATTGGTTGTGTGTTTTATTTTATATTGCGTTGTTATGTATGTCTCGGATGTTATAACTTGCAAATGGGTTTTTCAAACCTAAAATTAAACACATACCATTTTTTTAAATTAAATCATTAGTTTTGGTTAATACATAGTTTTGAATTGGATTTAAAACTTAAAACTATTGTTTTATATAAATAACGTTTAAAAGGGTTTTATCGGTTATTTAATTTATGTAATGTCAAATGGACATCTCGACACACATAAAATAAAACAAATTAATCGTTAAGAATTGTTTTTAACTTATGCTAAGAATGAAGAATGCATGCTTCTTTCGTACATTTTTTTTGCGTATCAAAATATCATACCCGTCACAATTTTAAGTCATGTCGTCCAATTGGATTGAAATCACTCGCCATTACCTTTTGCCTATGCGTGAGACCTAGGTTGAATTGTAATCCCGAGGTGATTATAATCTATGCGTGAGACCTAGATCCATTTTCACATGATTTCAAATTGGATGACTTAATCGAGTTAAGCAGGTGAGACCTTGACGCGAGGCAAGGATGGGACTAAACATGTCAGCTTGACACTAGTTGCTCGGCCACTAGATGCCATGGGTCCCATAAGGATCTAAGAATTGCACTAGTAATGCAATTGGTGAACGTCACCTACCTATTGAATCTATCATTGCTAGCAGATCAACTGATGTAATGATAGAACCTCAATGAGGATCTTAGCCTTTTTCGAAAAAATTAAAATTAAAATTAGGTAGTAGATTTAAAGAAAAAGGATTAATTATTGAAAATACTAAATCTTGAACTTTGTATGTTTGTAGATGACAACAACCAACAATCAAACCCTAAGCAACTCAACGATCAGGTCAGTTCTTGAAAAAGAGAAACTGACAGGTATCAACTTTATCGACTGGTATCGAAATCTGAGGATTGTCCTCAGGGATGAAAATAAGTTGATGCATCTAGAAGAGGCCTTACCTGAGGCACCTCCTGCCACTGCTTCTGCTGCAGTTCGTGCAGCCTACATACGTAGGTTTAACGAGCAACAAGAAGTAGATGCTCTTATGCTGGTGAGCATGACACCCGAGATCCAAAAGAACTTGGAGGAACTCACAGCTTTTGAGATGCTACGAGAGTTGAAAACCATGTTTCAACAACAAGCATAACAGGAACTGTTTGAAACAGTCAAAGCATTCCACGCTTGTAAACAGGAGGATGGCCAGTCAGTTAGCGCTTACGTCTTGAAAATGAAAGGCTATCTTGACCAGATGTAGCGTCTTGGTTACCCCATGCCACAAGTTCTTGGAGTGATCTTGATTCTTACCTCACTCTCCAAGGACTACAATCAATTTGTTATGAACTATAACATGCATAGCATGGGGAAGACTATCTCTGAATTGCATGCTATGCTGAAACTTGCAGAGCAAGGTATGCCCAAGAAAGCTCCTGCTGTTCTAGCAATCAGGGCAGGTAAAATCCAGAAACCCAAACCGCAAGCACTGGGCAAGGGTCGTGGCAAGGGTAAGCATGTTTACAAACCCAAACCTAAGATTCCCCCACCTGCTAAAAAGGAGCATCCTGCAAAGGATGCCACATGTCATCACTGTGGAGTGATAGGCCACTGGAGGAGGAATTGTCCTGCCTACCTGACAGAGTTGAAGAAGAACAAAGCTACCCCGGCTAGCACATCAGGTATCTTCACTATAGAACTCTATGCTTTTCCTAATAAATCCTGGGTTTATGACACCGGTTGTGGAACTCACATTTGTAATAATGTGCAGGGACTAAGGAGAAGGAGAAAGCTAAACAAAGGAGCTTTGGACCTGTACGTAGGCAATGGAATGCGTGCAACTGTTGAAGCTATAGGGAGCTATGATCTTATCCTCCCTAATGGATTGATCATTGTTTTAGACAATTGTCATTATGCACCCACTATTACTAGAGGTATTGTTTCGCCTTTTCGTTTGAAGGATAACGGTTTTATTAATACTTTTACGGATTATGGTATTTCGGTTTCTAAAGATAATATATTTTATTTTAATGTTATTCCTCGTGATGGTATTTGTGAAATTGACATGCATGGTCTTGTTTCAAACGATAGTTCTATATATACATGTAGCACTAAAAAATCCAAACGTAATTTGGATTCAACTTACCTATGTCACTATCGTCTTTGCCACATAAGCAAGAAGCGCATTATAAAGCTGCAACACGATGGGCTTCTAAAGTCAACTGGCGATGAGTCATTTGAAAAATGCCTCTCTTGCGTATCTGGGAAGATGACAAGAAAACCTTTCTCCCATATAGGTGAAAGAGCTAAAGATCTACTTGGACTCATACATACTGATGTATGTGGCCCATTTAGAACTGTGTCTAGGAAAGATGCTAGCTACTTCATCACTTTCATTGATGATTCCAGTCGCTATGGTTATGTTTACTTGATTAAACATAAACATGAAGCCTTTGAAACATTCAAAGCCTTTCAAAATGAAGTAGATAATCAACTCGGCAAGACTATTAAGGCTCTCCGATCTGATCGAGGAGGAGAGTACATGAGTCAAGAGTTTTTATATCATCTGACTAAGTGTGGGATTGTCTCACAATTCACTTCTCCATACACTCCACAACATAATGGTGTGTCTGAAAGGAGAAATCAAACTTTGCTAGACATGGTTCGATCAATGATGAGTCTAACTACTTTGCCACTATCCTTTTGGGGTTGTGCTCAAAAGTGTGTTGCTCGCATACTCAATATGGTTCCGACCAAGAAGGTTGATAAGACTCCATATGAAATATGGCACGGGAAAGTCCCTAATATGTCTTACTTGAAGGTCTGGGGTTGTGAGGCTCTCGTGAAACGAGACACACCGAACAAACTTGAGCCTAGATCTATCAAATGTATCTTCGTAGGGTACCCAAAGACAACAATGGGTTACTATTTCTACTACCCACCCAAAAACAAAATATTTGTTGCTCGGTATGCTAAGTTTCTTGAGAACAGTATCATTTTACAAGAAGCAAGTGGGAGCACTGTAGACCTTGACGAGATTCAAAGCGAAGATGCACAACCTTCTGGTAACACTAGTGAACATCACGCTGAGGCTAAAAGTACAGATGATGAACCACAGAATGATGTAATTCCCATTCGTAGATCTGCAAGGACACCTCGAGCACCTAAACGATATAGTTTTGTGTCGATACTGAGGAGCAGAATTTGGGGATCATGGTGAGCCCTCTAACTATCAAGCGACATTGTTGGATCCAGATTCTGATAAATGGCTTGAAGCTATGAATGCTGAAATGCAATCCATGAAAGATAACCAAGTCTGGAACTTTGTTGATCTTCCTCAGAACAACAAGACTGTCGGGAGAAAGTGGATCTTCAAGAAGAAGACCGACATGGATGGCAATGTACACACCTATAAAGCTCGTTTGGTAGCAAAAGGTTACACTCAAACCTACGGGGTTGACTATGAAGAAACCTTCTCGCCTGTTGCTAACGTTAAAGCTATTAGGATTCTTATAGCCATAGCAGCGTATTATGACTATGAGATTTGGCAAATGGATGTCAAAATCGCTTTCTTGAACGGTCACCTTAATGAAGATGTCTATATGGTGCAACCTAAGGGTTTTGTGAGTCCGAAACATCCCAATAAAGTATGCAAGCTTCAAAGATCCATTTATGGACTGAAGCAAGCATCCAGAAGCTGGAATAAAAGGTTCGATGAGGAAATCAAAATGTATGGTTTCACCCAAAACCTTGATGAGCCATGTGTATATATGAGAGCTAGTGGGAGCATTATCGTTTTTCTAATCTTATATGTTGATGACATATTACTCATGGGGAACAATATTCCAATGCTACAAGATGTCAAATACTGGCTTGGAAAATGCTTTGCCATGAAAGATTTAGGTGAAGTGGCGTACATCCTAAGAATCAAGATCTATAGGGATAGATCGAAGCGGTTAATTGGTTTAAGTCAAAGTGCATACATTGACAAAATTCTAAAACGGTTCAGAATGGATGCTTCCAAACGTGGAAAACTTCCAATGCAACACAATGTAAACTTGAGTAAGACTCAGGGACCCTCCACACCTGATGAGGTGAAGCGGATGAAGGGAATCCCTATGCTTCGGTTGTGGGATCCATCATGTATGCAGTAAGGTGCACTAGACCTGATGTAGCGTTCTCTTAGAACCTTACGAGTAGATACCAACAAAATCCAGGAGAGAGTCACTGGACTGCTGTTAAGAACATATTGAAGTATCTTCGAAATACTAGAGATATGTTCCTTGTTTATGGTGGTGATACATAAAGAGAGCTCAGTGTTACTTGCTACACTGATGCTGGTTTCGAAACAGATCGAGATGACACTCGATCTCAGACTGGATTCGTTTTCGTCATGAACAGAGGCGCCGTTGACTAGAAGAGTGCTAAGCAAAACACTATTGTGATGTCTTCTACAGAAGCTGAATACATAACTGCTTTCGAAGCTGCAATGGAGGCTGTTTGAATACGAAATTTCATTTATGGGCTTGGGGTTGTCCCCAGTAATGAAAGACCCATAGATATGTACTGCGATAATTCTGGTGCCATTATCATAGCTAACGAACCTAGAGTTCAAAAGGGAGTCAGAACTTTCGCAGGAAGATTCACTACATTCGAGAGGTTATCGAGATGGGTGAAATTCGTCTTCTCAAAGTTCACACAGATGACAACTTAGCTGATCCCTTTACGAAACCAATGTCTTGTACCAAACATATCGAACATGATAGGAACATTGGACTTCGACCAACTAGTAGTCTCATGTAGATCTGTTTTAGTATTTGAATAATTGGAACATTGAACAATTTTTATTACAATGAATTGATGTACTAGGTATGGTCGTTTTCATTTATATCAACTGTGTTCTATATTTGCATGTTTAATCCATGAATAAATTATTTGTTCTAAATTGTCCATTGTCAGTTGATGATACGGGAGTATCATCGAGTTAAGGCAAATGTGAGCGTATTGGTGATGATGCTACCAAAATCACATATTGTTCATTGGTTATGAACATTGGACTGACCCAACCTACGAGAGTTCACTGCATGGATCAATGTCACCAGTGAATCTCACAGATGGTTATATCACTCGTCCTTAGACTTGAGATGCAAGCAGGTTTTGTGTGGGTGGAATGTCAGTCTTTGAAATGGTTAAACGCTGTCCTGAATAAGGCTGTTATAAAAATCATCTTCAGGAGTGATATGAAGCACATGACAGACACGTGCAGTCAAAATGGGATTTGTTCCTCTACAGATAATAGAGTTAGATACTACTGGGCCCCTCGATGAATTGAATAGATGTTTGTACAGCCATACCCATATTTAATTAAGATAATGCTTGATTAATTTGGTAATCTAATTCAACAAACAGATCGAGAAACAGAATCGTTGAACAATTAGAATGACATATGATCCATGTCTAGTATTCAACAAGGTATCTGTAACAAAGGGATGATTGATTTAATAAACCATTTAAAATGAGACGTTTAAGAAACTAACCTCATATGTCTCTAGGGGCATTGGCGTGTTGTTAGACGCTAACCTTTACCTGTATGATTACTTGTTATTATGACGTGTGCAAGTGGGAGCTGTTGGAATATGCTCGTGTCATAATAGATAATTATATGGCTAGACACACGTGGGGCCTATAGGGTCACACACATATACACTGAGATACCATTTAATATAATGTAATTATTGTATTTACATTATATAGCCTAAGTAACGTGGGGAAGTTAAAAGGGCATTAACATTAAATTAGACTTATTGGGTTTGTATTAAATTTAAGTTAATAGCAAACCCATTAACTTAATTTAATACTGGACCCATAAAAGATTTAGAAGATAAAATTGTTAAAAGCCCAAGAGAGCTCTAGGGTTTATTTATATAAGGATATCAAATAAATCCATTAGGTTTAACCCAATCTCTCCTCCTCTCTCTCTCAAATCGCCCCCCTTGCTCTCTCTAAGTTTTTCCCGTTTGATCTTCTACCTTGGTTCTTGGTTAATCGAGGCTCTAAGATCGTTACTAAGGAGGACTAGCATCCGGTGGTGATCAAGGAAGTGTAGTGTGGACTACTTTAAAGGTATTCACCATTGAATACTTGGTCTCAAAGGAACACACAAGCGGATCCATCTCGTTTACGAATCTCGCTAAAAAGGTATATCCTTATTTGTATTTTTCGCTTAATCATATTGGCAATACGTTGATTCCTATTGGTATTTTTTTTCCGCTGCGTATATATATAAATGTTATATTTATGTTTTTTCTTTAATCACCAACACTATTAGATACGAGTATCAACCAGTAGTTGATTACCGGTTTAAAACTTTATTAATCAAGTTCTAAGGTCACACGGTTAAAATGTTGGCATATGCAAAACAAAATAGTGGAAACCAAATGCTAAAATAAGAGCACGACCTGATTTTAACACTGACTTATAGCATTACTGCAACCATAGAGGGCTCGAATGGTGGTAGCTGATGGAGCAATACTGCGTATCACCATTCCAATAAGATGGTCTACCTCAAATCAACCAAATTAAAACTTAAAATCAAGTATCGAATGCTATCGTATTATAACTTTTGATATTAATCTACGTTTTATCTTATTACTTTTTGTTGAAATTTTGAAACCATCATTATGGTTCAACTTAAAATATTTCATCATCAGAATGCTTCATTTGGAAACCCATAGAAAGCAAAACTCGCAATACCCTATATATAAAAGTGTCATCTCTTATAAGATAATAATCTCATTAGAGATTATATGGTTGTGGTCACGGCACAAATGCGTAATGTTTGTGTGCATTAATTATTGTAGTTAGTTATGAGTATTTATTTTGTTAAAAACTTACTTTTTATTATCCAACTCTAAGGTGTCGTTTGTTTTTTAAGAGGTCTGAAGTCTTATTTTAGTTACGATTAATAAGAGATGATGTGTAAAAATGTCTGAATGATTCAGACTTAAGAGTCATTAAGAGGTTTTTAAAAAAAACAAACAACCCCTAATTCATTTTGGTTGATAATTCATTTTGTTTTCATTTCTCTGAATTTAGTACGAGGAATTGTTGCAATAAAATCAAAATTAAACCGAACTTTAATAAATTCTCCAAACCTATCTTCATTCTCCATATTTTGGGGGTCATAAAAAAAAATTATTGCAATAGTTTTGTCTTTCACCCAATGAATTCTTTATATTCTTTGTTCGCTTCCCAACAAAAAAACCCTCCAATGAATGTTTAAAGTTTATTGTCGTATTAAATAAATTTGATATATTATATTAAATACTGGAATATCTGAAACGGTTGTAATTGAATGTAAATTTTCTTTAAATTTTGACTTTTATTTCTCTATTTTAGATAAATTATTCCAAATTTATTGGAGATACTCTTAATTTGCACATTGAGTCTTTACGGAAGGTATTATGTGTTTGTCGGCATTTGAGTGAACTTTAATCAATTAATTAACAACTTCACATTTTTCGTAAACCAGTCAAATTAAAGTTACATTTTTTTTTTGTGAGAACTGAAGTATGCAATTATTTTAAATGATAATGAAAGCGTTTTAAATGAGAATTCTACACATTGATTCAAATGTCTGGTTTGCGTAGCTTAAAAACTTAAACCAATATAAGCATAGTTGCTTGTAAAGTGTGAGCAACAAATCATACAGACATTTATATATTGTAAACTACCACATCACCACCCCCACTAGATCGACCACACTTCCACTGCCACCACCATCGCCACCGTGCCAGCACCATACCCTACACCTTTACTTCTGCCACGCCCTTGTATAAAATTTGACATTACTAAAAGTCAAAATTAGCTGTATATTAGTTGTTCGAGTCATGGTTATAAGAAATGAATTAATATTTTTACTGTTTTATCTTTGATGTCTCAAGAAATTCTTTTGGATGCTTAATTGATGAACATTTTTGTAGACTCCAAATCTCATATTGGGTTGGTTTGATATGGAGATTAAGCGAAATTTTGATGTTGGTATGGTTTAAGTACATGATTCGAAATTTCTTTCTTAGTGATGATATGATCTATAAGTTTGACTCTTTGTAGAGTAAAACTATTTGTCAATCATATTAATGTGAAAATTAGAGAGATAAATTAGTTTCCTTGAATGAGGAAAAAATAAACTTGACCTCCTACTTGTACATAGAAGCATAAACAAAACCATATGACTAAAAGAGACTAAACAAATTAGTACATAAAAACTAAACTAACAAAATCAGTACATAAGAAAAAAAAATGTCATTTCTTTCGCCTTTAATATACATAGATTCGATAATGATAATGATGATGGAGTAACTAGAAGGTAGGTTGGTTGTCATAGTTGTACATGATGGAATCTATTGCAAATCACAAATTAAAAAAAAGGGAGAAATGAATCAAAATATTCGATTTAATCAAGAAAATATAAGAAAATGATAATTCTAAATGGAAAAAAATCATCTACATGTATAAATCTCATGATATCGTGTATAAATTGTCAAACTAAAGTCAACTCGGTAATTTAGAGGTTCGTATTGTATATATCAACCTATAGATACAAAAAACAATCATTGTTAATGTGTGTATATGTATATCTGTAACTCTTCATTTTCCGAAAGTACGTAAATATACTCTAAAGTTCGATTATAAATACATGCATGTGTATTGGATAATTGATTTTATATTTATTTATTTTATCCACTCATTTAAGTTTAAAAAGTAAACGATGTTTAGAGATTAGAAGATGGAGACATTGAAATGATTAAAAGGAAAAAAGAAATAGCAATAATTGAAAATACTTAAAAGAGATTAAAAATGTATAACCAAAGAAATCATCATTACTATAAATCATCTTCAAACTTTTATATATCGTTATATAATAATCTGAAAAATGCAAATAGGATTAAAACAAGGGTGATTCTAACTACACCCTAGTCTAGGTGCCATTTACACCCTAGTCTAGAGAGGTTGTGAGGAGGAAAGGAGGTAATAAGTGCACAATTTTTCGATCCAGTTATACCATATGCACCCTAGACTAGGGTGCATATAGCAACACCCATAAAACAAAACATGTTATGTATCAAATTTTAATTTTGAGCATTTTTAACATATTATTCAAAGAATCAAATTTTTAAAAAAATTATAATTAATTTATTTTAAAGATTGCAACATTAAGTACATTATTAAAATATTTAATAAAATAAATAAAATATTATTTCTCTCTGTTAAACATGTAATTTCATTGATTTTCATTTGTAGGAAAATAAAATATCATTTTTCTCTCATATTTTCTCTATTTAGTAGAATCTGTTCAAATAAAAAACTAGCCAAAATTTCCATTTTGAAGAATCTATTGAAGATGTTGTAAGAAACCCACTTTCAAAAGCTATATGGGTTCGAAAACGTACTATGTTTTTTCACGTAATTAAGGGAACATGTTGTCTTTAATGCAATTAAAAAAGATATTGTTATATTTTAAATAACAAGAGAATGTATTATAATTTTGTAAAGAAAAAATGGTTCTTTATTTTTTTTTAGTAAACCTTCTTATGTAAGATGTCATGGTATGGTATGTACCAAGATAAGCTTTTGAATGTTTCCAAAATAAAAACCAAAACAAAATACGGTAAATTTATATCTATATCTATACTATATTATAAAGATGACATAAAAAACTCTTAAAAACAAGTCTTAAAGTTTAATGTACCGTTATTTAATGTTAATTACTTAAAAAGCAACCATAAAAGCTGTATGTACTACATTTAATGTTATTCATTAATTTTCAATAATTATCTCTAACCATTTTAACTCTCCTAAAATAACTCTCATCATATTTTAGATATAAAAAATCTAAAATATAACTAAAAAATCTTACAGAATATTTTATAAAAAAAATATATTATTAAACAAAAATAAATTACATTATATTATATTATTAAGTCTAAATTAAACAAATTTATATAAAAAAATCATTAGCACTATCTCACAACCATCCAAAATCGTAATGTAAATCGACAAAAAACAGAAAATAAAATGAAACATTAAAATCGTGATGTATCTAGCTGTATTGCGTGAATACACTTCTAGTTTTGATACAATTTGTCCTTTAAAAAAATATACATCTCTACAATATATATAAAACATTTACGATCCTTTCTTCCGTTACAATAAACCAAAACATTAAACTTGATATTAATAATCAATCACCTGTCAATAAGGTTGTAGCCCAGTGGCCGGTAACATCCTGGGAGGGTAAGGGGTGAAAGCCTTACTACCTGGGTTCGAGTCCCGTGGTGATCAACTTGAGACATCCGATTCAAGCGGGTCCTTTGGGCCGGGTCTGGATCGAGAGAGGGAATTAGTGGGTGGCACCCTTAAGTGGGAGCCTGATACCTCCTGAAAGCGTAGCCCGGTGGGTGAAAACTTTCGAAAACTGACTTTCAAAAATAAAATAAATAAATAATCAATCACCTAAAACATCTTTTAACAAATCAAAGTTATATATATAAATCAGACAAATTCTCATTCTTCGAATAACTAGACATGTTACTAGAGACGTTTTTTATCTAAATTTTTTTAACATTGAATATTAATTAATCATCAGATCAGTTATCAATTGATACAAGAAAAGAATAAACAAATGTCTCCATCATTGAAATATGACCATACATACATGTTAGTTGTTTGGAAGAAGAAAAGATGTGTAGGTTATAGTAATCACATGATGAGCTTTGGGTGCTCTTAAATCCAACCATGCATTACACTAGCTACTAACTAATTTTAAATTATATATATATATATATATTGAAAATACATATAATTGTTTTTAGTTTTTCAAAATAAATGTAATTCTTTATTTCTTCTAAAAAAGTATTTAAGGGGTCGTTAATTAAACGATCCGGTAAGTGTTTACTGGTTCACTTTACCTTATCGGATGAAGATGATAGAAATTGAGAATCTTACCCGGTAAGAGCGATGACATAAACCGAGAGTCTTACCCGTTAAGTGAGAGTGACGACTCTTACCAAGTAAACGTTTACCGGATAAAAATGTTGCATACAATGTCGTTTTAATGAATTAAAATCTTACCCGTTAAGTTAAGTGAAAATGTTAACTATAACTGATGAGCGCTTATCAGATAAGCGTTAGATAAACGACTCCTAAATAGAAAATGCTTGTTTAATAATCAAATATTTAAAGCATTCAGTAATAATCCAAAAGTGAATTTAGATTAAAAAAATGAGTTTTATAATCAAATATCTGTCACAACTTTTGTTAAAAAGCAAGTTTGGAAAATAATTCATTTTTTGATATTTGTATATAAAATCAAACTTTATATACTTTTGAAAATAAAATAAATAATAAAACAAATAAATAAAATAAAAAGAAGCTTTTGATTCATTGTATATTGTTAAAGGGCCACAAGTTTTAGAGATAGATATGGCCTATGGGTCACAAAGATATTGCCCTTCTCCAAAGTAGATTTAGTTTGAATTTAAAGAACAAACTAGTCAACCCCAACTAAAAAGATTGACCAATAGAAAATAGTGCAAATTACATAATTAGTCCCTATATGAATTAGGGGTGCTCATGGGTTGGGTTGATCAGGTTGAAAGTTTTTTAACAACTCAACTCAATATAGGCGGTTTGAAAATTTTACAACCCAACCCAACCCAGTCAAAAGTACAACCCAACCCAACCCAAAACGTTCGGGTTGATCGGGTTGGTCGGGTTGTGTTAAAACAAGATGAAATCAAATTTAGAAATATAAAAATAAAGAAAACATTTCTTTGAAATACAACTGAATGACCGATAATTCATGAGAGTATGTATGTTCAACAAAAATATTACGATATTATATATAAAAATGTCTAAACCAAATGATAATATGTCAATCAACAACAATCATTTTAGACGTCTCCAACCCTGATGTTTTCGCTTTCTTGGCCTTGAGGTTGGTCGTGATCATCAACCATTTGGTACAACTTATCCATACTTCTTAAATCTTAAATATATCACATTTAGTTAATTTTTTAGTTTGCACATATATATATATATATATATATATATATATATATATATATATATGTGTGTGTGTGTGTGTGTGTTTACATTTACTAAACATATATACAAAGGAGTTATATAGAGATGAATAATAGATTGAGAATATATGTAAATGAAGAGGGTACGCAATAGTGTAATTGTCTAATTTACATATTAATAGAGACTTAATAATCATATTAAATCCACAAAATAAAATGACCGGGTTCATCGGGTTGGGTTGGGTTCAAATTAAAGTAACCCGATATCAACCCAATACCTACGGTTTGATGATTTTACAACTCGATTAGACATCGGGTTGCTTCGGTTTGAGTTATTTCATGTTGGGTTGGGTTGGGTTGGGTTGGTCGGATTGATCGGGTTTTTGAGCACCCCTACACGACAGGGGTGTATGGATTGGTTTATTGGATACCTAACCTTGAAGTTTATGAATAGAGTTTTTGTGGTTTGATTTATGTTGCAGCGTGGGTCTTTTGTTATAACTTCGTGAAAAAAGTTATGTTAAGTCAATGGATTTTAAGTGTTATTAACCATTAACTGAAAATTCATTTCAAAATACTCAATTAGGGGGCGTTTGGTTCGCTGGATTCCGCCGGAATCTAATGGAATTGGAATGGTCAATTCCATTGACGAAATTCCATCCTGCTGTTTGATTACCAATGGAATGGAATTGAATTCCATGAATTTCTTTAATCATGGATTTGGTCATTCCTTCTTAAAATAGATGAAATTGAATTCCATTCCATCAGATTTTCTCAAAATGACACAAATACCCTCCTTACCTTTTCTAAAAACCCTAGTCGCTTCTAAAAACCCTCTCTCTCTCCTCTCTCTTCTCTCTCTCTCTCTCCTTTCTCTCTCTCCTCTCTCTCTCTCTTCTCTCTCTCCTCTCTATCTATCTCCTATCTTTATCTCTCTCCTCTCTCTCCTTCTCTCTACCCGCTCCCTCTCTCACAATCTCTCTCTCCTCTCTCCCCTCTCTCCCTCTCGACATTTAAAAAAATAAAAATAAAAGAAAGGAGTTTTTTGTCATTTTTCAGAATTTCATTCTAATTCCTTTGCAAACCAAACAGACATATTCCAATTCATTTGACTGATTACATTCCATTTCTGCCAACCAAACATTTGGTCAAACCTGATAACATTCCATTCCAATTCCTTCCAGATTCCAATTTCTTAGACAAATTCCATTCATTCAGAAATCATTATGTGAACCAAACACCCCCTTAATATGTCACCTTTTTTCATCTATATACCTTTTTTTTGGTAACCGTGGGTTTCCCGGCCAGCTTACGCGCACCAACTAATCCTCGGGCGACCACGAATGGCCTGGTGTAACAACCCAAAATTCATACCAAACATAGCATAAAATTCAAACCATTATTCATGAGTTACAATCATAAAATAGGAATTTAAACAGCGGAAGTCTTTACTACAACCGAGAGTTTCTAAATGAAATATAGTCTAAAATAGCTCTTCGGCAACTTCTAAAACTATAAACCTTCTCTTTTCCCTTTCCCGAAGCATTACCCGCGCCCTTTCCTGAAAATGGTTTTTCAGATATATAAAAAAAATTGAGAGTTAGACCGAAAAGGTCTAGTGAATTCCTGATAACGAAAATAAAATTTACGGAGTGTAAAAATTAAATAGATTAGGAAAAACGGCACACTCCACGTTTTAACATAATCCGATAAAACACTAAAAAGACTGAATTTGTCCTACACCCCAAACGGGAAAAACACAATGATCAATTGTGTTTCATGTTACCGCTACCATATACGCATCCACGATCGGGGCCCAAGCAGACTCCCCTCTCGTATTGGGGCCCAAGCCGACTCCTCGTTCACACCGGGGCCCAAGCAGACTCCCCAGTCCATATATGAAGGAAACAAATTCCATCCATAATGGTGGTGTGAAATTTCCGTAATCGTCCCGAACTCGACTTTCTCATGACAAAAATTTTTACACAAGAGCTCACATACATAATATTCATATAAATCGATCAAATCATAAAACCCAAGTACAAGAATAATTACCACATCAGATAATCCAAAATTTACAATTCTAAATGCAGTACAAAATATTCATAGATAGTTGTGGAGTTAAGGGGTTAGGAACTCACCTGGTGGTCTCTTAGATAACACTGCTTCCTGATAAAATAAGAAAATGAGAGGGGTAACCGAATTACTCAAGGTTATACTCAGATATAAGTCACTTACTTAATCAAGAAATACTAGAACCCAGTCCCTACTCAACCTGACTCCCCAACCGGGGCTCCCCCTTCGATCGACTGGTAAGCATAAGACCGGGGTCTCCCCCTTTTCGTATCGACCGGTAGACATAAGACCGGGTTCTCCCCCTTTCGGTCGATCGGTAAACATAAGACTGGGGTCTTCCCCTTTCGGTCGATCGGTAGACATAAGACCGGGGTCTCCCCCTTTCGGTCGATCGGTAGACATAAGACCGGTGATAGGCGGGTTTACACCCCCTAATCTAACCGCAAGTGTACGGGTCGAATCAAATAATATGTACTTGGAAGTACGAGTATCGAACCAAGGGAACCAGGAACTGAGTATCACAATGACTATATTCACTATTAACTGAACGATCCAAAAGATTGAATTTTTGATGATTAACTAATAACTAAATTAATAAAAAAAACTCTACAGTAAAGGCGAGAATAAAGTTGGAAACTTTTTCGGGAAGAAAACAGTTGAGGGTTGGAAATCCTATGGTTTCCACTAATGAACAATGTTCATGAAAATAATTATCAGTTAAACCCTTTTATCAAAATCTAATCTGTAAAATCATCGTTGTTCTTTCTCAAGCAACAACGGATTTTATTTTGAAATCACAAGTCTCGTCTCTCGATCTTAACACATGAATTCAAAACACATTAAGTTCCAGATTATTATGATACTAAGGTTTAGTTGGTATATCTCTATCCAATTTCTCACCTTAGGCATATAATTATAGTTCTTGTTAACAATTAATTCTCTCGAATTTAATTTACAACGAACAAACCAGATGAAAGTTGATCAGACTCACAAAAGCATTAAAACCCAAATCACATGCTTCATTAGTTAGGAAAAACTGATAAAAACTCCCAATCACATGTTCACAAGCTTAAACCATAATCAAACCAACCCCCAACATCTAAAGATTAGTTCATGTCGGGGGTATTAAACAAGAAAATACTAGAAGAATTCATAGATCTAAGAAAAGTTCTCTCAAACATCAAAGATTGAAAAACTCCCTTTTGAATGTGTAATACCAACGAAGAATTGGAAGAATTCGTGTAAGAATCGTGACCAAAGATGTTTCCAAGCTTCAATCTTGTGTTCTCCTCTTGCAAAAATCGCCCCAAGTATGTCTCCTTGCCTCCTCCCGTCGCTAAGTTGATAATAGAATGATCAGTCCCCCAAAACCCTAAGAGATAGTCATTAAAAACGTCCAACACCTTCTCGTGGGTTGATCCGTAGGTTAGTTTCAGCAACTCACGAAGAAAGGTACCCTAATTTTCATTCTGGTAGCTTGCTCCGTGGGTTCAGCTTCAGCAACCTACATCAAAAGGTACTTCAGCCACTGATTTTTGCTTACAATTGGGCTTGAAAAATCCTTCTTAACTTCACTTTTTCATCGGCCACTTCTCGGGTTTGGAACTTGACGTACGTTATGCTCGATTATCGTTCGGAAAAGTACTTTTCACCTTCATTCTTGGCTATCTCATAACATGATGCATAATCCTGAAACACTTGATTTAAATTATAAAACTCTGCTAATTTCACTTGGAATTAAGCACTTTTACCCGGTTAATGATATAAAAATAACACCATAAATTAGTGTTATCAACAACCCCAAACCGAGCGTTGCTTGTCCCCAAGCAAATTAGCGTCAGTAAAACACAAACTTAAACCAAACATGCAATTATAAATGAACCGGACCACGGGTATATCTATCGGTTAGCAATCATGGGTGTCAAGCAATAAAAATTTAAGTGGATGAAACAACCGGTATTCATTATTCAACAAAGGTATTAGAGTCATGAACATTGAAAATCGAACTAAGAACAGCGACACCGTACCTAATCACAACCAAGTCCTCACACTTTCGGGGAGGATTTCGCCTCGACCCTACCTCACGGGATACTCTCTTTACGCTCAAACCCTAGGTTATTGCACATGTTGTTCATGTCTTTGGAGTTTATGTACAAAAATTCACAAGATATTAGCATGAACAACTAAACAAGAAAAACGCACAAATGTCCAAAGAAGTGATCTCAGAAGGAATCAAGTAACAAGACTAGGACTATTTGTGTTATTCTGTCTATCCTCCCACACTTTCCAAAAGATCATCCGGGTCTTTGTAAAGGTTGTAATGGGGCTAGGCTTATGGCTAGGAAAAGAAGGTAAACGGATCAAAATCCTCAATGTGGCATTGAATGAACAACTAGTTTCAATCCATTCTTCCTGGCGAGTTTCCTTCTTTTCACTTTAAATCCCACGTTGTTCCTTTACATTGGTGTTTCTTTTCACACCCTTTTCTCTTTTTCTTTTTCTTTCTTTCTCTCTTTTTTTTAGCCTTTATTATTGCAGCTGCTGATTTTTTTTTATTTTTTTTTGCAGCTGTTAGACCCATTTTGGTCTTTTCGCTCTTTCTAGAACTGGCTTCAGTATCACTGTTGTTTTTTCCTACCCCTTTTCGTTGTTCCCTACCAGTTGTTCATTCATGACACACGTTCGGATGCGGTTAGGCTGACAATCAGACTGGGGTTAGATAAATGGGTTACAAATGAATTTAATCGTTGTATGGATGCAAAAGGGCTTAGGTGCACACAGTAGAAAGGTAAGCAAGATAAAATAATTACAAATTTAATTAATACGCAATGCCTGGAATCACCTCTTAAGGTCCGTAATTCAGATACGACAGAAGTAACACTTAATATCCTTATGGTCGTCTTTGTTACCCAATGCAATATTATAGTGAGATCTAACTATAATCACGATAAGGAATCTGAAAGGTGTATAAGATAAAAGTGTATAATTCTCTTGCAATAAATTGTACGTTATTGGGTTCAAATTTCTCTCGGGTGGTCTCCACTAATGTCCCCTATTCGTGCAATTTTCTGATTATTTTTAGGACTATATCTCCGCACGTAGATTCTCAGAACAATGTAAAGTTATCTAGATGCCTAGGTGTTTCATGAGTTCCGGTGTTCACAATCCTAAGAAAATAAGATTTATGATATGCTTGACAAACTTGTGATAATTACGCAATTAACATGCAATACCATAGAATACCCGATAGTATGCCCGAGTCTACAACCCCAAACCTTACCGGCACATTGTCCCCAATGTGCAAGTTTGGTTGAGTTTGCAATAAAGCTGTAGATGCAAAGAAACTTGACATAAATTGTATGCACATATAAGAGATAATAGAAGTCTTACCCGTGTCCGTGCTAGGTGATGTGAATAGTACGTCTACACGATTACAGTTATCCGAGTTCAAAATAATAGACGATACAAGTATCAAGTTCACAAAAATAACGAAGTCAAGAATGGGCGTCAAGCGGTACGCCGTGAGTCCGAACTTCTGTTATTTCGGCGATGACGTGGTCTAGCTTTTCTTCCGACCTGGAGAAGTATGGTGGTGTGGTGTGATATGGGTGATCAACTAGCTGCTGTGGCGGTGTTGATGGTGGCTCATCCTCGTCTGCGGCCTCTACCTCGTAGTCTATGTGCTCGTACTCTAGAATCTTCTTCCTCTCCATCTTGAGGGTGTGGTGGTAGTGGGTCGAGTTTCGGGGTGTTTCCTGCAATTCGGTGGAAGTATTAGTACACAGTGAGAATAGATGGTCACCCCAAACCTAGACCGTGGTCTAGGTTTACTCTTGGTAAAGACGGAAAGTGGGTCAAAGATTGACGACCCCAAACCCATGTTGGGATATAGGTTTGAATGATGTACAACCATCGACTTTGAAAGAGTATATGAGTTGGGTGACCAAGTGTGTGTGTGATTGGGAGGGATGCGAGGAACCCCAAACCTATATTGGGACATAGGTTTGTTTTTTGTAAAGGAAAGCTCATGCTCACAACCAGAAGCATACATGTAAAAACTAGAGCAAACGATGATGGGGGGAAAATAAAACATGACATTACTCATATTCACAATTATGCTCAAATAAATCACTTGATTGAGCACCCACCCCAATTCACATAAACCACTTTTGGCATGAATGTAAATTGAAGAGACAAGCATAATCATGACGGACAAGGTGGAATGAACACACATAATTTCCCATAAGATCAACATCTAGAATAATCCCACATGAGTAGTTTAGAATCCATCCTTAAGTGTGAGTAAAATCAATTATTAGCAAAGATGTAGAATGACGAGAGAAGTGTAGATAAAATAGTTAAATAAGCAATTAATTCTCTCCAATAATCCATAATCTTATGCCAATAATGAAACCCTAGACTCACCCACATTGTAATCACCTCTACTCACAAAAATTGCTCATATTATGAACACAAAATCATGGGAATAGCATATGTATAAATGCAATGGCAAGAGATTTAACACAATATCACACAAGATTACTATCTATAAAATTACCACATAAGGAGTATTAAAATTCCTATGTATGAGAGAAACTCATAACTAGCAACTAATATGTGACATCCCTAGAGAAATCTAGGTGAGAATGTGAGATAAAATAATATGCATCATTATCACAATCTCATTCCAACCACAATGCTAACCAAGAATGACACCCAAGAAGAACAATCCACCAAATAGTAACAAAACTCCTAAAAATTGAAGCAATCCCAAAATAAAAGTTATGGAGTGAGGTATTTGCTCAAACACCTTGAAACTTGAAGTTTTTCATAATATGTAACTTAAAATAGGAGAGTAACAATGTTTGAGCAACATCCAACTCCACCATTAAAAAAGTAAAGGGAAAGCATAGATAAGAAGAAGAAGAAGAAGTTGAGAGGCATACCTTGGATTGAATGAGATGAGATGCTAGTTGAGATTGAGAATGGAGCAAGAAATTGAGAAAACCCTAGCCTTGTGCCTTGAAGTCGATTAGAGAAGGAGAGTGAGAGAGGTGTCGATTGGGAAATTTTTGGGAGGAAAAAAGAATTTTAATCGGCTTAAGGGTTTTAGGCCCAAACTAATTAGGGTGGGTTGTGATGTGGGTTGGTGATGGTAACTCACGACAAAAGGGACAGGGAGGGCTGTGGTTTCGCTGGAAAACGAGAGGGAAAGGGGTCTCACGTGGGTTAAGGCGTGGGATGGAAGTGGGTAACTCACGAAGAAACCCACGTTAGGGGCTGATGGTTTTTGGTCGACGAGGGAAAAAGTGTAAGGGGGTGGGGTCGCGTGGGTTAGGCCGTAGGTTAGGGAGGGATAACTCACGAAGTAAGGGACGATAGGGGCTGTTTGGTCACTGGTTATCGAGAGAGATGGCAGAGGTTAACGTGGGTTAGCCCGTGGGATGGGGTAGTAACTCACGAAGGAACCCACGGTAGAGACTGTTTGTTTGGTGGAAAATCACCATTTTAATCACTATTTTAAACACCGTTTTAAACCTCTTTTTAAACCAGATTTAACCCCATTTCAAACCCTTTTAAACACCATTTTAAACCCAATATTAACCTGCTCATTATTATCTTTCCATCCCTTTTCTCGACTTCAAACGCATGGGACCAAAGGCTATCACCTCAACCGTTTGCTCCTCTCAATTTCCGTCTTTTCTCTCCAACTTTAACCCAAAATCAAAATACTTACCTTGGCATGCGGAAACTTCTCCGAATCGCGAGAGACGTACAACGAAAATAAATAAAACTCCTACGAGCATAAATTAAATAAAACAAAACCCACTAAAAACAAATAAAATATAATAAAATTAAAAAAACTACAACTAAAGAATTAAAACGTCACACCTAGTGGGTTGCCTCCCACCTAGCGCCTTAGTTAGGGTCGTGGCACGACCTTTTGTGGCTCTCAGTTTGGCTCGGTATCGCTTGCGGAACTAAAATGCCCACAAATACAACTTTTTCTGATTTTCCCCACATTCGTTTTCCCATCATCACCCATTTCTGATCCAATCGATCGCCTTTCCGGTTCAGCTCTATCTTCTACTCTTTTGAGGACATGGAAGGTTACCTTTTCATTAACAACTCTGAAAGTCATCACACCTTTTTCCATGTCTATCAAAGCCTTGCTTGTGGCTAAGAACGGTCTTCCCAAAATTAATGGCACATCAACATCTTCTTACACATCTAGAACTACGAAATCAACTGGAAAGTAAAACTTTCCGACCTTTATCAACACGTCTTCCACGATTACGTATGGATACTTCACTGATCTATCTGCAAGTTGGAGTGTCATGTTTGTTGGCTTCACTTCCCCCAAGCCAAGTTTCCTGAAAATGGATAAAGGTAACAAATTAATACTTGCTCCTAAGTCACATAACACTTTATCAAAATGAAAAACTACAATTTGCACAGGTATAGAGAAACTCCCTGGATCTTGAAGCTTCGGAGGAAGCTTATTTTGAATGATTGCACTGCACTCCTCGGTAAGTGCAATTGTTGCATGATCTTCAATCTTCCTCTTCTTGGACAAGATGTCTTTCATGAACTTGAGATATGTTGGCATTTGTGCAAGTGCCTCTGCAAATGGAATATTGATGTGTAGCTTCTTGAAAATGTCAAGAAATTTCTTGAACTGTTCCTTATCCTCGTGTGCCTTCAACCGATTCGGAAAAGGTAGCGGTGGCACATATGGGTTGACTATCGGCTTTGATGAAGGTGTTATACCTTTTTCCTTTGGCTCATTTAGATTAGCCACATCAGTAGTTACCCCCTCTTTCATCCCAACATCTTCATCCTCTATTTCTTTAGTCTCTATATGCTCTCGAGTAGGGTCCTTTATAAATTCCTTGCCACTCCTCAGATGAATGGCATTGCACTGTTCCCTCGGTTTTCTTTCAGTCTGACTGGGGAATTGACCCTGAGTGCGGGATTGTAGCGCTTCAGCTATCTGACCGATCTGTCTCTCTAAGATTTGGATGGAAGCTGTATTCTGATCAGTTGCCGCCTTTACTGTGCTCACGGTGGTTGTCAAAGTGCTTACAGATGAAGTACTCTCCTCGACAGTATTGTCCATCTTTGAGATGAACTTCATCAAAACATCTTCTAATCCCGGCTTCTTCTCTCTAGATTGTCCTTCATCAAGCCTTCTCTGATTATAACCTGGGGGACGATAAACATTATTAGCATGAGAAGAAGAATTAAAATTAGAACTGTTACCATATTGTTGTTGTTGTTGTTGTCCCATAGTCTCTCTCGGTTGATTTTGAGGTTGATTCCATGAGAGGTTGGGATGCCTCTTCCACCCTTCATTGTAGGTATGAGAGAATGGATCATTTCGAGGGCGATTGTTCCGATTTTGTAAGAATTGAACCTGTTCAGGTTCATGAGAAGCAGGGAACAAATCGGGAATGTCTCCCTCATAGTGATGTGCAGGTTGGATGGAAGCTCCTTTCAGCTGATTTGTGATGGCGGCCAGTTGGGCTTTTATTGCCTTTAGCTCATCATATTCTTGAACATTAGCTACACGTCTGGTATCGGATCGTGGAGTGGCATAGCTATGTTCAGCTAAATTCTCTATCAGTTCAACTGCCTCTTCATATGTTTTGTTCATTAAGGCACCACCCCCTGCTGCAGTAATATCATTCTTATACTGCGGGTGAAGTCCACCAAAGAAAGTCTGGATTATAACCCAGCCGTGTAACCCATGATGTGGACACTTTTTGAGCATGTCCTTATATCTTTCCCATGCCTCGTAGAGTGTCTCCTGGTCCCATTGAGCAAAGTGGGTTATTTCAGCCATTAACTGAGTTATTCTACCCGGTGGAAAGAATTTTTGTAAGAATGCGGCAGTCATGTCGGCCCAAGTGGTAATCTGACCATTGGGTAGGCTCTCTTCCCAAATTTGTGCCCTTCCCTTCAGTGAGAAGTTGAACAACCTCAGTTTAACAACATCGTCTGACACTCCGTTGATCTTAAATGTGTTACAGATCTTTTCGAATGAACGGAGACGTGCATGGGGGTCTTCTGTTGGTGCTCCACCAAACTGATTTTGTTGTAACATCTGGATTGTGCCATACCTTATCTCAAAGTTGTTCGCTGCTACTGCAGGGGCTTGAATACCTCTGTTAATAGCTGCCACGTTAGGATTGGCAAACGATCTCATCGGCACTCTTGCTGGTTCTTCCTCTCCCATTATATGAATTTTTTTTTATCTGAAACAGGGAAAAGAGGGATTACGGAATGTGAGGAAAATAGAATAAAAAATAATAATAATAAAATGTTCAATGTAATAGCGCTTATAGCTGGTAGTGCTATCAGTGCAAACTAGTTCCCCGGCAACGGCGCCAAAAACTTGATAGGCGGGTTTACACCCCCCCTAATCTAACCGCAAGTGTACGGGTCGAATCAAATAATATGTACTTGGAAGTACGAGTATTGAACCAAGGGAACCAGGAACTGAGTATCACAATGACTATATTCACTATTAACTGAACGATCCAAAAGGTTGAATTTTTGATGATTAACTAATAACTAAATTAATAAAAAGTAAACTCTAGAGTAAAGGCGAGAATAAAGTTGGAAACTTTTTCGGGAAGAAAACAGTTGAGGGTTGGAAATCCTATGGTTTCCACTAATGAACAATGTTCTTGAAAATAATTATCAGTTAAACCCTTTTATGAAAATCTAATCTGTAAAATCACCGTTGTTCTTTCTCAAGCAACAACGGATTTTATTTTGAAAGCACAAGTCTCATCTCTCGATCTTAACACATGAATTCAAAACACATTAAGTTCCAGATTATTATGATACTAAGGTTTAGTTGGTATATCTCTATCCAATTTCTCACCTTAGGCATATAATTCTAGTTCTTGTTAACAATTAATTCTCTCGAATTTAATTTACAACGAACAAACCAGATGAAAGTTGATCAGACTCACAAAAGCATTAAAACCCAAATCATATGCTTCATTAGTTAGGAAAAACTGATAAAAACTCCCAATCACATGTTCACAAGCTTAAACCATAATCAAACTAACCCCCCCAACATCTAAAGATTAGTTCATGTCGGGGGTATTAAACAAGAAAATACTAGAAGAATTTATAGATCTAAGAAAAGTTCTCTCAAACATCAAAGATTGAAAAACTCCCTTTTGAATGTGTAATACCGACGAAGAATTGGAAGAATTCGTGTAAGAATCGTGACCAAAGATGTTTCCAAGCTTCAATCTTGTGTTCTCCTCTTGCAAAAATCGCCCCAAGTATGTCTCCTTGCCTTCTCCCGTCGCCAAGTTGATAATAGAATGATCAGTCCCCCAAAACCCTAAGAGATAGTCATTAAAAACGTCTAGCACCTTCTCGTGGGTTGATCTGTAGGTTAGTTTCAGCAACTCACGAAGAAAGGTATCCTAATTTTCATTCTGGTAGCTTGCTCCGTGGGTTCAGCTTCAGCAACCCACATCAAAAGGTACTTCAGCCACTGATTTTTGCTTACAATTGGGCTTGAAAAATCCTTCTTAACTTCACTTTTTCACCGGCCACTTCTCGGGTTTGGAACTTGACGTACGTTATGCTCGATTATCATTCGGAAAAGTACTTTTCACCTTCATTCTTGGCTATTTCATAACATGATGCATAATCCTGAAACACTTGATTTAAATTATAAAACTCTGCTAATTTCACTTGGAATTAAGCACTTTTACCCGGTTAATGATATAAAAATAACAACATAAATTAGTGTTATCAACCGGGGTCTCCCCCTTTCGGTCGATCGGTAAACATAAGACCGGGGAAGGAATTCGACCGCCCCAGAGCAGTTCGACAGAAACCTACATACGATACTGAAACTACTAGCCCAAAGTTCTCCAAATCAGTTTTTTAATCCAAATGATAATCATTATTCTTTTAGTTACAAAATTGCATAAGACTAACATCAAAATCACATCCAGAACTACTTAATCGACTTTTTCCCGATAATTTCAACTCATTCCAGACTAATCAGATTCAAGGGTTTTTCCTCACATTTACAATCCAAAATCTATGCTACAGAAGAGATGAGAATAGATACTTAATTACTCGAATGGAATGAAGACTAACCTGGATTTCAATTTCTTCAAGTATTGCTACAACCTTTTCCCAATCACCTCTCTCTCTTCCTTGGCGCCGTTGAACAAGAAAATGAGGAAGGAAAGGGTTCATTACCCTATTTGGATTCTCATCAGTCAAAAGACTCTCTTACCCTTTAACTAAAAAATTAAATTATCAAGCCCAAATTTGCAAAAGCCCACAATAAATACAAATGAACTCAAAATAAAACATGGGCTTTACACCTGGAGTCATCGTAGGTGAACCTCCATGGCCACAAGGGCTTTGGCAACCCTGGATTTGATCCATATACCCTTTTATGATCATCTTCTTAAGACACTACCCCATCTTTGGCCACCATACGCCAGAACACATACATACACACACCAAATCAACCCTAATCACCAAAACTTAAATTCAAAATAAAAAAATCCAAACTCATCAATGCCAAAATCAAACTTAACCATCAACATCTATACGAATAGGGTTGATTTCAGGAGGGGGGAAGGAGGTGGGGTTGTTGGGTTTGGGTAGGATTGGCGTTTTCAGGCAAGACACTGGGTTTGGGTGGGTTTCGTTCCATGCTTCATATAAATATTTTTTTTCTCATTATTTTTTTTTCAAGAATCTGAGCTTGTTCAACTATTTCTTAATTTTGTATAACCCAAATTTTTTTTAATTTGAGACACAAATTATTTTTATAATGTGAAAGATGAAATAACTGAATTTTATCTTGTTCCAACTAAATACCAATTTGCCGAATTCTTTACATTTTGTCTTTAATGAAAATTCTTAACATCGGCATATTGAGTTTAAAAGTTTAAATCTTTACAAATTTTATTCTATAAAGTAAAGTTTTACATTTTTTCTTTATTTTGAATAAAATATGTGTCTAGGATAAATTTTCAAGTTCTTTTGTTTATATTAAAGTTTTTATATGATCAAATTTCAAGTCTTACAGAAGTCGAAAAGTCAGCAACATGTTTGAAACTTTTATTACTGCTTTAAAGTTGTGTGATTCGAAATATTTATAGTTTTCAATGCTTGGAAAATTCTAAAAAGTCAAAATTTTGATTGTAATGAAAATATGGGCTAAGTACTTTTATGTAAAACTGAGTGATTGAGATGAATATTAAATTCTTAAAATTCAGAAATCTCTAAGTTTAAAAGTTTGTACCTGTGACCTTTCTGGTTTGGGAAAGTAAGTTCTTCGGGATGCTTGTCATCTGGTCCCCTAAGGTCATTTGATCTGGGAGTGATCGAACCCAAATCCTTAAATAGAACCAGATCGAAAGTCATGTTCTACTGGTATGAATGGGTTTCGGATATGTCGATGTAGCCTTTCTGATCTGGGAGAGTAAGTTCCAAGGGGTGCTTGACACCTAGTCCCCTAAGGCCAACTGGTCTGGAAGCGGCTGACCCAAATCCTGCAATAGGGTCAGATAGAAAGTTACGTTTATGACATGTTCTTTACTTAATAAACTTCTTGATTTAAAAGATGCCAAAGTGCACAAGCTTAAAAGATGCCAAAGAGCACACTCATGTTAAGATGCCAAAGAGCACACTCATGTTAAGATGCCAATGTGCACACTGCTAAAAAGATGTCAATGAGCACACATCTCATGATACTTGGTGATATGTTTGAGTTGCGATAAACCTATAAATTTGTGAAAATCTTAATTTTTGATGGATTAGTGTGAGTACATGCAAAGTTCTCTATTATATTTTTAGAATTGCATTTTCTTGAAACTAATCGAAGATTCACATGTGAGCACACTTAATAGATTGCTGGAAGTTTTTGAAACTGAACATGTTTTAACTTGATATGCAATAAAACTTGTTCTTGTATCCAACAACACATGCTTGATTTCAACTGATTGATAAATCTGTGATATTTTACTAAATAGACTTTAATTTGTTTAGTGTTTAAAATTTTATAAGTTTAGTCGTTTCAAAATTTACATTCAGTGTATTTTTTCTTTCTACATTAATATTTGATCATTGTGTTCTCATAAATACATTTTAATGGGTTTACGCATTATTCAAGGGGGAGTGAATAAAGAGAATATTTTTCAAAGATTATATCTGTTTTTGAGGGGGAGTTTCTGATTTTCTTTATATAAATGCTAACTCACATTGTCACATCTAGTGCATTTGTGTAGGGGGAGGACTCCAAGTCAGCTTTGTGACATCAGTTGGTCGCGCAAACCGTGCTTTGCGCATCCTTCGTGAAACACAAACCGTGCTTTGCGTATCCTTCGTGAAACGCAAACCGTGCTTTGCGTATCCCGCGTGAAACGCAAATCGTGCTTTGCGCAACTCACGTGAATTGCAAATCTCAGTTTGCGCAACCAACATGATGCGCAAACCTTCCCTGTTTTCTCTATTTCTTTGATTTTGCAGATCTTAAGTTGTCTCGTCTCCAACATTGGCATGACCTAGTTGAACCAGTTCATCAAGGTCATGAGGGGGAGAAATCAGAGAAGTCGAGGAGATTTTAAAGAGACAAAGAGCTCAAATATTTATCTGCTGATCAAGATTCGCTCAAAGATTCTATTCTCTCAGCTACAAATGATTCTTTTGTTGTTCTTGCTCCGAACACCACAGTTCATTCAAGATCATTCAAAAGAGGTGTATCGCCTAGAGCTCAAGCAGCAAAGACATCTTAATCTGAGAGATGCTGAGAAGAAATTTTTTTCTTAATAGTTAGAAAGCTTCTCAAAGTCGCTTTAATGGTCCGTGTTGTTTTAGAAAATGATTTTTGAAGACCAAAGCACCAATGATTACTAAGGGGGAGATTGTTAGGTCTGATTTTATAGTAATCATTGTATTTATAGGGCTTGGTCAAATACTGTGTTTTGTGTCCTATTCTGTGTTGTATTGACCAAGGGTATTTAAGTCCATTTGGTCTTTGTTCCGTGTAAGAAACTATCGCACAATCAATAGAACTCTTTCACTTTGCGCTTCCAAGTCTCTCTCTACTTTCTCTTTCTAAAGATTTAGAGATCTTGGACTATCAATATTCAACATTCTCATTTTCACAAACGCACTTACTGAAAATGGCAAAATTTAAGTCGCAGATCTTTCAATCATACTAATAAAAAAATCCTTCGACCATCATGCATCGAGCATCTCGGCCCAAGATTTTAAGGCCACAAAATTGTCACCTTTCGATTTCTCATTGCTCTTCCTCCAAAAGCTACGTCTCATTCGCCTTTGGACGCAGTTCCAAATGTGATGACCAATCTGATTCTGAATACTTTTAGTGACCAGAAGACAACGAATGACATTCATTCCCGATTAGGGTGGTTGGGTTTGGGGTTTTCAGGCAAGGCCCATATATGGAGAGGGGAGTCATAGAGGGTGGTCGCATAGTTGGTAAGGTGAAGAATAAAGGGGTTTGGCGGGGTTTCTCTGGAGGCGGCGGTGATTTCTTATTATTATATACTAGATATGTACCCGCACGCCATGCGACGCGAAACATTTCGAAGCTAAAGCCGAGAATCCGAAAGAATAAGAAATATAAAACAAATTAATTCGTATATAGAAATTAATTTGTACATCTTAAAAATTCAAGAATAACCGTACATAGATTTTTTTTAAGGAGTATAGATAGATAAATATAGAAAAGGGTGTAAAATGTACAATTTTAAAAAATCTTGATACGCCATTCAATTCTTGAAAAATCTCGATACGTATTTATGATACTTTACAATATTATTAAATTAAAAAAATTTCAATGATAAACTTATTTTGAAATTATTGACGGGAAGATTATAACAGTATAATTTGTAAAATAAATGCATTTAATAATGTATTTTAGTTAATGTATGAGAATGTTTTTTTAATATGATAAAGGTGTAAAATTAAAAATGAAAACACAAGTAACATAAAACAAATTTATTCGTATATATTCATGATATTTAATAATATGATTAAATCAAAAAATATTCAATTTGGGCTAATTTCGAAGGTATCGACGAGATGATTACAATAGTATAATGTAACACTCGAAAATTTTGGTAAGAAAAGTTCTTATCTATCGTGTTTGTTAATCCTAGACTCTGGTTTACCTTCCAAGAAATGTCATCTCACCTACCTTAGAGAGTCGAGGGTTTCCGGGTGAAAAATAGGAAAAAGGGGGGTTCAGTACACTCTGGGCGAGAGTGCCCACGAGAGTGACATTGGTCACAATCGCGGGGTCACAATCGCAGCACCAAAGGCACCCGCGATACACTCTCTGCGATAGTGCCATGCAAGAGTTACCGTGATCACAATCACTAGGCATAGTTGCTGGTGGGTGAGTGCCCGCGATACACTCCACGCGAGAGTGCCTTGGTGAGAGTGCCCTGGGTACAATCGCTGCCAGCTTCTAACATGTTAAAATCCCTTTTCTCTCATTCAATCCTCATTTAATTTCTCACCCACTTCAAACACTCTCTCTCAAATACGATTTTCTGCATTTATTGTGCATTCAAGATCGTTCAAGGCTCCCAATCAAAGTAATCAATCATCATCAAACTAGGGTTTAAAGTCAAGATTAAGAGCTCTTCTATGCTTCCATCTTCTTGACCATCTCAACCATTCTATGATTTTAAGGGTTTTTATCAAAACCTAAGATTGTGAGTGCATTCCTACCTTTTAAACTTTATATATGTCAAAACTACACTTTTGAACCTATAATCATCTCCATGCATGTTTACATTTTCATTATTTGCAAGATTTTACCTAAAAATGGATTTTTGGAGATTTTAGGGTTCTAACTACATTTTGGAATATGTTGTGGGAAATCATGTTTTGAGATCTAACATATGCTTTAATTACATATTTATGACTAAATGTATGGATGAAATCATCTTGATGTTATTTAGGGCTTTATCTAAAATTGGAGGTTTTACTTGGGAATGGATGATTAATAATTATTGGTCAAAGATTGATCAAAGGGTTTATTAAACGTTTGAAAACCTTATTTTAGAGACATTTTATGTTGGAAATGGAAACGGGCCTTTGTTGATCTATACATGATTTAAATGCTTGAAAGTTGTGGATGTATGGAAATTATGTTATAGATATTCTCTTATGATAACTATATGTGTTATTATAGTTAGTCACAAATGAAATTGTGACTAGCCACAAACTATTACTAGTGGGTCCATAGGAATTGGAGTCGTCTTATTTTGGGATACTTTTTCCCTTTGTAACTAGTTGAGGCATTGGGTCCTCGGAGGCAATTTGATACGGTTATGTGAAATTGGATACTAGCCATGAGCCGTAAATGTAATCATAGTGAATGAGTATGATTGGGATCCTCGGGTACCCTCCTCCACATCTATGTACGAGCCGACGTTGTTCGTGGTCATGGGTCCCAATATTGAGCTCACAACACGCAAAGTGGCTTACTTTTGTGTTCCGCCACGATTCTTGGAAATCGGGTCTCCCCTGTCATCGTAAGATGATTTTGGACCGTATGGTCCTTGTGTGGTTATTTGGCGCACTTTACCTTTCTAAATCATTGAAAAGCTATGTGCTCATATTTCAATCATTCCAAGTTATTTCTATAAAATGTTTGTTTTCACTAGGCGTCAAGCCTAACACTTTTTCTTAAATGACATGTATAACAGGTTCCCTTAGCGGCGAGTCGCACAAGGTTAGAGGAAGGAACACTGGTCCATTATGGCAATTTTTGGGATAGATACTTTTGGAGACATGACATATAGAAAAGATAGAAACTTTTGGGAGATTGAAACGACAACCATTTAATCTAGATATAATTATTTAGATTAGCATGTTGTTAATTTTAATGTCCATTTATAGATGTTGTAAACACTATTACTTTATTCCCCATTGTAACGACCATTTATGTTAAATCTCGGTCATGTCTATTTTGTATGTGGTAATTTCTAGCTAAGTCAAACTTGAGGGGCCTTTTTTGGCAAAAGTCTAAAGTTATGGAAATAGACTCCTATTACCCTAAACCCTTCTCATTTTCCCTTTGTTGGTGGCGGCTGAGAAGGGAAAGGCGATTAAGGAGAAGAAATCTGATTTTGGTGCGAGTTGAAGGAAATTGAAGAGGAATCAAGTTTGTTAGATTTCTACATTAAGGTATTCCTCCTATAATCCCTTTTCTTACCAAATTAGTTGCAACCCAGATTGGATTAGAGTTTATTGCAGTTAAGGTCTGATAAGAACTTTGGGTCTTCATATTTTGTGAAGAACCTTGAGTGTTTAATGGGAAATTAGAATTAGATAATAACTTGGTGATGTAGTTGATGTACTTGGTTAAACGGGATTAAGAAGGAAAGAACTCACTGTACTTCCTTTTTTTTATCAACAAGTCGAAATCGCCCACCCGGGCCTTGAGATGCCGTGAAACCAACCGGTAGTCCCCTCCCCGGGCGGCGTAACGTCGATCGACAGGCAAGCTCCCACCCGGGAGTTGCAACTGGGATCACCCGAGGTAGAGCCGGGACTCAACCCCAACCAGGAGTCGCCCCACCCGGGGATCGTCCCACCCAAGAGTCACCCCAAGCAGAGACATATGGTTTCAAGATCTACTTTCTCTCTCTAGTTCTTACTTGCTTAATCTTGATGAGAAATGCTTGATTGTTTGGGATTTTACATTCACAAATGTACTAAAGGTTTGGTCATGATACTGAACTTTAATCAAAAGGATTTTGGGTCACATTATGCATTTTAAAAAAGTTTTCTACAAATTGACATTTTGTCAAAATAACCAGGGACATGTCCTGTTACATCTAAACCTTTTGATTACAATGCAAACGCAAACTGAGATAATAAAGATAGATATACAAATTATCGAGGTAATGATGCAACACATTATTTTTGTCTACCGGTAGTAATTAGTGAGACACTAAAGTGAGTTATAGTTTTACATTCATTGATTAAAGACTCTAAACAACATAAAATTGGGTCCCTGTTCAAAATCACACATTTAAAATGCTAAAGAACGACCCTGGGAATAACGTCTCTGAAAATGAAACTAGGGATTTAGCTATGTTTAAAAAAGGGTTTCTAAAGATTGATTTTTATTAGTTTTTCTATTAACATTTTTAAAAAATGAAAATAAAAACACCTTGTGAATAACCAATTTTCTTCTTAGATTTAGAGAAAGATTTGAGAAAAGAAGCGAAAAATGTTATTAAAGGTTTGGTTAGGAAACTAAACTTTCGACGAGGGATTTTGAATCACCTAATACGCTTTAAAAACATGTCTAACGCTGTGTTCTCGAGTTTTGGAAGGAAAGAAAAGAAAAGAAAGGGAATGAAAAGAAAGGGAAGGGAAAAAAAGAAATATTTGTATTTGTGTTCTTGAGATTGAAGGAAGAGAAAGGGAAGGAAAGGAAAGAAAAGAAAATAATTTTTCATGTTCTCGAGTAGGAGGGAAATGAAAGGAAAGATGTTAGTTTTACCAATATACCCTTATTTATTTCGTAGTGGAATATAATTAATGGGTATATGAGTAATTTTATAAATATTTTTAATTCTTTTTAAGTTAATTTCTTTTCTTTCCTTCCGTTTCCTTTCACATTTGGGAGGAAAATCAGCAATATTTTTCTTCCTCTTCCTCTTCCTTTCCTTTCCCTCTTTAAAAAAAACTCGAGAACACAACATTTTTTCTTTTCCTCATAGTTTTCTTCCCTTTCCTTTGTAAAAAAAACTCGAGATTACAATGTAAAGGTTAACATTTTGTAGGAATAATATCTCTAAAATGAACCTATGGCTTTACTAACATTTAAAATGGGGTTTCTAAAGATTAAAATTTATTAGTTTTTTTAAAGAAATAAAAAATAAAAAACATCTCGTAAATAACCATTTCTTCTTCTTTTTTCCCTCTCAAGTAAAAGTCTCATTGTCTACCCTCGTGATCTCTCTCATCGTTGCTATGCTCACAATTTTCACCTTGATTTGAAACCATAGATTTGATTAGCTATTGCTCATTGTAACAACCCTTATTTTGCCAATCAAACAATTGGATGCAAGAAGACCGAGATCGACAATGACTAGAAACTGTAAGAGTTTTCTCTCTATTTGTCTCCCTTTTTGATTTCTTTGGATTCATTTTTATGTTCATAGTTTTTTTTTCGTAGAAAACAGTCAGTAGTTTCATTGTGGTTTATTGTATTGTTGGTTATATGCGTCTTTTTGTTCCTACCCAGGATTTGCATAATTGTATTAAGCACTTCAAACACTCTTGACACAAGCACAATTTGTTTCAATTCAAAATCTTTTTAAGGAGTTGAATTAATAATGTGTATTAACACTTAGAAAACACATTTTGACATTTTTTGAACTAACTAATAATGTGTATTAACACTTGGAAAACACATTTTGACATTTTTGAACTCTTTCAAATTTGAAAAGATTTCACAAATACATTTTTATGAACTCATCCAAATTATAAAATCTCTGTCACAAATGTGTACTCTTTTTAAGGGGCATGTTTGTTAGCAGCTTAATTAGTTTAATAGGACTCACAACTATTCAGTCAGGTATAGATGACTGTTTCGTAGTGGCTTAATGATATAGAAAGTAGCTTTTTCAGTAAGCTTATAAGGGAGAGGTTTATGCAGACACCCATGTTTTTTTTTTCTTTCTAAACTTGTCTCTCCCAATTAAAAAACACGTTGAAAAAACCATCAAAGGACCCAAACAAAAATCTTCTCAATTTATATAAAAAGATTAATCCACACATACATTTTTATCCATACAAAACATAATTAAACCAACCAACCAGGGACGGATCTAGCCTTGTGGCCACGGTGGCACGTGCCACCGTATCATTTCTCCGGCGAAGGGTAAAAAAATTTAGGTTCGTGAAAGGTGCAACCGTATCGTTTTGGAAGGTGCTACCGTATTATTTCGGAAACTTCAAGAAGGTGCAACCATACCTCGTAATCAACCAAAAAACAAAAAAAAAACTTTCTAAATCAACCAAAAAAACGAAAAAAACTTTTGAAATCAACCAAAAATATCGAAAAAATCCCTCGAATTCGATAAAAAAAACCCTAAAAATCTCTCGAAATCAAGCAAAAAGCTTTAATAAATCCCTTGAAATGGTGGAATGAGAATAAAAACACATCAAGAAATATTAAACGTTAAAAAGATGAAGACATGTCGATAAAACCGTATTTTTTATAATTATTTTTTGTTTATATTTTATGGTGTCAACGTATGAAAAAATTTCTAGATCCGTCTCTGCAACCAACCAAAGAGCCCCTAAATCTATACTATATTATAAAAATGACATAAAAAACTCTTAAAAACAAATCTTAAAGCTTAATGTACCGCTATTTAATGCTAATTACTTAAAAACAACCATAAAAGCTGTATGTACTACATTTAATGTTATTCATTAATTTTCAATCATTATCTCTAACCATTTTAACTCCCCTAAAATCATTTCCCACTTTAACTCCCCTAAAATAACTCTCAGCATATTTTAGATATAAAAAATCTAAAATGTAATTAAAAAATCTTACAGAATATTTTATAAAAAAAATTATATTATTAAACCAAAATAAGTTACATTATATTATTAAGTCTAAATTAAACAAATTTATATAAAAAAATCATTAGCACTCTCTCACAACCATCCAAAATCGTAATGTAAATCGACAAAAAACAGAAAATAAAATGAAACATTAAAATCGTGATGTATACTTCTAGTCTTTAATAATTTGACAACAAATTAAGCGAAATGAATCAATTAAATTCTTTAAAAAAATATGGGCCTAATTAACCCATTGGGCTACTAAAAGACCATATTTTATAATCCATAATTCACTCCTTCTAAAACCCAAACAAGCTGGAGGCCTATTTCAAAATTGCTATACCAATTTACCATATAAACAAAATCATGTGATTATTTAATATATATATATATATATATATGCATATCTATACTTATTATAAAATATTTGAGTTAAAAGATTAAAAACTTATTTTTAATATGTATTATTTAAAATTCAAGATTATAAATTAATTAACAGTATATGAATACTTCTTTAATTTTATTTTGATTTCATATATAAATACAATCAAATAAATGATAAACATTTTATTTTAAATTAAAATTCAAGATTACATGTTAATGATGTATGTGTATGACTTTTAAGGCTCCATTTCTGAATATATATAACTAACTAATAAAAACAAATACATGATAAATATTTTATTGTAAATCTAAAATATCTTAAATATAATCAATATTTTAATTAAACACATTATTTTATTCTTTTTTGCTTGTAATCCGTACCGATATTTTATTTCATGCTTTTTAACTGGTCATAATATGTGTATGTATTATACATCAAGTACCCTTGTACAATCTATATTACTTAAAAATTAAAAATACATGTTAATGGTTCATGAGTAAAACTTATCTAATTTCAATAATAAAATTAACTAAATACAGGATAAATCACATTCTTTTTATTTTTTAATTTAAATATATGATCCCTTTATTTCTAAATATAAAATATCTTAAACATACTTAATATTTGAATTGAACAAATTATATAAAAAAGTATTTTTTTTTTAATTCGATAGTCTTATCCATATTTTTCCCAATTTTTTTACGGAGTTTATTTTATTATTATAATATTGTATTTGTATATTGGAGCATGTAAATTCAGATGAGAATAATAAATATTTTGAGAACCTGTAAACCAACTATTTAATAAATTATTCATGATAATGAATCTTAAAATATATATTAATATATTATTAATCATTATGAATATCATGTATTTTTATTATTAATAATATTTATAATGAATAACCTAAAATATTATTAATATTATTTATTATCAATAATTCATGAATTACTGGTTCTATATTCTTAGAATATTTATGGTTATTATTTAAACATGGATGAGATTTATGTAGATATGTTTGAGGAGGGGGGCCAATGGACAATTAGCTAAACACCCTCATAAATGAAATGTACGGGCATACAATGAATATGATCTCTATCACCAAATATATCTGGTAGAGGTGTTTGCGGTCCGGTTTAGACGGTTTAACCCCCAAATCATAAATGGGGGTTTAGAAAAATTTCAAACCGAGCGGTTTGGTAGCAAGTGACTAAAACGGTCATACCAGACCACAAAAAGGCGGTTTGGTTTGACCAGTTTAGGCGGTTTGGAACTCTTATGAGCTTTAAACTAACAAAACATAAACTTTATATCCAAAATAAAATTTCTACCAATATAACATTATTAAAAAATAGTATATCGAATTATAAAAGAACGTTTATATATTAAATTAAAAAAAAACATTGAGCAAGTTGAAAAAAGTTAAACAAGTCCACCAACGATGGTTGAATTTTGGACAAATATTGAGAAAGTCGAAGGACGATTTGAATTTTTAACGAATCTTAGAACTTTGTCAAGTTAGATAACACAATCAATTGAGAAAATGAAAATTAAAAACATAATTTTGACGAACTTTTTTTAATTGATTCATAAAAATTGAGCCTACAACATGAAAACTAAATATGATTAAAACATGCATATTTTTGGCGGTCAGTTCGATCCAGACCGCTCAAAAAAAGGGTTAAACCGTAGACCAGACCGGACCAAGTGGTTTGGTTATTTTTCAGACCAGACCGGACTGCCAGACCGCTCAAACCGCAAAAAACGGTCCGATTTAACTTAGTTCGAGCGGTGCAATGGTTTTTTTGAACACGATAGTTTATGGAAAAGGGGTGACTTTTATTCCATTGGAGCATTTCAACAACCACCTAATGTGCATTTATTTCATCCTCTCTGTTTAGAGTTGGAAATACAACATGAGGTTAGCTCAAGTTACATTAATACTTGAGCCTTTAAGAATTATTTTATAGTTTATCGGTTCGAGTTTTGGTTACTTATGATTTTTTTGATTGTTCTTCAGGGTTCACAGGATTAGTCGAAGTGTGCGTAAGCTAGTCCAGACACCCACAATTAACAAAAGAAAAGAGTTAGAAAGACTTGTTTTAAAAATTTACGGGCATTCATCTACAGACCACAGACGTCTGCATCTTCCCAACATGACATCTTTTTCAAACACGTTTTGAGCTTTAATTTCAATTAGAACTCCATAAAAAATTCAATATTGTTTTTTTTACAAATTAGTCCATGTCTGAAAAATAAAAATCGCTTACACTAAATTGACGGAAAAAAATGTTTCAAGCAAATATCGATATTTTCAACCGGAAGCTTCAAGAAATTGTTGCAAATTTCTATTTGCACTCACGAATGTCCATAAACATTGCAAACAGATGATACAAACTCCTTAGAAATCCAGGGATTATTTATCAATCATAAAAATAGTTGTAAAATGTGAATTCTTATAAAAAAATCAAAATTCTACATTTGTATCAACGATCTTTCTATTTTTATTTATGATAGATCTTGATAATTTGAAGGAACAAGATTTTCAACATGTTGAGAAAATACGATCGTTTTGTAATTACATCATCTCCATATAGATAATCATATCATCATCTTCATATACTACCTCATATTTTCGCGTTCAATATGTTCAATGATGTCATCAAACAACTTCAAGTACAAGTAATGAAATATTTTTCGAGAAATATGACGTGGGTTTAAAAATGACCAATTAGATAATAGAGATTTATAAGACAAATCAAATAGATGAGGATAAAATTGTTAACTGTAAAAAAAAGATTTTGGGAAGGTTCTAGGATTGGCAGACGTTTAGATAAATGTGTTTTCATTAGTGGAAAACTAATGTGTCAAAAATAATCTCTCTTTGAAAGACTTGACCATTGGGGATGCTCCAATGTTGAACTCGAACCATTTCTTAAAAGCGAGCAACCCCATTTGACTCAAGGCGATGTTCAGATCAATTTGACCACCGGGATCAACTTAAAAACCTAGTTAAATAATTCCTCAAAAAAATTTGTGGTTCTGTAAAAAAATAACTCTTTTTCTTATTTTTGCCTACAATTTTTAAACATGTGAAAATTCTCTTCACAATTTTGCATTTTCCGCTATCGTACTTTGAGTGTGAATTGTTCCTTCCCCACTTTTGTACGACGATGAAGACATTATCTTTCCATTTCACGATAGTGTGAAGTTTTTCCAGATGCCTCCTTTTTGCAACATGAAAGATGTGGGTGTAATAACTTAAAAACTTATTAAAACAACCAAAATGTTAAGAGCAAGAGTTAAAAGTGTAAAATTTGAAATTTTAAGTCACATGGGGGTGGTGGCGCAATTTGCACAGCATTTGACCGATTATTTGAGATACATTTCTTCTCCACCTTTGATATCTTTATATCGGTATCATCGAATTAGTGTTCCATGTCCTGTAGTGTGATTCTCGTGGTCCAATTATAGCTATAAGATGATAAATTTCAACCACCATCATTATCATGATGTTTCAAACCTTAAAAGTAAAATCGAAACTCCCTTAATGGACCAAAAAAAAGATGATTTTTATATTAATATATTGATAATCATATTGGATTTGAGATTATTGAAAAAAGAACGAATAAACATGAGCAACATATGGTCCAATTTTTACTTAAAGTCGACGGTGGCGACCAAGTCTCAATCCATGTTATATATCGAATGTAGGTCGATTTTAAGTTAGAAGTCAGAGTTGGTATGTGACCCATATACAAAGGACTGATCTAAACGCTTATATGGTTTAGATGTCGGCAAGTTGGGTTGAGGGACATTTAGGGTCAGTTTAGGCCATGCTAATTCATCATGTATGTGATTCGCGAATTTCACGATGTTTTAGAAAATTACATTTTCATACCCTAGATTAAAGATGCAATTTTCAACCCAAATTAGTTATTTGAAGTATTTGGAAATTTCAAAATGGTCAAAATTTATCGAAATGGCACGTACTTTCTTTGGATTTCTATTTTGTAAAACCTACTTTCAAAAGTTTGATTTTGATATCTTCGACAAAACATATCAAACAAGTAAGTTTGATCAAAAAAATTTGGGCAACAATGTTATAATCATTTTCTTTTGTTCACAAAGTTATAATATATTTCTTTAATCATATATATATATATATATATGGGCCTAATCAAATGAGACCCTATTAGATCGTGGTAACTATGAGATCCAATCTCATCCAATCATTTTAATTTATTTACTGTTTTTTATATATTAATTATTGAGGGTATATTGGTAATTTGAATAATTTTTGTTTAATAAATAATTATTTTATTTTACAGATTTATATCAATCAAAATCAATCAAGATTACGTTTCCTAATAATACTCAACTAATTGATTTATCAAAATCAAACTTATTCAACATTCACGTTTCCATTTTTTTTTTGCAGGTCTGAAAAATTGATGGATAAAGAAGAAGCTGTTGGAGAAGAAGGACGTTGTTAGAAAAAGGAGATCGCTGTTTGTGTTTGCCGAACTATTATGTGAGTATTATCAAAATGTATCACACTGTGATACATTTTGATATCACAGTATATTCCAAATAGTCAACACCTGTGTATCATCTTCAGGTTGTGCACCTTCAAATATTCATCTTCATTGTTGTTGGTTTGCCTTAGCAAGAACAGTCAACCCAAGATTATTCAACCAATCACAAGGTATCACCCTATATATACATAAACGAAACCATATACAAGAAAATAATGGAAACCACAAAATAGTCGGTTCTCACAGTTACCATTGGTTATGATTTTGTATGGTAATCACAATGTAACACAGTTGGTATCAATTATCATAGTGGTACCACAGTTGGTATTACCGTCTTATCATAATGGGTATCACATTTGTATGTTAATCACAGTGTAACACAATGTTAATCACAGTGTAACATATGTTCTTTGAGTGCATCACAATAATAATCACAGTGTAACACAATGTTCTTTTAAAATTGTATCATCAAGGAGATCAGATTTTTGCAAGATGATCATAGTGTATCACATCTCATTTGTAACAAAACTCGTTTCCTTTTAAAATTGTAAGACCATAGTGTAACACGGTTTATTATATCATCAAGAAAATATGTATACAGTTTCAATATTTTGAGATTATCGCAATTGATTCCATGCCATAATTATCGGAGCGCCCAAAATTAGATCACACTTAATTATAATATTTTTTTGACAAATTTACCCCTTTTTCCTAATTTAGTGGCATAAAATTCTTTTTTTAAGTATTATTTATATTAGTTATTTTAGACCCTTGATTAATTAAATGGATGGATGAGATTGGATCTCATGGTTACCACAAAATACTAGGGTCTCCCATGAAAGGTCCCATATATATATATATATATATATATATATATATATATAGAGAGAGAGAGAGAGAGAGAGAGAGAGAGAGAGAGAGAGGTGAGTTATTGTGCAACATTTTTAATGGTGCAACCTCATGCAACCCACCTATCTACCACTCATTTTATTTTCACATTTTTTAATTAAAAAGGTGAAAACAAAATGAGTGGTAGATAGGTGGGTTGCATGAGGTTGCACCATTAAAAAAGGTTGCATTTGAACACCCCTCTCTCTCTCTCTATATATATTTATATTTCCTTAATTGTATAAAAGACATACTATGTCTTTCACAAACACTCGAACATGAGAACATAGATCACCCAATGAATGGACCATGCAATAAGGTTGATATTATACTGATATCAAGTGTCAAACAAATTATACTGGTCAATCGGCTTGCACGCCTAACTACCCATTCTCGCCCATTTTGTCTCACCTTCCCTAATAGAGCTTTTGAAATTAGATTTTTCAAAAAACGCATAGCAAAACAAAGCCCGCTTCATTTTGGCTTTGATTGCAAGTCTAAAAAACTACAAAGAGTCCCTTGCACTTTATGAAATGCCATTTTGGCATGGTTTTGGGAAATTAACTTCTGAAAAATGACGAAAAGACCCCTAATGAAACGATATATTGACCATTGTTTTGAGATTTTTGAGACATTTCAGTCACAAATTTTCCAGGAAAGTTGCAAAATAACGTTTTCACAACAAAAAATTACTTTGTCGCAAAAAATGCAGCCATGTTTTCTATAATTCATACTTTGGATATTGTTTGAGACAATTTATGACAGAATATAGTACGACTTATACAAAAAAGTTAATATAACTAGACATTGGTATAAACATCGATAGTTTAGACACATTTATTTGATAAGACAATATTAAAATAATATTATATGTCCTATATGTCAAGAAATAGGTTGTGGATGTGCAAGGAAAAATAATAGTAAGTCAAGCCTGAGATGACAGTGAGTTTTGTGATGATGTTTTGCTTAAAATGAGATATACACATATGTTATGTGGTCAAGGTGTTCATGTGTGCATATTATATTATCATGATTCTTTAAAAATGCATGGTTATGTGATGAAGGTTTTCATGTGGCCGAAAATTCGAATTGAGACGTCAATCTACAAGATACATGCCTAGTTGGGATAGTGTGTTGTATAGAAAGTCATGAGTCAGATACATTATGAGACACATCTCAGGAATGCTATGTTTGTGCCATTAAATGAATTGACAAGACCGATTACCTTCAACATTGATATCTCACTTGACGATATATATAGTTATTTGTCATATTATCACGTGATATCTTGTACATGAAAATAGACAATTTTACCAAGTTGACTGACTTAAATTAGTATATATGTGTACATTTCATATGTTGTGACAAGACGTATGCCCTTATACATAGGTAACGGTAGGAAGTATTGGACTGTAAGGAAAATGTAGAAAATTGTTTCAAGTCTGGACGGAGGATTAGATTCGGTCAACAACGATGAGCAAACACAAATTCATCTATGCAACATATGGTGTGAAATTCAAGCTAAAATCTAACATCAGATGGATGCGCTATCCGTTAAGTAGTGTATTGAATAATCTATTTATTGTTGGAAAACATAGTGTTAGAATGGGTATAAAATGAAACACCCCTTCCTTGCCAACAAAAATTGATCCAAGGTTAAATAGGAAGACAACAAATCTAATAGGAAAAATAACAACCAGAACAATTATCCCTACGAAAAACAATTTTTTTTTTGGTGTCGAATAAAGCACAATAATATTCCATCTCAAATATGGTATTCCTTGGAATTAGTATTCACATATATACTAGTTCAATGCTCGATGAAACTCTAAATATCAATGAAATTCTTCTTTGTTTTGAACAAGTGATTGTTGAGATTCAGGTGAGAACATGCACTTTAAATTCGAAAGAGAAGGTTTGAAAATAGGGAGAAATGCACTGGAATACCGTTGTGTACCATGCACGTGAACTTACGTATGGTAATATCCATCTCTTTTCAATTACAAATAATTTTGCGGATGTTATTTGGGAAATTGGAGATCCAATCTAGGCATCTGTTTGATCCACACAAATCAAAAATAAATGAACAACTAATAAACTCTTTTATTTCTGCATTGTTGAATTGCATTTTTGTATTTGATGAGTTGTTATTTTGAAAATGTGTTTCCAAAATAGCAAAAACCTACAATAATTGATTAAAAAAATGTAAATCTATATATTCAACCGCCTTTTTAACTCTACCAACAGTAAATAAATAACCTAGACTAGAGTGAATACGTTAATTTTAGATTTTTTTTTCAATTGTTAGTACTTGTTTCTGCAAATGAAAAAGAAATATAACACTCAACATTATACAAAAACAAAGATTCGAATTGAAGGAAAGAGAGAGTTTGCATATCAAATTTAAAGTAGTTAGTACAACTTGTCTTACATCTATTCCTGAAGCAACCTGAAGAAGATAATCAATTGTGAAAACATTCGATCGACGAGGTGTATAAACCATTTTACAAATGAGCACTTTCTTATAAGTTTTGAGCTTTAGTTTAAACTAAATGCGATAAATATTGACTTTTTTTATTTCTCTTTTTCTCAAACTAATTTATTTTAGCAATTAACAATCCAAAATAAACTCGAGAATACATGAGAAAAAAAATAAACGTTTCTAGTGATCCTTGATATGAATTGGATCAAAAACTTTATCACGAGTTGACGTCTTGCCTCTATTCTTTACGAAGCTAATCCAAAACTCGATTAAAAAAGATTTATTTGTCAATTATCAAAACACGAAGGTGTAAAATATAAATTTATGCAACTAAAACAAAAGTAGAAAATATGAACAAAGAGAAGGTCAAAGAGGGGACCTGTAAACATGCAATTATGTTATTTTATGGTTCCCTGCCGGCCAATCCATGCAACATGCCTCATCTTTTCTACTCAACCCTAAATCTTATGTATTTATTTAATTAATTGTAAATTATTAATACAAGAGTCACTTTAAATAAGAAGACTAAGTATCTTAAGAAAGTAATAAGGAAAGGTTAATATGTGAATGACTGAAAAAATTCGAAAAAATTTATTTGAAATGCATATGTAAATCGACATCACAGATTGTTCTTATGAGTTTACATATGCATTATTAAATGATTTTTCTATATGATTTATAAATGAATATTCTTTTCTTAAAATTTTATGATACTTAACATTTTTTATAATATATATTATAATAAAATAAATAAATTATTAACCACAAGGGTTATGGTGTACTGGTTAAGGCCCTGAGGATGTGGTGGAATATCCCATCTGCCTAGGGTTTGTATCCATGCGTACACAACAATTGTGACCACTGAGGTTTAGGCATTGTTTGGCAAAAATAAGCTAGCTTATTTTCTGGGTACATGTTTGGATGAACATAAGGTAACTTACAAGCTAGTTTTTTGATAAGATACTTAAAGTAGCTTATGAGGAGCTTTTTGTGATTATTCCAATTATACCCCCATTAATATTCATTATTAAATATTAACTATTAATTATAAATAAATATTAATTGTTAAAATTTATTATTATTAATTAATATTATCTAAAAATTATAACATAAAATTTAATTATACATTGATATTAATTTTTAATTATTTAAAATTGTTGATAACTATATCAAATTTTTTTTAATATTGATCAATATATTTTAGTTATCAATTATTATTATTTTTGTAATTATTATTTGATTAACTTTTCCATATTACATGTAATGGTTAATTTAGATTTTTTTTTAAACTTGGTTTAAAATTCAAAATTTATAATATATATAATAATAAATTTCAAATTCTTTTAATTAACATATTATATTATTTACTACCTTATTTGTATTAACTAATATATTATATTACTATAAATTTGTTTTAATTATACTATTAAACATTGTAATTGATTATTTTTTTAGATATCCTTTTTAATAATTTTAAATGCTCATAAGCTATTTTTTTTCAAACGTGACTATTTCATCAGCTAGCTTATCAGTTATAAGCTAGCTTATCAGCTAGTTTGCCAAACATAGCCTTAATCAGGGCTGATGCCTTATCGTCATAATTTGTCAAAGAATTAGTATAGACGTAACCTAGGACACCCTTCCCAAAAAGAAATAATAAATAAATTATAAATCCTAAATGTTAAGTCCAAATATTGTATCCAAGATTTAATAGGAAAGTTAATGATGTAAAAGTCAACATTGTCTATGTCAAAGCATGTTTAGTTTCCTTAGCCGTTAAGGCTTTGTAATTGTTAGTTGGTATATATAGTGTTGTCTTGGTAATCTTGTAATAAGGTTCTAGAGGATTATGCTTCATTATAATATTCAGTAATTGTGGAATATAAGATCTACTTTCTCTCTCTAGATTCTCTCTCTAGTTCTTGAGCATATTAGATAAATCTTGAGTAATTGCTTGTTGTGATTGGGATTTTGTGATTAACAATTGGTATCAGAGCTAAACCAAACTTTTCGAAAATGATTTGATCAGAGTTTGAATTGAAATCTGAAGTTTGAAATTGAAAATTTGAGTTTTTTTCTGAAAATTTTCAAGAACTCGTGTTCTTCACTGTTACATTCGAATTTTTTGTGTAAAATCATTTTTGTTGCAAGTAAATGGATTCATTGGATGCGATTTATGTTGGTGATTGATTCTTGTTTTGATTCCATATCAAAATTCATTCTAATTCGATGTCAATTTTCGATTTTTGTGAGTTTTCTTGAGAACGTATTCTGTCACTGTTCTTGATCGAGATTATTCGATTTGGAGTTTTTAATTGAAATTTGAGTGTAATTTTGTGTTTTGAACTGTTTTTAGATGATGCTTATAAGTTTCTGAGATCAAATGTGCAGATTTTGATCGATTTAAGAAGAATCAGCCAAGATCTACGGTTTGCGCTTCATTCATGAAAGTTTGCTCCTCATTCATGCTACTTTGCGCTTCATTCATCATGATTTGCGTTTCACTCTTATTCTTTGTATAAGTGTAACACTCTAAAATTCAGAGTAAATTAAAACCTGGAAATATGGCAACAAGACATCCGTATTAATATAAACTTCCCATAAAGGGGATCAGTCCTTAAGACTATACAAAACCTGAACGGATATAGAATTCATCAACCAACAAATCTAAACATATACTATCTAGATTTCATAAATTGTTGATCCAGAATTATCAAAAATGTGGGACTTAACAACGCCCAACAATCCAATACTACACAATCTCAAAAAAAACTCGAGATCAATCCCGGCACTCAAGCCCTTAGCAACCCGCCGCTAACGAGAACCTGATATACATATCATTTGAGAAAAAGTGTTAGGCTTAAAAGCCTAGTGAGAACATACAGTTATAAATTTCAAGGGATATAACATTTATATCCAAAAAGGAAACCTTTCAAACAAGCATTTCCAAGTTAACTGATGTTAGGAATAAAATCCATTAAAATAAGGTCATAAACCTTCTTTCCAGAACCTCACAATTTAATGCACATGTAGTTCTTCGTTTTGATTACCTTATGGAACCTCACAATTTAATGCACATGTAGTTCTATAATTTATTAATGGCCAGAACCTCACAATTTAATGCACATGTAGTTCTATATTTGTTAACAGCCAGAGCCTCACAATTTAATGCACATGTAGCTCGACATTTGTTAACGGCCAGAGCCTCACAATTTAATGCACATGTAGCTCTATATTTACATTACTTGGTAATCTCAAATAATGAAATATAAGTCGACTCAAAACCTAGGGATCCGCTAGTAATGGTACAAACTTGTCACAACAACTGATGTGACCAACCATAGATAGTCATATGGTATAAACACATTTTATAAGCAAAATGTCATTTCCAGTTCAACTTCTGGTAAGAATGAAAATCATCCAAATGAGTTCATAAACATTCTTTCACATGTCCACATAATGTGTAAGTAAAACATCATTTTACTTCAAATAATATAGAATCCATCATAAAATGATCGAAACCCTAAAATCTCCCAAAAGTTAACTTATATCCAAAATGTATAAATCTTAAATCTGAAATCATGGAGATACATAGGAGTTCAAAATGTAACCCTTTGACATGTATAAAGTTTTAGAAAGGTAGTAGGAACTCACCCAATAGGTTTATACGAAAAACCCGAAGAACCAGATATCGACCCTTTAGACAAGACGAAGCTTTCTACACCGGAACCTCGGATCAAACACTTGATATAAAATACCAACTCTTAGAGAGAGAGAGAAGAGAGAGATTGAGATTTCAGAAAATGAATCTCAAATGAGATAAGTGAGAGATATTTAGACTGAAAAGTGTATAAGTCGGCCAGGCCATCTCGCGGGTTATGCCGCGACTTCCACTCGCGACATAACTCACCCGTGTCCAAAAACCCTAAACCATCCAGAGGGTTTCGCGGGTTATGCCGCGACCTCAACCCGCGACATAACTCGCGTAGTTCACTGTGGTTTGTCCAAAACCACCAAAGGCCAAACTCAAACTTGGTAACGAACGCGATGCTAGCAACAAAAGCTTAACACTAGAATACCAAGGTTACATAACGAAATTCGGGGTGTTTCAATAAGATTCATTTTGATCTAATTTGCGTGTTAGTGTAGTTTTTCAGGTCTAGGCTGAAACGCAAAGTTCATCTTGCGCTTCAAGGCTGAAACGCAAAGTTCATCTTGCGCTTCAAGGCTGAAACGCAAAGTTCATCTTGCGCTTCAATGTTCAAACACAAACCTCTTGTTTGCGTTCTCTTCCTGACACGCAAAGATCTACTTTGCGCTTGTTCCAGACTTAGTTTAAAAAATAAAAAAAAAAGTTTGGAATTTTTTTTAGTCATATATGGATTTTTTTTAACTTTGCGCCATAACATGTGTTGTTCAAATTTTCAAATTTTTACGAAATACTTTTTTTTAAAATTTTCTATTCAATCTGATTTTTGATTTTCTGATATATAGTTTGGGAACGATCTTTCCTATCAAGCTTTTTCAAGATGTCAATTTATTACAGATCTGATATATCTGGTATTGAAGCTGAGCGAAATGATCTGAAATTGAAAAATTCAGAATACCTCAAAAGAATTCAGGAGTTGCAACTTAAATTGTTCAACTGTATTAAAACTCCTGAATGTCTACAGTGTACTAATAATCGTTCTAAATTTTCAGATATTCTTTATGAGAAGGATAAAGAGATAAAAGAGAAAGAGAGAGAGAGATTATAACTCTTCAAAGCCAACTGAAGACAACTGAACAGAGATCTCCTGAGATACAAGCAGAATCAATTGAGCTTCAAAACAAGTTGAAGGCTTTCAAAGAGAAGACAAAGGGGTTGGAATCTGAGAATGATGAGCTTAGAAAGAATTTATCTGACTTGGAAAAACAGCTTGTTGCAAATAAAGCCGATTTTGAAAGCGAAAAGAAAAAAATTCAAAGAAATTCTCAGATTTCTCAAAGAAGTGCTATGAAGAAAAGAAGTCGGTGGAGCTTAAATGCTTAAAACTTTCTCAACAAATCTCAGATTTTGAGAAAGTACTGATATTGGAAAGAGAGAAGTTTGATAAAGAGAAGAAGGCCATAGAACAGAAGAATGTAGAATTCTTTAAAGAGTTATTTGGCCAGCGAAATGATTCAGAAAAAGGGTTTGAAGAAGAAAGATTAATCTTTGAATCTGAAATCAAGAAACTGACTTCCAAGTTGTCTGAACTGTCTGCCAATGCACTGAAAGAACAAAATATGAAGTCTGAATTCAAGACAAAGATTGACCTGCTTGTGAAAGAAAGAGACAACTTTGCTTCAAAGATCAAAGAACTTGAAAAGTCTGCTTCAAGTTCAAATCAGAAATTTGTCTCTTCACAAAGGTCAGTTAAATTTTTTAATCAGATTCGTCACACTAACCTTTTCTATGATGAATATTTAGATGGTTCAGATACTTATCCGAGAAAAAGTTTCAAGAAAGAGAAGCTGGTTTGGATGAAGAAATCTGTCAAAGATGACAAGAAAGATGAGCTGAATGGAAAGACATCCTGTGTACATGTTCATAAAGCAAAGAAGAACAAAGAGCATAAAGGTAAACCTGACCTCATATACTCAAGAGACCAATTACTCAGGTTTTCAGGTAATAAATTTTATTGTTCTTACTGCTGTACACATGATCATATCCACAAGACCAGTGATCATTACTGGTATGGTTCTTACTCTGTTACCCCCATAAGAACTGCAACTAACATTCATGGACCCAAATACCAGTGGGTACCAAAGCCGAAAACTGATTCTGTGTTGCAGGCACCTCAAGTCAAGGGGGAGTAAGAGAACAATGGCTCTTGAATAACATAGTTCAAGACCCACACCTCAATGTCAAGAATATGGCTTCTAAGCACATCAGCTTAGGACCCGGACTTCAAAGGAGTTTGACTTCTAAACAAAACAGTTTAGGACTCAGACCTCAGCGATCAAAAAGACCTTACTCCTGTATGCTTGCATCCGATGGATATTGATGGTCTTCATCCCAAGAGAATTGATCTTATCTCTATCCTATACTTTTTCTTTGCTAGATTTTTCTGATATTGATGGTCTAACAATTCAAAAGGGAGTGTTTGATCTCTATCCTGTTTTAATTGACATATTTCAGATTCTTAATTTAAGGGGGAGTAACGGTGATGGCTTCTGATCACATGACAGATCAGGACCTGTTTTTCAACGATTAAAGAAGGATATTATGCTAATATCCAGGGGGAGCTCAAAAGACATAAATCATTTAATCATGATTTGAGGGGGAGCTGAAAAGGTAAATATCTTCTGTCTTAGATCTCTGATTGTTTGAAAGAAGGACAACTTTCGAACATGAATTTTTTTTTCTGAAATGTTCAAACCACTTCTTATTCTCAAAAGTTTTATGAATTTAGAAGTGTGATTTTAAATGTTTTTTCAAATTTTCGAGCTTAATGTTTAACTGACCGTGCGTTTCCAAAGATCAATACTTGTGTATTATCTTGTCCATATACTGTCAAGTATTCACACACACCGGTTCAGTATTTTATTGGAAATTGTTATTACCATGTCTCAAATTCAAACAATTTTTCGATGGTAATACCCCCGTTTGCTTTCAAAATTGTTGAGCATCATTCATCTTGTTCATATTTGTGCTTTCATTGATAAATTGTTTATATTCATTCATATAAACAAAATTTCCAATTCTTTGATACCCTATCCATTTGATTTGATCTAATTGATTCATTGTCTGATTCTCAAAACAATTCTCTTGACTTCATTTCATTCATTCAATATCCTTGTTTTGAGAAATCTTCAGAGTTCAAATGCTCAAATTTCATTTATATTTTTAAATGAGCATACATTCTGACACTGTTATCTCTTTGTGCTTAACTGTTCAGTTAAACTGTTGAGCAACGATTTTTTTAGGAATAACATGGGATTCGTGTGTGAGCTTAAACAGAACTTCCATGGATTCACGTCAACTAGTGTTTCCTACCCAGGAAGTTATCCTTGAGTGATCGAGGGGTGAAGGGTCAAAATCAAAGAGTGGGGGAGATAACTCATCCGGTTGAGTTTTTCTCAGTGTGTGGAGCGGTAAAATGGAAATGAGAGTTTGGTTAGAAGTGAGCATAATGATAAAAAGAAAGAGGGTGTGAGATCAGAGTTAAAAGAATATCAGAACTCTGCACCTACCACTTTCTGAGCTGGGCAGCCACATCTACTGATTGGTTCACATTCTTTGGTGACCATAATTGAAAAAGGCAGTGAGCCTATGACAACTCTTGCATTAACCCCACCAACCACTCGTTTCTTTCTTAACAAAGAAATGTTTTATTTTCTTTGGGGACGCAGCATATATGCTATCTAATCTTCACTCGGAAGATTTAGATATTGAAAAAGAAGGAAAGTTGCCCCACCTTCGCACCTCTTTCATGCACATTGAGTCCGTGTTTGATCTGTTGTTGTCTCAACAGTTTACACAATTTGAGCCATAATGAAACACAATCATTGTGCCTGAATTCTTTCATACACAAGCACGAACACACAGACAATTTGTTTTTCTGTCAGAACATTCATAGATAAACCTTGTGTTTTTCAATGATTGAATGGAAGTCCTGGGGAGTCATCATCAAACAAGCTCCTTATATTGTATATTCGTTGTACACAGTAACTTTGTGTTACTGACAGGCATTCCTAACTGTTTCATATGTTGAATCAGGGTTACATGCTCATTATGTCTGAATTTGAAAAGATTTGGACATATACAGTTCATGATTCGGTTCTTCAGATCAAAGTGCAGAAATTGTCAAAGGGAGATTGTTAGTTGATCTCAAAGGGGAAAATCAAAGTCTGAGCTGAAATTGATGAAGTTTTGATGATAATGATGCTCACATCATCAAAAAAGGGGGAGAATTATACAAAGTTCAATTTCAAGAGTTCTTGTTCAAAGTCCAAGTCAGAATTTTAAAATGCTTCCGCTGTTTTAAAGTTCAAATCTGATAAAGAAATTCAAAGCCAAAAAATTCTGAAGGAAGAATGTTCAAAGAAAATTTCATTATTGATTCAAGAAAGTTTGTTTCTTCCAAAGATGGTTTAGAGATCAAAGTCATGAAGATACAAAGTTTGATCGAAGTCGAAAGATTTTTCAGAGATAAAGTTTTAAGTTTCCAGTATTATGTTCAAGGCATGTTGATTTTCAGAGCTTCAATGTTGAAAAAGACTTTCCAAGATTCTTAAAGAGCTGAAAGTTTAAAGATTGTGAAAGCTTTAAAGAGACAAAAGCTGAAGAATCAAGGGCTGAAGATCTGTATCAAATTTTTATTAAATCTTGAATACAAAGGGGGAGATTGTTAAGTCCAAATATTGTATCCAAGATTTAATAGGAAAGTCAATGATGTAAAAGTCAACATTGTCTATGTCAAAGCATGTTTAGTTTCCTTAGCCGTTAAGGCTTTGTAATTGTTAGTTGGTATATATAGTGTTGTCTTGGTAATCTTGTAATAAGGTTATAGAGGATTATGCTTCATTATAATATTCAGTAATTGTGGAATATATGATCTACTTTCTCTCTCTAGTTCTTGAGTATATTAGATAAATCTTGAGTAATTGTTTGTTGTGATTGGGATTTTGTGATTAACACTAAACACTTCAACAAGCCATCTTCTGCAACTATACGTGACGAAGACAATTTGAAGTCTTTTTAGTTGTTTAGTTAAAAGAAGCATTCCAAACTTTTTTTTAACATCATAAAAAAGATTAATTATATTAATAATATATATATATATATATATATATATATATTTATTTATTTCTATTTTAGCAAACATATTCTAAATAACATATTTTTTTTGTGTCTTTGTGGTTATAAGGAGACATTTTAAACAATAAAATTTAATAATTTTTTAAAGAAAGGTTTTTTATTTTCAAAGTTATAGTATACTTCATTATTTTGTTCACAATTTATTACACATTGTCATAATTAATTGCACCAAAGATATAATATGTCTTTTTAAGATCAACAAAGACATAATAATTAATTTTCTTAATATCAGCAAAGACATAATTTGTTTTGAACGACCAACAATTTTGTGAAAAGGAACAAGAAAAAGGTACAGAGAAGAGATCATCCAAAGTTTCTGCAAGACACAAAAACGATCCAAAACAAAGCAGCATCTGCCAAAGTCAAAAGACAACACCAGTATAACTAAAAAATAAATAAATGATCAAAACATGAAATACCTAGTATAACTAAAAAATAAAATTTATTTAAAATATAATAATAATGGAGTAATAAAAATGATAATGATTATAAATAAATGGTAGGGGTATCTTAGTAGTGAAACATTGTTCACACGGTTTAGTTCTTCTTACTACTTCCAAACATGTGAATAGAATCCATTGACTTCTATTAGAAATTGAAATGCAACCTCCTTTCTTTTCTTCTACATCTTATTTTCTTGTTTAATGCCCTTGCCATTACTTAAATTGAATGAGACGTATAAGTTATATATATATATATATATATAGGGAGGGGTTCATTTGAGAAATGGTAAATGTATGAGAAATAGATAAGTAATATTCACCATTCATCTGGTCAACATTTGTGGCTTTAACCGCGAAACACCGGATAATTCTTTGCATGGTCTATAGACGGTAGAGGGGTATTTTCATAAAATACATGGGATTAGTTCATATATGAACCTATATGATTCACATATGAACTATACGTTCATATGTGAATCAGTTAATTAGTTCATATAAGAATCAGTTAATTAGTTCATATATGAATCTGTTAATTAGTTCAACTGATTCATATATGAACTTACAGTTAATTAGTTCATATATGAATCACAAAAATTCATATATGAATCAGTTAAAACTTAAAAGAGTTCAGATGTGAATTACACTGATTCACATATGAACATATAGTTCATATGTGAATTATACAGGTTCATATATGAACACATCCCGTGTATTTTATAAAAATTACGAAAGTGTCCTTCTATTTTTGGAATAACCACAACTTTTGACCAGTCAAAGTCGCAACTTTTGACCATTCAAATTCGATCTTTACCGTATGAATGACTAGGATTACTTCTCTATTTCTCATATATTTACTATTTCTCAAATGAACATAAGGCTATATATATATATATATATATATATATATATATGAACGAATGATCGTGTGAGAAGTTGAGTTAACGATGAGAAGCGTGAGAAGTGGATCTGAAAACAACAAGAAAACAACAAATCATGTATAAAATCATACGTGCTTTTACATTAATCGGCAAAAACTAGGGGTGACAATTTTGTACCAAACCAAAACAACCAATATGTGTACCAGCCGTACCAATTAAATCGGTACCAATTTAAATTGACTGACTGTACCATACCAAGTGTTTGAACTTGGTTGGTACACGATATTGAATTTGTGTACCACGGTAGTACCGTTGTACCCATTTTTTTAACAATTTAATTAATTATTAATTTTATTAATCAATGCTATTATTAATTTTGAGTTTAAAATTTGAAAATACTTTAATTTTTTTAGCTTTCAACAAGCAATGCGCCAATGTCTAATGCCTAGAATACAAACATTTCATTGTTGTTTGGTACTTTGTGTGAAGATCCCACAGATGAAGAAACGCTCCCTTATTTTGACTAGTTCATGTATTGAATATTAAACAGTGCTACATTTAACTTTTTTGTTTGATTATTTGCGTATTTTGAATTAGTTTTTTTTTGTTTCGTATATGTAATTTGATATTGGTACAAGCCATTACCAACATGTACTAAACGAAAAAGTCGGTACCAATTAAGTCGGTACCAATTACAATTGGTTGGTACATGGTATACGATTGTGCATATCGATTATAATTGGTTGGTACACGGTATTGGCAAAAAAAAGTCGGTACCGTACCGATTCCATCCCTAGCAAAAACTGGATGCGGGGGAGTTTGGCCGCGACTTAAGTCGCGGAGCAAATTCGCGTGAATCATATATGATTTTGTATGTACTCGGTTGTTCTAGTGTTTTCTTAAATAAATATTGTCCTCGTATGAACCCACCTCTCTCTCTCTCTCTCTCTCTCTATATATATATATATATATATATATAACCATGAGACCACAATTTTACACTTGAAACTTCACACAAAACATTGTAAAGGTATAAATATTCATACGAGAACATGATTAAAGTAAGTAAACATGAGAACACATATCACTAATAGGAAAAGGGCCAAAACTGGCAGAAATTTCCGGCGGATTATCCGTTGGAAATATTCCGGCGGAAGTCAAAGGAGTGAAACCCCGTTGACTTTCGCCGGAAATCCGTCAGTTTTTTTAAATAATATGTTTTTCCGGTGGATTTTTTTAATTATTTCAAATTAGAGAAAATTAATCAAATTAAGAAAACAAGAAAATAGTAAATTATGTAAAAAATCATATGTGATTTTACATTAACCCGAAAAAAACGGACGCAGACGACTTTGGGCGCCACCGAAAATCGCTCGCAAAGTCGCTTGAATCATATATGATTTTGTATGTACTAGGTTGTTCTCGTGTTTTCTTAAATAGATATTGTTTCATATTAACTTACCCCCCCCTCTCTCTCTCTCTATATATATATATATATGTATGTCGGAAATTAGGTGAAGGAAATGGGTTGGAGCTATTTTGGACATAAATTTTGATTAGGTAAAATATCATATTTTACGTAACTCTTTGTTGGATGTCGTTCTTCCCCGTGAGGGTTTTGTAACGAGCTAAAATTTGTCCAAAGTATAGCTCGTATGAATGAGAAATTGTATCTCAAAGTAGGTGTTGTGTATAGTGGAAAGAGGTTTGTCCCACATTGGACCGATTAGGCTTCGGACCACTGAACTTGTGTGTACGGACGCGTCATGCGAACACGAATGCAACCCCAAGGTCAACCGAAAAGTGAGAGTTCCACATACTTGCCACATATGATTCAGTTTGTAACTGACTCATTTCATCTACTATATAACCAACTCAAGTGAGGGTCATTTTTGTGATATACATATCCCAGATAGTATTGTTGCACGGATTATAGGTGAATCCTCGTTTTTCTCTCAGGCTTCCGTCTCAGCCTGGCAGTAACACTGTAACACCCTCAAATCCGGAAATAGCAACTAATTTAAAATTTTCTAAATACATCGATAAGTAATTCATCTACAATCACAATTTAATATTTAACTCCAATACACACATTTCGTTCTATGTAAACAGTCTATAATAAGGACGGGTGCTACTAAAACCCAATAATGTCGCTATCTCCAACAGCGGAAGACTTCACCAAACTACTTACTCTCGTGTAAATCTAATGCTCATCTCCTCGTAGCAATGCTAGAACCAAACTCCAACTGGAACCTGATCTACATGCCGACAAATAAAAGGTTAGGCTTAACGCCTAGTGAGTTCAAGAGTTTTCCATAGATATATATAAAACAATAACTTTATGAATGTTATTTAAAATCATGATTTCCAAAATGCAATACATTTAAATTTGAAGGCAACCAAAATGAAATACATTAAATCTTAAAACAATATCTTTTTCATCATTCACCCTTTTCGTGATTAAAATCATAAAACAAAACATTCCTCCGAATATAAATCCAAACCTAAAACTCGTGTAATACAAAACTAACACTTCACTAATCAAATACTGAAAACGTGGATAACTCTATCATCCAAAATATTCCAAAGACATGGATAAAGTTCAGTATGTAAAACCCAAAAACATGGATAGTAATCCATACCCAAAACGTCACCGAAAACATGGATTATAAAACTCCATAACCAAAACAACACCTTGCGATGACGGGGGAGACCCGATTACATGATATGTGACGGAACACAAAAGTAGGTCACATACTCTGTAGGAAACCAAAACATATGGGTTATACCCATAAAACATACCGAGCTCAACTCCTCTAAGTCTATCGCTCGAAAACATCAAGTCAACCCCTCTAGGTCTATTCTTGAGAGTTCCAAAACAAGGGAACCCAGTTCCAAAACGGGAACTTATGTACAAGGGAATTACACATTACTGCCCATGGGATGCTGCCCTACCGTATAGGCGCACACCTTACTTACCATGGTGACCCGATGCCTATTCCATGCCAAAGTGGTGAACTCATCCAAAACAGGACAAAAGAACACCGTGCCTATGGATCCATTGCACTAACTAAACATTATATGACTCAAAACGAATGAACTAACACATTCAAAACATGTAACTCTCAAATATGATGCAGTAGATGCAAATCATGACCAAACGCTCTACATTGAGCTATTAAAATCGGGCAAGTGTCCCCAAGGCCCAACAAAATCCAAACCGAGCCATAAACTCAACAAACCCAAAAACCTAACGTTGAAAATCATAAAGTGAAATCAAACGTAAACGACCCACGTTATGTAAACCCATACTCCAAAATATATATAAACAACTCCAACGTAGTTTAGATTGGGACAAATCGTTTTCCAAGTGGGTTATATCATTTATTCTTTCAAAAACATCCCAAAACACAAAATCAGAACTTATCTAAAAGAAACCATAAAATGCATTTATGCTCAAACTCTATTCCATGAAGTAAACCATTAAAATACCAATGTGTATGTTTTCTTTGTCAAAATGCTCAAAATCCCAAACGTGGGTGTTTTACAAAGTTTATTTTACCAAACACTTCAACTAATCAAGATTTATCAAATAACCCAACAGTTAATAATTTCATGTAAAATATGTAAACACTTTAAAATAAGCATTTTGGCATGTAAACCGTTTTCACAAATCAACTTGAACTCATCTTGCTAGATTTAGGTTAAATCTAGATTTTACCCCAACTTGAGATCCTTTGAAGAAACTTGAATCTTCGAGCCAAAAACTTCCAAAAACCTAAATCCATAGATTTTCAACCATAAATATTCATATTCAACCATATAGAATCGTTCCCCAAACATCTTGTATCAAAATCTCCATTTTGGCCAAAAACCCTAATTTGACCTAACTTTTCTCAAAATCCTCCAAACCGAAATTTGAGAAACATAAACACTAAGAAGTCATCAATAGATAATTTATGACTCATAATAAAGTTTACAAACTAGGAGGATCAACTCACCACTTAGGTTTTGGTGAAAACCTAGAAAACCCCAAATTTCTTGAAGATGGAGATGATGATGATGAACTCATGATCTTTGCTTCCAATCCATCATCATATACTCTTGGATCTACCCAAAACTAACAATATATCCTTAAAAATCTCTCAAATACGAAACCATAGCAATTTGAATCACCAAAAACGAAGTAGAAATAAGAAAGTTATGAAGAAATGAAGATGAAAGGCTGAAAACCCGATTTTTAATCTCTGGCACTGCTGTGCTACATTGCCATGCGACTTTGCCATGGCATTGTCGCATGGCATAGTCGCACAAGTGCTCCAGAACACCCTTTCATGCATGCTACTTTGCCAGTTCGACTATGACCATGTCATAGTCGCTGGTCATTGTAGTCGGACCCGTACCAAGCCTCGAAACTCGACTTTCTCTATGCCAACACCCCGAAACTCTTAGGGACTTTAAATAATGTTTTCCCAACCTAAATCCCACCATTTCCAAGTTGCAAAAACGTCCGGGTGACCTTTATTTACCGAAAATTGCGGGTGTTACAAACACTGCTCCGACCGTTGTACCCTGGGAAACAAACACCATAAGGTAAATCTGTTTTAAAGGGACTGTATAAAACACAAGCCTCAGCCATCGATTTAATCTATCATTGTTCTTATTTTTTTGTTACAATAAATATGACTCACTGTTAAAAGGAAAGTTGGTTCACATATGCATCTTCATACGTGAAAAATTGGTTAAAAGATAAGTGAACATGGGTTCACATATGTATTTTTAAAAGTTTTCAACTTTTTGTCTTTTCTATTTCAACTTTCCCCTAATCATATAATTTGTCTTATTGTCATGATGCTGTTATCTTCTCTATCGTCATGGGCTCTCAAATTCGAAACCGTAATATGTATTTTGACGTGTACGTGCCTTTTAAACAAATAGTTGTATTCTAAGAGCATCTCCTATGGAGGTTCTTAGAGCATCCCCAATGCATAACCTATAAAACAACTTATTGTTTTGTCCACGTCAGCTTTCCACTAATTTTTTTAACAAAAATCTATCCTTAAATTACATTATAATTTTTTCTCCAATGCAAAAACCTTTTCATCAATTACATTATAATTTATCCTCATTTATTTAAGATGTTCTATAAAAGCCCTTCATTTAATTTGTTGTTTTAAAGTCTATGTCATATTTTTCAAAAACAAAAATTACTTAACTTGAAAAAAATGAATTCATTAAAAAATGAAAGACGATAAATATATTATACATATATTTTTTGGGAATTCGATATTGGTGTTATTTTGATTGTCTTGACGAAAGCTTTTTAATAATGTATTTTGCCATAAAATATATTGGTTTTATTATAAATATTTAATAAATTAGATTAATTAGTTAAAATATGATAAGATATCAATTGTAAATATGATTAACGGAAGATGCAAAAATAAAAATTCAAATGGAAAAAGCTTTTGAACCAAAATGTTGGAGTTCTCCAACCCTTTCACCTAAAACCTTTTCAACCCAATGCATAAAAACACTTTCAAAAGCTTTTTAAAATAGTAAAAAGTTATTAAAGACTTACGTATTGGAGATGCTCTTATAAGAACCTCTTTTCTTGCACTTTTTGTTGACACCTCACTTCTAACTCATCAAAATAAAAACTTATATAAATGTCTACAATGGTAGTTTTTATAAGAATTTCTTTTTATGGGTCCCGTACATTTTTTTCAACTTCAATAATTATTATAAAGTCAAAAAATAAAATAAAAAATAAGGAAAATATTACATCTCACAAACTTCATGGTAAGAACCAATGTTCTTATTTAGGAACCTAAAGGGGTTTGAGTTCTAATAAGAACTCTTCACAATGCTAGTTCCTACTGTCAGGATCTTAATTCTAAACAAGAATAAACTCTCAGAAAACAATATCAAAGAAGTTTGCGGAATAACACTTTGATATTCAATGAAACAGTAAACAAACAGTAAATCTGATGAATAACTTGCAAACTCTTATTGAATGATTGAAAGTCACAAGCTTTTACACACAACCTCAATATTGATGAACATACTCACCAATACGAATTCTACTTCTCTAGAATTAGGATTACAAATCTTGAGGTTGATTCTTTCTATGAAAGCAAAAATTCAGAATTCTAAAGTTAATCTCAAAACTAATCTGACTAATTATATATATACTGAAGATAAACAATAATTACAAATAATAAAAGATCTTCAGTATAATCTTCCATCATTATCTCCAAGCTTCCATGAATATCTTCAATCCAGCTGTCATTCCTTCCATACAGATCTTCATCTTATAAACAACATTAACCTTCAGCAGCATTAATACTCTGAGCAGTATTAAGTTCAGTAGTACTAACTATGCTCAGCAGTATTAATCTCGAATAGCAGCATTAATATTGTTCAGCAGCATTAACTTCAACTGGAAGTATTAACCTCAGAAGTAGTAATCTCAGAAGTAGTAATCCTGTTCTTCAAGCAACATTAACTGTACTTAGCAATTCTTCATTTCCCAACAATCTCCCCCTAACTTGACTTTTAGGAAGATAAGTCAAGTTCTTCAGATGATCTTCTAAGATGCTTTCAACACTACAAATTAGTTTCCCAAATTTGGATCTAGACCCAGACTTTGATTGATAATTCTTCTTACCACAATTCTAGCCATTTCTGAGTCCTTTGCACACACTAGCTTAGCTTTCAGCATCCCTTCTAGTTTCTCCTTGCTATGATCATATATTTTGTCAACTAGGTAATATTCATAATAACATTTATCAATTGTAATCATGTACACACCACAGTTTTCAAAGAGTATCCAATGATCAATCTTCTTGAATCCATACTCATGATGAAGATCTTTAATCCTATATACCACCTTCTCTGGTTCAAACATCATACACAAATATTCCATAGCCACTTTGAGTAGGTTTTCTTCAGTACCTTTGAACATAGGCTCATAAAGCTTCATTCCAACCTTATGCATCTCTTCTAGATCAGCCCTGGAGCAACTTCTGACTAATTTCCCCCAGGTAGGATATACTTCAAATACATCTCCAACTCTTTTCAGCCTGAAGTAATCCTTTCTGTTGTCCCTTAAGATATCCCAGAAGATGATCTCTGGAGCCTTCATTGAAATAGGAACAGCTGGAACTGGTTCTATTAATGTCATATACATCCCCACATGCTCATCAGATTGCTTATTGGACTGCTCTAGGTTCTGCACAGATTCTACTAAAGGTGTGACTGAAGGTTCTGCTTCAGTTTCTGCTCTTTCTTCAACTCTTGGCCTTTTGAACTGCTTCTTGGAAGCTATTGTCTTCATTCTTTTGCCAGACTTTACTTCTTCAGTAAAATTCTCTTCTTTAGAGTCTTTAGTGTTGGGAACTGAAGAAAAGCTTAAGTATGGTTAATGCTGCTGGTTCAGAGTTACTACTGCTAGAAGACTTCAAGGTTAATACTGCTGAGTATTACTACTGCTAGTAGAATTAATACTGCTAGTCAAAGTTAGTGCTGCTTGAACAAAGTTAGTACTGCTAAGCTAGTTAGTACTGCTAGTGGTTAGTGCTGCTTAGAAGTTAATGCTGCTTGAAGAAGTTAATGCTGTTGAGCATAGTTAGTGCTGCTTATGACTTGAAGATCCGAATGAAAAGGATGACAGCTGGATAAACTGAAGATATTCATGGAAGCTTAGAGATATACATGGAAGATATACTGAAGATATGTTTATTTATTGTAATTATCTTTTGATTAGTATATGTATAGAATGTATAGAATAGTTTAGATGATTATTATTTATTAGAAGTTCTAGAGAGAAAATCAACCTCAAGGCATAGATCCTAATTCTAGAGAAGTAGAATTCGTCTTGAAAGAGTCTGTTCTTCAAGATTGAGGTTGAGTGTGTAATCTTGTGATTTCAATTATTCAATACAAGTTTACAGTTTGTTCTTCATATTTACTGTTTTGGTTTACTGTTTCATTGAATATCAAAGTGTTATTCCGCAAACTTCTTTGATATTGTTTTTGAGAATTAATTCTTGTTGAGAATTCGATCCTGACAAGTGGTATCAGAGCCTAATTCCCTCAGAAACATCTATTCATTCATCATGGAAAACCTTGCAGAATCAAACAGTACTCTGGTCTCTAAGGTTCCAATGCTCAAACCCAGTGAATTTGACATGTGGAAGATCAGAATCAGACAATACATTCTTCTCACTGACTACTCAATGTGGGATATCATTGAGAATGGTCCTTCTGAAGCAGGAAGGATAGAACCAGATGGGAAAAGACCTCCACCAAAGACAGATGGTGAGAGGAAGATCAGACAGACAGAGATGAAGGCCTTGAGCACTCTGCTCTTGGCCATCCCCAATGAATATCAGCATCAATTTTGCAATTGCACTGATGCTCAGATTCTCTGGAATGCTCTTGAGAAAAGATTTGCTGGAACTAAAAGCATCAAAAGAAATCAAAGAGATGTTCTAAAGCAGCAGTATGAGAACTTCACTTCTTCAAAGAATGAGTCTATGACTCAAACTTTTGATAGGTTCAACAAGCTCATTGGTGAACTGGATACTGTAGGAGTGAAGATGGAACAAGATGATATCAACAGAAAGTTCCTCAGATCTCTTGGGGATGAATGGACTATGTACATTGTCTCATATAGACAGAGTGACAATCTGGAAGAGAAGGAACTTGATGATTTATATAATGATCTGAGAGTTTTTGAAACTGAGGTAGAATCCAAGAAGAAGCCCACTGGTTATATCCACAATGCTGCACTTCTTTCAACATCTAATGATACTACTGCTAACCCTGAAGCAGTTAGTACTGCTAGTGGAGTAAATTCAGAAAAAGGCACTGGAACTATCTTTGAAGCCTTTTTGTCCAGTCATAGCAACAATTCGTTAATTAATGATGATCTGGATCAACTTCACCCTGATGACCTGGAGGAGATGGACATTAAATGGCAGATGGCCATGTTATCTATGAGGGTGAAAAAGTTTATTAAAAGAACAGGAAGGAACAACTTCTCTCAAAGAAAAGAAGATGGAGCTGGTTTTGACAAGACTAAGGTGGAGTGTGCTATAAGTGTCACATGAAAGGACACTTTGCTAGAGAGTGCAGGAGTGTTGGTCCAAACAACAACCACCAACAAGCTCAGAATGGAGGACAACAAGTTCAGAATGGAGGCTACAATCAAAACAAGAATCCTGCTCAAGCCCTTGTTTCTCAACAAGGAATGGGATTTGACTGGAGTGATCAAGCTGAGGAAGCCATTCAGAATCAAGCTCTTATGGCAGAAGTCTCTGATCTCCCCTCTGAGGTAATTTCTAATCTTTGCACTCAATCTTGTATAGACACTGTCAAAAGATACAGGGATCACAATCAAAGTATGTGTGATGATCTCAAAAGATTAGAAAAGGACAAAAGAGATTATGTGTTAATAGTAGAGAGATTTGAAGAGCAAATCAAAGGCTTTCAAGCTAATGAACTTGAACACTCTTATGACACAAACTATTGGAATTGGGAAAAGAATGAGTTAGAGACCAAACTGTCTAAATCCTTAGAAGAGAATGATAGACTAAAAGAGGAACTGTCTAAAGTTAAGCTTGACATAGAAAAGTTTTCATATGATTCAAAAGCAATGGATTCTCTTCTAAAGGCTCAGATTCATGATAAGATGAAGCCTGGTATTGGATACAACAATACACCTCCTCCTTACAACAACAACTATATCTCTCCTACTTCAGACTTGTTAGAAACCAAGGAGAAAAAGGACTTGCCTGAGGAAGCTTTTAAGATAGATCATTTGGATGAGGTAGTAGTTAAGGATTTGACTGAGAAAGAAGCCAGTAAGAATAGGGATAATGCTGTGAGTAAAGAGATACCATTAGAAAACACCATTATCACCAATGAGGGATGTGGGAAAATCTGGGTCAAGTCCAAGGAGATAGAGAAGACCAAAGGAAAGAATAACAAGGTCCATTACAAACAAACCACGGTTGTGAATCCTGGATCTTGTAAACAGTGTGCTTGCAATAAAGCCAAGAGCCTAAATTCTGGTATAAAAAGAGGCAATCAAAGAAACTGGAATAATCAATGGGCTCAGAAACAAGGAGTTGATCTGAATAAAATCAATAGACCAAAACCTTGTTTCATATGTGGCAAGTTAAATCATTTGGCTAAATATTGCTTCTTTAACCCTATTAATCAACAGATGAACTGTCAAAGATTTGTGCAAAAACCTGTTGATTATAGGAAGGCTGGAAAGAAACATGTGATGAAGACATCTGTTGAAAGTAAAGGCCCCATGAAGAAAAAGGTTTTAAAAGAAAGTATTAAAATGTGGGTGCCTAGAAGCACTAAAACTGTTAGTACTGCTAACATGGATAGTGCTGCTGGAAGTATTACTGTTGCTACTATTGTTAGTACTGCTGAAAGTATTAATGTTGCTAATAATGTTAGTACCTCTTCAAAAGTTAATACTGCCAACACAGTTACTGCTACTAACACAGTTACTACTTCCAATAAGGTTAGTACTGCTAAACATGCAAGTGCTGCTAAGGCAGTTAGTACTTCTAAAACCAGTACTTCTTCTAGCAAAAATGTTTCCAAGCCTATTATTGTGACAAAGTACTCCAAGAATGAGGAGTTAAAGTTCAAAAATCTTGTCAAGAAAGAATGCAAGTATTTTGATGAGAAAGGGGTACCCAAGACCACCTTGGCTTGGGTTCCTAATTCATACTAACTGTTTTATCTTATGTGCAGGGAAACCAACAACTCAAGAGGAAAAGCATATGGCATGTTGATAGTGGTTGCTCTAGGCACATGACAGGCAACATGTCATGCCTTCAGGATTTCAAGCATATCAATGGAGGACATGTTGCATTTGGAGATAATCTTACTGGGGGTAAAATAAGTGGCAAAGGTAATGTCACCAAAGGTAAGATGACATTTGAGGATGTCTAGTATGTTGATCAATTGAAGTACAACCTGTTAAGTGTATCACAGGTTTGTGACAAACAACATAGCATATTATTCACTAATACTGAGTGTATGATCCTTGCTCCAGGGTTCAAGGTAGTTGATGAAAGCATGATACTACTTAAAACTCCAAGAAAGGACAATGTTTATTGTCTAGATATGGACAATGTTGATAGTGATTCATCTCTAAATTGTCTTGTTTCAAAAGCTTCTGTAGATGAATCCTCTCTTTGGCACAGAAGGATGTGTCACATGAATTTTAAGACTATGAACAAACTTGTTAAAAACAACCTTGTAAGAGGTTTACCATCTAAAGTCTTTTCATGTGATGATCATTGTGTTGCTTGCCTTAAAGGCAAACAACATAAAACTTCTCATAAGACCAAAGAGATAAATACAATTTCTTCTTGTCTCCAGTTATTGCATATGGATCTGTTTGGTCCTACAAATGTTATGAGTATTGGCAAGAAATCTTACTGCTTGGTTATTGTTGATGATTACTCCAGATTTACTTGGGTATATTTTCTAAGGACTAAGGATGAGACAAGTGGACTGATCAAATCCTTTATCCTAAGAATTGAAAACCAAACTAATCAAAAAGTAAAAATCATTAGATCAGACAATGGAACTGAATTTAAAAATCTTGATCTAAACACCTTTTGTGAAGAAAAAGGTATTGAGAGACAATATAGTTCCCCTAGGACTCCTCAACAGAATGGAGTTGTTGAGAGGAGAAATAGAACACTAATAGAGGCTGCTAGATCTCTGTTGGCTGATTCAAAACTGCCAATTACCTTTTGGGCTGAAGCAGTTAATACTGCCTGTTATGTCCAAAACAGAGTTCTAGTAGTTAAGCCAAAGAACAAGACACCATATGAGATTTTAAATAAAAGAAAACCCTTTATTGGATTTTTCAAACCTTTTGGGTGTCCTTGTACAATTCTCAATACCAAAACTCACTTAGGTAAGTTTGATAGCAAGGCAGATGATGGATTTCTTGTTGGGTATTCATCTCAGAGTAAGGCCTACAGAGTTTTTAACTCATCTTCTAGAATAATTGAAGAAAGTGACAATGTCAAATGCAATGAGAACACACCAAATCCTATTGGGTCTGGTCCTCAGTGGCTATTTGACATTGATTCACTAACTAACTCTTTTGGTTTCAGTAGTGATGATTATGCAGGTTCAGGATGTGGAGGATCAGGGACTACACAAGTTCAAGAAAGTATATCTAAATATGTGATCTTTCACCTACCCACAGTGGATTCTGTTGAAGAATGTGAAAAGGAACCATCTACTGGACCAAGTCAGAGTGAAGAAGAAAGTAGAGATGAGGAGACTCAAGAACATAAAGCCTCAGAAGTAGCTGCTGAAAACACTTCAGTTGAGTTGAATAACTCTAATCTAGAGGCAGGACTTAATGAAGAACCTAGTCATAACACCAGAGTTCAAAAGAATCATCCTCCACAGCTGGTAATAGGAGATATATCTTCTCCTATGATGACTAGACATCAAAGCAGGCTTCAAGAAATGCAAGATGAACAGCATACAGTGCTTTCTTGTTTTCTATCCCAGCTTGAGCCTAAAAAGGCACATGATTCTATGAAAGAATCCAGTTGGATAGAAGCAATGCAAGAAGAACTGTTGCAGTTCAAGCTACAAGATGTATGGGATCTAGTAGACCTTCCTAAAGGTCACAGAGCAATTGGCACTAAGTGGATTTTCAGGAACAAGAGAGATGAAAGAGGAATTGTCATAAGGAACAAAGCGAGGCTGGTGGCTCAAGGGTATACTCAAGAAGAGGGTATAGATTATGAAGAAGTTTTTGCACCTGTGGCTAGGATAGAAGCAATCATATTATTCCTAGCTTATGCTTCTTACATGAAATTCAAAGTCTATCAAATGGATGTAAAAAGTGCATCTCTCTATGGCTCAATTGAAGAAGAGGTATATGTCTGTCAACCACCAGGGTTTGAAAACCCAAGCTATCCAGACAGGGTATACAAATTGAAGAAAGCTCTTTATGGACTGCATCAAGCTCCAAGAGCATGGTATGACACTCTGTCATCCTATCTCTTGGAAAATGGCTTTGAAAGAGGAGTCATTGATAAGACTCTATTTATCAAGAGAAAGAAGAAGGATATCTTGCTGGTCCAAATCTATGTTGATGATATTATCTTTGGATCCACAAGAGACAACATGTGCAAGGAGTTTGAGGAACTAATGCATCAAAGGTTCAAAATGAGTTCCATAGGGGAACTTACTTTCTTCCTTGGACTCCAAGTTCACCAGAAGTCAAATGGAATCTTCATCTGTCAGTCCAAGTATGTGCAAGACATTCTAACCAAGTTTGGTTTCTCAGATTTAAAACCTGCTAGCACACCTATGGAGACACACAAACAGATAACAACAGATCCTGAGGGGGAGGATATGGATGTTCATCAGTATAGATCCATGATTGGCTCTCTTATGTATCTTACAGCCTCTAGGCCAGATATAATGTTTCCAGTCTGTGTATGTGCAAGATTCCAAGTTAGGCCAAAACAATCTCACTATCAAGCTGTTAAGAGGATATTCAGATATCTCAAAGGGCAACCCAGATTGGGACTTTGGTATCCTCATGACTCACCCTTTGACCTACTAGCATACTCAGACAGTGATCTAGGTGGGGCAAACTTGGACAAAAAATCTACTTCTGGAGGATGTCAGTTTTTGGGTGCAAGACTAGTTTCATGGCAGTGCAAGAAATAAACCACAGTATCCACATCTACCACAGAGGCATAGTACATAGCAGCTGCAAGTTGCTGCTCTCAAGTCTTATGGATTCAGAATCAAATGCTGGATTATGGGGTAACCTTTCTACACACTCCAATTTTTATTGATAATAGCAGTGCTATTAGCATTGTGAACAATCCTGTCAAGCACTCAAAGACAAAGCACATTGAGATCAGGTATCACTTTATAAGAGACTGTAATGAAAAGAAACTTATTCAAGTTGTAAAAGTTCACACTGATAACCAGTTTGCTGATCTATTCACTAAAGCTTTTGATGTGGGTAGATTCACTTTCTTGGTAACAAGTGTGGGAATGATCAACTCTGAATAAACCCCTTCTTAAAAAGTGGTTCTATACCTGTATATTATGTATTCTTGGTGTTACTAATCTTCCTTTTCAGGGCATTTCATAGCAGTACTAAATTCAACACAAGCTTAAAAGAGTAAGCGCAGTTAATACTGCTAGTTAGTTAATACTGCTAGTGGTTAATACTGCTCGCATGTTAATACTGCTAGTTAGTTAATGCTGCCAGTGGTTAATACTGCTCGCAGTTAATACTGCTAGTCAGTTAATACTGCTAGTGGTTAATACTGCTCACAGTTAATACTGCTAGTTAGTTAATACTGCTAGTGGTTAATACTGCTCGCAGTTAATACTGCTAGTTAGTTAATACTGCTAGTGGTTACTACTGCTCACAGTTAATACTGCTTGTCCGTTAATACTGCTCTAGGTTAATACTGCTTTTGTCCCGAATACTATAAATACCCTTTGCCCGCCTAAAAGTTCATAACGACTCTTTGCATACTGTTCACTTGCGCTCTAAACCTTTCTCTCTCAAGTTCAAAGCTTTCAGGCAAGATTTTCTCAAAGCTCAATGGCATCAATGGCATTCATAGATGAACACAATGAAATCGCGATGCTACAGAAGCCCAAACAGGCCGCTGGGTTCCACCAGATTGTGGATTTCCTCAAGTCAAGCCATATTGCCCATGCTCTTACTGTATCGCCTACAATCTATATCGAGCATTAAAGGCAATTCTGGGCAAATGCCACCATTATCACTGAGAATGGTGTGCACATGATCAAGACAAGGGTGTGTGACAAACCCTTGACAGTTACTGAAGAAGTTATTCGCATCAGTCTACGTCTAGACGATGCCTCTGGTATAACTTCTATCCCAAATGATGAACTGTTCTCTTCTCTTACAAGAATGGGGTATGGAGGCCCATTGGGTGTGTTCAAGTTCTCAAAAGCCAAATTTTCACCCCAATGGCATTTCTTTGTCCATACCCTTATGCACTGTATCTCCAAAAAGACTACTGGATGGAGTGAGTTCAGCAGCACCATTGCTTATGCTTTGGTATGCTTGGCCACTGCCAGAAAGTACAACTTTTCTAAAATGATTTTCAGTGATCTTGTCTCAAACATGGGAAACAAAAAGAGCTTCTTTATGTACCCCAGGTTTGTCCAAGAAGTTATTACTCATGAATTGACGGATATACCTCATCTTGTTGGGGTATATGTACCTAAACCCCCTAAAGGCAAGGTTTTCTCAAATATGAGAAGATCTGTTGGGGACTCAGAAGGAGTTGACACCCCATTGTTCCCTACAATGATGGTGGTGTCCCACACTGATGAAGGTATGGCAGCAGGGTCAAGGCCCCCATTAGACCATCCTACTGCTAGCCAATCCCAACCTTCCCACTCTAAATCTATTCCCCAGTCCCTTCTTGAAAAACCAACCTCACCAATCACCCAAACATACAAGAGGAAACAGGTAAAGAAGGCTCCTTCCTTTCTTATACCATCAACCCCCAAGCCTTTAAGCCCTCTAAGGGAGAATTCTCCTTTAGGGAATATCAATAGGGAAACCAAAGGGGTGTCTCCCAACCCCAAGGAGGTGCTCTCTGAGGAGGAGGTTGAGCATATGGGTACTGAGGCTGCCACTACTTCTGCTAGCACAGAGAAGGACAATGGTAACATAAATAAGACCTCCCCCATGGCAACTTTGAATGAGCAATCATTCAAAGGTCCCTGGTGCCAAGAAACCAAGGGGGTGGACAGTGCTTCTGCTAGGTAGAAGACTTCCACTACAAAAAGATCCAATGATCCTTCCAAAGAAGGTAACACTTCTGGAGAGGGTGAGGACAGATATTCTTACTATGAATTGATGGAAACAATGGGCAACATCAACCTAGATGTTCTCAAACAAGGAAAAGAACTTGAAGAAATGAAATTGGTAATCTTGTCCCAACAAGTGCAGATTACCAAACTCAAGAAATTGGTGATGAAGCTAGTACAGAAAAAGAAGAAGAGACAATTTGTGCTAAGGAGAAGGAAATCTGGGAATGATGCTCCCAAAAAGGGGGAGATCAACATGGAAGAAGCTACAGAAAAGAGGGAGCTTGATGGGATAAAAAATGGTGATGAGGGGGAGAAATTTGATGTTGAGGGGGAGCAGGAAGTAGAAACAGAAAGAGAATCAGTGCAAATAGAAACACAAGAAGCAGCATAAATGGTTAATACTGCTGAAATGAAACAAGCAGCAGAAACAGTGAAAGAAGTATTAACAGATCTTGAGATTGCAGAAACCTTACTTAAAGCCAATAATGATACTCCCAAGGTCACTTCAAAGACCAAAGGAGTAATCATCAAATAACAAGGTGAAGTGATCAAGAAAGATAACAGTAAGAAGGCAATGAACAAAGACAAAGGAAAAGCAAAGATGGTGGAATCTGATCAACCAGTCAAGAAGCAAAGGTTGGTTGAATCAGATGAAGCCTTAGCCAGGAAGATGCAGGATGACATTGAAAAAGAAGAAAGAGTTCAGGTTGAAAAGGACAGGGAGATGGCAAAGGCTCTAGCTGCTGAACTGAATGAAGCTTATCAACAAAGTCTGGCAACTGAAATTGCACAGAAGAAAGCTGCAACTCTGAAGAAATCAGTGGTGGTAAAAACAGCTGTAAAGAAGAGACAACCCTCAAAGACTTTCCTAGGTACCCAAGAGAGAAACAAGATGATTATATTTCTCAAAGGTGCTATAGGAGTCAGAAAGGAGATGTTCTCAAAGATGTCCTTTGAGAAGATTAAAGAACTGTATGATTCAGAGATGATAAAGCTTCAGGGGAATGAAACTGCAAGGGTGGAGATGGAGAAGAGGATGAAGGAAAGTAATGATTTTGATTTTCAAAAGCTCTTCCTAGATGAGCAAGAAACACCACCAAAGAAAGAAGCCACTCTGAAAGAAAGTCTAAGGACTTTAAAGAGAACCAAGATGATGGCAAGGAGAAAGTCAATCAAGAAGCCTAGAATAGCTGAAGGAGAGGCTGAGAAGGTTGCTGAAGAAGAAGGGGCACCTGAGTCATCTAAACAGAAAGAGCCATCAAACACAGATGATGTAAATTTGTATATGGTAGTGATGGACAAAGTTCCTGAACCAATTTCAGCAGAACCTGTTGGTATAAAGCCTCCTGAGGTCATTCACTGGGATACATTGACAGTGGATGGAAAGGAATACATAAGGCTAAAAAGGAAGGATGAAAAGTATGAGGTGTTCAATACTTGGGCAAAGATTGTCAGAACATGCTCTAGGTCAGATCTTGAAGAGATGTTTGAGATAGGAATGAAGTTGTATGCAGATATACTGAAAGCTCCAGAGATTTCAATTACAAAACTGGTAATGGAGTATCTGTGTATGATGTTCCAACCTGAAGAAGTAGAGCATGTGATCAAGAATGTCTTCCAGTCAGTCAACAGTTGGACTCTATATGAAACTAGTGGAGTATATACAGTGACTTTGGATCTGAATCATACTGAATACTTCCTAGTGGATAGAGTGTACAATCATAATAGATTTAAGCTTCATGCCATGCTGAAGAAAAAGCTAGGATGTATTCCAGATTCAGAGATGTCTAAATATTTGATCCAAAGAACCATCAATCAGAGTTTGGGATTGGATGCAAATACTGGAATTTAGGTCATTATGAAGTTTTGGGAGCATCTTGAAGAGCATCTGAAGAACTTGACTTCTTTTCCTAAAAGTCAAGTTAGGGGGAGATTGTTGGGAACTGAAGAAAAGCTTAAGTATGGTTAATGCTGCTGGTTCAGAGTTACTACTGCTAGAAGACTTCAAGGTTAATACTGTTGAGTATTACTACTGCTAGTAGAATTAATACTGCTAGTCAAAGTTAGTGCTGCTTGAACAAAGTTAGTACTGCTAAGCTAGTTAGTACTGTTAGTGGTTAGTGCTGCTTAGAAGTTAATGTTGCTTGAACAAGTTAATGCTGCTGAGCATAGTTAGTGCTGCTTATGACTTGAAGATCCGAATGAAAAGGATGACAGCTGGATAAACTGAAGATATTCATGGAAGCTTAGAGATATACATGGAAGATATACTAAAGATATGTTTATTTATTGTAATTATCTTTTGATTAGTATATGTATAGAATGTATAGAATAGTTTAGATGATTATTATTTATTAGAAGTTCTAGAGAGAAAATCAACCTCAAGGCATAGATCCTAATTCTAGAGAAGTAGAATTCGTCTTGAAAGAGTCTGTTCTTCAAGATTGAGGTTGAGTGTGTAATCTTGTGATTTCAATTATTCAATACAAGTTTACAGTTTGTTCTTCATATTTACTGTTCTGGTTTACTGTTTCATTGAATATCAAAGTGTTATTCCGCAAACTTCTTTGATATTGTTTCTGAGAATTAATTCTTGTTGAGAATTCGATCCTGACATTTAGTCTGTTCTTTTATGGGAGTGACTTCCTTAGGGAATGGTTGTTGAATGTTTAGATCATGTCTCTCCTTCATTCTTCTTTCAGCCTCTTCCCTTTGTGAGGAGTCCCCTTGCAGCTTAGCCATTTCTTTCTTATACAACTCCTCCACTTGACTGTATGCCATATTAGTAAACATTTCCCCTCTGACACCAATTGAACCTTTCAGGAAATTTATCATTTTTCTTCTTTCCTGATTGGCCAAAAAGGTCTTGGAGGGTTGTCTCTTCTGCCTTTTGAATGACATTCTTTGGACTGGTAATTTCTTGGCCTGTTGTGCTGCAGCTTTTATGCTCTTCTGATATTCTTCATTTAGCTTTCTGGCCATTATCAGTGCAAGTTCTCTATCTGTTTCAGTTTGGAGCTGTTCCTCTTTTTCCATCTGTTCTTGAAGCTGCTTTGCTACCTCTTCATCTAGCTCAATTTGACTTTTCTTCTTTAAGGGTAGTTCTGTTTCAACCAACTTTGCTTTTCCCTTAGCATCCTTCAAACTTGCCTTACTTGTTTCTTTTCTTTTTATTGAGAGTCCTCCTTCACTGATGACCACTCCCTTGGCCTTTTGACTAGACTTATGAGTGTCATTTTTTGCTTTTACTAATGTCTCAGCAATCTCCAGTTCTTCTACAGAGAGCCCTGTTACTGCTGCTTCTTTTACTTCAGCAGTATTAACTGTTTCTGCTGCTTCAGCAACATTAACAGTTTCTGCTGCTTCAGCAAATTCTGTTTCTTTTTCTGTTTCAGCCTCTTTCTCCCCCTCAACCTCAAATGCCCTCTCAGTTGTACTTTCTTTCTCTGTTTCAGCCTCTTTCTCCCCCTTGTTGGAAGCATCTTTATCATTTGACCTCTTCTTCAAAACAAACTGCTTTCTCCTCTTCTTTTGCACCAACCTTGTCACCATTTTCTTTAATTTGGGAATTTGTACTTGTTGGGACAAGATTACCAATTTCATTTCTTCTATCTCTTTGCCTTGTTTAATAACATCCAGGTTGATGTTGCCCATTGTTTCCATCAATTCATTATAGTCATATCTGTCCTCACCTTCTCCAGGAGTGTTACCCCCTTTTGAATGATCATTGGATCTTTTTGTAGTGGGAGCCTTCTGCTAACAGAAGCACTCTCCACCCCCATGGGTTCTTGGCACCAGGGACCTTTGGATGATTGCTCACCCAAAGTTGCCATGGGGAAGGTCTTATTTATGTTACCACTGACTTCCTCTGTGCTAGCAGGAGTAGTGGCAGCCTTAGCACCCATATGCTCAACCATCTCCTCAGTGAGCACCTCCTTGGGGTTGGGAGACACCCTTGTGGTTTCCCTGTAGATATTCTCTAAAGGAGAATTCTCCCTTAGAGGGCTTAAAGGGTCTGTGGGTGATGGTACAAGAAGGGAAGGAGCCTTCTTTACCTTTTTCCTTATATATGTTTGGGTGATTGGAGAGGTTGGCTTTTGAAGTAGAGACTGGGGGATTGATATAGAGTGGGAAGGTTGGGATTGGCTAGCAGTGGGATGGTCTAAAGAGGGCCTTGACCCATGCTGCCATACCTTCTTCAGTGTGGGACACCACCATCATTGTAGAGAATAATGGGGTGTCAACTCCTTCCGAGTCCAGAGGGGATCTCTTCATGTTTGAAAAGACCTTACCTTTGGGAATTTTTGGTACATATACCTCATCAAAGTGAGGCATATCCGTCAATTCGTGGGTTATAACTTCTTGTACAAACCTGGGGTACATATAAAAACTCTTTTTAATTCCCAGGTTTGAGACAAGATCACTGAAAATCATTTTAGAAAAATTGTACTTTCTGGCAGTGGCCAAGCAGACCAAAGCATATGCAATGGTGCTGCTAAACTCACTCCATCCAGTAGTCTTTTTAGAGATACAATGCATGAGGGTATGAACTAGAAAACGCCATTGGGTATAAAATTTAGCTTTTGAGAATTTAAAACCTCCCAATTGGCCTCCATACCCCATTCTTGACAAATTTGAGAATAATTCCTCATTAGGAATAGAGGTTATACCTGCAGCATCGTCTAGACGTAGACAGATGCGTATCACCTCTTCAGTAACTGACAAGGGTTTGTCACACACCCTTGTTTTCAGAATCTGCACACCATTCTCTGTAACTATGGTGGCATTAGCCCAGAATTGCCTTTGATGCTCTATGTAGATGGTTGGAGACACAGTTAGAGCATGGACGATATGGCTAGACTTCAAAAAATCTACTATCTGATGAAAGCCTGCAGCTTGCTTTGGCTTTTGTAGCATCGCGATTTCATTGTGCTCGTCAATAAATGCCATAGACGCCATTGAGCTGGAGTATTCTTGCCTGAAACACTTGATTCTTGAGAGAAAAGGGTTAGAGAGAAAGTGAACAGTATTCAAAGAGTCGTTATGATCTTTTAGGCGGGCAAAGGGTATTAATAGTGTATGGGACATAAGCAGTATTAACCTAGAGCAGTATTAACTCACTAGCAGTATTAACTGAGAGCAGTATTAACTGAGAGCAGTATTAACCACTAGCAGTATTAACTAACTAGCAGTATTAACTGAGAGCATTATTAACCACTAGCAGTATTAACTTACTAGCAGTATTAACTAAGAGCAGTATTAACCACTAGCAGTATTAACTGTGCACTGGCAGTATTAAAACTGTACTGGCAGCATTAACTATACTTACTCTTTTTGAAGCTTATGAAGGTCTGATCAAGGCAATAACTTCCTGATCTCAATGTGCTTTGTTTTGGAATGCTTGACTGGATTGTTAACAATGCTTATAGCACTGCTATTATCAATAAAGATTGGAGTGTGAAGAAAGGTTACCCCATAGTCCAGCATCTGATTTTGAATCCATAGAACCTGAGAGCAGCAGCTTGCAGCAGCAATATACTCAGCTTCTGTTGTTGATAAGGACACTGTGGTTTGTTTCTTGCACTGCCAAGATACTAGTCTTGCACCCAAAAGTTGACATCCCCCTGAAGTAGACTTTATGTCCATGTTAGCACCACCCAAGTCACTATCTGAATATGCAATCAAGTCGAATGGAGATTCATATGGATACCAAAGACCTAATCTAGGTTGCCCTCTTAAGTATCTGAAAATCCTCTTCACAGCTTGAAGATGTGATTGCTTTGGCTTGACTTGGAATCTGGCACATACACATACTGGAAACATGATATCTGGTCTTGAGGCTGTGAGATACATTAGAGATCCAATCATTAATCTATATAGATGGACATCAACATCCTCACCCTCAAGATCAGCAGTGATCTGTTTGTGAGTTTCCATTGGTGTGCTTGCTGGCTTTGAGTCTTTTAAACCATATTTCTCCAGGATGTCTTGCACATACTTTGATTGACTAATGAAGATTCCATCTGTCTGATGTTTCACCTGAATTCCAAGGAAGAAGGTAAGTTCACCTATTGAACTCATTTTAAAGCTCTTGTGCATCAACTCTTCAAAGTCTCTACACATCTGATCTTTTGTGGATCCAAAAATGATATCATCCACATAGATCTGAACTAGTAGGATGTCCTTCTTACTTCTTTTAATGAAAAGGGTCTTGTCAATGATGCCCTTTTCAAACCCATTCTCCAAGAGATAGGTAGACATAGTGTCATACCATGCTCTTGGGGCTTGATGTAGACCATAGAGTGCTTTCTTCATCTTGTATACTCTGTCAGGATATGAAGGGTTTTCAAAACCAGGTGGCTGACAGACATATACTTCTTCATCAATTGCACCATATAGAAAGGCACTCTTTACATCCATTTGATAGACCTTGAACTTCATGTATGAGGCATAGGCTAGGAACAACCTAATTGCCTCTACCCTTGCCACTGGAGCAAACACTTCATCATAATCTATGCCCTCTTCTTGAGTGTACCCTTGTGCCACAAGCCTTGCTTTGTTCCTGATCACAATACCTCTCTCATCCTTTTTATTTCTGAAGATCCACTTGGTGCCAATAGCTCTATGACCTTTTGGAAGGTCCACCAAGTCCCAAACATCCTGTAGTTTGAATTGAAGTAACTCTTCTTGCATGGCTTCTATCCAACTTGAATCTTTCATTTCATCATAGGCCTTCTTAGGCTCAATCTGGGATAGGAAGCAGGAGAGTACTGTGTGTAGTTGATCCTGCAGCTCTTGAAGTCTGCTTTGATTCCTTGTAATCATAGGAGACGAGATGTCTCCTATTACCAGCTCTGGAGGATGATTATTTTGTGTTCTATTCTGAAAACTAGGTTCTTCATTAATTCCCACCTCTAGATTGGAATCATTTAAGTCAGCTGAGGGAATCACCTTAGTTACTTCTAGCTCTTTATGCACTGAAGATTCCTCTTCTCTTCTTTCTTCTTCACTCTGAATTGGCTCAGGTATAGTTTCTTTCTCACAGAATTCAACAGGTTCTTTTATAGGCATAGGAAAGATCACAGACTGAGGTATAATGTCTTGAACTTGTGTAGCCCCTGATCCTCCACTTCCTGAACCTGCATAATTGTCACTACTAAAACCAAAAGAGTTAGTTAGTGAATCAATGTCAAACAGCCACTGAGGACCAGACCCAATAGGATTTGGTGTGTTCTCATTGCATTTGACATTGTCACTTTCCTCAATTATTGTAGAAGAAGTATTAAAAACTCTGTAGGCCTTACTTTTATTTTTTGATTAGTTTGGTTTTCAATTCTTAGTATAAAGGATTTGATCAGTCCACTTGTCTCATCCTTAGTCCTTAGAAAATATACCCAAGTAAATCTAGAGTAATCATCAACAATAACTAGGCAGTATGATTTCTTACCAATACTCATAACATTTGTAGGATCAAACATATCCATATGCAATAAATGAAGAGAATTAGAGATTGTGTTCACCTCTTTAGACTTATGAGAAGTTTTGTGTTGTTTACCTTTGAGACAAGCAACACAATGATCATCACATGAATAGACTTTAGAAGGCAAACCTCTTACAAGGTTGTTTTTAACAAGTTTATTTATTGTTTTAAAGTTCATGTGACACATCCTTCTGTGCCAAAGTGATGATTCATCCAGAGAAGCTTTTGAAACAAGACAATTTAGGGATGAATCAGATGAAACACTTTCCATATCCAAACAGTATACATTATCCTTTCTGGGGGTTCTTAGTAGTATCATCTTTTCATCAACTACCTTGAATCCAGGAGCAAGGATAATGCATTCAGAATCTGTAAACAATATACTATGTTGTTTGTCACAAACCTGTGATACACTTAACAGGTTGTACCTTAACTGTTCAACATAGAATACATCTTCAAAGGTCATTTTACCTTTGGTCACATCACCTTTACCACTGATTTTACCTCCATCTGGAGTATTCCCAAAAGCAACATGTCCACCATCAATCTTCTTGAAGTTCTTAAGGCAGGACATGTTCCCTGTCATGTGCCTGGAGCAACCACTATCAACATGCCAGATGCTCTTCCCCTTGAGCTGTTGGTTACCCTGCACATAAGATTAGACAATTAGTATTGATTGGGGACCCAAGCCAAAGTGGTCTTGGGTCTCCCTTTCTCATCAAAATACTTACATTCCTTTTTGATGAGGTTTTTAAAATCAGAACACTTATTATTTGAGTACTTTGTCAAGATTATTGGTCTAGAAGCACTAATACTAGAAGCAACACTATCTTTAGAAGTACTAACACAGTTAGCAGTACTAACAGGTTTGGCAGTATTAACCTTGTTGGCAGTACTAACAGAGTTAGCAGTATTAACATTTGCAGAAGTACTAACATTGTTAGCAGCACTAACATTGGTAGCAGTAGTATTGCTTCTAGCAGCACTATCACTGTCAGCAACACTATTTGTGGTAGCAGTACTAACAGCTTTAGTGCTTTTAGGTATCCAGATCTTGACACTGTCTTCCACATTCTTTTTCTTCATGTGGCTTTTAGATTTAACAACTTTCTTAGCCACATGGTTCTTTTCTTTCTTCCTATAACCAAAGGGTTTTTGAGTAGGTCTCTGAAAGTTCAGCCTTTGGTTCATAGGATTGAAATAGCAGTATTTGGCAATGTGATTAAGTTTTCCACAAATAAAACAGGGTTTTGGTCTATTGATTTTACTCAGATCAATCCCTTGTTTTTGTGTCCACTGATTATTCCAGTTTCTCTGATTTCCCCTTGGTTTATCATGTTTTTGGGGCTCAGATTTATTGCATGCCCACTGTTTGCAAGGGATAGGATTCACAACAGTGGTCTGCTTATAATGAACCTTCTTGGTCTTTCCCTCAGTCTTCTCTATCTCATTGGACTTGACCCAATGCTTTCCACATCCCTCATTGGTAATTATGTGGTTTTCTATAGGAATGTCACCACTCACAGTACTGTCCTTATTCTTGACAGTTTCTTTCTCAGTTTTATCCTCAACAACTACTTCATCTAAGGGATCTATCTCAGTGGCTCCCTCAGGCAGGTCCTTCCTATCCTTTGTCTCTAACAAGTCTGAACTAGGAGGGATGTAGTTGTTGTTGTAGGGTGGTGGTGTGGTATTGTACCCTATTCCTCTTCTCAGTTTATCATGAATCTGAGTTTGTAGTAAATAGTCCATTGCTTTAGAAGCATTGGAAAACTTTTCTACATCTAACTTGACTTTAGCTAACTCTCCTCTTAACTTATCACTCTCCTCTTTAGATTTGGTCAGTTGGAGTTCTAGGTCATTCTTCTCCCACTTCCAATAGTTTGTGTCATATGAATGTTGAAGCTCATTGGCTTGAAAACTCTAAATCTGATCTTCAAACCTCTCAACAATCCTCACATAATCTTTTATGTCCTTTTCTAATCTCTTAAGGTCATCACTCATGTTCTGGTTGTGATCCATGTACCTTTTAACAGTGTTAATGCAATTTTGAGAACAAAGATTAGAAGTTACCTCTGTTGGGAGATCAGACACCTCTGCCATTAGAGCTTGGTTTTGGATAGCCTCTTCTGCTTGATCACTCCAATCAAACCTCATGCCTTGTTGAGAGACTAGAGCTTGTGCAGAGTTTCTGTTATTATTGAAGCTTCCAGACTGTGCTTGTTGGTGGTTGTTGTTGTGAGACACTCCACTTCTGCATTCCCTAGCAAAGTGTCCCTTCTGGTGACATTTATAGCATTCCACCTTTGACTTGTCAAAACCTGCTCCATCTTCTCTTCTTTGGGATAAGTTGTTCCTCCCAGTTCTCTTGATGAACTTCTTTACTCTCATAGAGAGGATGGCCATCTGCCATTTAATGTCCATATCTTCAAGATCATCTGGATGGAGTTGTTCCAAGTCATCATTAATTAGAGAAGAGTTTCCATGACTGGACAGAAAAGCTTCAAACACAGATTCAGTGCCTTTCTCTTGATATGCTCCATTAGCAGCACTAACTGATTCAGGGTTGGAAGTAGAATCAATTGATGCTGATAGGAGTGCAGCATTGTGAACATACCCAGAAGTCTTCTTCTTAGCCTCTACCTCAGATTCAAAAACTCTTAGATCATTGTATAGATCATCAAGTTCTTTTTCTTCCAGTTGATCATTCTGTCTGAAAGAGACAGTATACATGGTCCATTCATCACCCAGGGACCTTAAGAACTTCCTGTTTAGATCATCTTGATCAATTTGTACTCCCACAGTAGTTGTTCACCAATTAGCTTGTTGAACCTGTCAAAAGTTTGAGTCATGGACTCATTCTTGGTTGACATAAAGTTCTCATATTTTTGCTTCAATATAGCCTTCTGATTTCTCTTGGTACTTTTGGTACCAGAGAATCTCTTCTCTAGAGCATTCCAGAGCATCTGTGCATCAGTGCAACTATAGAATTGGTGTCGATATTCATTGGGAATGGCCAAGAGCAGAGTGCTCAAGGCTTTCATCTCTGTCTGCCTTGTCTTTCTCTCTGCATCTGTCTTTGGTGGAGTTCTCTTTCCATCTGCACCAATCTTTCCTGCATCGGATGGGCCATTCTCAATGATGTCCCACATGGAGTAATCAGTGAGAAGAATGTATTGCTTTATTCTAATCTTCCACATGTCGAATTCATTGGATCTAAGCATTGGGACCTTTGAGACCAGGGTACTGTTTGAATCAACTGCGTTTTCCATGATGAATAAGATTTCTGAGAATACAAGCTCTGATACCACTTGTCAGGATCTTAATTCTAAACAAGAATAAACTCTCAGAAAACAATATCAAAGAAGTTTGCGGAATAACACTTTGATATTCAATGAAACAGTAAACAAACAGTAAATCTGATGAATAACTTGCAAACTCTTATTGAATGACTGAAAGTCACAAGCTTTTACACACAACCTCAATATTGATGAACAGACTCACCAATACGAATTCTACTTCTCTAGAATTAGGATTATAAATCTTGAGGTTGATTCTTTCTATGAAAGCAAAAATTCAGAATTCTAAAGTTAATCTCAAAACTATTCTGACTAATTATATATATACTGAAGATAAACAATAATTACAAATAATAAAAGATCGTCAGTATAATCTTCCATCATTATCTCCAAGCTTCCATGAATATCTTCAATCCAACTGTCATTCCTTCCATACAGATCTTTATCTTATAAACAACATTAACCTTCAGCAGCATTAATACTCTGAGCAGTATTAAGTTCAGCAGTACTAACTATGCTCAGCAGTATTAATCTCGAAGAGCAGCATTAATATTGTTCAACAACATTAACTTCAACTGGCAGTATTAACCTCAGAAGTAGTAATCTCAGAAGTAGTAATCCTGTTCTTCTAGCAGCATTAACTGTACTTAGCAATTCTTCAGTTCCCAACACCTACAAGCCATTGCACTTTTTTCTATAAGAACCTTACATTGGATATGCACAAATATAACCATTTATTGTGTGTCTCATTTGATACCAACACATTATTTTCGTTTTCTAGTATATGTTTTGAATAGAGGTGTAGAACGGAACCGAGTTTGGTTACTATTTTTTGACCAACATCACTTTACAAAATTATATAACCACTAGTTATGATCACTCTAAAGAACATTATAATGATGGAACCAGGAATTTTATGAAGTGGCCGGGAACCTTTAAAGTGGATCAAAGGCTTGTAAAATCGTTTTGTTGTTTCGAGAGATTTTTTTAAAGTATTTTGGTTGATTTCAATGGACTTTTTTTTGTGTGGATGTTCCTCGTATTTTCTAATATCCTGGAACACCTTTCATTTAACAACCCAAAACCAAAGTCATAACATAATATTTAAATTCCCAAAACGGGTGCCACAACAAACGTACAAAAGAAATTTAAACTCAACATAGATCAATAGTAGAGTTTCTATTACAACCGAGAACTCTAAATAATGGCTAACACCGCTCTAAGGGAAGACTCTTCATGACCCGCTAGTTCAACACTTTTTCTTCACCTTGAACGAACCACTGTCAGTGCCCTTTCCTGAAATTGGGTTTTAAGAAAAAGAGTTTGAAAGCGAGGGTTAGACCGGAGTGGTCTAGTGAATTCCCAATATCAAACAAAATCAAATTATTAGATATAGAAAAATCGTTTTATAAAGTTCGTCTCACAAAGTTACTCATCGAAGCTTAATCGTTATCCACATTCCGGGGCCCCCAGTAGATCCCCAATCAGCCCCCAAGTCGATGTCGTTCCCGCGTGTAAGGAAACATATTCCAAACACGCGGTCCACTCATCGCCGATGGTTGACAACAAGTCATGGCGCATAAGTCATCAATAACTCAAATACACAAGAGAGTACATGCATGCAAAGACTCATGAAGGATTATTAAATAAATCATTATACAGATGTATGTCCACTAAAAAGAGGATAAACCTTCTCAAAAGTTTTTGTTTTCACCATATCAAGGTAAGGTGGTGTAAACCCAACATGATTAATTATAAGATAAGGTGCAAACCTTGCTTGATTATAGGCATTTCCCGAGCTAGAAATCCCAAAATCTACTGTTTTCACTTTATCATTGTGCACGATTTTGCCAAATGTTTTTCTCAGTTACCATGGTTTGTTGTTTCATACTTTTGTATCGCAATTTTCAACAATAATATTAGTCTAAGCTTTAAATAAAGAAGGATACAGGCATACATATGGTGAATATGATTAACAAAAGAAACGTAGCATGGGCAAACTTAAACAAATTCTTATCCTCGATAACATTTTTTTGACAAAAGTCGTCATCAACAAAGGTGTAGTTCAGCTACGATGGTGGCATTTTTAACTATAGTTGTCACTTTCATAATTAATTATATTTTTATAATTATATAATTGTCTTGTTTTATTTTAAATTTAAATAAACCATTAATACAAGTTGAGTCTATTAACATTTTTTTTCTAATTGTAATTGTCCTCACTATATCATGAAATAAAAACATTTTTATTGTTTGTTAATATGATTATGATTAAGTGTACCTTTGATTTTTTTTATATTAAGATATTAAAAAGAATAGAACAATTGAAATTCAATATTGTGCTCCACTATAACTGTTATGATATATAATATAACAGTTCGATTTAGAGCTAGACGTCGAGAGGCAAGTCTTAAATAAGATATGAAAGAGAAGTACGGAAGATTTGAAGTCAAGCTTATACTATGTGAACTAAGTGGACTCTATGGGGGTGTTTTGGATTGCTTATTTAAAACAACTTATGTTTATTTTAAAAAATGTTTATCAACTTATGTGGTGTCAAATTGGAGTTTTTAAAAAAGTGAGGTACAAACATATGTAATGTAAATTTTAGTATTTTCATAGTTGTATGAGTGGATTTTATGTTACAATCTACAATTAAATGTTTTAGAATTTTTATGTGTAATATACATGTTTAGGATTTTGAAAAGGACAAATTGTGTAAAAAATTACTTACTTTACATCAATTTCTGTTTTAAGGAATGTACTTTTAAAATACACATTTAAGGATTTATGATGTAACTTTACAACTAAAAAAGAGACCCAATCACCTATTATATGTATCATAGTTGTTGAGTTGTGTTTTTAATTATTTTGGGGTATTACGTGGAAAACTAAAACCCTCAAATGAGTAGCTTTATCATTATTTATTCTCACCCAACTTTTTGTCGTTGCCCAAATGCAAAAGGTTTCTTAAAACATCTATACGCACAATGTTAGAATACGGGAGTCATATACTTTGTGAAAAATAGCGTGTATTCCTTTAAAAATTCATATGAAACGGAGTAGGATGGTGTTTGAAATTTTACAAGAAAAAAATGTAACCCTTTGATGTCATATATGTACACTTGTTTAATTTAACAAGTCACTACTTGTCATTCTATTCCACATTTATTAAATAAACTTGCTTATTATCTTATTATATATATCTAATCAGATTAAATATCACAAAATCAGGTATAATAATTAAACATTTTAATTATTTAACCTCCTTATTCAGATATACATTTTATGCATGTGACTCATTGGGACTTTATCACGTTGCCAATAATTATAAATTATATTTATAATTATAAACGATGAGCGGCATCTAGCAATACATCATCATTACCCAGATGAAAAAGTTTGATGATTCAGTTAATCAGCTAACTGTGTGATCATTATCAGTAAAACGTTTTATTTTTCTTAGTTTTTGATATCCAGATTGAACACGAGGCATGTAAGTGTCATCCTTGTTATGTCCAGTCTTCAGTTTCTCGATTCCGGAATATACTAACAAAACAAATCCAATATTGGCTATCTGAGCATGCATGCGCTTCTTCAGTACCATTCGATCGAGGAACCAAACGATATCATTCTTGTCATCCAAGAGGAACAAATCATATCTTGATCCATCCTAGTACTACTAAGTGATACATGATATACCCAACAACCATTATATCACCCAGTTACAGAATGATTAGAAGCAATTATCAAAGTAACCACTCACACAGAGCAAACTCCATGATCTCAAGTTAAAGAACTATATGTACAATGACCATATGAGAAGCACATATGAAAATCATATGACTTCTAATGAAACGCTCTCATATATGGGTTCTATATCTTCATATGAATCACAACATATACTATTTGTACCATATTAATTCAGCCTAAGCTCAAATTGTTAGCAAGAATATTTCCACAATATTCTAAATTGATATACTTTACATAATTAGGGATAAAATCATTTCCTTAGATAATTGTTTATATTTATAGGATATATCCCCTCATTTGTTTACATAATTTGTGGCTTGTAATCTGTATATATAGGGTGGTGATATTTTTATAAGAGACGACTTTTACACAACTCAATTTGGTATCAGAGCGCTCTCTTCCCCTCATTATCTTCATCCTCTCGGAACCTCCCAAGGTTCTGCTGAACAACCCTCTTCTTCACCACCCTATCTGTTTTCCCTTTTCTTTTTCCACAATGACGAACACAATTTCACCAAATAATGACAACCAAAAAGCCTCGTCCTCATCCTCTTCTTCTTCCGGTTTTCATCCAGCCTTTGCCGTCAACAATATCAAGAACTTCATCCCACTTGTTCTTGATCAAGAAGATGACCAATATGCATCGTGGGTGGAACTCTTCCACATCCACGCATGTGCATATAATTCCTCCACAGATCACCCAACATGGGAACGCCTTGATGCCATTGTTAAACAATGGATCTACGATACTGTATCCAAAGACCTATTGCAGACCATTATGAAGCCAGGAGCATCGACAAGAGAGTTATGGACACGACTCGAATAAATTTTCCAAGACAACAAACATACCCGTGCCGTATACTTAGAAGAACAATTCAACACCACACGATTGGAAAACTTCTCCAACATGTCTGATTACTGTAAAAGAATCAAGCATCTCGCCGATCAACTAGCTAATGTCGGTAACCCTATCACCGAATCAAAAATGGTTCTGCAGTTAATTTCTGGACTCACCAAAGGCGACTTTGACACCATCGCCACCATGATCCAACAAGTCGATCCACTTCCTAGTTTCAACAAAGCGCAGTCTCAATTATTATTGGAAAAAACGAGACGTTCTAAGCAAGAGAGCCATACCTAACATGCTTTGGTCACGGGCCAACAATCTGTCCGACAGCAGCCTGCTATGATCGATCCACCCTCATCAGAACAACATCCGACCTCTCAAACACCACAACCCAGTTATCGTGGTCGTGGACGCGGGCATTCTGATCAGAGTCGAGGACGTGGTCGTGGTAGAAGTCGTGGTCGTGGATCTCCATACCGCCAACAACAACCATCTTGGCCTCATTGGCCATCCACCGGCCACTACTCTGCACCACCGTGTCCTTACCCTGCTGCCCCCGCCTCCTCTCCATACCGCTCACAGGCTGGAATTTTGGGCCCGACTCCCTCACCACCGCAATCATCATTCCAACAACCTCATGCCTTGCTCGCTCCACAGTCACCGTACCCTTATGGAACACCAATGACTCCTACTGAACTCGGAAATGCCTTCAACACTATGTCTCTTCAACAACCAGATGACGCATGGTACATGGACACCGGTGCCACTTCTCATCTCACTGGCAATTCAGGTACTCTCCCTAAACTATTTAATTTGAGCTCTCCTCAGTTTGTTCTTGTAGGTAATGGAACCCGCATTCCAATTCACGGTTACGGGAACACCACCACACCCCCACCTCACCCCTCATTCGCTCTAAAAAACGTTCTCTACACTCCCCCACATAATAAAAAAATCTTATCTCTATTCGTAAATTCACCCATGACAATAATGTGTCTGTTGAGTTTGACCCCTTTGGTTTTTCTGTGAAGGATCTCAATACGGGGATAACTCGCACGCGATGTAATAGCACAGGCACTCTCTACCCATTCTCTCCCTCGTACGCTGGTGCCCCCCCCATCTCCCTCGCTACGATCTCTCCTGCTACATGGCATAACCGACTTGGACATCCCGGGTCACCATTTTTTGATTTTCTTAGATCTAAGAATTTTATCTCGTGTAATAAGGGCTCTCATGCCTCTTCATGTGTTTCTTGTGCCTTAGGAAAACATGTTCGTCTTCCATTTAATCTATCAAATACAGTTACTTTTTCCCCATTTGATCTTATACACGCTGATTTATGGACTTCCCCGATTCCGAGCACACTCGGACATAAATATTATTTACTATTATTAGATGATTTCTCTCATTATCTTTGGGTTTTCCCACTAAAATCCAAGCCTCAAGCCTTCTCATCTTTTCTCACCTTTTGCACATACGTTAAAACGCAATTTGAAAAGGACGTTAAAACCTTTCAATGTGATAATGGACGGGAATTCAATAATTCTCTCTTTCATGATTATTGCACCAAACACGGTATGATTTTCCGTTTCACATGTCCCTACACCTCCCCGCAAAATGGGAAAGCTGAAAGAATAATCCGCACAATTAACAATGTCGTCCGCACCTCTCTTCTCCATGCTTCCTTACCTCCCTCCTATTGGGTGTATGCCTTACATGTGGCAGCCTACACTCTCAACATTCTCCCTACTCGCGCTCTTGCTAGCAAAACACCAACCGAAGTCCTATTCTATCATATTCCTACTTACCACCACCTTCGCACATTCGGTTGTCTTTGTTATCCGAACCTATCATCTACCACCCCCCATAAACTCGCACCTAGATCAACCTCGTGCGTCTTCTTAGGTTACCCTTCAAACCATCGAGGATATCTATGTTACAACCTCGTCTCTCACAAAATCAAAATCTCTCGTCATGTTAGTTTTGACGAAAACTCCTTTCCTTTCTCCAACCTCCAACATCACACTCCTCATGACTACACCTTTCTCGACAACCCCTCTCCCGCCCCTTTCATCACCAATGCCATTCACAACATCAACCCTACACCCACTCCAACGACCCCTTCCTTCAATACTCACTCTAACAACTCACCTACCACTCCACCCATGCACATCCCAGACATCACCCAACCCTCGGCCGGTCCAGGCCCCACCTACCCCCTGGGCGATACCGACACCACCCAAACCTCGGCAGTCCCCGAGACCTCCCAACCCTCGACCGACATACCTCCCCCTGCCCAACCTTTGACCCCCACACCTCCCCCCGTCCATTCTACAACTTATACACCTCCCATACAATCAACCACTCACACATCCACCTCTACTCACCCCATGCAAACCCGCCTACGTCACGGCATTGTCAAACCAAAAACCCACTTTAATCTCTCTTCCCAATCCATCTCCCCCATTCCCAAAAACCTCAAGCTAGCCCTTCTCAACCCGAATTGGAATGCTGCCATAACTACAGAATATAGTGCTCTTATTAAACAACAAACTTGGGATCTAGTACCACGACCTCCCGGGGTCAATGTCATTCGATGCATGTGGCTATTCCGCCACAAATTCAGAGACAATGGAGATCTTGAGCGCTATAAAGCACGACTTGTCGTTAATGGCAAATCACAAGAAATTGGGGTTGATTGTGATGAGACCTTCAGCCCCGTGGTTAAGCCGGCCACCATCCACACAGTGCTAAGCATCGCCCTCGGCCAAAATTGGCCAATCCACCAACTTGATGTCGAAAACGCGTTCCTTCACGACGACCTCAAGGAAACCATCTTCATGCACCAACCACCTGGATTTTACAATCCCTCCGCTCCCGGTTATGTGTGTCGCCTTCGCAAGTCCCTTTATGCACTCAAACAAGCCCCTCGGGCTTGGTACCAAAGGTTTTCTAACTTCATCTTGCAGGTGGGTTTTCGCTGTAGCAAAAGTGACCACTCATTATTTGTGTATCGACATGGCAACGACACCGTTTACTTGCTGCTTTATGTGGACGACATCGTCCTAACCGCATCGTCCGAACGGCTCAAAACAGATGTTATCACTGCCCTTCATAAAGAGTTTGCCATGACTAATTTGGGAAAGTTAAGCCATTTCTTGGGTATCTCGGTTACTCGTACCCCTCATCACATGTTTCTGTCTCAAAAGAAATATGCAGAAGATATTGTCCAAAGGGCCAACATGGCAAATTGCAAGTCTATGCCTACACCCGTAGACTCTCAGGCCAAACTAAGTGCAAATGACGGACCTCCTGTCGAAGACCCTACTCTCTATCGGAGTCTTGCTGGTGCCTTACAGTACCTCACATTCACTCGTCCAGACATCGCATATGTAGTGCAACAAATATGTCTCTTTATGCACGCACCACGAGAACCTCATTTCAGTGCCCTCAAACGCATTATTCGGTACCTCAAAGGCACACTAGATTATGGCCTCTATCTCTACCCGTCTTCACAGTCTCAACTCATCGCCTATACGGATGCAGACTGGGCCGGCTGCCCTGATACAAGACGGTCTACGTCCGGATATTGTGTCTACTTGGGCGACAATCTCATCTCCTGGTCGGCTAAACGCCAACCCACTCTCTCTCGCTCAAGCACCGAGGCAGAGTATTGCGGCGTTGCTAATGTTGTAGCCAAAACATGTTGGCTCAGAAATCTACTTTTTGAGCTTTGGTGTCCTCCACACAAAGCTACCATTGTGTATTGTGATAACGTGTCTGCTGTATACATCTCTGAAAATCCAGTGCAACATCAGCGCACTAAACACATTGAGCTCGACATACACTTTGTCCGGGAAAAAGTCTCCATGGGTCATGTACGAGTCCTCCATGTCCCCTCCTCGTATCAATATGCAGACATTTTCACAAAGGGTCTTCCTCGTCAGTTATTTCTCGATTTCAGATCCAGTCTTAGCGTTCATCCTTCCAACGCTCAGACTGCGGGAGCGTGTTAGCAAGAATATTTCCACAATATTCTAAATTGATATACTTTACATAATTAGGGATAAAATCATTTCCTTAGATAATTGTTTATATTTATAGGATATATCCCCTCATTTGTTTACATAATTTGTGGCTTGTAATCTGTATATATAGGGTGGTGATATTTTTATAAGAGACGACTTTTACACAGCTCAATTTCAAATTACTATTTGATTAAGACATTTTAGGATACAATATTCTAATGTTATTATTATGTTTAGATATAATACAAAATAATACATAAACATAACAATTGGGTAATGCTTTTCAATTAATAAATATAACGGCACAATATCCAAACAAAATCATCCAATAATTGTCTTTTGGGTATATACACTAACACACAAAACCTTCTATTAACGAATATCTACCAACAGTTCTATAATTCAATTCCTGGTTCAAAACTTACATCAAACAGTTGGTAGGCATGGATGAATTTTCACAAATTTAATATTATGGTTTGGAACCAATCTAAATTAGCAATTGTAGTGAAGTTGAGGAAGATAAAGAATCTAAGTTGAGTAAGATAACAATTAGTAGGTAAGTAATTTTGAAAATCTGTGGAAACTAAAATTCTTGTAATGATGCTACAACTGCTTCGAGAGGATTTTGTTAAAGAGCTCATGAAAACCAAGAGTTTTATATTGAGAAGTAGGAATATTGTGTGGGTTAATATTGAGAATCGAAAATGTTGAGATCGTGAATTGAAAACCACCTACTAAAACAGAATTGGTTCTTTGTAAGTATATAATCAAAAGGAGTGATGGGAAAGGGGGGAGAAGGGAATGGATTGGGACTTGAAAGTAGGTAATAAATATTAATGATATGGAAATTATTTTAATGACATGGAAATGATTTAAATGACATGTAATATTAGTGCTGATTTAAATGATATGTAAACACTTGGGTTATGGCGCACTGGTTAAGCCTTAGAGGATGTAATGGAAAATATCATCTACCCCATGTTCAAATCCAGGCGCTGCCAAAGCCCTTGTGGCCATGGAGGTTCCTCTACAATGACTCTAGGCCATTCGTGGACGACCGGGGGATTAGTCGGTGCGCGTAAGTTGACCCAGAAACCCACGGTTACTCAAAAAAAATAAAATTAATGTTGATTTGTAATGATTAAAATAATATGATCAATGACATGTGTAACACCCCGAATTTTTGATTATTGGTAAATTCGTATTTGTAATGTATTTAGTTTTGCTCAGTTAATGTCATCAAAGATTGGTCGTGCTTGCGTATTTGGAAAACGTCGAATTTTATTGGAAAGAGCAGGTTTGGCGAGAGAGCCCGGTGAAAGTGCCAGGGTCACTCTCGCGGGGACTTGATAACCCACGGTACATATTCGGCGAGAGTGCCAGGGTCACTCTCGCGTGTCACAATCACGGAGGAAGAGGAAGTCGCGGTACATTATCGGCGATAGTGACCGGCGATAGTGCCCTGTCACTATCGCGATGTCACAGTCGCCGACGGGTTTAAGAGCATTAAAAGTCTGATTTCAAGAGGAAAACTCATTTATTTCATTTGGGGTTTTGGAAGGCATCCGATTTTTCTCTCCTAGGTAAGGTTTCTTCACTTCAAAACTCCATCTCTTCAACATTTAATCCTCCCTAGAATCTTGTTGGGTGTATTAAATGCTAATCTAGGGTTTCTCACCTTTGGTAGTCAAGTTCTAGCCATTTTGGTGAACCAAGGTTTCTCCTCACCTACTTCTCATCTTCTTGGACCTTCTAGGGTTTGGGTATTGGATCAACCTATGTAAGTCTCCTTAACTTACAATGAATTTTACTTGCACTATTACCTGGTTATATGAGATTTGTGATATGTTGTATGCTAACCTAAAATCTCGGGTTTTGTATGTTTCCTATGTTCACTACTTTGGAGTGAGTGTAAGGGTATAAACACCTTGCGAGATTCACTTATGTAAGTTTCATGAATGGGAAGTAGATTATCATAAGTGACTAAGCTTATAAATGTTAAAACCAAATACAAAATTCTTATCAGCAGTTGGAGACAATCTATTACTTGGGGATCTATATGTGGCTAAATGAGCTTTAATTTATCGTAGGAATCTGTAACAAGCATGATCATGTTAATTGTGCCAAGAATATGCTTACCTGAAAACTGTTAACCTTACTTGCTCATAGTCTTTATGGGAAGTCTTATATCTATTTCCTTGTGCACGAGGAATTAGATAGTATGTATTCTATTGCATATTTATGGCCATGGGCATTAGCGGGTAGACAATAGGGGGCGCTAGTCCCTGAGTTGGAACTCAGCTAGATTGGATAGGCACCCTTGTCTGTAAGTCCTTGAGGTGTAACCCGACGGGGTAAGCGCTAGAGGCATAAATGGTTTGAGGATTGTGATGTCCAACGTGGCATGGGATCTAGAACCGGGATTTGTGGTGAAATCCAATCAATATCGCGGGTGACTCCATTCATGTGTTCTCGTCACCCAAGATGGTAACGGGTTACTCCGTTGTATGTGGAAGTTTTCTTTATTATATCTGTACAAGATGCAACCATGTCCCGCTTGGGAGGTCTCGACATTGTTTTCAATGCATGGGTTCAGTAACATTTAATTATTGTTCATATCTACATTATAAACTATCTTGGTACGTTAACCATTAGACTTCGTCCTAACACTTGTGTTCATGTTTAATGGTTCACAGGTTCCGCTAGTGGTGCGAGTAGGGCACCTTGATTCGCCGGGATCGCACCTAGGATTCCTCCTTGGACCGGGCATTTTTGGGAAATCGAGATAGAGTGTTTTTGAAGTCATAGTGACGCCCATCTTAATCTAGTTATTAATTGTTCTAGATTGAATAGGTTGTCATGTATATGTCTTATTCATTTCCGCTACTTTAATTGAGGAACTATCCCAACTCTATTGGGTTTTAGTCTTAATGTTCATAGGTTTAATTCAGCTCATTTTTAGACGTCTTATTGCCGAAATTTTTAGTTTTATTTTACCCTAACTTTTAGGGTGTTACAAGTTGGTATCAGAGCTCTAGCTTAAGTGAACTAGGTACGTAAACTCGATGCCTAGACTTAAGCTGAGACTATTAAGTTATAATTAGTGAGCTTTGGGGTAGAATTTCTAAGATGGGACGACCTTAAAGTTAACAGAAACTACGTTCTTGAGAATTCTAAAAGTGGTAGCGAGGATTTTTATGTAGTGTATGTTCATAATTTCATTTAGCTACTGTTATTATGAATATATGATTACGTGAATATACTTGAATTACTATGATTATGATAATCAATGAGCCGTATGAGTATGTTTCTTGTGTACTTCTTGCGTTGCTTATCCCTTTTCCTTCTAAATTGTGTGGTAGATCCGAAATGGTAAATACTCGGAGTCGACCACTGGTCGAAGGAGAAATGCATGAGGATAGTTCGTCTAACCCGAATCTTGTAGTCCGGGTGGCGACTGTAGTTCCTCCCAACATGCCACCGATATTCATCGGAGAGGTGGAGTACATACCTAGAGTGGAGTTAGCCTCCACGAATCCGATCATCCAGGGAGCAAACCCCCAAGGGGATATGATGGCCAGTGTTATGCAAATGGTGACTTCGGCCATGGAGAAACAACAGGAGGTATTTCTGAAAATGTTAGAAGAAAGGGATGACAGCCTTCGGAGACTGGAGGTAGTTGCAGAGAATGTGGTAGCCGGTTCGGGTGGTAACGGAGGCGGAATCCGCACAGAGGGGTTGGTGACTCCAGAGACAAGAAGCCGGTAAGGGTTATTCATATAAATCCTTCATGGGGTGTAAACCTCCAGAGTTTGTCGGAGCTGATGATCCCGTGGCTTGCATGAAATGGTTGACGGAAATCGAGCAGTCCTTTAGGGCTTGCGGTTGTGATGAGACACAGAAGGTAAATTTTGGTTCGCAAATGCTTCGAGGTGCGGCGTTGATCTGGTGGGACGTTCACACCGCAACTATAGGGGAAACTATATTAGCAAAGATGTCTTGGGCTACGTTCAAGGAGAAGGTTATGGAGGAGTATTGTTGAACAAGAGATGGATCTGATCGAAGAAGAGTTTCGAGCTCTAACGAAAGGGGAACGGACGGTGAAAGAGTATACTCGCCTCTTCATGGAGAAGTTGAATCTTGTGGGGGACGTGGCCCCAACTGAAAAGGATAAGATAAAGGCCTATCTGAAGGGCCTACCCGCGGACATGGGGAATAGAGTCCGTAACTCTAAAGCCACAAGTCTTTGGGAATTTATAGAGGAGGCTAAGATAATGGAAAGGGTCTACGCGAAGAACAAAGAAGAAAAGTCGAAGGCCGCGGAAAAGAGGAAAAAAGAGGCACCGCCGAAGTCGTTCAAGAAACCGAGGTTTCAACCGAACTCTAGAAGCTTTGACAATCGCCGAGAGGTGAAATGGTGTTCTAAGTGCAAAAGTAAGCACTTTGGTCCTTGTAACTCCAACATCAATCAAGTCTCGTGTTTCAAGTGTGGAAAGTCGGGTCACATAAGTCCGAACTGCCCTATGCCGGGGACACTCTGTTATGAATTCAAAGAGTCGGGTCACGTGAAAAGGGATTGCCCCAAGCTAAGGGGTGGAGCGAGGGGAGGAAACCCGCAAATTCAACCGCAGAGGGAAACCGTCCCTAAGGCTCAAGGGAGGGCATTTCAAATGACGAGAGAAGAAGCAAAGGAGACCACTGACATGGTGTCGGGTACGTTCTTACTCAACTCCCTTGCTGCTAAGGTGCTATTTGATTCTGGTGCAAATTTCTCTTTTGTGTCGTTTGATTTTTACAAAGACCTTAATGTGCCCACTAGTACTCTTAGCGATGCCTTGGTAGTAGAAATAGAGAATGGGGAACAAGTGATCTTGTGTGAAGTGATGGAAAGGTGCCATATAGATATTAGTGGGGAGCTCTTTGAAGTGGGCCTACTTCCCATGGCGATTGGGAGCTTCGACGTGGTGATCGGAATGGACTGCTTGTCAAGCCACAAAGCGGAGATCTTATGTTCAAAGAAGGTGATCAAATTACCGACTTCAAACGGAGGTTTTATTTTTGTCTATGGGGAGAAAAGTAAGGGTGAAGTGGCTCTAATTTCATCCATCAAAGCACGTAAATGTCTCATAAAGAGTTGTCCGTCATTTCTTGCCTATGTGTTAGATGCCAAATCGGAAAAGAAGAAGATTGAAGATGTGCGGGTCGTTAGCGAGTATCCAGACGTTTTTCCTGACGATCTTCCGGGCTTGCCGCCCGACCGCCAGGTGGAATTCCGAATCGATTTAGTCCCGGGAGTAGTGCCGATTGTCCATGCACCGTATCGTCTTGCCCCGACCGAAATGCAAGAAATGATGTCGCAACTTCAAGAATTGTTGGAGAAGGGATTTGTGAGACCGATTTCTTCGCCTTGGGAAGATCCGATACTTTTCGTTAAGAAGAAGGACGGGTCGATGCAGATGTTCATCGACTATCGAGAGTTGAATAAGGTAACCTTAAAGAACAAGTATCCGCTACCTCGAATCAATGATCTCTTCGACCAACTGCAAGGAGCCGGATGTTTCTCCAAGATCGATATTTGGTCGGGTTATCATCAAGTGAAGGTTAGAGAGGAAGACGTTGCCAAGACCGCCTTTAGAACCCGTTATGGTCACAACGAGTTCCTGGTTATGCCTTTTGGGCTAACTAACGCGCCAGCGGTATTCATGGATTTGATGAACTGAGTTTGCCGACCCTTCTTAGATAAGTCGCTCATAGTGTTCATCGATGATATCTTGGTGTACTCAAGGAATGATGAAGAGCCCGAGCGACACCTCAGAGAAGTGCTAGAGGTATTGAGGGATGAGAAGCTCTATGCCAAATTTCCCAAGTGCGAATTTTGGCTAAGAGAGGTTCAGTTTTTGGGTCATGTGGTGTCAAGTGAAGGAGTAAAGGTAGATCCGTCAAAGATCGAGGCCATGATGAATTGGGAACCGCCAAAAAGCCCCACGGAAATTCGGAACTTCTTGGTTCTAGCTGGTTACTATAGAAGGTTCATCCAAGACTTCTCCAAGATCGCCTCACCATTGACGTCTCTGACAAGGAAGAATGTGAAATTCCTTTGGACCGAGAAGCAAGAGCAAGCCTTTCGGACTCTACAAAGGAAGTTATGTGAAGCACCAATCTTTTCCCTACCCGAGGGAACAGAAGATTTTGTAGTCTTTAGCGATGCATCTAAAATGGGTTTGGGTTGTGTCTTGATACAAAGAGGCAAAGTTATAGCTTACGCGTCAAGGCAATTGAAGGAACATGAAAAGAATTACCCAACTCATGATCTCGAGCTAGCGTCAGTGGTGTTCGCTTTGAAGTTATGGCGACACTACCTATACGGTACGAAATGCACCCTCTTTACTGACCATAAAAGCCTGAAGTACATCTTCGATCAGAAAGAGTTGAATATGCGGCAAAGAAGATGGCTTGAACTACTCAAGGATTATGACCGTGAGCTTCAATATCATTCCGGAAAAGCAAATGTAGTCGCAGACGCCTTGAGCCGGAAGGAGTATGGTAGTGGCATTCAAGTCACCTTTGCAAGGGTGAATGTGGTCTCGACCTTAATTGATAAAATCAAAGTGTCACAGTCAGAAGCGCTGCTTGAAGCAAACCTCAAAGGTGAAATTATGGTGAAGCAACATCTCCAATTGACCGAATATGGAACGGATTTGAAGTTATACCAAGGTCGAATTTGGGTGCCAAAGATTGGAGGAAGTCGGGATTTATTATTGGAGGACGCTCACAAGTCCAAGTACTCAATCCATCCTGGGAGTACTAAGATGTATCGGAATTTAAAGGTCAACTATTCGTGGCCGGTGATGAAGCTAGATGTGGCTAATTATGTGGAGCAATGCATAACTTGCCTACAAGTGAAGGCGAAACACCAACGACCATACGGTAGCCTTCAATCCCTGGAAATACCGGAGTGGAAGTGGGAACACATCACTATGGACTTTGTGACCAAGCTACCGAAGACGTTGAGAAACCACGATACCATTTGGGTAATAGTGGATCGTTTGACCAAAAGCGCGCACTTCTTGTCCATGCGAGAGACCCTCCCAATGGACAAGTTGGCCAAGTTGTATATAGATGAGATGGTCTCGAGGCATGGAGTGCCACTTTCCATTGTATCCGACCGAGATAGCCATTTCACATCTCATTTTTGGGATAGTTTGCAAAAGGAGTTGGGTACAAGAATTAAGTTGAGCACCGCTTATCATCCTCAGACGGACGGACAGAGTGAGAGGACCATCCAAACTCTTGAAGACATGTTGAGATCTTGTGTCATCGACTTCGGAGGAAATTGGGATTCACACATTCCATTAGTGGAGTTCACCTACAACAACAGTTATCACTCAAGTATTGGCATGGCACCGTTTGAGGCGTTGTACGGACGAAAATGTAGGACGTCCATTTGTTGGCTGGAAGCGGGCGAGAAACAGTTTGTCGGACCGGAGATCGTGCAAGAAACGGCCGACAAGGTTAAGAGCATTCGGGAGCGTTTGAAAGCGGCTCAAGACCGGCAGAAGAGCTATGCGGACAAAAAGAGAAGGTCGGTTGAATTCTAAGTGGGTGAAAGAGTAATGTTGAAGGTTTCGTCGTGGAAAGGATTAATCAGATTTGGAAAACGTGGGAAGCTCAGTCCCCGTTTCCTTAGGCCCTTCACCATCTTGGAGCGTATTGGGCTTCAAGCCTACAAATTGGATCTTCCGCCTGAGATGGACTGAATTCACCCCACCTTTCATGAGTGCTACTTAAGGAAATGTCTAGCCGAAGAATAGAGTGTCATTCCTCTATCGGAGATTAGAGTGGACAACAATTGATGCATAGAGGAGCCCGAATCCATCCTCTAAAGGAAGACGAAGAGGTTACGACACAAGGAAGTGTTCATGGTGAAGGTTCAATGGAAGTACCACCGTGGAACCAACGTGACTTGGGAATCAGAGGAAGACATGAGGAGGCGGTATCCTCACTTGTTTGTTTAGCTTGGGATTTCGAGGACGAAATCCATTCTAAGGGGTGGAGGATCGTAACACCCCGAATTTTTGATTATTGGTTAATTCGTAGTTGTAATGTTTTTTAGTTTTGCTCAGTTAATGTCGTCAAAGATTGGTCATGCTTGCGTATTTGGAAAACGTCGAATTTTATTGGAAAGAGCAGGTTTGGTGAGAGTTTCCGGCGAGAGTGCCAGCGTCACTCTCGCGAGAAGCACAATCGCGGGGACTTGATAGCCCGCGGTACATATTCGGCGAAAGTGCCCGGCGAGAGTGCCTGGGTCACTCTCACGTGTCACAATCGCGGAGGAAGGGGAAGTCACGGTACATTCTCGGCGATAGTGACCCGCGATGTCACAGTCGTCGACGGGTTTAAAAGCATTAAAAGTCTGATTTCAAGAGGAAAGCTCATTTATTTCATTTGGGGTTTTGGAAGGCAGCCGATTTATTTCTCCTAGGTAAGGTTTCTTCACTTCAAAACTCCATCTCTTCAACATTTAATCCTCCCTAGAATCTTGTTGGGTGTATTAAATTCTAATCTAGGGTTTCTCTCCTTTGGTAGTCAAGTTTTAGCCATTTTGGTGAACCAAGGTTTCTCCTCACCTACTTCTCATCTTCTTGGACCTTCTAGGGTTTGGGTATTGGATCAACCTATGTAAGTCTCCTTAACTTACAAACATTTATACTTGCACTATTACTTGGTTATATGAGATTTGTGATATGTTGTATGCTAACCTAAAATCTTGGGTTTTGTATGTTTCCTATGTTCACTACTTTGGAGTGAGTGTAAGGGTATAAACACCTTGCGAGATTCACTTATGTAAGTTTCATGAATGGGAAGTAGATTATCATAAGTGACTAAGCTTATAAATGTTAAAACCAAATACAGAATTCTTATCAGCAGTTGGAGATAATCTATTACTTGGGGATCTATATGTGGCTAAATGAGCTTTAATTTATCGTAGGAATCTGTAACAAGCATGATCATGTTAATTGTGCCAAGAATATGCTTACATGAAAACTGTTAACCTTACTTGCTCATAGTCTTTATGGGAAGTCTTATATCTATTACCTTGTGCACGAGGAATTAGATAGTATGTATTCTATTGCATATTTATGGCCATTGGGCATTAGCGGGTAGACAATAGGGGGTGCAAGTCCCTGAGTTGGAACTCGTCTAGATTGGATAGGCACCATTTTCTGTAAGTCCTTGAGGTGTAATCCGACGGGGTAAGCGCTAGAGGCATAAACGGTTTGTAGATTGTGATGTCCGGCGTGGCATGGGAACTAAAACCGGGATTTGTGGTGAAATCCAATCAACATCGCGGGTGACTCCATTCACGTGTTCTCGTCACCTAAGATGGTAACGGGTTACTCCGTTGTATGTGGAAGTTTTCTTTATTATATTTGTACAGGATGGAACCATGTCCCGCTTGGGAGGTCTCGGCATTGTTTTCAATGCATGGGTTCGGTAACATTTAATTATTGTTCATATCTACATTATAAACTATCTTGGTACGTTAACCATTAGACTTCGTCCTAACACTTGTGTTCATGTTTAATGGTTCACAAGTTCCGCTAGTGGTGCGAGTAGGGCACCTTGATTCGCCGGGATCGCACCTAGGATTCCTCCTTGGACCGGGCATTTTTGGGAAATCGAGATAGAGTGTTTTTGAAGTCATAGTGACGCCCATCTTAATCTAGTTATTAATTGTTCTAGATTGAATAGGTTGTCATGTATATGTCTTATTCATTTCCGCTACTTTAATTGAGGAACTATCCCAACTCTATTGGGTTTTAGTCTTAATGTTCACAGGTTTAATTCAGCTCATTTTTAGACGTCTTATTGCCGAAATTTTTAGTTTTATTTTACCCTAACTTTTAGGGTGTTACAAGTTGGTATCAGAGCTCTAGTTTAAGTGAACTAGGTACGTAAACTCGATGCCTAGACTTAAGCTGAGACTATTAAGTTATAATTAGTGAGCTTTGGGGTAGAATTTCTAAGATGGGACGACCTTAGAGTTAACAGAAACTACGTTGTTAAGAATTGTAAAAGTGGTAGCGAGGATTTTTATGTAGTGTATGTTCATAATTTCAATTAGTTACTGTTATTGTGAATATATGATTACGTAAATATACTTGAATTACTATGATTATGATAATCAATGAGCCGTATGAGTATGTTTCTTATTTACTTCTTGCATTGCTTATCCCTTTTCCTTCTAAATTGTGTGGTAGATCCGAAATGGTAAATACTGGGAGTATTGTACATGGTATACATTCAAGTGTGTTAGTATGACCACACCATATCGATTTAGATTTGAGATCTCACAGGTTGACCAATTTTATGTGCATTCGTGTAAGGTTCACTATTACATGAACAACTAATTTAAGTATTTCATTATCATATACATGTTCAAATTTTATGCATGGTTTATCTCATACGTTTATATGCTATAATAAAAGCGTTTTGGCATATTTGGTGCCATATGTTCAGAAAATGTCTTGGTCACTATTTAGCTCGAAAATCTTGAACCGATTGAGAATAAACTGGTTAGTAATGTGTAATTTAAGTTAAACAAAAGTGAAAAGTAGCAAAGAAAAAGAGAAAAGTACTCTCTGTTTACTATACTTTTCTCTGTTTACTATTCAATTCCATATGTGTAATAACCATAATCCTACATTTCTAAGAAAGATAGAAGTTGAGGGTGTGTTTGTGGCAATTCCCAATTTTCAGGCAGTGGCGTGCAATAAAAGGACTCTATTAGAGGGCAAACCCCTCTAAACCCTTCTCATTGTGATGAATACGGTTTGGGCAGCTAGAGAGGGATTGGAACAACTCTTGGTGATTCACCATTGAAGGCTAAGAAGAGAAGGCCAGTTTCAGTAGCAAACTACATCTCTTTCAAGGTAAACCTCCCTATTTGTCTTCTTTGGATTCTATCAAGTATATTATGTTTAGAGGTTGGGTTTTTCCTCCTTGAGGTGTCTTGATTTGAAAACCCATTGTTGGATATGATTTTTGATGGGAAATGATTAGATTTCTTGGTGTTTTTATTAAAAACCACCATTGATGGTGTGTATCTTCAAGGGTTCTCCATTATATGGTTTTTGAGAAAAGAGAGCCCATCAAAATGGATGGATTTCTATGGATTAAATGTTGTTTTAATGTTTCGTTATTGTTAGAAAAGGTTTAGAATATTGATACCCTCTTTGTAGAAGCTTAATGTCGATTTAGAAATGGATAGGGATTGAGAAATGTTGATTTTCGAACTGAAAATGAGTGCAGGACTGGACCAGATCCCCGTACAGGTTCTGGAGTGGGTTAGGTCGCCCCAAAAGTCGTGCTAGACACTGATCAGTGTCTGGTGCGATTCTGATGCGGGTTTGGCAGCGTGGAAGGTCGCGCCAAGCTCTGTTTGGACAACATTCTTGTTGTTTCGTCCACTATTTGGGGCTAGGATCGAGGCACAGATTGGGGGTTTGTCTTATAGGTTGTAAATAATGGTTTGAGGGATAATTAAGTGGTTTAATACCCTCGTATGTTGTGTGATTTAGGTGTTCGGTTTGGACACTCGTGGCTTAAGTGTGAGATTGAGCGTAGGCGACAAGTGAGTTTTTCTTAACTTACTTTATTTGATGTACGAGCTCTGAATATGTATGATGGTTATCAAAATGCATGTTTTACATTGCTTTAAAATATATTTGAAGGTGGGATATTAAAGTGTGAATAATTGGGGGTGGGGCATGTGATGGTTATATGGGAGGTGTAACCCATTGGAATAGTGTGAATTCGTTTCATGTAATCTGTTTGAGGGCAGATGTGAGCCCGAACGCGTGTCACAGGTGTGCATGACTTAAGCGTGTGCCATCTACATGTGTTGCGTACGTGCATGGTGGTTTTAAAGGTGTGAATCATTTTTAAATATTTATAACTCATTTTGAATGATAATTTGTGGTTCAATGCTAAAACTTGAGAGAACTCACTAGACCTTCGGTCTAACCCTCATATTTATAAAACTGAAAACCCTTTTCAAGCAAGTGTATAATGGGAGTTCGTCCAAGGGGAAAGAGAAGATGTGACATAGTAGAAGAGGCTTGGTGAAAGCTTGTAGTCATCGGTGGGTGTATAGTGAATCTCAGTTGTGGTTTTGTATATTTGATGCAAAAAGTCTTGAGTTGAGGTCAATGTAATTAGTTTGGTTGGGACCATTTCGGTTCTAATGTTATATTTATGCTATTGTTGGAGTTTGGGTTGTTACAAATGGTATCAGAGCTATAATTTAAGGGATTTAGGTGACCGGATGGGCCTAAACCTAAACTGTGGAGTAGAGGGGACACAACTGAGATATAGAAAGCCATTAAGGAAGACCTTGATCATCGAGAATCATGACGATGGTAGTGAGGACTCTCATTTAAGGTAAATTCATAATTGCATCTGGCCAATGTCATTATGAATTTACAGGTGCTTGGGTATGCTCGATTACTATTGTTTAGATGATCGATGGGTGTGGTAGTGGGTAGTGAGTTCTAATATTGCAATGATAGCAATTGTTTTGGTGTGTTGTGTGAGCTCGTTCATTTTATAAAGTTAACACCTTCTGGGATGAGTATTGTTCGAGATGTGGATGAGCCGACTTAAGGTAGAATTTATGGGGCTGAAAAGGGAAGAATAACTGGTTGAAGGTGTTCACTTAGTTTCTAGTGAGTCTCCATTCTTGTAGTTTTATGTGTCGACCATTTGGGATAAGGGGGATAATATTGCATTGGGATCTTGAGAGCTTCAACTCAAGATCGAGTAATAGAAATAAGCCTTTTGACTCGTTAGTCAACAGAAGGGTTAGAAGGATTGTTGAGAAAATATTACAGTGTTGATTGATAATTCGAAGTAAGGATGGGATAAAAGAGGCGCGACCCTTGATTTGGCCTACTTGAGTCAAATTTGAAGCCGCTTAATTTGCAAATTAATGGTCAAGGTGGTAACTGTGTAGTTTGGACATACAAGTATGTTGGGAAGCACTTATACCATAGGTTGTTGCAAATGTGAGAAACCTGACTGATTGGTCGGATGTAGGTCGTCAATGATAATCTGCGGTGAATGCAAACAGTTGACCTTGCTAGAGTGAATAGCCTTCAAATGTAAACTGAGTTTCATGCATTGTGTTTTAAACAAATTATTTGAGTCCTTCATGTTTAATGTTGAGTCTGAAATGTACCAAGGATGGTTACTACTGCTAGACATGACTATTACTACTTCCTGAGGAAGTTAGTACTGCCATATCACAATTACTACTGCTTGAAGGAGTTAATGCTGCTGAGACAAAATTAATACTGCTTGCTAAGATTAATACTGTTAGTTTAGAATTAATATTGCTCATGAAGATAGTGCTGCTTATGAGATGAAGACTCCGTTTGAGAATGAAGACAGCTGTATAGATTGAAGCTAAAGTAAAGGAGATAATTATGGACTGAAGATCAATTTTATTTTGATAATTATCTTGTAATCAGTCTTGTATATATAGTATAGAAGTCTTTGATAGAAAGAAGATTTAATATTCATATGTTTTGTTTTAGAGAGAATTAACCTCAAGACTAGTTTAGATCCTTTCTATAGAGAAGTATAGAACGTCTGTTGAGCCTGTTCAATAGATTGAGGTTTTGTGTGTAATCATCAAGTTTAATAAATATAACTTGTGATTTAAGTGCATATACTGTTTCATTGATTGTTAGTGTTAAAGTGTTTTTCCGCAACTTCTTTAGCATTGATTCTGAGTGTGTGTGAATTAAATTCTTGTTTGAATTTCGATCCTGACAAGTGGTATCAGAGCCTTGTTAAACTTAGAAAAACAACAATCATCATGGACGATTCAAGTGATAGCGTTCTGGTCTCAGAGGTTCCAATGCTCAGATCTAATGAGTTTGACATGTGGAAGATTAGGATCAGGCAATACATTCTTCTCACAGATTACTCTATGTGGGACATCATTGAGAATGGCCCATCTAATGAAGGAAAGATTGGAGCAAATGGAAAAATCCCACCAAAGACGGATGGAGAGAGGAAGAGAAGGCAGACAGAGATGAAAGCCTTGAGCACACTGCTCTTGGCTATTCCTAATGAGTATCAACACCAATTCTGCAACTGCACTGATGCCCATATGCTTTGGAATGCTCTAGAGAAGAGATTCTCTGGTACCAAAAGTACCAAGAGAAATTAGAAGGCAATACTGAAGCAACTGTATGAAAACTTCATGTCAACTAAGAATGAGTCCATGACTCAAACTTTTGACAGGTTTAACAAACTGATTGGTGAACTAGCTACTGTTGGAGTGCAGATTGATCAAGATGATGTAAACAGAAAGTTCTTAAGGTCCCTTGAGATGAATGGACCATGTATACTGTCTCCTTCAGACAGAATGACAAGCTGGAGGACAAAGAACTAGACGATCTTTATAATGACTTAAGGGTGTTTGAGGCTGAAGTGGAAGACAAGAAAAGACCATTTGGATACACTCATAATGCTGCTCTTTCATCATCTTCTTCTTCTACTAATTTTGCTGCTAATACAGAATCAGTTAGTACTGCTTATGTATCTAAGCAGGATGTATCTAAGACTCTGTATTAGAAGCTTTTCTTGCTAGTTATGCTAATTCTAGTTTAATTAATGATGATCTTGAACAAATTAATACAGATGACCTTGAGGAGATGGATATAAAGTGGCAGATGGCCATGCTAACTATGAGGGTCAAGAGATTCATAAAGAGGACTGGAAGGAACAACTTTTCTCAGAGGAGAGAAGATGGTGCTGGTTTTGACAAGTCAAATGTGGAGTGCTACAAGTGTCACAAGATGGGACACTTTGCAAAAGAATGCAGAGGAGGAATTCCTCAACAATATGGCAGAAACCACCAGCAAACACATTCCTCAAGCTTCCAAAACAACAGAAACTCCACTCAAGCTCTTGTTTCTCAAGAAGGAATGGGATTTGATTGGAGTGATCAAGCAGAAGAAGCTGTTCAGAATCAAGCCTTGATGGCAGAAGTCTCAGAATCTTCAAGCACAGATATTCCAACAGAGGTAAAAACTAAACTGTGCACTAAAGAGTGTCATCAGACTGTACAAAAGTACAGGGATCATAACCAAAGCATGTGTGACGACCTTAAAAGGTTAGAAAGAGATATAAGAGAGTATAAAGTGATTGTTGAGAAGTTTGAAGATCAAATCAAGGCTTTTAAGGCCAATGAACTTCAACGTTACTATGACACAAATTATTGGAAGTGGGAGAAAGATCAATTAGAGATTCAAATAGAAAAGTCTAAAGAGGAGTGTGAGAAGATAAAGAGTGAGTATGAGAAAGCTAAGCTTGACATTGAGAAGTTCTCTTATGCTTCCAAAGCAATGGACTCTTTGCTTAAAGCTCAAGTTCATGATAAGATCAAGAGTGGTATAGGATACAATGCAACACCTCCACCTTACAATAATAATTATATCCATCCCTCTTCAGATCTCTTAGAGAACCAAAATAAGGAGGACTTACCTATAGGAGCAACAGAAGTACATCCTATAGATAGTGTGGTGGTTGAAGAAGAGAGTTAGGAAGAGAATTCTGAGAGTAAGAATGCAGAAGAGATTCCTGTAGAAAATCATATCCTTACAAATGAAAGGGGGGTAAACCATTCATCAAGAGTGAAAAGGTGGATAGCTCAAAGAGAGAAAAGGGAAAGGTACAGGGAGTCCACTATATGCAGACCACAGTTGTGAATCCATGTACATGTAAACAACATCAGCCCCAAAAACATGATAAAACAAGGGGTAATCAAAGAAACTGGAATAATCAGTGAGCATAAAAACAAGGGGTTCATTTGAGTAAAATCAATAGACCAAAACCTTGTTTTATTTGTGGAAAGCTTAATCATATTGCCAAATACTGTTATTTCAATCCTATGAACCAAAGGATAAATTTTCAAAGTCATATACAAAATCCTGTTGGTGATAGGAATCAAAGAAGGAATCATATGGCTGAAAATGTAAAAAGAGCACCTTTAAAAGCTAATATTCAAAACAAGTTTGCAAAATCAAAGAAAAATACTCCAAACAAGTCAAGGAGTAACTTAATGAAGAAGAAAGCAAACAAATTTGTCCAGGTTTGGGTCCCAAAAAGCACTAAACCTGTTAGTACTGCTACCTTAAATAGTACTGCTAACAGAAATAGTGTTGCTACCAATGTTAGTGCTGCTAACAGAGTTAGTACTGCTAACCTAGTTAGTACTGCTAATTCAGTTAGTACTGCTTCCAGTGTTAGTACTGCAAGACCTATTATCCTGACAAAATACTCAATACATAAGATTCCCCAGTCTAAAAAGCTCATCAAAACTGATTATGAATATGTTGATGAGAATGGGAAACCCAAGACCACTTTGGCTTGGGTTCCTATTAAAAACTAACTGTTCTACTTTATGTGCAGGGCAACCAACAGCTAAAAGGGAAGAGCATTTGGCATGTTGATAGTGGCTGCTCTAGGCACATGACAAGCAACAAGTCCTGCCTACAAAACTTCAAAAGAATTGATGGAGGACATGTTGCATTTGGTGATAATCCATCTGGAGGAAAGATTAGTGGAAAAGGTAATGTGTCAAAGGGTAAGATGACCTTTGAAGATGTCTACTATGTTGAGCAATTGAGATACAACCTATTAAGTGTATCACAGGTTTGTGACAAGAAACATAGTATATTGTTTACTGATACTGAATGTATTATCCTTGCTAAAGGGTTCAAGGTAGTTGATGAAAGTATGATACTACTGAGAACACCAAGAAAGGACAATGTTTATTGCTTGGATTTAGAGATTGTATCTAATGATTCATCATTTAATTGTCTATTTTCAAAAGCTTCTGTTGATGAATCGTCTCATTGGCACAGAAGGATGTGTCACATGAACTTTAAAACAATGAATAAACTTGTGAAAAACAACCTTGTAAGAGGTTTACCACAAAAATTATTTTCATGTGATGATCATTGTGTTGCATGTCTTAAAGGCAAACAGCACAAAACTTCTCATAAGTCCAAAGAGATAAATACAATCTTATTGAAGTGGACACTGTGGTTTGTTTCTTACACTGCCATGATACTAGTCTTGCACCCAAAAACTGACATCCTCCAGTTGTAGACTTTCTGTCCAAGTTAGCTCCACCCAAATCACTATCTGAATATGCAAGTAGGTCAAATGGTGAGTCATGAGGATACCAAAGGCCTAATCTGGGTTGACCTTTGAGATATATGAATATCCTCTTGACTGCTTGAAAATGTGATTACTTTGGCCTTACTTGAAATCTTGAACACACACAAACAGGAAACATGATATCTGGTCTTGAAGCAGTGAGATACATGAGGGAGCCAATCATGGATCTGTAATAATGAACATCCACATCCTCCCCTTCAAGATCTGCAGTTATTTGTTTGTGTGTCTCCATGGGTGTGCTTGCAGGCTTTGAGTCTGAGAATCCAAACGTATTAAGAATGTCCTACACATATTTGGATTGACTTATAAATATCCAGTACTAACTTCCTCAGGCAGTAGTAATAGTCATGTCTAGCAGTAGTAACCATCCTTGGCACATTTCAGACCCAACATTTAAGATATGTGTGTGCCTAATGAGTTTCTTGTTTTGAAAATGAGTTGGTGTGTGTAAACGTGTGTTTGAAGGAAGAGACAAACATATTTACATCGCATGATGAAATTTTGAACTTGATTATTGGTGAACTATTTCACCTCTTTCATGACTGAGTTAACCTTTGTTGTAGAAATCATGACAACGTTTAATTACATAGTTTTGTAACCGAAATCGGTTGGACACATTGTTATCGTACCAATGAGTGTGAGAGTCTACTGACTCACTTACTGGAAGATATTTCACCCGGTATTTTATAAATCGCACGAGTAAAGTTTCATTGAAAATATTTTCATTTGTGCCGACATCGTTTTAGTTAGACAATGTTTGTTTTATCATAGGGTTGAGTGTGAACGATCATTGTACATGGCTATTCAATTATGGAGGTGTAGTGTCGTGTATACTCGAACTTATTTCATGGTGTGGTACTAATTGCATTTTCAAATGTGCAAAATGAATTAAATTATTGTGTTGTCATGCATGAAGGTTATGAACTCTCTAGGTCGTGGGGAATATTGCAATTAAGGATGTGGAAAGGTTTTGAGAGTGGAATTGTGTCGGTCGATCCGTGATGGTCGATTCATGACCTTGGTGTTCCCTTTAGGGAAGAGTGGTGAATAATGGAAGTCTCGGTCATTGACGTTAGTAATGTTCGTATTATGGTAGCTTATACTCTTGTTCGGTAACTTGAGATGTGTTATCGGTGGGTGGTTTTGTCCGGGGTGGAATTCAAAGTCGTCAAGATACTTTTTATAGTAGCATGTTGATAATAGCGTTGTGGTACTTTGATGAAAGGTTATCGGCATCGAGCAAGAGTTTTGAGGTGGCTTTGTAATTAGACTACTCAACAAGTAAGTCTTGCGCCTTCAACATGTAAATTTGGTGGGGCACATAGTTAGTTATGATGCGTTGGGAAGAAGTAGGTTCCATTAGGAATCCTTGTTGGTAGGAGACATTGTTGAAGTATCACCATGTCGACTGTTGATGTTGAAGTCAACGACCCTTTGTTGAGGTCATTGTCAGAACACTGAAATTGAAGAAGCAACTATGATTATTTTGCTGAGTTTACGTAAGGAAGTAAGAGGTTGTTCGGGGAAAGGTATGTACCTGGCATGATGTTGGACCACCTTGTGTGGGCGTTGCGAAAATGTAAGATCTCTAGTCTAGACATGTGAATTCCTTTTAAGTTTTGATGGTTCGTATACGAGTGAAGTATTTAGCACAACATGGAGTATTTTGGCCTGCGAGGTAGTACGCTTTTATCTTATGGACTGTCTGAACTTGTTTCTGGTAGATCGCGATGAGTCGACAGGGAACAAGAACATGTTGAATGGATTAGATGATCACGATTTTGTGGTTCATCCAGATTCGAGGAAGTCAAAGTCGTAAAATGACTTTATTTCAAATATTGGTGTTATGGTTGGTATGAAGAAGGCGGTATCTTTTATGTGTACAAAGTGATCATGAAGATTTTGATTGTAGTGCGATGTTGTGGTGTGATGGTTGTGTGGATAAGTTATTGCATTTTATGCCAAAGTAGACGTGTAATTCATTGATGTGGTAAAGAGTTTCTTTGAGGTTAATTAGTAGGCTTGTGTTGTTGATATAGGATGAGCGTAGGTGGGAATCCTTGCTCGGAGATTTCTGTCGAGCTATTCAAATGTGGCAAGTAAGTTTGTTGAGATGTATGGGTGTTTGGTTGGTGTTATGGTATTGCTAATTTGAGAATAAAAGAATCGAACGACAGTTAGTGGGTACCAAAAAGAGGAAGCTATGTGCTCTTTGGTTGCGATGAGTTGTTAGGCGAGTTTATCTTATTCCACTAGACATCGATGGAGATGCCATATTCGATTAGTTGTGGTGCTTTGTTGTAGAATTGAAGTTTAATTGGGAGTGTTGAAGTATTCCTTGGGTGTAAAGGAATTCTAGCGGATAGGCCAACATTGTTTGGTGAGCGAGAAATGTGTGGTGCTTTCGAGCATCGGGTATTGTTTTGGGATGACTCGGTTAACTACCTCGAGTGAGAATTGTGGTAAAACCGTTTGGTTAGGCATGTAATGTAAATGTGTTGTTGACACATTTTGAAGGTCGGAAAATGGAGTAAGTAATGTTGGGTGGACAGTATTTCATGCTAGCGTGAGGAGGTGAAGATAGTATGTTGGGATAGGTTTGCAAACTGAAGGTAAGGAGTTTGGAAAGTGACACGGAAAAATATGGAGCTATGTTTAAAGAAGTGTCATTGACGGATGTATGGACTCCTAGTGAGGGTATGAGAAAGAGGATTATTGTGTACGTTATGGTTAAAGTGTTGGAAAAACTTATGTGTGCGTTTTGTCCAAAGCATACACCTAATGGTGAGACATTCGTTGGGGGAGTATTTTATGTTTTCGAGAAGGAAATGGAAAAAAAAGGTCGAATGTAGTGCTCTGAATGAACGACCATTGGATTAGACTTAGTATTGTTGTGGAAAATGTTCACAGTGAGCTCGACGTTCAATGTTAAGCTAATTGGAATAGTTTTGAGTGACTATGGTCACTCCTTCTTGTCGAGCGAGTGGAGCTTGAGTTTATTTCAAATATGGTTGGACGATGGTTGGATGCGGTGAGAATTTGAATGTGTGTCTTTAGGATTGGTTCAGTTTGGGTTGGTTAATTTTTAGATGATGGATTGTGGGAAATTTTTCTTCTAATAATTAGGTATAAGCTTGGGGTGATGACATATTGGGTGAAGTATGTGTAGTGTGTATGAGTTGATTAACATTGATGAGTTGGAGCAATGTGGTTTCAGGGGAGGAAAGTGCCATTCGTGTTAGACATATGTCATGTTGAGAGAAGTGATTTTTGAATTGCATGTTGTCTGATAAAGAAACTCATAACCATGTGTTTAATGTGATGTTCAAGGATGACCTAGTGTTGAATTGACAAATTGGATGGTCTGATGGTTAAACGGGGTTCACGTTGTTGTGGCGTTAACTCCAGTAGATTCCTTTTTCCCTTACGGAAGTGGAGCTGTGTGTGAAATCACAATTTGGACGCATCTCTGAAAACTATAAATAGAGATGTAAACAAGATGGACAACATATGGTACGGTCGACCTGAGATATTACAAGTATATGTTACGAATTAATTGGGACAAGGGATTTGTAGTTGATCGAATGGCAATTTGAGGGATATCGTGTCTACGATTTTAATCAGAATTGTTCAGTGAAGGGTGTTAAGCTGGGAGTATACATTCTGTTGTTTGAAGGATTATTCAAGGCATGAGCAAATGATCCTTATGGGGAGACAAGGAGGTTAGTTATGCGTTAGTCATCTGGATTTTTTCTAAGGATAAATATGCATAGTGGGAGAAGTAGCTTTCAAGTTGGACATACCCACGGAACATCGGGGTAACCACCATACATTTATGTAACTAATTTAGAGAGGTGCCTGGTGGACACAAGTATGGCCGGACCATTGAGTAATGTTCGACTGGATGAGTTGAGCGATGACGAAGAGCCAGTGGCAATAGTGGATCACAAGGTTAAGAAGTTGAGGACCAAGAAGATTGATCTCGTGATAGTGCTTTAGCGATATCATAAAGGACAAGAGGCGGACGTGAGGACCAGGTACCCATATCCACTCGATGATGGAATTCCGAGGACGAAATTTTTTTGAGGGGGAGATATTGTAATAACCATAATCCTACATTTCTAAGAAAGATAGAAGTTGAGGGGTGTGTTTGTGGCAATTCCCAATTTTCAGGCAGTGGAGTGCAATAAAAAGGGGGTATTAGAGGGAAAACCCTCTAAACCCTTCTCATTGTGATGAACATGGTTTGGGAGGCTAGAGAGGTATTGGAACAACTCTTGGTGATTCACCATTGAAGGCTAAGAAGAGAAGGCCAATTTCAGTGGCAAATTTCATCTCTTTCAAGGTAGACCTCCTTATTTGTCTTCTTTGGATTCTATCAAGTATATTATGTTTAGAGTTTAGGGTTTTCCTCCTTGAGGTATCTTGATTTGAAAACCCAGTGGTGGATATGATTTTTGATGGGAAATGATTTGATTTGTTGGTGTTTTGATTAAAAACCACCATTGATGGTGTGTATCTTTAAAGGTTCTCCATTATATGGTTTTTGAGAAAAGAGAGCCCAGCAATGGATTGATTTCTATGGATTAAATGTTGTTTTAATGTTTGGTTATTATTGGAAAAGTTTAATATATCAATTCCCTTTTTGTAGAAGCTTAATATTGATTTGGAAATGGATAAGGATTGAGAAATGTTGATTTTCGAGCTGAAATGCGTGCAGGGCTGGAGCACCCCCGTGCGGGTTCTGGTGTAACGTCTGTTATCCCCATTTAATCCTAAGGGGAGTTAAGTGGGTAGTTTTTGTAAAATAAAGAATTTAAGGGCCTATTTGGAAAAATTAATCATATTAGGACCTAAACCCTATACCCTTTCTCTTTTGGCAACAAATTTTTGTGAGTGTGGCGCTGAGAGAAGGAAGAAGGGTGAAGGAGATTCTGATTAAGGTTGAAACATTGAAGAATTGTTCGTGGAAACAAAGCAATCATCTAGTAGAGGCTTCTTCTCCAAGAGGTAATCCCTTTAATCTTCTTCTAGATAAGAAATCCTTATCGTATTGGTAAATTCCTTAGTTATGGTTGTTTCTTCTGAGAATTTCAGTGAGATGAGAATCTGGGTTGAGATATCATGACTGATTTGAGTTAAATCTCGAAATAGGGAGGTTTGGAAGGAAAGTCTTGTTTGTATGTGTGGTTAAATCGAATGCTTAAGCTGATGTAGAGAGGTCGATAGGGGTGTCGCCTCCATCGCCCTCGTTTCTCTGTGACTTGAGGGTGCCACCCACACCCGGGGTAACTGGGAGTCCCAGACTCGGGATCGACGGGTTCACTCAACCGGGGCCACCGGGAGTCGCTTCACCGAGACCAACCGGGAGCTACTCCACGGGGTTCACCCGAGAGCCACCCAACCGGGGTCACCAGGGAATTGATCAATCGGGAAACCCCCGGGTCTTGCATGACTGGGACCACCCGGGAATTTATTACTCGGGCACACCCAGGAGTTGCACAACCGGTCTCACCCGGGAGTTGCACAACCGAGATCCCCCGGGATATTCCCTTGGACTGAGCACTAAGCTAACCCGAACCGTGACCTAAATTCTTTAGAGTCATTCTAGAAATGCCTAACTTGTTAGACCGAGAACGGGATTCAACTCGAGGGTGGAGAAATTGTGAGGAACCGGGTTTTGGAATCCACATTTAGGTTTAAACCAAACCTAATCGGGAGTTTGTGTTGTGTGTTGGTCATTGTGTAGGTGTTCCGTTTTCCTAAAGTAAGTTTCTGTATGTGCCGGATTTTCGCCAAAAAGGTGAGTTCCCTTGTTTAAAAACTTTACAACTGAAAATGGCGTACTGTGAGATTTTCTATTATGTTTTCTTTACAAATGCGTGTACCGTGATGAGACTCTGGTTTATCATTTATTAGCAATCTCATGCATGTGTCGTCATATTGGCTTTAATGTGGTGAAATATATATTATATTTATGTGGAAATTGCGCCATGGCTTATGTGACACCATCGGGGATGGTAGAACAGTGTGCTAGGAATTTGTTTCCTACGCGCACGGGGAACGACATCTACTAGGGGGCCGGATGGGGTTCTACCGGGGGCCCCGAGTGCGACTTTTGAGATGTAATTTCGGATATTGATTCCGGACGCGGAATTGTTCTTGATTATGTGATCACTGGTATTTATTATTTACATCATTGTTTTGTTGATCTTTACCTTATTTATAAACTGTAAGAGGTGGGAATTCACTAGACCTTTTGGTCTAACCCTCGCTTTCATTTTTTCTTAAAACCCATTTTCAGGTAAGAATGTCGTTGGGGTTTCATCCAAGGGTAAAGAAAAAAAATTTTGATAGCTAGAAGGTGTCGGAGGAAGACAGGTAGAGGCGATACTAGTCGTGGACCTGTAGCATTCTCGGCTATGATAGAATTGAACCGTGAATCTTTGTTAAACGTTTCCACATGATTTATTCTGGGATCCATTTTGGGATGATATTTATATTATATATTATGCATGTTTTGGGTTGTTAAAAATTGGTAGCAGAGCCATAGTTTAAGGGATTTAGGTGACTGGATGGGCCTAAACTTAAACTGTGGGGTAGAGAGGACACAGAAATGTAGGATGACTTTAGGAAGATGACTCTAAGTTCACTAAACATAAGGTAGTGAGTGTTGTCATGTAAGGTAAATTTACATTACACCTGGCCAGTGTAGTTGTGAATTTACAAGTACATGTATGAGCTCAAATTGCCTTATTATACGTATCTGTCACTAGTGGGTTGGTTATGTGTGGCTAGTTTAGTTTTCGCCATGACCGGAAGGGTGTTATCGATGAGACATTCAATGGAAGGGTGGTAGCATGGAGTAAAATTCTGGCTTTGCGGTGTTAATAATGGTTATGTTGTGAGGTGTGACATCGATTATGGTGAATTTAATGTCAACCCTAGAAGGAGTATTGTTCAGGACGATATTAGACCGACCAAAAGTAGAACTTCATGAGGTCGAAATGGGGGAATGACTGATTAAGGGTAAACTTGTAGTCCTAGTGAATCCGTTGGGAGCTGTTGTGTTGATCATTTCGGAGAGGATTGAGGCTTGGGTTAGGATTTTGAAAGTTTTAACTCAAGGATGAGTAGAGGGAGTGAGTCTATGCCTCTCAAATCATCGATAAAGCGGCAGAGTTGTTGGAGAAAAGATATCAGAGTGGATTAAAGTACTGAAGAGGTAGAGGGTGAAGAAAGTTTGGTGGAGATCTATCCGGAGGGGTCAAAGATTGAAATTGTATGAGTAGTAAATCATTCCTCAAGATGAGAACTTTGTGGGGTGGTCAAACAGGTAGGTTGTGGAACATTTGTACAACGAGTTGTTGCTAGGACAAGAAAGCGACCGTTAGTCAAAGGTAAGATGCCAGTGTTAACTGTGTGGGTGCAGCGGTTGACCTCGGCTGAGTGAATAGCCTTCAATTGCAAATGGGTCGTGCATTGTCTTTAAAGGTATTCGAGGGATTGGTCATGATTTAAAAGTAGTTTCATACATAACAAATTTCATGATTTGGAAATAATTCGACACATGCAAGAGTGTGTTTAAAAAAGAAAGATAAACCTATTTTCGTGCATAATAAATTTTTTCTTTAAATGTAGTGATTTGGGAAGTATATCACTTCCTTTCCATGTCGAGATAAAAAAAATCGTTGCAAAAAACGTGAACACTTTTGGCAGCCAGTCTTTATAACCAAAATGAGTTTTGACACGTTGATATCTTATAAATGAGTGTGGGAGCCGACTGTTTTAATTCATGCAAGTGGGTTCGTTCAAAAACTTTCTAGGCGTATAAGAAAGGTCTATTCTATATTACAGGTGTCACGACATCGTTTTAGTTGGTCAAGGTGATGTTTTATCGAAATATTGCACGCGAACGATTCTCGAGGTCGTTGTGCATGACGTTGAAGTTATGAGAGCGTTGAGTCATGTGTTTAAAATGTTTTCAAGTGTTGTGCCTTTTGAATGTTCAAATTATGAGAAACGACTTTAAATTATCGAGTCGTCATACATGAAGGCTATGAACTCAGTAGGTCATGCAAGTTATTGGATTTAGGAACAAAGAAAGGATTCGAGAGTAGGGAATGTGTCGGTCAAGCTAGTGATGAGTGATTTATGGTTTCGACATTCTTATAAAGAAAAAGAGGGGAATATTGAAAGTGTCGGAAATGGACTTTGACATTGATGGTAGTTTGAACTCTTGCTCAGTATTTTGGCATGCTGTTATTGGTGAATGGTCGAACTTGAAGTAGAGTTGAGCTGTAGTGTTGAAATGTTAACAGTATTGAGCCTGAGTCTTTGAAATGGTCTTGTAAGTTAGACCTCGCATCGAGTAAACCTTGAACCTCTTTCAAGTGAGGACGGTTAAGCGCTAAGTTAAATGCGATTCGTTAGGAAAAGTAGGTTCCGTTAGAAATTTTTATTGTCGAGGACATTATGGAAGCATCACCATGTTGTTTTCTTTCATGATCGAAGTTAACAACTGTTTAAGATGTGCACAGTTAAAGGCATTGTCAGGAGTTTGGAATTTAGGAATTCACCTTGGTATACATAGATGTAGTAGGTCGTTCAGGGAAGGTGTATACTTGTCGGATGTTGGACAACCTTGCGGGAGTGTTATGGTAATGGAAGATTGTTGTTTGGAGGAGTGTTTTCCCTGTGAGGTTTTTAGCGGTTCGTAAATGGATGAAGTAATTAGTACAATCAAAGTGAGTGCATGGTTATTATCGAGAAATTTTGAGTTGTGGTTCATCTAGATTTGGGAAGAGACGAAGTCGTGAGTTAAATTGGGTTTTATATGCAATCAGGTGAATATGAAGGCAAGATTGGTTATGTATGATAATGTTCACGAGAACCTAGTTTACAGTATTATCGGGGTGTGTTAACTGTGTGAGCAAGTTGGTGGCAATATGGGCCAAGGTGGATGTGTAAGTCATTGTTATGTGGGGTGGTGATGTGTGTGGTGATGTGAGATAAGGGTAAGTGTGAATAACGGATTTGGAGATTTTTAGGAGAGGTCCAATTGTGGCAAGTATGTTGGATATAGTCGTTGCGTTAATGTTGTTCTTGAGGTCAAAGGGTGAGTGATATTTGACGATCACCTAAAAAGAGAACTCGTGTTCCTCTTGGTTGGGTTGAACTTCAGAGGAGTTTATATTAAGCCAATGAGGATGTCTTATTTGATTGATTGTGGTGTGTTGTTGTAGAATTGAAGTTAATTGGGAAAGTTGAAGTATTCGCTGAGTAGGAATGGATCCGAGTGGATAGGTCGACTCTGTTTGAAGAATAAGAAAGGCTTGGTATAGTGGGTGTTGGGTATAATTTTGTGACCCATCTGAATGCCTCAAGTGAGAATTATGGTGGAGAAAAATAAGTAATAGGGATATGTTACCGGTAAGAGGAAAACGGTGATTCAGGATTGTGTGAGAAGATAATGTTGGCGTGTTGCAATAAGTGAGTAAGTTGAGGCTAAGAAGCTCGTCTAGTGAAACAGAAGAATATGGAGTATGGTTAAAAGTTGTTATTTTACAAGGATTATTGGGTATGTTATGGTTAAGGTGTTGGAAAATTAGTCCAGGTGATGGACCTAAAGCTTACGTCGTTTAGTAAGTCTTTCTTTGGCAGTGGGTGTCCTATGTTTCGAAAAGGCTTGGTAAGGTACTTGATCGAGATGCTCGGAGGGAAAGTTCGGCGGACGTGAGTAAATTGCAGTGCGATGGATGTTCCGAGTGAGCATTGTGTGTATTGTTGTGCAGATTAAGCGTGTTCTGTGGGAAAGTGTCGCTCCTCGTTGTGAGGAATGGAACTAATATGTGATTCGGAATTTTTTGGGTTTTTGATGGATGCAATTATATTATGTCATGTGTTTTTGGCTCTAGCTCAGCTTGTCAGTGGGATAAACTGGCAATGGAATCGAGGGTTGGTGTATGGTCATATATGTAAATATGTGGATATCCAAAGGAATAAAGGTGGTTGAGATTTTGGTTGATGTATGCACTTTGCAGTTGAATTGTTTCTATCAGCGGATTAGTGATAGACGTTGTGATTATAGGTTAGTGTGTTGTTAATGTTGGATGCTAACCACTTAGTAGGCTTTATTGAGAATTGTGTCATTTAATAAAGGAATTCTTACCTGTAGCCTTGAATATGAAGTTCAAGGGTGACCTTGTGTCAAGATGGCGTTTTGGGAAGTTATTATTTTAGTACGGGAAAGGTTGAAGGTAACTCGCAATCGTCAAAAAAGTTATGCGGATAAGAGAAGAAGAGAAATAGAGCTTCAAGTAAGGGATAGAGTGTTGTTGGAGATATCTCCTTGGAAGGGAGTGGTATGTTTTGGAAAGAAATAGGAAGCTAAGCCCGCGATATTTTGGACCTTTGAAATCATTGAACGAGTCGGGGAGGTGGCGTATAAGTTGGAATTACCAGAGGAATTGAGGGGTATTCGCAACACTTTTCACGTCTCAAATTTGAGGAAGTACTTAGTGGATGTTGATATGGCGGTGCCATTGCAAGACATGTGAGTGGATAAGAAACTGAATTTCAACGAAGAACCAGAGTCGATCCTCGATCGGCAAGTCAAATGCTTGAGGACAAAAGAGCTTAACTTGGTGAAGGTTCAGCGGAATTTTCACAAAGGGTGAGAAGCAACGTGGGAAATGGAATCAAAGATGAGGTTCCAGTATCCGCATCTTTTTGACAAAGAAATTTCGGGGACGAAATTATTTTAAAGGGGGGGAGTGTTGTAACGACCGTTATCCCCATTTAATCCTAAGGTGAGTTAAGTGGGGTGGTTTGTGTAAAATAAAGAGGTTGAGGGCCTACTTGGAAAAATTAATCATATTAGGACCTAAACCCTAGACCCTTTCTCTTTTGGCAACAAACTTTAGTGAGTACGGCGCTGAGAGAAGGAAGAAGGGTGAAGGAGATTCTGATTAAGGTTGAAACATTGAAGAATTGTTCATGGCATCAAAGCAATCATCTAGTAGAGGCTTCTTCTTCAAAAGGTAATCCCTTTAATCTTCTTCTAGATAAGAAATCCTTAGAGTATTGGTAAACTCCTTAGTTATGGTTGTTTCTTCTAAGAAGTTTAGTGAGATGAGAATCTAGGTTGAGAAATCGTAACTGATTTGGGTTAAATATCTAAATAGGGAGGTTTGGAAGGAAAGTCTTGTTTGTATGTGTGGTTAAATCGAATGCTTAATCCGATGTAGAGAAGCCGATAGGGTTGTCGCCGCCATCACCATCGTTTCCCTGTGACTTGAGGGTGTCGCCCACACCCGGGGTAACCGAGAGTCCCACACCCGGGATCGACTGGGGTTCCATCAACCGGGGCCACCGGGAGTCGTTTCACCATGACCAATCGGGAGCTATTCCATGGGGTTCACCCGAGATCCACCTAACCGGCGTCATTCGGGAATTGATCAACCGAGAAACCCCCGGGTCTTGCATGACCTAGACCACCCCGAATTTTTTACCCGGGATCACCCGAGAGTTGCACAACCGGGCTCCCCCGGGATATTCCCTTGGGTTGAGCACTAAGCTAACCCGAACCGTGACCCAAATTCTTTAGAGTCGTTCTAGAAATGCCTAACCGGTTAGATCGGGATCGGGATTCAACTCGAGGGTGGAGAAATTGTGAGGAACCGGGATTTGGATTACACATTTAGGTTTAAAGCAAACCTAATCGGGAGTTTGTGTTTTGTGTTGGTCATTGTGTAGGTGTTCCGTTTTCCTGAAGTAAGTTTCAGTGTGTGCCAGATTTCCGCCAAAAAATGTGAGTTCCCTTGTTTAAAAACTTTACAACTGAAAATGGCGTACTGTGAGATTTTCTATTATGTTTTCTTTACAAATGCATGTACCGTGATGAGACTCTGGTTTATCATTTATTAGCAATCTCATGCATGTGTCGTCTGATAACGCCAATTTCGGCATTATTTTAGAGCCACTTTTCGGGTAGTTAGACTTGTTTCTCCAAACAAACGAAGCGTCATTTCACATTTATTCACGAGTTTTTCAGGTATCTATCTTTCTGGAATAATTAAGAAAAAGGGTCCCATATAAGCTAATTATAGACGAGAATGGTGCACCCAATAAGTTTAATGGCAAAGTAAAGCTCGTGCAAGTCAAATCTTGCGTCAAGGCTCGGAAAAATTCATCAAAGTGCAATTTTGGAGAAAAAGTGTTCACCGAGACTTTTACCGACAGTTAAGTCTCGGTGTAACTAGAATCAATCTGAGTTTTGGAAAATTTGCTCACCGAGACTTTTACCGAGAGTTACCTCTCGGTACAACTAGCGCCATTCTGAGTTCTGAACAAACAGTGTTTACCGAGACTTTTACCGAGAGTTAAGTCTCGGTGTAAGTACCGGTAGCATGATGACGCGTTTTAAAGCTCTTTTCACCTAGGGTTTTCATTTTTCAGCTACCACTACACTAGAGAATGGCAAGGGGTGATTTTGGGGCGATTAGGAGCGATCTTCCACGGGTTTTCAAGCCAATTAACACGGGGAAATCATCGAAAAACACAAGATTAACGAAGATCAAAGCATTATTCGTGGGTATTGCGATTCAACAAAAAGGGGGTTTGTTCATATCTAGATCTTTTGTTCAAGAGACCGTGTCTAGTTTGATTTTTCTTCCTATTGTTTTGTGTTTTAACACCCCCAACATGAACTAATCTTTAGATGTTGGGGGTTGGATGAACTTTGCTTTTTAAGCATATGAACATGAAATCTTGTGACTTTTATCAGTTTTTCTAATTAATGAAGCATATGAATTTAGTCTTAATGCCTTTGTGAGTCTGATCAACTTACAACTTGATTTATTTGTTATGGATTAGATTCGAGAGAACTAGCTTATAACTTGAATTGGATTTGTATGCCTAAGGTGAGAAATTGGATAGAGATATACCAAGTAAACCTTAGTACCTGTTTTACAATATTGTTCTTAATTAATTTCTGAACTCATAGGTTGAGATCGAGAGATGAAACTTATCTTTTTAGAGATAACTCTGTTGTTGCTCGAGAGAGAATAACAGTTATTTTGGTGATTGTGTATTCATTTAATTGGATTAGTTTGATAACAGTCATAAGTGGAGTGTTCTTTGTGAAAACCATTGGAATTCCAACCCTCAACTGCTTTCTTCCCGAAAAAGTTTCCAACTTTGTCCTTGCTTTTACTCTAGAGTTTATTTTCATTAATTTAGTTATTATTTAATCAACAACAATTCATCAATTGGATCGTCCAGTAAATAGTGATTATAGTCATTGTGATACTCAGTTCCTAGTTCCCTTAGTTCGATATTTGTACTTCCAAGTACATATTACTTGATTCAACCCGTACACTTGCGATAAGATTAGGGGGTGTAAACCCGCCTATCATCGTCATATTGGCTTTAATGTGGTGAAATATATGTTATATTTATGTGGAAATTGTGCCATGGCTTATGTGAGACCATCGGGGGATGGTAGAACCGTGTGCTTGGAATTTGTTTCATACGCACGCGGGGAACGACATCTACTAGGGGTCCGGATGGGGATCTACTGGGGGCCCCGAGTACGACTTTTGAGATGTAATATTGAATATTGATTTCGGACGCGAAATTGTTCTTGATTATATGATCACTGGTATTTATTATTTACATCATTGTTTTGTCGATCTTTACCTTATTTATAAACTGTACGGGGTGGGAATTCACTAGACCTTTTGGTCTAACCCTCGTTTTCATTTTTTCTTAAAACCCATTTTTAGGTAAGAGTGTCGTTGGGGATTCATCCAAGGGTAAAGAAAAAAAATGTTGATAGCTAGAAGGTGTCAGAGGCAGACAGGGTAGAGGCGGTACTAGTCGTGGACCTGTAGCATTCTCGGTTGTGATAGAATTGAACCGTGAATCTTTGTTAAACGTTTTCGCATGCTTTATTCTGGGACCCATTTTGGGATGATATTTATATTTTATATTATGCACGTTTTGGGTTGTTACGTCTGGCACGGTTTAAGTCACCCCAAAAGTCGCGCCAGACACTGGTCAGTGTCTGGTGCGGGTTCTGATGCAGGTTTGGCAGCGTGGAAGGTCGCTCCAAGCTCTGCTTGGGCAACCTTCTTGTTGTTTCGTCCACTATTTAGGGCTAGGATCGAGATAATGATTGGGGGTTTGTCTTATGGGTTGTAAAGGATGGTTTGAGGGATAATTAAGTGGTTTAATACCCTCGTATGTCGTGTGATTTAGGTGTTCGGTTTGGATACTCGTGGTTCAAAGTGTGAGATTGAGCATGGGTGACAGGTGAGTTTTTCTTAACTTACTTTATTTGATGTACGATCTTTGGATACGTATGATGGTTATCAAAATGCATGTTTTACATTGCTTTGAAATATATTTGATGGTGTGGATATTAAAGTGTGCATTCATTGGGGGTGGGGCATGTGATGGCTATATGGGAGGTGTGACCCATTGTGATTGTGTGAATTCATTTCATGTAATCTGTTTGAAGGTAGGTGTGAGCCCGAACACGTGTCACATGTGTGTGTGTGACTTAAGTGTGTGCCATCTACATGTGTTGCGTGTGTGCATGGTGGTTTTAAAGGTGTGAATCATTTGTAAATGTTTATAACTCATTTTGAATGATAATTTGTGGTGCGATGCTAAAACTTGAGGGAACTCACTAGACCTTCGGTCTAACCCTCGCTTTTATAAAACTGAAACCCCTTTTCAGGCAAATATATAATGGGAGTTCGTCCAAGGGGAAAGAGAAGATGTGACGTAATAGAAGAGGCTTGGCAAAAACTTGTAGTCGCCGGTGGGTGTACAGTGAATCTTAGTTGTGGTTGTATATATTCGCTGCGAAAAGACTTGAGTTGAGGTCAATGTAATTAGTTTGTTTGGGACCATTTCGGTTGTAATGTTATCTTTATACTATTGTCGGAGTTTGGGTTGTTGCACTATGTATTCAACATCATATTGTTAAGTTTGTAAATATGTTGAAAGTTTTCAATTTATAATTCGTTAGAAATATGTTCAGATTTCATAAACATTGTTAGAACATCATAATCCTAGGAAAAGGTTAGAATAATAACAAGGGACAACTGCAATAATTAGCAACATATTTTTTTTAATTCATTTTTAATTTGGTCACTATATTCTAAAAGTAGTACGAAAACCAGTGCATTTTTTAAAGTGATTGTTTTTCATAATTTGAACCAAAAAACTTGTAAAATGTTGACGAAGTTGAAATTAATATTTTTATGTCAGTTATTGAAAGTTAAATAATTTTTAAAGTCCAATAAATGAAATAAAAATCTGTTATTATCTATGCATCAAAATACAAAATTGTTTGTCTTAGATGTTAATTGTATAACACTTAAAAGAAATTCTCAATTATTGTAACAAACATTTAATTCTCTCAGTATCATACTCATTTTGACCGATAACTAGTTTTGTGCAACTATTTATGGCATGGTTGTCAAGTTGTCAGTTAGTATTATAATTCTTGATTATCTATACTATATTATAAAGCACGGATAAAAAACTTTTAAAAACTATTGTTAAATCTTAATGTACCGTTATTTAATGTTAATTACTTAAAATCTCTTAAAAACAATTATTAAAGCTTTATGTACTAAATTTAATACCATTTATTAACTTTCAATCATTATCTCTAACCATTTTAACTCCCTAAAATCACTTCTCAATTCAATCCCTTAAAATCACTCATCTACATAATTAAATAAATGATAAAAATCAAATTTTAAATATAAAAAATCTAAAATATAATTAAGAAAATCTAACATAATATTTTATGTTTATTTTAAACAAATATTATATTATTAAATTTAAAATAAATTACATTATTACTAAACTATTGAAAAAGCTTTTAAAAACACGTTTTTATGCATTAAGTACTGTTTATTGATACACATTACTTAAAATTCAAGATTACAAGTAATGATGCATGAGTACAAATTTCTAAAGCTATATGTTTGAATTCATAACTAACTAATAAACATAATAAAAACAGAATAAACATCTAAATTTAAATATAAATAATTTAAAATATATAAGATAATCATTGAATTGTAACAAAATACTTAAAAAAAATTATATAAAAAGCATTATATTATTAAGCCTAAATTAAACAAATTTATAAAAAAAAAACATTATCACTCTCTCAAAACCATCCAAAATCGTATCGTAAATCGACAAAAAACAAAAGGAAACATTAAAATCATGATGTATCTCGTTGCATTGCACGAGTATGCTTCTAGTTAATGAAAAAATGCAACATCCAATTCAACCAATAAGACGTAGGTCGGAAACCCCGTTTATCAGGTAAGATGTGTACTAAATAGAAATAATAGAGCATCTGTTATGCTAATTTTGATAAAAGAAAAAAAAATCAGTGTTACATTAAATAAAAACAAAAACAAATTTATATTACATTTTTGTGTTATCATTTAATATGTTTATTATGGAATCAATTAACATGTGAAAGGATTGATTGCGGATAAACTTATACCCAATACTGAAAAAACGATTAACATGATCATATCTTATCTACATAATTATGAATATCCGATATTAGAAGTATCATAATTACAGTATTTGACCTTCATAATTCACCATTAAAAATATTAAAAGCTTTCTAAGAATATAAATAAATACAAGAAATAAATATATTCTTTTTTCACTTAAAAATTTAAATCACTATCAATTATAATTATGGTATTTGGTCTTTTGTATCTGATGTACTATAACAACTAATTTTTTTGAAACTTACTATAACAACTAATTTGAATCATAAAAAAAGTATTGTCTTTTACAGTAAGGTGCCGTTTGTTTTTTAAGATGTCTAAAGTCTGAAGTCTTATTTTAGTTATGATTAATAAGAGGTGGTGTGTAAAAAAATATGAATGATTCAAACTTAAGAGTTATTGAGAGGTTTAAAAAAAAAAAAAAAACAACCCCTAATACTTTTACGTGTGCTTTAACATAACTTCAAATCAAATGTATTGTTGTTCGTATACATTTAAAATATGAGTTGGGTTTCGGTAAGAATGAAAGTTATGGTGAAAAATGTAAGAATAGGTCTTTACCCTTGGATCAATCATAAATGAAGATCAACATGTGTGAGATACACTGGGTATTTCCCTGTATCAAGTGTAATTCATGGGGTAAGGGTGAGATTAAAAGCGATCAAGAATCCAGATTTCTTCTTATGTTTCTCATCTTAACTCCTATTCTCACACGATTTTTTATAATATTTGTTTTATCTTGATTATCATTTACCAAATTAAGCATTATATTTATAGGGTCACCTTCTTTTGTTAATCAATCATTAGTGTTAACCATGTTAACCAATCAAAACCGTTCATGTATGAGATCAATGGCTATAATTTTTTTAATTTAATTAATGCAATAAATTAAAAGGTTCATGCATTTACTAAGTTGTTCATACATGAAGAGGGGTACAATGGTAAAAAGAATAGGATAGTTAAAGAAAGAAATAAGAGATTAATATGGAAATTGGCTCCAAAATTCTATCAACATCCTTTCCAAGATTCACCTTCTAGATTTGAACCATTTTTTAATTTATTGAAAAATATGCAAGATAACTCATGTTTGACTTGTTTATATATTGTGCGTGTACATAAATTTAAATTGACTTTGATAAATTGTTTAATTATACTTTTGCACGTAAGCATAATACATCATGTGCATAAGTGCACATTGTTTCAATATTAACTATTGTGCACATAATCACTACATGGTCACTGTAAGACCCTTGGGAAAATAATTGAAATTTTGTAAAGTCTTAAGTTTAATTGTTGAAATTTTTGGAAATTGAGGGGACTAATATGTAAATTTTGGGGTGACTTCTAAAAAGGGGATAATCCCTAGCTTCTATTCATTTTGGTGTTGGGTTGGAGGCGGCGTCTGAAAGAGGGAGAGCAAAGGATTGGAGGTATCGATCTTAAGGGCAAGAAAGGTTACTGAAGGAATCATTGTTAAAGGTTAGTTCCATCTCTAATGCTCCATCTATTTTGTTCCCTGCATCTTATTTGTGAGTTTTGGGAACTGGATAATAGATGTTTGATGTTGAATGTTTAGGGTTCCTTTGTTATGAGTTTAAGATGTATTTGGTGTAATCTTGGGATATGTTGTTATTATTAAGTTTGATTAGTTTCTCCATTAATCCTAGATGATTGAAATTTAATTAATATTTGGTTGGGTTTGAGTCGCCTCCGATCGTCTGGAGTTGGGAATTCGAGTTTTGAATCGCGACCTGGTTGGCACTGGAGTCCGGGGTGATCCGGTCGGTGTGGAGACCGGGGTTGGCACCGAGGACCAGAGTGATCCGGTCGGTACCGGGGACCGGGGTCGGTACCGGGAACCGGGGTGGGGGAAGGTAGGTCAACCACAATCCGGTCGATAGGCTCGGTCTTTTGGGTCCGGTCGATTGGGTTAGGTCGAGTGAGTCCAGTCGATTGTGTTCGATCGAGTGAATCCGGTCGAGTAGAGTTGGGAAATTAGAGAGGAGCCAACGGGATTCGGTTTCTGTCTGTGGGTTTTCTTGATCAATTCATTTAGTTGATTTTCTTTCCTTATATGTTCGTTATTGTAGAGAAGAGTTTCTAGCTAGGGCAAGAAGTGATCAGGTGAGTTTCTAACTCCTCAACCTCTTAAATTTTAAACTGAAATTGGGATGCATGAGTTTGTGTGGTTGACTAATGTTATGTTTAAAAATATTCTCGCAAGTTATTTGGTTACTTTGAAATTATATAAATGAATTTCTGCGTAAATACATAGATATGGGAAATGTTGGAATTATGGCGATTGCGAAAATCTCACACCACCAATGTGTGTGGAATTCGTTTCCCGCACATGTGGACGGGGAGTCTGCTTGGGCCCCGGTGTGAGCGGGGAGTTTGCTTGGGCCCCGATACGAGAGGGGAGTCTGCTTGGGCCCCGATCATGGATGTGCACATGGTAATTGGATTTTGGGACACAACTGATCATTGTGTTTCCCGATTGGAGCGCAGATTAGAAATGGACTTTTGTTAAAAATTACTGTATTTAATTATACTTCCTGGTTCGTTACCTAATATAAATTGATGCAACTGTGATTATTTATTTAAATCTAAACGTTTGTCAAGAATTCACTAGACCTTATGGTCTAACCCTCGTTTTCAAATCTTAAAAACCCATTTTTTAGGAAGGAACGTGGGTAGTGCTTCGGGGAAAGGGAAGGAGAAGGCTTGGAGTTGTTAGCAGACTCGAGCGAAGAATTAGTTTAGTTACTTACCGTTTAAATTTAGTAACTCTCGGTTGTAGTCAAGACTTCTGTTGTTTTAAATTCTTGTTTTGGAGAATGTTAACCTTTGTTGTCAGATTTATGTGATGTTATGTTATGGCTTGAAATTTTGGGTTGTTACAGTCACTATGTGAAAACATTGTACATTAATGAAGATTGTGCATACATGAACATTTTGTGCATACCGTGCATACGAGAAGGTTGTGCATACATGAACATTTTTTGTGCCTTGTATAGGGTGAACATTTTCTCTACTTTTATCTAGAAAATTGAAAATCATATGACAAAGATAAAAAATAATCTTCAATAATTTAAGAAATTATTGATAAAGGATAATACCAAAAAATTATAATTAATAAACTACCATAATTAGCAATGAGAGAATTAAGGAAGTTACTTCCTCTACATGACTCTTGAAAACAATTCCAATTTTACCATCTCCTAAAATATGGTTTGTAGATTTACACATGGAAAGAAGAAATCTCATTGGTTAATTTTTGGTTAACATGATTAATACTAATATGTTGGTTAACAAAAGAATGAGCCTCTATATTGATAATCAAATTTATTTATCTTTTCTAATAATATCTCCAATAACATGCTATGTGAAGACCTATATGGGAAAAAAAACTTCGAAAGAAAGAACCAAAGAACTTTTGAGATAATCTAATAGATATGATTAAATTTGTAGCTACAACCATTTTTTAGAATAAAAAATACCCCCATATTTTTAATGAAAATTTGATAAAATACAATCAAAATTCATGATTGGTAACAAATTATACAAAAAAACAATTATTTTATTATTTTTAATTTGATATATATGCTGATATGTTTTTTAATCCGTTTTTCATGATTCTTCGGTTTTTTTATGGGAAATTAATTAAAATAACCGTATTTGAACATCGTATTACCGAAATGCCCCAAATCTCGTCGACTTTGCCGAAATACCCTTTAAGTCCGGGAAACGTGGCCGGGATGAGCATCGATCCCGGGGTTGTTGTGTTTCGGCCGGGAAAGGACTCGATCCCGGGGTTATGTCCGGGAATCCCGGGGTTATGTCCGGGAAAACCCATATATGTATCTACTCTCACACACACCCATATATGTATCTACACACATGTACACTTGTTTTTGTAAAACTTCACTCAATTAATAATGTATAAACTCAATTAATAACACGATCCCGGCCCCCAATCCCGGGTTTCCCGGACATAACCCCGGGATTCCCGGACATAACCCCGGGATCGAGTCCTTTCCCGGCCGAAACACAACAACCCCGGGATCGATGCTCATCCCGGCAACGTTTCCCGGACTTAAAGGGTATTTCGGCAAAGTCGACGAGATTTGGGGCATTTCGGTAATACGATGTTCAAATACGGTTATTTTAATTAATTTCCCTTTTTTTATCCTGAATTTCAGCCATATATATTCAACAAAAATCAAATCATTTTTATAAAAGTATTAATATTTAAAGTAAAATAGTTATGTATTCTTGCGATTTAACAGAAAGTGAATTTCATTATAAACTAAAATGCATAATTAATACAATTTTTAATCAAACAAGAGAAAATATGAAATTTATATTTGAACATAAATATTTACATATGATAATTTATTGGAAAATTAATTAAAATAGTCATTTTGCATTGGTAATTTTACCTCTTAAATACTTGTCTCCGAGTTTTATCAAAATAGCTCTAGGTTCGCAAAAACTTGTGGACCTAGCTCAAAAACACCAAAAAATACGAATTTGATTGATATTCCTAAAAAAATGTATATTCTGGGTCAAAAATTGCGGACTTGGGGTCGGCAATTGCGGATCTAAGTCAAATTTTTTTAATGAAAATGGATCAAATTCATATTTTTGGGTTAGGATATTTGCACCCCTACCTATTTGTTAGACACACCCCTCCCTATCTATTATTCATCATAACTCAATAATTACATCAAAACTCAAATTTATCTATATTTTAATTTTTTTATTGTTTTTCTTTCATTTACAAGTTTTTATTGTTTTATTATTGTAAAATTACAATTAATATTATGTTAAATAATTTTTATTATTTATAAAAAACCACTTATTTTATTTATAATTAATTTAATTATTATTTTTTAGTTTTGTTTCTTTGTATTAATAATATTTAAGATAAAAAGATATGTTAAAAAATATATAAATATAAAGAACAATTAAAATAAATTATTTTATATTATTATATGACAATACTTTTTCTATATTTCTTATTACAAGAATATTTTTTTATAAATAAAAAATAATACAACATAAACTAATTTATATTTGAAATTTTGATAAAAGTGATGAGTTATTGTCTGATTTTTTAAACGTTGATTCTGATGAATTAATCTTTGGATATTCAAAAACTTAAATATAAGAATTGGTTGATTATTGTTGAATATTTAAAGCCAGAAAAGATGATGGGTTATTTAATGAACTTCTAAAGTTGCAAAAAGATCAATGTGGTGTTCTACAAGAATATAGATAAAATGAAAAATTATAAGTAACTATATAAATTTTTAAAAAATTTATTCGATTCATGAAATTTATAAAGTTACAAAATAAATGATATATTATATTCTATAAACAATAAGACATGTTGTCTTTTTAGTTTATTTATTTATTTAAAATTCGTTTTATATATAATATAAATAAAATAATAATGACTATGCACTAATTATTATTGTCTATTAATAAAAAAGAAAAAACAAAGAGAGAGAGAGAGAGAGAGTTCAAAAGAGGATATAAGTGAGAGAAATTGAATTACATGATATTTTTTCTAATTTTTAGGTGATTTAATGTTGCTTTTAATTACACCCCTAGCTATAGGGGTGCAAATAACAATCCCCGTATTTTTTTAGGGTTTTTGAGTTAGGTCCGCAATTACAGACCTAGGGCTATTTTGGTAAAACACGAAGAGAAATGACTAAGAGGTAAAACCACCAGTAAAAAATTACTATTTTAATTAATTTCCCTAAATTATTTTGATTGTTTTCAAAAACATGTGCCTACCAAAATAAAACCAACTATGTGCAAAATTCTCAAAACAAACAAACTACTATCTCAAGACACCTTCAACAGGTATGTTTCAATCTTTTTGAAGACCCTGTTACACCTAAACCTTTCAATTATAATGCAAAGTGAGATAACAAATATACATATATACAAATTACAGAGGCGCTGATACGGATTATTTTTGTTTTCTGATAGAAATTAGCACTGAAGTGGGTTGTAGTTTTACATTCGTTGATTAAAAATTTTAAACAACGTAAAATTAGGCCCCAAAATTTTGGAGGTCCTGTTCAAAACCACACATTTAACATGCTAAAAAATGACCCTAACCTTCAATTACATTACATTATTCAAATATTTAACTCATACTTATATAATCTATAACTAAAGAGTAAGAAATAAAAGAATCAATTATTTAAAATGTATTTAACTGGAACTTTATAAATAAATGATCTTGGACTTCTTTCATAGACATTGAGGCCATTTCATCATTTGTTTCATCACCTATCTATAGCATGTTTATGTTAAATTTCTTAACAAAACATAATTTTTGGTGCTGTGAGTGAATTTCACTTAGGTTGTTTTTGGTAAATATAGTATTATCTTATTTTTTGAACTTAATTATTTCAAAAGCTTCGTTTAGATGGATAAACTTGATTAATAAATATTAATATTAAAAGTAGTTTATATGTTAACTTATTGAAAGGCTACTCCAAGTAATGTTTTAGATTTTTTTTTGACACTTTTTCCAATTATAAACTTGATTAATAAATATTAATATTAAAAGTAATATATATATATATATATATATATATATAGGGAGAGGTTCATTTGAGAAATGAGAAATAGAGAAATAATCATAGTCATTTATCTGATCAACATTTACGGCTTTGACCGCGAAGAACCGAATAATTCCTTGCATTGTCTATAGAAGGTAGAAGGGTAGTTTCGTAAAATACGCGGGATGAGTTCATATATGAACCTATATGATTCACATATGAACTATACGTTCATATGTGAATCAGTTAATTAGTTCATATGTGAATTAGTTAATTAATTCATATATGAATTACAAAGGTTCATATATGAATCAGTTAAAAAAGTTCAGATGTAAATTACACTGATTCACATATGAACATATAGTTCATATGTGAATTACACATGTTCATATATGAACACATCCCGTGTATTTTGTAAAAATTACGAAAGTGTCCTTCTATTTTTGGAATAGCGGCAACTTTTGACCGGTCAAAGCCGCAACTTTTGATCAGTCAAAGCCGAAATATTTGATCAGTCAAATCTGATTTTGATCGTATGAATGACTAGGATTACTTCTCTATTTCTTATTTATTTATAATTTTTCAAATGAACCTAAGGCTATATATTTATATATATATATATATATATATATATATATATATATATATTAATAATTATTAAGTATTAATTGAAAATTCTTAATTAATTTTATTATACATTAATATTAATTATTAATTATATAGATTTATTATTAACCATATCAATTCCTTTTGTGTTATTATTATTTTTAATTGTACTTCAATATATTTAAAAAAGTTTATGCAAATTACATAAAAATTGAAGTATTATTTATTTTGTTTCACAAATAATAAAACTGCGATCAATGATTTTCATAAATATTTAATTTAATTATTATTTATATTTTTTGAAAACTTATTAATTAATTAAGATATGTGAGTTTGACCACTTTTATTTTTATTCATATAATATGTAACGGTTGTTTAAAATCATAAATTAAAGTAAATTTTTTTCTGAATTTTGTTTTTGGTTATGTAAATCCAAAATCTATATAACCAATAATTTTTAAATTATTTTAGTTAATATATTATATTATTTAATTTCTCATTATATTGTTTAATTTCTCATTGTTTGTATTAATTAACATAATCTATAGTATATTATTAGTGATTTATTTTAATTAAATTATGAAATATTGTAATTGACAAAAAATTTCAAGATGTAGTTTTTGATCATTTTACATTTTCTACTAACTTATTTACTAGTTTTTTACTACAAGTGATTAGTTCATCCGCTAGTATATTTGCTAACAACTATCAGCTAACATATCAACTAATTTGTCAAACATAATATTAATAATTCATAAATGTTATTATAATATTTAAGAATTTTACTTGAATATATTATAAAAAAAAAGTATAGATAATTATCTCTAGTAACATTAAATATCATTTTAAAATTTAAAAGTAATAGTATAAGGATTGAATTGATATAAAATTTACTAAAAACTATTAAATAACTTAAATACAATTTAATATAATACCATAAATAATCTCATTAATGTATTGTAATAACTCAAAGAGAAATTTTGAAAAAAAAAATTGTTTTCTTTAACAGCTTAAAACATCTTTAACAAGAAAAAAAATTAAAATAAAGAAAACAAAGATTTTATTTTTCATTTTACTACAATAGAGTATTTATATTATTATTTAATACACAATAAACAGGAGAAGGCTTCAAGTTTTAAAATTGGGAATTTAATTAAAATGGGCGTATTTCAAATTCGTATTACCCAAATACCCTAAATCTCGTTCAAATCGCCGAAATACCCATTATCTACGGGAAAAGAGGCCGGGAATCCCGGGATTAGTCGTGTTCGAGGTTATGGCCGGGATTCCCGGGGTTAGGGGTCGGGATTCCCGGGGTTAGGGGTCGGGTTTCCCGGGGTTGTCATGGCCGGGATTTTTAGGGTTTGAGAAAAAAATTAGGGTTTCAGGGTGGGAACTATCATTTTATGTGTTTTCATTGTTTTTCACGTGTTTGTTGCCTGATTTCAATTGTTTTTCCACGTTTTTTTCCATTATTCGTACAATAAATATATACTTGTCATGGTATGTACGATTCAATTTCATCGTTGGCTATAAATTTTTCCTATAAGAGTCAGTATAATTCAAGGTAAATACGTTCATCATCACATCCATTCCATTTTTCTTTCTTCCTTCATTGTTCATACTATTGAAAAAATGAGTTCACCTATTGTAAAAGCTAAGCTCTATTTATGTTTCAATGGTCAGTGGGTTCAAAACAACAATGAGTGGGATTATATTGGGTACACAAAGCGTGGTGTACAGATTCCAGTAATCTATACATATAAGAGGTTTCTTCGTTACGCCATGGAAAAATGTGGAATCGAAGATTCTGATACTTGCAAGTTGGTGTTCAAACGTGCAGATCGCTCACTAGTGGAGCTAAACAACGACGAAGTGATACTTGGTTTTATGCAAATTGCATTCGATTCTGAAAGACCTCTAAAAGTCTTTGTGTATGACGCAACATTGATGTGCGACGAAGGTGATGACGAAGATGATGCCGGAGGTGATGACGAAATCCACGTCGGTGGTAGTCAAAATGAGCCTGATTATCAATTCCAGGCATCATACGACACCACACTTTATGCTGATCATTCATATCATCCTAACGACTCTTATCCCGATGTTGTTCCGGAGACGCAACTAGAAGAAGAACAACAAGTAGAAGAAGCTGAAGAAGAAGAAGACGAAGAAAGACGGTTTTTTGGAGTTGCTCATGACGAAACCCATGTTTTCACAACGGGTATATCTGATCTAGACAGATCAGATACCGATACTGATGAGGACGAAGAAGAAGAGACATATACCCCTAGCAATAAATCACTTGGTGAGTTAAACGATTATTTTGATATGCCTCATTCCCTTCCAAACCGGGAGACCAATATACCACCCTACCAACCCGTACCTTACAATCGCGGTACAAGTATACATGAAGGACAACTATTTGATACGAAGGAGCAAATGTCCATACAGCTCGGAATTAAGTTCTTGGAAGAGGGTTTCGTGTTTAGAACGGAGAAATCCGACAAAAGCAGATATGTGGCTGTCTGTGAGCAAACAAATTGTAAGTGGCGTATGTCGGCGAAGTCCGTGGGCCCTAAAGGAGGGATGTTTGTCGTTAGGAAGTTGAACGATGTACACACTTGTTCGAGGACGCAACTGAATTCCAGACACCGGCAGGCCAACAAAAGGACTTTGGGCCACATATTGAAAGGTAAGTTTATTGACGCTAGCAGGTCATTTCGGCCGAATGACATCGTCGACGATATCAACCAGCAGTACGGACTCAACATTGGTTACCACCAAGGATGGCGTGCGCGATGCAAGGCTTTACTAATGGTGAGAGGCACACCTGAGGAGTCGTACGAACGACTCCCTATGTACTTATATAATTTGGAACTGAAGAATCCGGGTACATGCACCAGAATAAGGACAGATTCGCATGGACGTTTTGAGTTGTGTTTCGCTGCTCTTGGATGTGCGGTATGTATATCAACACGACATATATTTAGATATTATAAATTATAATATTTACAAAGTTGCTCCACCTACGTTATTTGCAGATCCGCACGTTTTTGGCAAACCTGCGTCCGGTCATCGTAATAGACGCGACCCATTTAAAGGGACCTTACCTAGGTATGACGTTCTTGGCGGTTGCCATGGACGGAAATAACAACATCGTGCCCTTGGCTTTCGGAGTAGGCAAGTCCGAGACGGGGGAGGAGTGGGGTTGGTTTCTGTCCAGGTTGAGAGAATGTATCGGAGTCCCGGAAGGGTTGGTGTTTATGTCGGACAGGTCTCCTTCAATAAGTGCCGCAATTTCTGCTGTGTACCCATCGACCCCTCATGCCCTATGTTGTCGACATTTGGAGATGAACGTGAGAAGTGCGGACAGGCGTATTACTACAAACCGCTCGACCTACTGGAAGGCATGCAAAGCATATACGGTTACAGAGTTTGACCGGTACATGGATGCACTACGATATGAAGTAGATCGTGGCGCACAAGTTATGGACGCTACTGGTAAGGAGAGGTGGTCAAGGGCCCATTTTCCTGCACATCGGTATAATATAATGACCTCTAATAGTGCCGAGTCGGTGAATGCACTGTCCCGTTTTGCTCGTAGGTTACCGATTGTCGGGCTTATGGAGTACTTCCGAAATTTTCAACAAGAGTGGTACCTACTTCGACGACAAAAGGGAGGTTGATAAACTATAAAATCTTGAACTTATATGTTATTTGCTTTTATTTTGTTACTTATAAATCGTAGCATAATTAACACACACATGTTTGTAGGTGAAATGTGTAATCATCTTACACCAATGGCGGAGGCAAAGATTCTCAAAAGGGCAGGAAAATCTGCGCAATGGAGGGTTAGAGGGATTGGATATGATAGGTTCGATGTTCGGGATAGCAGTGGACACGCCATTGTCGATATGCTTAACCGTGTTTGTGAATGTAAGCAATGGCAATATTCTGGGTTACCATGCGGTCATGCCATCGCAGCTGCAAGGTCGGTGAGTCGTAGAGATTGCAGCGATCTAGCTCTAGGTTACTTCACGTCCCATACTTACCAGTCAACATATCAGGAAGTAATCAATCCGGTTGGACCCCCTCAGTCATGGGTTTTGCCGCACGTGCCCCTTCCTCCATGCTATCCACCGTTAATAACCAAGAGAGTACAAACGATATATAGCAAGTTGTGAATTACTACTTCACCGGAGCATCTACTTATAGTTCATGTGAATATAGGTTTGTGCACAATGGTCAAACGATTCCTCTGCAAAGCCTGAATTGATTTTTCTGCAAGGCCTGAATTGATTCCTCTGCAAGGCCTGAATTGATTCTTCTGCAAAGGAAGAAACAATTTGTTTTTTTAACAATTGCTCCCTGTGGCTATAAATACTCGTGTTATAGCAGACTGTGAAATTCACAAAACCCACACACCATTTTCATATCATAAGTCTCCCCTTTCACCAAACACATGGCTGGAAATGCTTCATCTTCAAACCCACCATCCTCACAAATAATGCCCTCGAGACTGAAAAAAGCGATAGAGAAGAGTGAAACGGAGATTGAGCAACTTACTCAAGAGTGGAGGGAAATGATGGCGAAGAAGGACGGACACTTGAGACGGATCGACGTGGACAAGAAGGAGGTAAAAAGGTTGAAAAGGGAGATGAAGGAGAAAGAAGACCGTATTCGCTACGACAATGAACAAGTCAACAAGATTATGCAAGACTTCGCAACACTGCAAGCACAGGTAACAGAGAAACAAACTTGGATTGATAAATGTAAAGCACTCTATCCTTAGATGGTAGTTCGTACCAGGAGTTTATGTGTTGTCGTTTTGTACTTGTACTTTCAATGCTTTTGTTTCATTAATAAAACCGCCTAACGTATTTTGTGGGATTATGCGTTTATATTTTCTAAGTTCGTTTAGTTCACCAAACACGAAAAATCCAAGAAAAACAATATTAATATATATAAAAATGTTATTACATACATAAAAAAACAGCAAAAACAATCTACTCGTCTAAGTAGGAAGGGACAACGCATATAAGGTCTCCGCCATGTAACGCCGCCATTCATTGGCCACAGATTCAGTTGCATCTGGTGCAACTGCTGGGTGCATTCCTTCAACAAACTTGGATAAATTACGACACACCCAGACACCGCAATCCCCAAACACCCCTGACTGTTGTGGTGCATCATTTTCATACTGATGCTTTAATTTCTTGCTGGCATTTATACGGCCTGACGTGTCGTATATCTTCTTTAACAACTTTGGCAATTGTTTTTTGAAGATCTTAAGGCGGTCTTCCAAAGGCATGGTGTACCTGGAAGCTCGTAAGCTGTCATATATGACCATCGTCATTTCCTTAAGGCACAGAACTCCAAGCACCCAATGTTTGTCGCTAATGCAGATTGGGATGAATACCTGAGATTTTACAGTAACACACAAATAGTTAGTAACCAAAAAGTTAAACAAAAATTATGTAAATCGATTTCCATACCTGCTCGATGTCCCTCCAATATGGATGGTTTGGCGTCATTCCATTGCAAGTTTCGTATACGGACTTATATCCTTGCTCCGGCAGGGTGAGCCACTCAAAAAAGTTGCTGTCCATCACCGCCCATGACGCATGTGGAGAGCGGGACTCTTGGATCATCTTGACCCAAGCGTCGATGTGCTATACACAAAATAGAGATTGTTAGAGCTGTAACTAAAAATGTAATTGTTTATATGACTATATTTAAATACTAACCAAATCCTCCAAATCACCGTTACAGCCTACAGCAAGCAGTTTCCTAAAAAAACCGGTATCCATTTCAAGGTCGCCATAAAATGGACAACGCAGGTTGGGGAGCTGATCGTGGATACATTGGTGAACGATTTGTTTTGCCGAAACGTGCGTCGACTGTCCCGTTGGAGTCATCGTAGTGGACCCCCCAGCCTTGCCCTTACCCTTTTCCTTCATCCTTGGCTTGGTCTTTCTCGGAGGGGCCGGTGTGGTTGAAGGTTGTTGGGTATATGGGGAACGTAAGTTTGGGCCTGCTACAACGTTCCGTCTCCCCCTCCCAAGTGCTACGACCTCCGCCTGGTCAAGCATTGGAGCATCATCCTCGAAGTGATGCTCAATGATGTCACTACCCATAGGAGAGCTTTGTCGCACCTGGGTGGTGTCAACCGCCGACCCCATCGAACCCATCGAACCAGGGATGGAAGGTCCGAAAAAATCATCCATCATATCGGTAAGGGGGGACCTACCCTGATCGAAGTGTGCTGGCGGTGTCCCCACCAACCCGAAGTCTGTCCGTAACCAGCCGACGTGTGTCCGTACCCAGGGGACGTGTGTCCGTACCCAGGGGACGTGTAGGTCGGCGCCGAGTTCGTTGCCAACTAATACAATTATTAAACGTCATATCAATATACAAACCAAATACAAGTATGAAACGTAATATCCTCAAGTTAAGTTAAACACTAACCTGAGTGTGGCGAAGGTGTGCGGTGAGGGCCTCGAGATCTCTTAGGCGTGTCTCGACGGACCCGTGGACGTAATCGTGCAGCGCATCGTAGCGTACCCACCTGTGTTGGTACGGATCGGGAGGCGGCACTCCATGATGGGAGGAGCTAGGGGGAGCCTGATATCCCGTGCCATCATCGCCATCCTCATAATCATCGTCATCTTCATCATCATCGTCATCATCGTCCTCATCGTCCTCATCGTCATCAAGATCTCTTCGTCGGGACCTCTTCGTCGGTCGCCTGGCCTCCTCTCTTTCCAAATAGGCGACGCTGGACAGATACCAATGACTCTGTTGTTCGGCCTCCGTAAGAGTGAGGTGCTCGATTGCCGGATACCTCACCTAAATATATTATAAAACATATAAGATTTAATATGCATGACTAAATTAAACAATTAATTGTTCACTTTCTAAAATTAGAAACATAGTTAGAGAGCGTACGTCTGAAACTGAGTTGAAGATTGCAACGCATGATTTCTTATTTAGTACAATGTCTCGGTCCCATCGAGTTCCCCTAATGGCCCTGTCGGTGCGCTTGGTGAAATGGTGACGGCAGACAGGAAACATCTCCAAGATCCATACCTGGAATTACACAACATAGATTAGTATGTTAAAAAAAAAGACAACTTAATATTTAATTTATAATACTTATCTAACCTTCAGAGCGTGTGCGAACCCACTCAACGTACTCTTGCTAATGTGCTTGTTCTTTTGTGTATGGCGTCTGGCGATGGCTAAGTGTAAAGAGTTGTATGTGTGGGTCCAGATATGGCTACCCCACGGGTAGCTGTCAAATGTCATAAGGTCATCGACGGCCTTAAGGACAGTGTCAGAAACCAGCTGGTTTAGCTCACGACCCATAAACATGACTTCCACCATCACTACCAAGCAAATACGCACAACATCCTCATCGGATAGGTACTGCATGCCGTCTCTCATCGTCTGGACGACGGTTTTCACCTTCAAATGATCGGGGGCGTGATCAGGCCAAAGCCTCCTAACGAAGGACCCTTCCGATATGGCAGGTAGGGAGGGTGTTGGGCCGAAAAGGAGTCCTGTTATAAGACAAAACTCAAGACGACCAAAGCGCATGTGTTTCCCAAGGACTTTGAAATACATTTCCTCCGAAGCCGCATTGAGGACGTCGACCTCAAACTGTAGAAACATGTACACTAGGAGGGGGTCCTGTGCAGTATTTGTAAGCTCCAGCCATGGACCAAAAGGCGTCCGTCCAAATATTTGGTGTAAATTTTGTGTCCGTTCAGGTGGACACGCTGCAAAAATATCTCTAATTTCCTTGGCGAAGCCAAGGCGTGATTTGAAAGACAGGTCGACGTAATGAAAATCCTCCTACATAGTAACGAATAAAAGACAACGACTTATGGTTATAGTTAATATTTATGTTTTTTTACAAAGTTAAGGAGACCTAAGTTTTGTTGATTTCGTCTAGTGAGAGAGTTTAGAAAAGAAGCCACTCAATCTATTGGACTTCCAGGTAGTAGGGGAATCACGTGGATTGCTTAAATCCCTACAAACCTTAGGGCTATTTACACCCGTTTGACAAAATCCAAATCGATATGTTGTGAATTTACCAAGGTTAAGGGGACTAAATTGTAAAAAACCAAAGTCTAGGGGCCTAAGTTGTAAATTTACCAAGGTTAAGGGGACTAAATTGTAAAAAACCAAAGTCTAGGGGCCTAAGTTGTAAATTATCCAAAGTTAAGGGGCCTAATTTGTAATAAACCAAAGTCTAGGGACCCAAGTTCTAATAAACCAAAGTTAAAAAAAAACATAACACTCTAAAAAAACGTAACAATCTAAAAAAACGTAACACTCTAACATGTTATTAACGCAATCTCTAAAATTAACCCACTCTCCAAAAAACATGTCATCTCTAAAATATTTATAAAAAAACACAACAATCTAAAAAAACGTAACACTCTAACATGTTATTAACGCAATCTCTAAAATTAACTCAATCTCCAAAAAACATGTCATCTCTAAAATATTTATAAAAAAAACACAACAATTTAAAAAAACGTAACACTCTAACATGTTATTAACGCAATCTCTAAAATTAGCCCAATCTCCAAAAAACATGTCATCTCTAAAATATTTATAAAAAAAAACACAACAATATAAAAAAACGTAACACTCTAACATGTTATTAACGCAATCTCTAAAATTAACCCAATCTCCAAAAACATGTCATCTCTAAAATATTTATAAAAAAAACACAACAATCTAAAAAAACGTAACACTCTAACATGTTATTAACGCAATCTCTAAAATTAGCCCAATCTCCAAAAAACATGTCATCTCTAAAATATTTATAAAAAAAAACACAACAATCTAAAAAAACGTAACACTCTAACATGTTATTAACGCAATCTCTAAAATTAACCCAATCTCCAAAAAACATGTCATCTCTAAAATATTTATAAAAAAAACACAACAATCTAAAAAAACGTAACACTCTAACATGTTATTAACGCAATCTCTAAAATTAGCCCAATCTCCAAAAAACATGTCATCTCTAAAATATTTATAAAAAAAAAAACAATCTAAAAAAACGTAACACTCTAACATGTTATTAACGCAATCTCTAAAATTAGCCTAATCTCCAAAAAACATGTCATCTCTAAAATATTTATAAAAAAAACACAACAATCTAAAAAAACGTAACACTCTAACATGTTATTAACGCAATCTCTAAAATTAACCCAATCTCCAAAAAACATGTCATCTCTAAAATATTTATAAAAAAAACACAACAATCTAAAAAAACGTAACACTCTAACATGTTATTAACGCAATCTCTAAAATTAACCCAATCTCCAAAAAACATGTCATCTCTAAAATATTTATAAAAAAAACACAACAATCTAAAAAACGTAACACTCTAACATGTTATTAACGCAATCTCTAAAATTAACACAATCTCCAAAAAACACATGTCCTCTAAAATATTTATAAAAAAAACACAACAATCTAAAAAAACGTAACACTCTAACATGTTATTAACGCAATCTCTAAAATTAACCCAATCTCCAAAAAACATGTCCTCTAAAATATTTGTAAAAAATAACATATTATCCGACGTAAACATAACACATAATCTCATATATAAAAGCATAATCGAACATATAGTCTAACAAACATACAATAAATATTTTAGAAAATATAAAACTACAATAGGGTTAAGAAAACTTACAGAAGTAAGTAGACGAGACATATCCGAGCGTGATATACACGATTGCAATGAGAGAGTTAAAAATGAGGGAGAGAGTTAGAATGTTGTGTGGGGTGTCAAATGGTCCCCTCTCTCTTTTATAATCGAACCCAACACCCTATAACCCTAATTCCTTTTAATCCCCACCGTTCATTGCCATCGATCACCTCAAACCCACTTTTCCCGGCCCCCAACCCCGGGATTCCCGGCCATAAACCCGGGTTTCCCGGCCACACGACCCAACCCGGGATTCCCGGCCTCGTTTCCCGTAGATAAGGGGTATATCGGCGATAAATCCGAGATTTGGGGTATTTGGGTAATACGGATTTGAAATACGCCCATTTTAATTAAATTCCCTAAAATTATCTAAAACCTAATGTAATAAGAAGAAAATATTTTTTTATTCATTTTTATTATTACTATTATTATTTTAAAACGTATGAAAATTATAACATATTTTAATAATATAATTAATATGGAATTCTTTAAAATATAAAAAATCATTTGAATTGAATGTAACGTTTTTAAAAAATCGACCTTTTATTTTTAAAAAATTATATAAAATCTTTTTAAAATTAAAAAAAAAGTTAATGTAATTTTAATGGGTAGGAATAAAAAAATATTAAAAACAAAAAATTCCAATAATAGGTGGTGTGTGGAATGTGAATGCTTAAATTGGAGACATGTGGATAGTCTCATAATAAGTGAATCTCTCTCTCAAAATCTCTCTCTCTCTCTCTGCAACTACGATTACAAACAAACCAAAACATCAGTCTTCTCCTACATTGGACCGCTCTGTTTGTTACTCACATCCATCCATCCATAAATAATAACTTCAAAACATCTTCTGTTCTTCACAAATTAATTCCTTCCATTCACGTCTCTCAATTTTCCTTCCGTTATCTTTGCCGGAATCTTTAATTTCCGGTGACCGACAAACATTCCCCTGTTTTTCTCTACTTTCCTTTTACAACTTTCTATCCTTTACGTAATTTATGTAAAAAAGATCGTTTCATTTTCAATTTTCCAAAATCGTAAAAACCCAATTCAATTCCAGAATTTCTCTCTGTTGTAAATCAAGCGAAAATCTCGGTGATCTATATATATCGTTAAAATTCAGGTTTTCTTTTCTTATTTTATATTTTATATTTCATTTTCATTGTGGAAGTGGAAGAAATTCATCAAATGCAATCGTCCAATCTCGAAAGTTTCTTGGACTGTACAACACCTGTTGTACCATCTCAATTCCTCTCCAAGGTATGAAATTTTTCATCGATTCATGAAAACCCCAAATGCTATTTTTGTCTTCTTTTTGTTGATGTTATATGAATCTGATGAAATTTCAATCGGTTTATGAAAAACCCAGATGTTATTTTTGTTGATTATGTGTCTGTAGCATGTTAAATGTTTGATTCTGAATAGGGCCTCAATATTTTGGGGCTAAATTTTACCTTGTTCAACAAATGTAAAATTTTAGCCCATCTTAGTGTCTTACTAAGTTACATCATATGACAAAACCACAAGGGTTGTGACGTACTGGTTAAAGCTATGGGGATGTGGTGGAATATCCATCTTGAATCCGTATACATCAATTGTGGCCACTGATTTGACTTTTGTCAAAGGATTAATCTAGGCATAGCTTAGAACACCCTTCCAAAAAAAATAATAATAATATTGTCACATCACCACCACTATTATTTGTATATATGTATATTATTTTTATCTAATTTTGCGTTGTAATCGAAAGCTTTAGGTGTAAGAGGGTCTCCAAAAAGATTGAAACATTCCTGATTATGTGCGATTTGATTTGTTGTGTGTTTGATTGGATTACTGAAAAAATTGCGATGAAATTTGGGTTTTACAGAGTGAGGTTGCAAAGCTTAATAGGCTATGGCATCCATGGGAGAGAGAGAAAGTTGAGTTCTTCACGTTGGGTGAACTTTGGAACAGTTTTGATGAATGGAGTGCTTACGGCGCCGGAGTTCCTATCAACGTTGACGCCGGAGAAGATGAAACAATTATCCAGTATTTTGTTCCTTATTTATCTGCTATTCAAATCTTTACCAGTAATTCATCCTTCAACTATTTAAGGTATGTAAACATCCCAAATATATCATATTATTATTATTATTATTTTTTTTTTTTAATTAATTTTATTATTTTAAAGAAATATGATGTCGACGTTTTGGTCTCTAGATTCATGGTTTATGCAAAACGTATCGTGACATATACCGAACAATTAAAGAATGTTTATTAAACCATTAAATTTTTTTGATTTATTTATTTGGATGCATTTTTTAAGTTTCATCTTTTAATGAAATTATGATGTTATCATATTCTGTTATAATGGTATATTAATTTTATATATATATTCTGTTATGATGGTATATTAATTTTATATAAGAGAAAGAAACTCAGGTTCATACGATAACAATAACAATGATCAAAGAAAAGAATAAAAATGATTTTATATTAAAACTACATGTAAAATCGTTTTAATGTAAAATTACATGTAATTCACACGACTTTGGTCTCCACATAGTGGACATGTGGTTCTGCATGAGATTTGATCGTTTTCATGTTTATGTATGTGGTTTATTGTTCTTGTTTGAACCTCCAACTTATATGATATATCAAATAATCTAATTCTAAGAATAAAGATATTTATGGACAATTATCATGATTTATTAATTATGATTGAGATATATATGGAAGATGACAAGGTTATTTCTTTATAGATCATGGTTTTAGATTAAGAAACAAAATGGAATTGGATAATTATTAGACTAGATGAGCGATTAAGATTAGTCTGTGTGTGTGGTTTGTAATTAAAACGTCCCCGATACTTATATATATGGTTCAAATTTATACAAAATGAATTAAATAAATTAAAGTTAATTCGAAAAGACCATTCTTGGGCAGAAGTTAATATATTATGTTGAATTGTTTTGGGCGAGATTTTGATTTTTATAATCAAAACGTTTGGAAATATTGTAAAAAGTATTGAATTTGGGTTCACCTTTTGTATGGATTAAAAACAATATTGGGAAAAAAATAATAAATTTGGGGTGGTAATTAAAGTTATTAGTCAAGGGACTAGAAGTGACAATTAAAATATAGCCTAGGACCATTTATGTAAATATGTAGTTTACTTGACTTTTTCTTCTCTTTTTCAATTTTTATGGATAATGTCATAATGTGGTTGGAAAAGTGGGAGGCATATTCCTTTATCCCTTAATTAAAACATTAAATTTTAGGTAATTTTTTTAATAAAAAACATTATCGGAACACTTTGATTTTCTACTTATCTTTTTTTTTTAATAGAAATCTTAATTATAATTATCATTTTTTAACCATGAGAGTTTCGACCAGTTTGCACATACATCGACTGACCTTATGGCCATGAAGAACAGTCGGGAAAATCTCAGTGGTATTGGAAGGACTCAAACTGATCGTAGTGCTTTTTTTGTTCAGGGAAGAGACGGATTCAGAAACAAGGGATTCATTTAGCGACTCGTTCAGTGACGAGAGTGAGAGTGAGAAGTTGTCGAGGTGGGATGGATGTTCATCAGAGGAAGGTGTGTTCGATCGTGAGACTCCTTTGCATTTTAATGACCGATTGGGTCACCTGTACTTTCAATACTTTGAAAGATCAACGCCTTACGAAAGAGTTCCTCTCATTGACAAGGTACCATTTTGATTTCATTTAAACCTATTGCAAATTAGGATACAATCAAAAGTAGATTTCACGATTATTTTTAGTAATTTTCGTTTAAAACTGATTCCTCCTTGATCTATCTGTGGTCATGTAGATATTGGTTTAGTTTATAACAATTGCTTTAATGTCCATATGCTCATTAACTGATTTCAGACTTTTTTAAAATAGTTTTAGACCCTTTTAGACGAACGCAAACTAACACGAGGCACAATGCGCACACGGTTTTGTTTTCGCTCGATGATTGTTGCTTATCTTGTTTGATAATCGGATTTCACGTGAAAACACAAGGGATATGCACAAATGACCCCTATAATATGCTAAAATGCTTTTCAAGCCCTTCAAAAAAATTTCCTTTATATTTATCTTATATTTTACGTTTTCTCTTTTCATACAGATTAGTACGTTATCTCAAAAGTACCCTGGATTAATGTCACTAAGAAGTGTGGATCTCTCCCCAGCTAGCTGGATGGCAGTTGCATGGTACAACAAACCAATCATTATATCATGTCATCTTGTTTACATGATGCAACAAACCAATCAGATTGATAAGAAATGATTACACAACGTTTCTCGTGCACAACGAGCACATGAAAACACATGGTAATCATTTGTATCATATTTGAATGGTATTTTTCCCTTGTGACATTAATATGTGGTCAACATATTTTAGGTACCCAATATATCACATTCCATTGGGAAGGACCATAAAGGACTTGTCCACATGTTTCCTCACTTACCACACCCTTTCTTCATCATTTCAAGGTATTTGTGTTTTGTTTTTCTTGTTATTTGGAAAGTATCTTTGTATCAAATCTTACATAGTACGCGTGGATCGATCCAGATACAGATAACGAAGATCATAATGGATTCTCGGTAAAGAAGAAAGACAACTTAGGGGAAGAAGGAATCCGACTCCCTCCATTTGGACTTGCCACTTACAAGATGCAAGGAGATGTGTGGATATCTTGTGGGAGCGGCAAAGACCAAGAAAAGGTCTTTTCGCTTTTGAACGTGGCTGGTTGTTGGCTAAAACAGTTAAATGTACAACACCATGATTTTAACTACTTTATGGGGTATCGATATGGTTGATGACCGAGAGTAAATATGACGTTTTTGGAAGATTTAAGTGAACCCCACATGTAAGAGAGGTGATATCGACTCGTGGTTAGTCTTTGGGTTAAGTTATCTTTTTTCATTCCGCCTTTTCGGTTTCTTTTTTGGCATCAAGAGAGGATTAGGGAGAGGATGTTAGGCCAAAAGTTAGTTCCTTTTTTGCCCTTTATTTCTTTAGTGTCAAAACTAGATGTTTTGAAATCTTAAGATATGGGATTTTGTATATATTGATAGCCAGTATGTGCTAAAACTGTTTTACTGACGTATATTTTTAATCGTTTTTATGTTAACTTTGGGAAAATCAAGAAAAATATGGGTTAACCTTACAGAAATTGCGTTATCAAGAAATGACCTTTAAATAATGAGTTCGAGTCATTTTGAAGACGTATCCATTGGCTTTTTTTTTTTTTTTTTTTTTTATGTTTTAAAGATCAAAAAGCGACCTTTAAATTATGAGTTCATGTCTTTTTGAAGATGTATTTGTTGGTTTTATACGATTTAAAGAAAAACAACACGATTACGTTATCAAGAAATGACTTTCGTAATCGAGTTCGAATGTTTTCCACACATTTTACTTTTAGTTTTTTCCTTTTTTTTAATTACATAAAATTTGTGATGAATAGAGGGGTTACAAAGGTTGCACCATGTAAATGGGTTGCATTTAAACACCTCTCTCTCTCTCTCTCTATATATATATATACAATGTTCTAAAAAAACTCGCCGCACAGCCGTCATAGCGCGCCATGGCACCAAGGCTTGTGTGTCACGCCATGGCCTAATGCGCAGTTATCGTAATGAGATATTTGATTTTTCTTTACGTTTTTAATGTCTTATTTGCAAGTTTTTAATATATAACCTAATTTAACTTACTTATTATTATTGACTCATTGAGTAACACTACAAAACATACGTTTTTATATATAATATTATATATGAATTAGAAATTTGACGCCATAAGTCACGCCTTGAAAACGCCATGTCTTCGCCGTGGCTCCTAAGGCTTGAGGCTTGGCCTCGCCGCCACGCCACGCCTCACGCCATTTAGAACCTTGTATATATATAGAGGGAGGATCAAACGAGAACGATACCTATTTAAAAGAACACGAGAACGACAAATCACATACAAAACCATAAGTGATTTTACATGTGATTCCCGCGACCTTAAGTCGCGGCAAAAGTCGCCCGTATACCGTGATTTTGCACGAGTTCCTCGCTAATGTAAAATCACTTATGATTATATATATATATATATATATATATATATATATATATATATATATATATATATCGAGTTCGGGCTTTTGGTGGTCCGAATGTTGAGCCTCTTTTCAGACCGGCAAGTTGAGCTTGAGCTTTCAGATGAGATTGCCTTAGTCGAGAAGTGTGCTCCTTTCACTCTCCCTCTCCCGTTGGTCGAGCTGGTTGCCCTCCTGCCTTAAAGCGAGTGGAGCGACGTGGTTCTCCTAAGAGTGGAAGTGGAACGGGTAGAAGCCTTCTAAAGTAAAGTCAAGTAAACACCCCCTAGCCTCTCCTTTCAGTCAGGTGGTTA